>CM038214.1:257788640-258462758 GCA_021442155.1 Cymbidium sinense | reverse complement strand
ACCCTTTGATTTGTAATCTAAGATAGGCCAAGGCCTCCATGGCTCCTTCTTAGGTCCATCGACATCGACAAGGTCCATAACAAACCAAATTCAAAACAAACCTTCCTAGTGGAGTCAAATTAAACATATCAAACAAACCATACTTTACCCTAGCGAGGCGCAAATCAAATTAGTCTCCCTAGTGGAGCCTAAATCAAAATCAAAATCTATCAAATTTAACCAGGCTTATGTCTCCAGTGGATGTACCCTCAATTCAAAATCATTATCCTGAGTGGAGCCATAAGAAATCCAATCAAACTCTTATCTCCAATGAATAGCCCAAACCTACTTCCCTAGTGGAAGGTTCACAATCCCAATCCCTACCGAATTCAAATCCATATCCCTGGCAGATATGCCTCCACATCAATTAAAATAAAATAAATTAAAATTAATTCGATCTTGATCCCTAGTGGGTTATAGATTCTTATCCCTCTAGATACACACCAAAACTAATCATATTCACAATCAAACTCAAATCCATATCCCCAACGGATAGCTTGAACCTGCTTCCTCAGTGGAAGGTTCATATACTCAATCTTTAGCAGATTTCTCCTTTTATGCCTTGGCATAAACCTCTCACATGTCATGCCTGATGTATGTGTGATCCTTTAGCGGATCTTTCTTCAAGTCCTTAACATGAAATTCCAACCAAATATTTTTTGCTCTCTTATGCCCTTGGCATAAGTTTAGTTGCATTGTACTAAGATTGTGATTCTATCTACCTTCGTGACGCAGTATGATCATTTCTAGTACTTGCAATCCTTTGGATGTTGTTGATCATCTCATCAACTCCAATACATGTGGTGTGCCTTGTTAGTTAACTCACACCTATTGGTGGTCCTTTCTTAACCTCGCTTTTGGAGTGAGTTCTCAACCTCTTCTTCTTAGACCTAGGAGTCATCTAGATATTAAGGCTTCCTTAGTCATAAGACACTTCTAGTAATTAGGTGAACACTTAACCAAAGCCTAAACACTTAGAAGGGTTAACCATAAGATTAGCTATGCCTGGGATTAAGGAGACCTCCCTACCAAAAATAAACTAAACCTAAACCTAAAATAAACTAAACCTAAACCCTAAACTAAATAAAATAAAATAAACTAAAAATAAAACTAAACTTAAGGTAAAAAAAACTTAAAAAAAACCTTAAAAAGAAACCTAAAACCTAAACCTAAAAAAATAAAATAAAAACCTAAACCTAATTCTAAAAAAAAAAAAAAAAACTTAAACCTAAAAAATAAAATTAAAATAAAACTATACTAAAATATAAACATAAACCTAAGCTTAAACCTAAAAAATAAACTAAAATAAAAAACCTAAACTAAAATAAATAAGCTAAAAAAATAAAAAATAAACCCTAAACCCTAAACCTAAACCCTAAACTAAACCCTAAACCCAAAACCTAAACCTAAACCCTAAACCCTAAACCTAAACTAAATAAACCCAAAACCCAAAACCCTAAACCCCAAACCCTAAACAAACCCTAAATAAACTAAAAAAACCTAAAATAAAATAACTAAGAAAACTAAACTAAAAATAATAAAATTAAACCTAAATTAAAACCTAAAACCTAAACCTAAACAAAAAAAACTAACTAAACCCTAAACCCTAAACTCTAAATCATAAAACCTACAACCCTAAACCCTAAACCCTAAACCCTAAAAAGCTAAAAACCTAAACCTAAATTAACTAAAACATTAAAATAAAATAAATAAGAAAACCTAAACTAAAATAAAATAAAATAAAATAAAATAAATAAACTAAAATAAAACCTAAACCTAAAAAATAAATAAAAATAAAATAAAAAATAAAAAAGCCCCTAACCCTAAACCTAAACCTCTAAACCTAAAACCCTAATCCCTAAACCCTAAACCCTAAACTAAACCCTAAACCCTAAACCCTAAATCATAAACCTACAACCCTAAACCCTAAACCCTAAACCCTAAACCCTAAACCCTAAAAATCTTAAAACCTAAACCTAAATTAAATAAAACCTTAAAATAAAATAAATAAATAAAACCTAAACCTAAATAAAATAAAATAATAAAATAAAATAAAAACCTAAAAAAAACATAAATCTAAACCTAAACCTAAAATAAAATAAATAAAAATCCAAACTAAACTAAAAAAAAACCTAAATAAAATAAAAAATAAACCTAAAATAAAAATAAGATAAACCTAAAATTAAATAAAATAAAACTAAACCTAAAAAATAAACCTAAAATAAATAAAAATAAAACCTAAACCCTAAACTAAAAAAAAAATCTAATTCAAAAAATAAAAAATAAAATAAACCTAAACATAAACTAAAATAAACTAAACTAAAATAAATAAAACCTAAACCTAAACTTAAAATAAACTAAACTTAAACATAGACCTAACTTAATAAAATAAAATAAAATAAAAAAATAAAACCTTAAAATAAACTTAAAATTAAAACCTAAAGCCTAAACCTAAAAAATAATAAAATTAAAACATAAACCTAAAATTAAAAATAAAAAATAAAACCTAAACCTAAAAAATAAAATAAAAATAAAACTAAACTAAAAAATAAATCTAAACCTAAAACTAAACCTAAAAAATAAACTAAAATAAATGTAAACTAAAATAATTAAACCTAAAATAAGTTAACTAAATTAAATAAAAATAAAATTACACTTAAATTAAAATAAAATAAAAATAAAAAAAAAAATAAAAATAAACTAAATAAACCTACTTTTTAATTTAAAAACAATTAAAAAATTTGAAAAATTAAAAAAAAAACTAGACCCTTAACCCTAAACTCTAAAACTAACCCTAAACCCTAAACCCTAAACTTAAAACCCTAAAACATAAATCCTAAATCCTAAAACCCTAAACCCTAAACCTTAAAAGTGCAACCCTAAACCCTAAACCCTAAAAACTTAGAAACCTAAACCTAAACTAAATAAGACCTAAAAATAAAATAAATAAATAAAACCTAAACCTAAATAAAATAATAAAATAAAATAAAATAAAATAAACCTAAACCTAAACCTAAAAGAAAATAAAATAAAAAATAAAATTTAAACCAAAATAAAATAAATAAAACCTATAATAAAATAAAAAAATAAAAAACTAAACCTAAAATAAAAATAAAATAAACCTAAACCTAAACTAAAATAAACTAAACTAAAATAAATATAACCTAAACCTAAACCTCAAATACACTAAACCTAAACCCTAAACTAAATATAATAAAATATACAAAAAATAAACCTAAACCTAAGTAAGAAAACCTAAAAATAAATCAAAATAGAAACCTAAAACCTAAAACCTAGAAAATAAAATAAAAGCTAAACCTAAACTTTAAAATAAAAGATAAAAAACCTAAAAAAAATAAAATAAAATAAACTAAACTAGAAAAATAAACATAAACCTAAACCTAAACACAAAAAATAACCTAAAATAAAAAAACATAAACTAAAATAAATAAACATAAAATAAATAAACTAAACTAAATAAAATAAAAAATAAACCTAAATAAAATAAAAAAATAAAATAAACTAAAATAAATAAAAAATAAACTAAATAAACCTAAACCTACCAGTTTACTTAATTTAAAACAAAACACTAAACCCTAAACCCTAAACCCTAAATCATAAACCCTAAACCCTAAAACCTAAACCCTAAAACTAACCCTAAACCCTAAACCTACAACCTTAAACTAAAAAACTAAACCCAAAACCTAAAACCCAAACCCAAAACCTAAAACCCTAAAGAAACCCTAAACCCTAACCATAATAGTAAACCCTAAACCCTAAACCCTAAAACCCTAAACCTTAAACACTAAACTAACCCCAAACCTTAAACCCTAAACCCTAAACCCTAACACCCTAAAGCCTAAACCCTAAACCCTAAACCCTAAATCCTAAACTAACCGAAAAACATAAGCTAACCCAAAAGCCTAAACATTAAACCCTAAACCTTAAACCTTGAACCCTAACCCTAAACCCAAAACCCC
Source organism: Cymbidium sinense (assembly GCA_021442155.1). Classification (NCBI taxonomy): domain Eukaryota; kingdom Viridiplantae; phylum Streptophyta; class Magnoliopsida; order Asparagales; family Orchidaceae; genus Cymbidium; species Cymbidium sinense. Next base: position 258,458,739 of record CM038214.1, on the reverse strand, counting down.
AAAACCCTAAACCCTAAATCCTGAAGCTAAACTATAAACCCTAAACCCTAAAAACCTAAAAACCTAAACCTTAAAAACCTAAAAAAATAAAATAAATAAATAAATAAACCTAAACCTAAATAAAATTAAAACCTAAAATAAAACCTAAACCTAAACCTAAAAATAAAATAAAATAAACTAATAATAATAAACTAAAATAAAATAAATAAAAACCTAAACCTAAACTAAAAAGTTAACTAAACTTAAGAATACAAAACCTAAATAAAAAAAAAACTAAACATAAAATAAAAGTAAAATAAACCAAAATAATATAAATAAAATAAACCTAAAAAAAAACCTAAAATAAAACCTAAAAATAAATAAAATATAAAACCTAAAGCCTAAAATAAAAAGAAAAATGTAAACCTAAAATAAAAATAAAATAAACCAAATAAAATAAACCTAAACCTAAACTAAATAAAATAAAATAAACTAAAAAAACCCTAAACCTAAACTAAAAAATAAAACCTAAAAATAAACCTAAAATGAAAATCTAAAACCTAAACCTAAATAAAAAATAAAATAAACCTAAACCTAAACCTAAAAATAAAAAATAAAAGCTAAACCTAAAAATAAAATAAAAATAAAACTCAATTAAAAAAATAAACCTAAACCTAAACCTAAAAAATAAACTAAAATAAAACCTAAACTAAATAAATAAATTAAACTAATAAAAAAAAATAAACCTAAATAAAAAAATAAAAAATAAAATAAACTAAAGAAGAAATAAACAAAATAAACTAAATAAACCAAAACCTACTTGTTTACTTAATTTTAAAAAAACCTAAACCCAAATAAACCCTAAACCCTAAACCCTAAAAAAACCCTAAACCTTAAATCCTAAAATAAACCCTAAAACCCTAAATCATAAACCTAAACCCTAAACCCTAAACCTAAACCCTAAACCTAAACCTAAAACCTAAACCTAAACCTAAAGTAACTAAATAAATTTAAAAATATACCTAAACCCTCTTAAACCTAAACCTAAACCTAAATAAAGAATGGTAACCTTGACTAGGAACATCACCATCAACCGTGCTCATTTTAGATATGGTGGAGGCAAAGGAGGTGTGATTATTGTAGTGGTGGTTGGGGATCTAGTTGGTGGATATGGAGGTGGTTGGAGCAATGGTGGTTATGCTGGGAGGAGTGATAATGGTTGCAAGGTGGTGGTGGAGGGAGATATTGGGGATATGATGGTGGATCATACTGAGAGGCCGGGTGGTTATGATGGGAATAGAAATCAAGAAAGGTCAATCCATCTACCGCTATGGAACTTGTCTTTAGAGAGATAGTTCTTTATCTATAGTTTTATTTGATGATGCTCATTTCTTATCTATGTTGTCACTTGTGTCTTAGAAAATTGGTGTGTTACTTGGATGATGAAATCAAAATTAAGAAGTGTTGAATCAAATTTGTTCTATTAAAAAACCAAAACCTTAAACCCTAATCTAAAATGTAAACCAAAAACCTAAACCTAAACCCTAAATCCTAAGCCCTAAACCCTAAACCCAAAAAACCCTAAACCTTAAACCCTAAACCTTAAACCCTAAACCCTAAACCCTAAAACCTAAACACTAAACCCTAAACCTTAAACCCTAAACCCTAAACCAAAAACCCTAAACCTTAAACTCTAAACCTAAACTGTGAACCCTAAACCTTAAACCCTAAATGCTAAACCCCAAATCGTAAACCCTAAACCCTAAACTAACACTAAATCCTAAACCCTATAAAGCTAAAACCTAAACCTAAACTAAATAAAACCTAAAAAATAAATAAATAAACCTAAACAAAAATGAAATAAAAAGATAAAATAAAATAAAATATAAATAAAATAAACATAAATTAAAACCTAAACCTATACCTAAACCTAAGAAAATAAATGTAAACCTAAAATAAAATAAAATAAATCTAAAATAAAAAAATAAAATAAAACTAAAAACTAAACCAAAAATAAACCTAAATAAACTAAACCCTAAACCTAAAACTATAAACCCTAATAAAACTAAACCTAAACTTAAACCCTAAACCTACAACCTTAAACCTAAACCTACAACCCTAAATCCTAAACCTAAAAACCCTAAACTAAAACCTATAAAACCTTAAAACCCTAAACCTAAACCCTAAACTAAACCTAACTTAAACCTAAACCCTAAACTCCTAAAAAACTAAAACCCTAAACCTAAACCCTAAACCTAAACTGATAAACTTTAAACCTAAACCCTAAACCCTAAACCTTAAACCTAAACTTTAAACCTAAACCCTAAACCAAACCTAAAACTAATAAACCCTAAACCCTAAACCCTAAAACTAAACTTAAACCTAAACTAAAACCCTAAACCTAATCCTAAACCTAAACTAAACTATAAACTAAAACCTAAAGTTTTAAACCTAAAACCTAAACCTAAATTAAACTAAAAATTTAATAACCCTAAACTAAAGTCAAACACTAACCCTAAATGCTAAACCCTAAACCCTAACCAAAAATCCTAAACCCTAAACTCTCAAAGCATAAACCCTAAAACCCTAAACCCTAAACCCTAACCCTAAACCTAAACCCTAAACCTAAGCCTAAAGTAACTAAATAAATTAAAAAATAAACCTAAATCCTAATAAACCAAAACCCTAAGAATGGCCAAAACCTTGATGACAGGAATATCATCATCAACAAGGCTCAGATCCGCAAGATGGTGTGGTGGATGATTATCTAAGTGGTGGTGGGGTATATGGAGGTGCTGATGGATATGGACGTGGTGGTTAGAGCAATGGTGGTTATAGAGGGGGAGGAGCGATGGTGGTTGCAACTGTGGTGGTGGTGGAGGGAGAGATCAGGGATATGATGATGGATCCTTCTACTCTAGAGGCAGGGGTGGTTCTGATGGGAATTGGAGAAAATTGAAGAATGGTCGATCCGATCTACTACTTAAGGAACTATGTCTTTACAGTAGAGATGATTCTAGTTATCTAGGGTTTTTGATTTGCTCTATGCTCATTTTTTTATCTATGTTATCACTTATGTCTTAGAAAAATTTTTGTGTTACTTGGTTGATGAAATTGAAAAGAAGAAATGTTGAATCTGAATTTTTTCACTGTAAAAAAAAAAAAAAACCCTAAACCCTAATCTAAAACCTAAACCCTAAACCTAAACCCTAAATACTAAACCCTAAACCCTAAACCCTAAATACCATTTTTGACCTCACTTTTGGAGTGAGTTCTCAACCTCTTCTTCTTAGATAGGTGAACTCTAACCTAAGAAAGACTTAGAAGGGTTAACCATAGGATTAGGCTATGCCTGTGGATTAAGGAGACTAACCTACTCTATAGCCTAAATCCAACCTATGTTCACCTTCTCAAACCAAACCTCAAATTCAATTCAAATATCAAAATCCAAATTCAAATCCAAATCAAATGATTGAAGTCCATTGATCAAATCCAAAATCAAAATCCTTCTTAAGCCCAATGATTTATCTTATGGACTTAGCCTTAGCCAAATCCAAATCAATCCAAGTTCAATTGATTTTCTTAAAGATCAATTCAACCCTTTAATCAAATTATCAAATTAAAACTCAAACTCAACTTTAAATAATGATCCAAACCTAAATCCAAATCAAATCAAATCCATATCTAAACTCTTAAAGCTAATTTCATGGACTTAGCAAAATCTCATCCAAATCAAACCTAACTTAATTTATTTTCTCATAAATTAATTAATCCTTCAATCATCACTTCAAGCCATACCAAAATATCTACAATCAAATCAATCAAGCTAAGGTAAAACCTAACCTAACCCATTTGACCCAAAATATTCCAATAAGCTCCAAATCACCTAAGTCCAAATAAAATCAAATTAAATCAAACTTAAACCAAATTAAATTGAATCAAAAACATGGAATCAATACAAAAACAAACATACTAAAAATAAATCATGATGGGACAAAATAAATAAATAGGTCATTTGACCTAGAGTTGACCCACATGGGCTCCAATAAGTCAAAAGTGAATAAATTAAAATTTGATCAAATTGAGTCACCCAAAGACTCAAAATCATCAAATGAACATGTTTCAAGATAAAACTAAACAAATCTAAATTTAATGAAGATCCAAATGGGTTGATTTGGCCACCTAACCCAAGTAGACCCAAATGTATCCTATTAAATCTAAATTCAAATTAAATTGAAAATTAATTCAAATCAAACATCCAAAATCATTTAAAATTTATAATTAGATAAAATTTAGCCAACCATTGGTTTAATTTAATAAATTTGATCATTTAACTCAAATAAGTCCAATGTGGCATTAAGCCCAATTTTGTCAAAATGGGCTTAAATCTAAATCTACATCAAATCAAGTGAGATCAATTACTCCAAATCATCTTAAACACTTAATCAACATGAGTGTAACCCAAACACACCATAGTTGAGCCAAATTGATCATTTGAATCAATTAAGCCAATTGAAACAAAATATAATTAGCAAGCTAATCAAACTATAAAATGGGAAAATCAATTAGATAAAAAAATCAACATTATCATTATATAATTAAAATAGAAATAAAATTAAATCAAATATAAATTTGATTAAAATTAAATCAAAATAATTAACTACTAAATAAATAATAAATATACAATTTAAATAATCATTAATTATAGTATATATAATTTATAAACTTTAGTTAAATAAAAATTATAATATCAAAGTTATTAAAAATTATGAAGATTAAAGAATAAGCTAAAAAATTAATAATAACAAAAAAAATTCCATCCTTAGTCAAGTGAAAGCAAGAGAAAACATATATTTATCAAGCAAGTATGCTATCATTCTCATGCCACATTTATCTTAAAAATAAAATAAAATAATAATAAATTTGGACATCACTCTTTTATTAAAGCAAAAGCATCAAGTCTTATTATGTCATGTGAATCTCAAATAAATTTTTTTTATTTTCTATTCAAATGAAAACATGCTCTCGAGCTTTAAAAAAAATAAAATATAATATAATATCTTATCTTACACGCTTGGAGCATGCGAGCCATCTCTCTCTCTCTCTCTCTCTCTCTCTCTCTCTCTCTCTACAACCTCCCATCCTTGACTAAAAAATAATAAATGGGTCGAGACTCCTTTCCAAGTTTTCAAAATACCATCTCCTCCTCTTTTCATCCCTATGAACTGATGAACAAGAGAGAAAGAGAGTTTTTTTCTCCTCATACAAAGCCTCTCATCCTCGCCATTTTTTTAAGAGAGGCATGACCTCTCTCTCATCTTCCTTCATGCAAGAGAAGCCATCCTTGTCTCATTCTTGAATCAAAGGCTAGCCACATGGGATTGGAGTCCCTTTGTTCAACCATCTTCACTCTCCATATCATCCGCATGCGAGCAAGATCTCATCCTCTTATTGGTTATGTTCTTCCTCCCTCCAATCAATCTAGCGACACCTCCCTCTCTTCTCCTTGTAGCATACCAAGCCAAAGACTCATGCCCAACACTCTTATCCTTAAGTTTCATCACTGAGCTGTGTCGAGGAACTATAACCTGAAAAAAATATTTGTCGCCCAACTCAATACAAAATCCTCTTTAAACTCTTTACTGTAGAATTTTTTTTTGTCCCTCTCATTTTGGTTCAACAAGATCATGCTACAGATTGCCTCTCCTCTCACCTCTTCCTTTACTACAACACTTGATCTTCTTCACATTTCCATACAAAAATGCTGCTGCAACTTTAATCTCTTTATATGTTGAACCTCTTTTCCTTATTCTAGCCTACATTCCACTACCTCCTATTCTCCATCCGTTTCCTCCACACATTTGAACTACTCTTCTACACAACCCAAGCGCATGTAAGGATCCTCCAGCCTTGCTTCCAACTATCCATCCATGAGAATGACAAAGCTCAAAGCAGTGGCCATGAGTGAGCTTATGGGATACTTGGTGAGGAGGCAAGCCTAAAAACATCTAGCAAAGCTCCCTCCTATCTCAGGAAAGCTATTCAGATTGACCAATTTAGTGAACACTATCTTCAATCAGAGAGAAGACATTTAAAGTGAACAATATGAGCAAAGAAAAGGAATGCTAGTCAAGTATTAATCTAACCCAACAAGCATCTCGATAGGGCTTTGTTTCTTCTAAATGAAGCCACCTCTTATTCAAAATCCACCTCTTAGGGATCTAATGTTTGATGTGTTAAATGCAGCCATTAGGATCCAACCTTTAGAACCCATGCACTTTACTTTTAATTTTTGGTGAGAGTTTAGAGACAAAACAAAACTATTTATTTTATGTGTATAAATGAATAATTTTGATTAGTCGAATGGCATAGTGATTTGATTCCACCTATCAAGCCAAGATTAACTCATTCATTTAATTTTGAAATGATCATGATTAATCCACCTTATTTTATTTATTATTAAATTCAATCGATCTAAAAAAGACAAAAAAATAATATGTGATCAAACAAAATAAAAAAAGGTGCAAATTAAATTATCATAAAATCTAAGTAAAACTTAGTATAAAATGAGAAAAAATAACTAAACCAAAATAATTATAAATATTATAATCAAATATAAAAAGTTGTTTGAACATAATTTATGAAAGTCAATTATAAAATCATTTTAACCACTAATTATTATAATTAATTCTAAAATCAAAAAGAAAATTTAGTTAGGTGACATATCCTTAATTATAATTAACTCAACTATTATAATTGGCTAAGCTTTATTTGATTAGTTATTCATATAAAATTTTGGAGGAATTCATAACTAATTCAAATCACATTTTAAACCATATATATATATATATATATATATATATATATATATATATATATATATAAACTCACATCGCTAAGGACATAGACAATTGAAGTCAAGAAAAAAGAGCAAACTTGTATAATTCATATTCTAAATATCATAATCAAATCAAATAAACATAAAACTAAATATAAACTCTAAAGTTATTAAATCATATCCAATTACTCCAAATTCCAATCAATATCAAAATAAGTTAAGCAAAAAATAAACTCCAAATAAACAAACTTATTGAACTAAGATAAGAGAATAATCATTAATCTAAAGAGATAATCATTTATATAAACTAGATGGCTAAATTTAATAAGTTAAACCCTTAATTTGAATTCAAATAAAAGAACACATTAAACTTCAAATAAATCATTTGTAAATTAAAATACATTCATGAATCCAAATAAAACTCAAATAAAATAATAAAAATCAATGAATTTAAGCAAATATCAAAATGACAATAATCATATGAAATTAAAATAAATAAAAAAGCATTAGATATTAGGATATTGAATTATCAAAATTTAATTAAATCAAAACATCTAATCCAAAATTAATCAATAATATATAAAATTAAACAAACTTAAACTTCATTAAATATTAAGGATATTGAATTATCAAAATTAAATTAAATCAAAATATCAAATCCAAAATTAATCAATCAAAATACATGAAGATTAAGTAAACTCAAATTTTAAAAAATCTAAATTAAATCAAACAAACATTAACCAAATCAAATTAATCACATAAATTTAAATGGGCTAATTAAGATACTTAAACACCTTAGTTAACTCTTTAGAGTTAGATGTAATATGGTGAATTCCATCCAAAATGGAATTCATTCTACTCTTCAATCTTGAAAACCTAAATATCATTTTAACCAAAATAAAAGTGAAATAAAATGGAAAATAAATAATTAAATCATTTAAATTGAAAGCACAAAAGAAAAATTTTAAAAAAATTCAAACCCAAATTTAAACTTAAACTAAAGAAGCCTAGTAAAGTCTTGTTACACAAGCCCTTTTTCACACACTAGAATACTTGGTCACGACCCTAGAATTAGGTTAGTCGATGTTGATTGTATGGTTAATGTTTTATTTTGTGATGTAATGTTTTAGACCGATGTTAGAATGTGGATCGTAGGTTTGAGGTTAGGCTGTTGATAGTCTAACATTATTTTTTGCAAGGGATTATGATTAAGGGTTTAAAATAAATATAAATGCTCTTTGTAGGTTGGTTAAGCCCTATGCATAATCCAAGTTAGGACATTGGTTACCCATATATGCAAGGTGCTAATTCCAAATTATAAATATAACTACTTGGGTTGTATGTGTGTTTAGCTAACACTTATTTTTTGGTGTATAGATTTACTTTTCCTATTTTTATTATAATTTTGCTTTAGAATTAGGATTAGTGCTATGACGGTTTAAAATGCATTGGCAAGAAGGCTTAGTCCTAGGGTGCCATGTGATGCCTTGAAGTCTACCACATCAAAAGAAGCAAAGATATGAAGAAATGAAGAAGACATGAATAATGAAGACTTGAAGACCCCCATAGAATTTATTATTTGTAATTGTAATTATTCTTTTATATACAGAGTTGCATAAGGGTAGAGCTCAACTACCCATTTTCTCTTTTCGGGGTGTTCGACGGAACCCGGCCACACCGGCCTTTTATTCTTTTGTGGTAGTCTATAAAATTGTTTGATGTTGTGTTTATATTATGCATTAGAAATAACATGCTTTTATTAGTTTCTTATATGTTTGATGCTTTAATGTGGCTTAGATGATTAGCTCTTAGATAAAATTAATTTATCTACCCCAATTAATAACTCATAATTAAAATTTAAAATAACTCATAACCTCACCATAAAGACTAGGTTTTAAATAAGATAATTAAAAAATTTAGCAACCCCTTATAAATGGTTGAATGTCACAACATCTATTCTTTCTCTCTTAAACATGAAGGATCTCCATCCATGCACGATAGGGAATGCTTGACCTATCATAAAATCCCTTGTGGTGGAGAACATATTCTTCTAGCTGATTTGGCCCATAACCTATTTTCATCATGCATATAGGCATCAAAATCCTAAAGCCTTTGTCAAAAAAGAAGTGTCAAAATTGAAACAAAATTTGAAAAGATCATGCATTTATAGATTAAGTCATTACTCATAACACTCACGCTATAGTCTCTTAAGGAGTGGGTTTAAGGACTCTAGTCTCTTCCTAAATAATAACTACCCTAGCTATCTTGCAACTCATAAGACTTGCCAACCTGAATTTAAATCATAGGAGGAGTTAACCTGCTACCACTCTGGTTGTAAGCCCAAGTCAAAGTGATTTATCCTCTCTTGTGGAGGTAAACCATATACCTATCTTCGCTAGACTTAGGTCGCTTTAGTTTATGCCAAAGCTCCTAGATTTAGATCCGAGGTAGCTTTCCTCTTAAGCATTTCCATAATCTTGTGTTGGGATTATAAAGCTTTCTGAGAAAATGTCAACTTCAATAAATTCAATCTCTTCAACTTCAAACATATAAAGCCCAACCATAGGATAAATTGGAATACTCACTAGGTTCCTAGTATCATGAGCATTTCCTACTCATTCTCTTTTCTTGATAATAAGTCTTCTCCTTGAATAATCCCATTAGATTTTCCAATAGAAATAATCTTTTGATAGTCTAGCCTTGAAATCTTTGGAGACCTTAATTTTTTTACATTAATTGAGAGTATTCCTAAAGAATTCCCATTCTTTATGATGTAATTAACTATGGAGGCTTTCCTCCATAGGGAACTCAATGAACATTGATTAATATAAACCCTACTTTACTTTTCTAAGTAAAGTAGAGGAAAGATCTCTAGTACATTCGAAGATCCATCATGCCTTAGGTGTCCTTATTAGGTGATTAGGTGATGATTTTTATGTTTCAAGATATTGAATCATACCTTAATGTAGTCCATCACTTCAATACATAGCCCTTAAGATCTATGGTGTCCTACCTCCAAAAAATAAACACCATGATTTTTTAGCAACTCCACTGGATTCTCTCTCCATCTTTAGTAGACATTATTGTCTCCAAGCATCGATAGTGGACTTATATTATATATAAGCCCAAAGATTATATTTTTTTTGTTGGCACTTAGCTTATTTCATCCTTAAGAAAAGCTAGCCAACATCATTTAGCTTTTAGGACCTCACTCCATGTAGGTTTTAAAATCCCTATTGAGTCCCCCAATATGTAAAAATAAACTAACTAATTAAAGGAGATAAAAAAATACAAATTGTTGAACCTCTTTACCACTAGCTTGGTGGGCTAAGGTTTATCCCTCATTTAAGAAAACTCAAACTAAAATAAATAAAGTCTTTAAAAAATATTTTCAAAAGCACTTTTCTTAAATAGAATCATTTTTAAATTCACTCCACATGAAGTTTGCAAAATATATATATTTTTCAAATCTTATTAAAATAAAGACAATCAACCTCATTTAACATACCTAAATTTGTTAAATGAGGGTCCTCTTCAAAAAATTAAAATCAAATTTACAATCAACAAAATCCCTTTCAAAGATTTTCAAAAAGAACATTTGTTAAAATAAAATCAATTAACCAACTCCATTTAACATACCCAAATTTGTTAAATGGAGTTCCATTTTTAAAATCAAAATCAACATATAATTGAACCTCACTTAAGATACTCAAATTTGTTTAAGTTAGAGTTCCCCTTTTTTCAAAAGTAATATCACACAAAAAGTCAAGATATATATTTTGAATCTCATTTGGCATACCCAAATTTGCCAAATGAGAGTTCTATTTTCAAAAGCAACCACACATAAATAATTGAACTCCATTTAGTATACCTAAAATTGTTAAGTGGAGTTCCACTTTTTAAAACCAAAACAAATTGGATCCTACTTAGCATACCCACATTTGCTAAGTAGTGTGTCTTCTTATCAAAATTAAGTAGTGCACATTTGAATTCCATTTCACACCCAAACTTGTCAAATGAGAATTCCCTCTTTAAAAAATTAAAAAATTGGACTCTAACATACCCAAATTTGCTAAGTAGAGTTCTCTTTTTCAAACCACAAACAAATTAATCATAATTGAATTCCATTTGACATACCCAAATTTGTCAAATGAGAATCTCCTTTATAAAATCAAACATCATCATGAAAATCAAATTGAACTCCATTTAACATACCACATTTGTTTAATGAGAGTTCACCTCTTTCAAAATAAAACAAATACCAAGTCATGCTTACTTAACATACCACATTTGTTAGGTAAGAATAACTTTCAAATTAAAATCAAACACATTTTAGACATTACTCAACATACCCCATTTGTTAAGTAAGAGCCCTATCTTCAAATCAATGCAACAAACACACTTGAGCCCTGCTTAACATAAAAAATTTATTAAGGGTTTCACTTTTCAAATCAAAATAAAACTTCAAATATTTGGATCTTACTTAACACACCACATTTGTTAAGTAAGAATCTCACTTACAAATATATTAAACACACTTGAGTCCTACTTAACATACCAAATTTGTTAAGTAAGGGTCACATTTTTCAAAATCAAATCAAAATGCATCAGACACATTGGGATTCAATTAGCATACCTAAATTTACTAAGTAAAGATCCCATTTTCAAATCAAAACAAATAAAATACATGAAAAATAATCATCGAAAACAACAAAGATATTTTCAAAAATACTTTCAAACATGCACTTGGATCTCATAGCATACCCAAATTTGCTAAGTGAAAGCTCCAAAATAAAAATCTCAAAATAAAGGATTAGCAAAAAAAAATCATCTCCAAATGAAGGAACCTCATTCAACATATCCTAATTTATTGGATGAAGGTTCCAAAATCAACAAACCATTTCTTATGGAAAAGCCTCTCTTCAAAATTCTAAAACTTTCCAAATCAATGAACCCCACTTAGCATACATAAATTTGTTGAGTGTGGGGTTCAAATTCTGAATTTAAATCAAAAATGTGAGATTAAAGGCAAGTATTAAGGTCAAAGACTGATTCAATTATATTTTTGCATGCAGAGATATCGAGCTCGCTTAAGCTCTAGTCAAGATAGCTTCATGGCTCCTAGCAAGTTTGTTTTCTCTTTCCTCCTGTAGACTTGGCCTTGATCAAGCCAATCTCACCACCACCGAGGCCACCCACCGATTTACTTTGGTCATAGCCGGTTTAGAATTACCCATGAGGGGACAACCCCTCATTGTCGCAGGAGGAGGTGGGAGGTGGCCACCTCCACTTTGATGTTAAGTCCAAGCCCAAATTTCTCTCTAAAGAGGAAGGCGGAGGTCCCTGCCATAGTCGCGCCAATTCACCTACTGTTGTTCCTACTATAGCTTTGGTGAGAGCTATTAGCTTCTCCTCAGTCCCCTCAAAGGGGATGGCTATCTTAGCATCTAAGATATTCTCCCTACCTCCAAGGTAGGTTCTACTCACATGTACGCCTCCCAACCCAACACCGAACAAAAGCATGAAGATCCACACAAGAGAGAGATGTGGAGGTAGATGCACATCATATATTACCGAGGAGGGTTCTCCTCGAGTGTCCCCTTTCTGGGTGTAGTAGATTCCACCCCTCTCCATGGAGAGGAGGATAGAGGATTGCTGCATCTCCTCCACCACCAGTTTACTATGAGGTACAACTATGGGAGGAGAAACTCTATGCTAGCCTCAATACAATTCTTGCTAGGGCCATGGATGCTCAAAGCCTAGTGCATTATTCGACCAGTGTCGTGATCCCTGGAGCATCAATTCCTGATCCATTGAGAGATGACCACCTAGGCCAAGGTTGCAACCAGCAGGGAGACATGAAGGCACGCAGCCTTGGCCTCTACCCTCATTCATTTTCCTAATGGGCCACCGTGACGATAGATAATATAGTATATACACCACCAACCATCGAGGATTCCAAAGAAGGCGTGGTGTTCCTCCATCACACAACTCTATTCCCCATCCATCCACTACCCAGTCACTCCTTCAACTATTCCTACCAAGGTTCAGATCTACATCCGGGAGAGGAAGTCCCCATTGGTGATTGACTATGGCCAAGGATCACTCCATCTACTCCACCCATGAGGTAAGGTTGAGCTCTCCCATTCTGACCTCCCACTTCAGGAAGAAGGAGTGGGGACCCAAAGTCACTGGTCATGCCACAACCACAACCACAGTCACCACCAGAATAAAGTGAGTGAGAGAGGGAGGAGACACTAGTATAGTTCCCATGGATCTTCTAGTGAGGGTGTCCTGCTGTAAGAAGGCAACATCCATCAATAGATTCAAACGAGCATAGTTCCATTGGTCCAAGTGAGTCTGTCTAGCCTAGTGCAGTAGGAGATTGTTCACTAGATAACATCTTAGGACTACTTTGCTAAGAAGAGATGACTCTGTAAAGATCATTCAAAAGAAGGAGGGAGGTATTTTGACCCCATAGATGATATTCTAGAGGATTCACCAAAGTCCATGGTAGATACCAAGCTCCCTCCACTGAGACCATCAGATACTCCAAGGTGTTGGGGTTGAAGAAGATGATGCCATCCATTCAACCCAATAGCTCCTCCATCAGCTTAGGTAGAAGGATGATCAAATCCACAGGATGGAGAAGAAGGTTGAAGATGAGTGGCAATAGGCACTTTAACCAAGCTCTATTACATCCTACTATGGAGGCTACCAAGCTTACATGTCTTAGAACCCCCAAGAGTCTCTCAGATCAAGATAAGTAGGTATTGAAATGTAATAAATAACACCTCCGTGCAAGAGAGAGACCTCAAATAAATGAAGGAACAACAAGTGAGAGAAGCGTTGTTGCAAGCCCAAGGCACCTCATCTATTGCAAAGGTTAGACCTTACCGAGAGGAATTTAATACAGTTCAGTATCCCAAAAGGTTTGTGCCACCTTCTTTCAAGATTTTTATGATGGGAACCCTCAAGCATATAGTGCACTTTAAAGTTAGCAAATGCTAGTGGTAGTGATGCACTTCTCTTTCACTTATTTGTCGAGTCTTTAGGATTGCATTAGATATGCCAACTTCAACATTTTGGTAAAGACATTTTTCGAAGGGGAAACTTTTTATTAAGAGATTTGTGAGCTCAAAAGAGTGACTATGGGCTATCTTGAGCACAATAAAAAAAAAAGTGAGGCCCTCATTGATTATATTATTAGGTGGTGAAACCTGAGTATGAAATATGAACCACAACTATCCGAACAACATACCATAGAGATTCTTCTTAAGAATATTCATGGCCCAGTTGCTTTCATGCCCAAAAGATTTACTATAAAAACCATTGAGACATTAATCAACAAGGTGGCTAGTCTACAAGAAGAAGACAAATAATTACTTTTCCAAGACCAGTCATCCAAGCCTAAACTACAGAAAGCTTTTGAAAAGAAGCCAGTGCTAGTGGCATCAGTTGACAGGGGGAAGCAGTCACTTAGAGTTCAGTTTGAGAGATCTAGAGCTCAGCAACTTCCATATCCACCACCTCTACCACTACCTCGATCATACCCACCACATCACCACAATGGCCATTACAACCACTTCCTCAAAGATATACCCTAGTGGTCCCTATCCACCAGGTAGCTATTACCGCCTACTCTTCTAGACAAACTAAATAAGCCATATTCATTCAAGAGGGAGATAGTTAGGAAAATCTTTAAAACCTCTTAAAGAAGCCTAATTTCTACATCGAGCCTAATAGGCCGAGGAAGTGGGAAAGAGTGATGATCCTAACTTTGTGCCTACCACACATGTTAGCCATGTCTTGAGGATTGCATCACCTTCAAGGATTGCTTTCAGCCATGCCATAATTTTCCCAATGGATTACTTATTAGAACAACCATCTAGTTATATTAGGGTAATCCTTGGGGATACATGTGATCCTCTTAAGATAAAAGAAGGTTGGGATATTTCTTTATCTCAAACCTCTAAAAAGATTATTTCTAAGATCAAGAAACTCTCCTTGCAAGTACCTAAGGTAGCTCAAACCTCCAACATCAAGGAAGGTTTGCAAGTTGCCAAAGACAACTTCAGGAAAGTGGGAGCTCAGCAGTAGCAGCAGTCCACACTTGCCCGGGATAGTTCAATAGTGCAATCACCGATCAAGTCTAGCATTCCCTCCACCATTGCAACTACTACTTCATCCAAGTTCTTCTTTGAAGAAGTGTTGTATCAAGGACAAGGGCACTAAAACCCTTAACCCACTTACTTTATTTGATTTCTATCATGTACCTCCACCTAAAAGAAATCAATGAAAAAAATAGATTCCACTTACATCTTGTCCATTTTTGATGCTCTTGATTTTATTTCTATTAAAAGCTCTCCAAGTCTAGAAAATAATAATAGCTCTAATAATGCTGATCGTTTCTCTTCTAATTCAAAATTAAACATTCCTTTCTAAATCAATCGGGTTCACCCATTAAAATTGACTTGGAGTCAATAGACTCCGAGGGTCCCATAGGAGAAGTTGTGTATATGATGAGCGTAGAACCTTTGCCAACTTGCCACATGAAGTCTCTGAAGTCAACCTACATAGTGGTAAAGTTCTACTCCTAGGGTAGCACCTTAGATAAGGGTAAGAAAGTCATTGGTTCCAATGAGCGATAGCCCTCCAAAGGATGCTCCACCCATGGATATGCCTATGGAGGACCAACTAGAGTTGATTATAACATTCTTGCTCACCCTTATAAAGTTGTCACTATACATGATGCCCTTGTCTAAAGAGATGAGAATCTCTAATCAAGGCTCTTATTGATCCGTAGATATGCTTAGCTTGACCCACTTGGAGAGGAGGCTCACTATTTGAGGACATCCCAAGAGTCTTGGGGATGATCGACAACCATTCCTCTACATCATTATGGACATGGGAAAATTCTGCTATGGGTTGACCCACACTTACTATTATGAGTCTAAAGACTTGCCTACTTGACATTGACATCTCCAAACTCAATTTAGAGAGCATGATGTTGAAAGGATTCAATGAGCAAGGTGAGAGGGCTTTAGGCTCCATAGTGTTGCCAATGGAGATTGACGGAAAAGACCAAAGCCAAGTTTCATTGTATAAATTCAAATACATATTTTGATGCTTTGGGAGATTATGGATACATGAGAACAACATGGTCCCATCCTCTTTGCACCAATGCATCAAGTTCATGAGGGTGGGATCGTGTCAAAGGATATCTCAAACCATTATAGTTCATGAGGTCGGCATATATGAGGATGCGACCTACTACCTCCCTCAAAATCAACAAGTCTATTTTTGCGAACATGGCCAAAGCTCAAAAATAAAAGAAAAAGAAAAAGGAAAAGAAGGCAAAAGGAAAAGAAAAGAAAATAAAGGAAATAAGATTGATAATAAAAGGGAGTGAGAAATAGACTTGGAGGAGGAATTAGAGCCTGAGATTAGATTCCACCCACAGTTTATTGCTTCATTTGTATGGGTAGATGACCCACCTCCATAAGTGTAGAGGAAGAGATAGATCCAGAGGCAGCTCTAGGGATGGAAGACCTCCTTATTGATAGCCCAGAAGGAGATATTTCCTAGCTACCAGGAGTACACCTACTATCCATATAGACTTAGAATTTAGTTTAGAGGATGAGTCTTATATGGTTATCACACTAGCCAACTCTTCTCAATAGCAAATTTCTTTCAAGATGGTACTTGATGACAAAGGATAAAAGCCGCTCTAAAGCAAAGCATGATTGTAAACTATATGTGAAACAATCAGGTATCGGTTGGGAACCTTAGCTCTAACCCCACTTTCCTCATAAAAAGTTGAGAGTTTGGTAATTAAGGAAGCCCCTAAGTCATCCACAGTTATGAAGACTCAGAGGATTTTTCTGGGAGCATCATCCACAAGTCGAGAAGTTGATGTAGAACTTGAGGATGATTCATATAAAGATTTAATAAAATTTTCTTTTGATTGGTACTCGCCTTGTGTTCTTATTCTAGAAAATAAGGGACTAATCCCACATACTTGGTCTAACCATAGTTAGATTACTTAAGAGGTTACAGTGACAACAAATACGTGCATTCTCAATCAAGACCATGACTAAGATTTGGTACAAGGGTCCAAATGATGATGATAATTAGTCATATCACCAATCATTTAGAATCTGATAGGTTCCTTTCAAATCACACTAACTCTTATAAGGAGGACTGCTTAAGAACTTCAGATGACCCATATGATTTCCAAGTCAAGGATGCACCACCAGAGTTTGAAGAAGAAATCAAATCAATCATTGATGAAATCAAAGAAATAAACTTAAGGACTAAAGAAGATCTATGCCCAACATACATCAATTTCTTATTGAACTAAACTTAAACCAATGACTTCATATTATGAAGTTTAATGACTACTTCGCATGGATTTATGAAGAGATTCTCAGTTTATCTCCTAACATTGCAGTTCACAAACTAGTTATAGAGCCTAGTGCTAACCTTATCAAGCAAGCTCCTCAATGCATGCGATTAGACATTGAACAACAGGTCATTTTTGAAGTCAAGAAATTGATCGATGCCGTCATCGTGGAAGAAAATAACCCTACTAGTGCCATCCCAATTAAGAAGAAGAAGGGCCAAATTTGCATATGTGTCAACTTTAGGGACTTAAATAAGGCATGTCCAAAAGATGAATTTCCACTACCAATCTCAGAGCTGATGGTGGACATTACCTCATCTCATGTAGTCTTCTCTTTCATGGATGGCTTATCTCGCTACAATGAAATTAAGATATGATGAAGATGAGAAAATACTACTTTTGAACCTCGATCATAATTTGTTCTATAAGGTCATGACTTTCAACTTAAAAATGTCGCTACATACTGTGCAATGACTCAAATCTTCAACTCATTCATCATCAAGTCGAGTGTTATGTCGATGATCTCGTAGTCAAAAGTAAAGAAAAGGAAGTCCACCTTTTTGACTTGAGTAGTTTTTGAATGGTTAAGATAATTTAACCTAAAATTAACCCCTGAAGTGTGCATTCAGAGTAGAGAAGTTCCTTGGGTTTGTTGCATTGGGAATCAAGATTAATCTAGAGAAGATCAAAGCAATACTAGAAATTCCACCCCCTAAAGTCTAACTCAACTGATCACTTCAAGGGTGTTGGCATATCTAAGATACTTCATATCCAACCTATCAGGATGGTGTCACCCATTTTTAATAGTTGTTAGAAAGGATGTCAAGTTCAATTGGGATGGCAAGTGTCGATGCCTTTGAAGACATCAAGCACTACACCGATGATGCCAGCTCTAGTAGCCTCTATATCGCAAGCACTCATCCTCTCTACTAATAGATGACTCGGCACTTTGTTGGCCTAAGCCAATGATAAAGGGAAAGAGAATGCTCTCTACTATCTCACCATCATCTAATCCTTGAAGCTAATTATCCACCCATTGAGAAACATTGCCTAGCTTTAATCTTTGCATCATAAAAGTTATGACATTATATGATTTCTCATAAAGTCAATTTGATCTCCAGAGTTAATCCATTGTAATATCTCATGACATACCGATGCTATTTGGATGGTTTAATGGTCCATGATTCTCTCATAGTTTGACATTAATTTTGTACCCCTCCATGTAGTGAAAGGATAAGCATTAGCAAACTTCTTAACAGCACACCCATTTCCTCCGACTCTCACTTAATCAGATCTCTCTGATGAATAAATCATTAACTTTGGGGACACTAGCAATCACTGATGGGAATTATATTTTGATGGTGTGGCTTCCTCTCAAAAAGAAGAATAACCACAATCTACTCTTCTAAGAAAGGCAAGGGTAGGAATAGTTTTTCTAACTCTAGACCATGATGTGATGAGATTCTCATACCATTTATTCAATCCTTCCACCAACAACAAAGCTGAGTATGAGGCTTTAATTATTGATTTGGAGTTAGTAGTCACACTATGCTTCCAGAACATCAACATTTTGGGGGATTCCCTGCTAGTCATCAACCAAATTGTTCGGTCCTACAAGGTTCTTAATCCTAAGCTCCATCATTATCATAAGGACACCATGGAGCTATTAGTCCAAATCCCTGAGGTTCCCATATACAAGATCCCTCGAGGAGAGAATGCAGACACTGGAAAGCTTGCAAAGAGTTGGCATGCTGAAAAGAGTTGCATGTCCAAAGATGAGTCCATATCAATAAAATTCAAAATAGACAAGTCCTATTCTTATTGATACTTAATTCATTGAGAGATTCTATCTTGAAGGAGAGATTGCCATTGCTAAAAAGGACAAGGAGCTAGATTGGAGGCAACCATTCATGGACTATCTAACTAAAGCAAAACTACCTCAAGAGAAGTCACAAGCCCATATGAAGAGAGCTCTTTCTATGCTCTCATTAAGGAACCTTACCAGTCCTTAGAACTAAAACAAGCCCATCATATGGGAATTGTGTTTATTTTTGATGTAATATTTTAGACTAGATATTAGAATGTGGATCATTGGTTGGATGTTAGTTCATTGATAGTCTAACATTATTTTTTGGAGGGATTATCCTTAAGGGACCACTTAAAAATAAATATAAATGCTCTCTTTGTAGGTTCCTTAAGCCCCTAAGCATAATCCAAGTTAGATAGGGTTTGGTTACCCATATAGGGTGCTAAATCCAAATTATAAATATAACTACTTTGGTTGTATGTTAGTTAACACTTATTTTGCGTGTAGTTAAATTTATTTTTCCTATTTTTAATGTCATTTTTCATTAGAAATTGGATTAGTTCTATGGGGTTTAAGATGAGTATTGATGGCTACTAGGGTGCCATGTGATGCCTTGAAGCCTACCACACCAAAAGATGCAAAGATATGAAGAAATGAAGGAGACATGAATAATGAAGACTTGAAGACCCCCATAGCATTTATTATTTGTAATTGTAATTATTCTTTTATATATCAAGTTGTATAAGGGTAGAGCTCGGCTACCCATTTTCTCTTTTGCTGTGCTAGAGCTGACGGTACTAGTAGTCTATAAAATTCTTTGATGTTGTGTTTAGATTGTGCATTAGAAACAACATGCTTTCTTAGTTTCTTATATGCTTAATGCTTTAATGTGTGGCCTAGATGTGATTAGACTCTTATAATAAAATTAATTTCTCACCAATTAAAACTCACAATTAAAATTTAAAATAACTCATAACCTCACCATAAAGCCTTTATTTAAATAATATAATTAAATGATTTAGCAACCCTATAGCTGAATGGTTGAATGTCTCACAACATGCATGCATATTCTTTCTCTGAACATAAAGGATCTCCATCCTTATAATGAATGAATGAATGCTCATGAGGGCATCTCTTATGATGGAGAACACCTTCTTCTAGTTGATTTGGCCCATAACCTATTTTGATCATGCATATAAGCATCAAAATTTAAAGCCTTTGTCAAAATGAAGTGTCAAAATTGAAATATAATTTAAAAAGATTTTACATTTATCGATTAAGTCATTACTCATACCACTCATGCTCTAGTCTCTTAGGGAGAGAGTTTAAAGACTCTAATCTCTTTTCAAATAATAACTATTTAGCTAGCTTGCAACTCATAAGACTACATGAATTTAAAATGTAGGAGGAGTTAGTGCTACCACCTGTGTGGTTGTAATCCTAGCTGGTTTATCCTCTGGAGGTAAACCATATACCCATCTTGCTAGACTTAGGTGCTTTTGGCTTATGCAAAATCTCCTAGATTTAGGATTTGAGATAGGTGTTTCTTTGGGCTACTAACATAAATCCTCACCTCTTATGCATTTACACAATCTTGTTGGATTATAATTCCTAAGTTTCTAACAAAATGTCAACTTCAATAAAATTAATCTCTAATTTCAAACATATAAAGCCCAACCATAGGATAGATTGGATTATCACTAGGCTTCCTAATATTATGAGCATTTCCTACTATTCTCTCAATAATAAGTCTTCTCAACAATATTTGATTTTCCAATACAAATAATCTTGTATTGAAATCTAGACCTTAATTTTAATTTAATTGAGTATTCTAAGAATTCTCTTTTTATGAATTAACTATAGTCCTTGGAACTCAATGAGCTTGAATAATATAAACCCTACTTTGCTTTCTAATGACCTTGAATTTAAGACCCATACTTGACCTTATTGTGATAAAGGATGAATCTTCATAGTGATCATCCATTAAAGACTTCTATAAGATCCATGATCCATAGTATTTATTATTAAAATGATTTAATCATCCATTTCCTATATCATAAAACCCCCTCAAAGTCCCACCTCCAAAAAAAAACACCACAAACCCTAAACCTAAACCTAAACCTAAAACCCTTAAACTAAACCCTAAATCCTAAACCACAAACCCTAAACCCTAATAATATTAAAAAATTAAAGGGAAAAAACTGCATCGCCCGAGCCCTCTCCTTGTGTTCTGGAGATTTTCCTTTTCCCCACTCATTCTTGGCTTTATGGACGCTGCTTGCTAGCTATTTTGACCGATTCTCACTAGATTCCTTCTTAAATTGATGGTCACTGGCCGATTTTGTGTCTTCCTTAGAGTGATGTCACAGCTTGGTGTCTTCTCAGATGATTCCTAGGGAAAACCAAAAGATGCTATGGATCCTGCTACGGCATCATCTACCATGGCTCTTGCTACATTAAAATTAGTCAAAGACATTCTCACTGGTAAAGATGGTAGTTCAGGTGACTCCCTGAAACTTATTTTGACTTCTTTTCAATGCATGCCTGGGGTTGTCTGCTCTGATCTGATTATGGACAAGTTTCCTAAGCCATTTGAATTCACTTTGGTTTGAAAGTTTACTCTTCGTATGCCTAATCTGGAAAACATTCACTCTTTCTTTCATAGTCTAAAACTTTCACATGCTTTTATGATTGGTTTAATGGATCCTTTGTTTCAGTGGATGAATTATTTGGATTACTCTTGTGTTTTCTCTCATCGTTCTTATTTTATTTTTCACCAAATGAGATTGCTAAAATGGACTCCACTATTTGATATTAAGGTAGAATCCCCAAATTATTCTAGTTTGGATTTCTCTCCCAATATGTATTCATTTCGTTAACCATGAATTCCTTTTTGCTGTGGGTGCCTTATTTGGTCGACCATTAAACATTGATCAAGCAACAGCTACAAAATCTCATCTTTTAGTGGCTAGAATCCTTGTTGAATTGGACATTACCAAAAAACACCCCAAAAAAATCTGGGTGAGATCTGAAAATTATGGTTATATGCAAAGAATTGAATTTGAAAATTTCCCTGTCTTTTGTTCTCATTGCAAAATCCATGAGCATGATAATTTTGAATGTTTCATTTTTCATCCTCACCTAAAAAAGAAAATCCCTATTAAGGAAACTTCTATTCCTAACCCTAGGCCGACCACTGTTAAATATCAAAAAACTACTTTGGAAAAAAAAGGATTCTTTGAATGTTCCTAATAAGGCTAATTTACCTTTTACTTCTTCTGAGAAATTGAAGGCTTCTAATGTGAACAATAATAGCTTTTTTCTAAACTTTTGAATGAGGATTATATTTCCTCTAATTCGATCCCATCCCTTTGGTAGATGAAAATGAAGCTTTGATGGAGAACATAAATGAGGAATTTAATATTATGCATCATTTTAATTTAATGTAGAATATGGCTTTGATACCTCATGATAATCAAGTTTATAAACCTAATTCTATATTCCAAATTCATGATAATTTAACTTCTCAAAAGATTTGCTTTTATATAATAATTTGGCTAAAGATGAGGAAGGGTTTAGTGTTCCCACTTGTCTTCTTAATAAATCAGTTTCTGTTCCCTTCCTTGCTATTCTCAAAGCTCATTTGTCTTTAATAAATTCTAGTTTCTTGGAAGAAGGAGAATTCACTTCTCATCAAGAGATTTATCCTAAATTTGTGATTAATGTTGCTAAATCCTTTTTGGATGATGATTCAAAGGGCAAATAAAATGGCTTCCAAACTATATTTTTGTAAAAGAAAATAATGTTAAAAGGTACACTCCCAAATTGCCAAGAAACACTAGAGCCTCCCTCTCTCTTAATTAACTTTACTCCACGCTTTTCTTTTCTTTATGTTTAGTTTTTATTTTGGAATGTTAGAGGATTGGTACCTCTCTCATTGGTAATCATAAAAAATCTTGTCATCCATAATATTTCTTTACTTATTATTGTTGAGCATGTTGGCTTAATGAGCCTCATGTTCAATCTGATCAATTTTGATGATAACAAATAAATGCTTGCATGTTCTAATGAGTGTTTTTATTTGTCTCAGATATATCAATTGCTAATTACATATCCAATACATCTCACAATATGTTTGAGGAAATTGCAAGAGTAAAAGAATGAAAGATAGATCAAAATGGATAATGTGAAGCTCAAGATATAATATTTTAGGTTATATGCATTTATAACTATCTTAGAAATTCATATGAGTTGATTGGCATGAATCAATTTGCTCATAATTTAACATATTATTTTAATGAGGTTAACTTATATAAATCTCTTTCTAATTAACATTCAATTATATGTTTCATACATATCATTTGAATTGTCAAAATAATAAATGATAATAAATTATGACTATTAAGTGTAATTATTTTATTTACTTAATATAATTAAATATTTTAATTTAGTTTGAAAGGTATATGATAACTAACATATGTAAGATTATACATAAATTATATCATAATATTTAAATATCATATTTCAAAAAAATATATGTGAAATTTTGTATTTTAGCCAAAGTCATTTTATAATCAAGAAATTTATTTCTGATTTCATCTCCAATGGATTCCTTGGATTTTTTTCCATTAATGGCATAGGTTACATGACCCATGTTTGATTAAAATTGAATTTATTATAACTTTTCAAACATTAGCTAATTTTAATAATGAATGCATGCTACATGCTTTGAATATATTAAGAGCCATATTTGATTATTTTTGACTTGCCCATGTGAATAGCTAAATTTTGGCTGTTGAATTTAATATTTATTTAATATAAATTATATTTTTATTGAATATTAAATTATTAGATGATAACATGATGTTAGAATAATATATTATTTTGAAATAATTTAAAATGACCTTCTTGCCTATAAATATCCTCATTCTCTTATGAAAGCATTCCTTATTCAAAGTCAAAATCCTCTAGAAATCTAAGAGAAAATTTCTTAGATTTTCCTTCCAAGTGTTCTCCACATATTGCTAGATCAAACTTTGTGGAAGCTTCAACATCTTCAACTAAGCAAGCTTTCTCAAATTACTTGAGTTTTTTTCATCTTAATCATTTTTAGTTGTTCATGCTATTTTCACCATCTATTTATTCTTTGCAATTTATACTTTTGGTGGATTAGTCTTTGGACATTATTTTTCACATCAAAGTTTCTTAATCATTTTTTGTGAAAACTCTGTGATAGTTTGTAAGATCTATTTCAACTTGTTGAAATTTTTAACTTCCTATAAATTCCTTTTGGTTTCTTGAAATATTTCTTCATTAATCTTATTTTAAAGATCATTTATTCTTAGATCTATTTTAGAAGTATATTTTAAGTATTTGAAATTAATTTATTGTGAAAATTATTTTCATTTGCTAGATTTTTTTTAATTAAAACCTTACTACCTACTAGATCTATCATATACTAATTTTATTTAAGTATTTTGTGATCATTTGCATTAATGGAAAGCATCTTTTTGGCTAAAATATAATAAATTATTCCTTGGTGAAATTTATTTTATTGTGCAAAAGAATATTGTAAATTTATTTTGAAATCATTTTTATATTAGTTCTACAAATTATAATAACATAAACATCTTAGTAAGATCACTTTAAGATATTTATTTTATTATTTCTTATCAATATTAAGTGCATTTTATCTTGCCAAAATTTTTAAGTTGAAAGTGATCATTTATTTGTGAGATCATTTTTTATTTTTCTCAAATATATTTGTGAGAGTATAGGGGAGAGAGTACTATTTGAAAGCTATTTTGCATTTAGTGATTCCTAGCCAGGTGGCTAGTGGACGAGTCTTTTGTAGTTTGCCAAACCATAAAAATTATGCCTATTGTCTCTCTTACTTTATTGTATTTTTATTTTGGTGCATTAAGAATTGTATCTTGTCATTATAAAATCAAAATTAATTTTCTATTAAAACTTAAAATTTAAGATTTTTTAAAATTTTTTAATATCGCCAATTCACCACCCCTCCCTCTTGCTATAGTGACTCACATTGGTATCATAGCCTAGGCTTTTATTGGCTTAACATCCAAGAGTAGATCTTTTCACTATGGCACAAGGTTTCCCAAAGGGTTCACTACCGAGGGAAAATCCACTCATAGACCTCCACTTTTAGATAGTACCATTTGATTATTGGAAAAATAGAATTAGTACATTTTAAGAGGTCAAGATGCATGTGGTATATGTTGACACATCAATATCATACACCCAGAGAGAAGTAAATGGCATTAAAGTAGAAAACCTTGAGGAATGGTCTCAGATGAAAGAGAACTTGATGAATTAAATGCTAGAGCTTGTAATACTTTACATTGTGCTTTATTACCTAATTATTACATGAAAATTTCTATGCTAAGTACAACAAAAGAAATATGGGATAAACTCATTATAATTTATGAAGGAACTACTGAAGTTAGAGATGCTCACATAAACAGACTTGTTCATGAATATGAGTTATTTCATATGTATCCTTCTGAATCTATTTCTGATATGTATACCAAATTCATGAAAATAATTAACACATTGCATTCTCTGAAAACATATAGAATCAAGACTTAGTCTATAATATTCTTAGATCTTCCAAAGAATGGGAAGAAGCTAACAACTATTAGTGAAGCTAAGGATTTATCTAGTTATCCACTTGATCTTTTGGGTTCTTTGATAGCACATGAATAGGTTATTGCTCAAAGGGATAAGATGGATAACTCAAAAGGGAGAAGGAGAAAGGAAAAGCCATTGCATTACAAGTTGATGATAAGTGATGAGATAACACCTCAAGCTCAAATTATGATGGTGGTCATATGAAAAGCTTGGGAACTTGCTAAGGAAGAGGAATCAAAGGTATAAAAATCTAAAAATTATAAATTTCAAACTAAGAAATTTCCTACAAGTGAAGGGATCATTTGCTACCATTGTAAAATGCCCGACACAAAAGAGGTGATTGTCTAAACTTGTCAATCAAAGAAGAAAGAAATTGATGTGAAAAGAAGAAAAATATGAAGGAGAAAAAGTACCATAAGAAGAAGAAGAATTTTATGGGCCAATCCATTCAAATGAATCAAGTACTTGCTCATCCATGAAGAGGTCAACATATGTCTTATGGAAAATGGAGAATCACTTAGATTCTCAAGAGGTATGTAATGATATATCTTATGATGAATTAGATGATGCTTTTAATGATTTAGTTATTGAATATAAAAATTAAAAAGAAAATACAAAACCTTAGAAAAGAACATAAAATTTATATATGCATTTTGTGATTTAAAAATGAATGTGATAATTTAAAAGTAAAAATACTTCTATTAAATTGTTCCTTACTTGTATGTAAACTTGAAAGAGAATATCTTCTTAAAAGCAAGATTAGAATTATGTTTGAAATAACAAGTTCATTACAATACTTCATCAAGAAAAACATTTAAAAAAAATTATTTGCATCATACACATCCCACTCACCTTATAATTATCGTGCTAAGTCATATGCAAACAATAATGTTTGGTGCAACTATTGTGATAGAAAAGGGCATATTTACTTTGATTGCTATGAACATAAATTACAAAACACTAAGCAATCATCTTATGTATGGGTACCAAAAGGTACAAGCACACAAATGACGATGAGATATCTTGCTTCAAAATTAGAATGTGGACCCAAACATGTTTGGGTTCCAAAAGTTAACATGTGAGTTTCTTTTGTAGGAATGTGAGTTTCTTTTGTAGGAATGCCTTCAAAGCAAAATCAAAGAAGTCATGTGGTACTTGGACTGTGGATGTTCAAGACATATGACGGGAGATAAAGATAAATTCACAACTTTAAAATCAAGTGATGAAGGATTTGGTACATATGGAGATAATACAAAGGGAAAGATCATTGACATTGGTTTTATTTGTAAGAATTCTATCACTTTAGATAAAGTTTTTCTAGTAGAAGGATTAAAAAATAATTTAATTTCTATTAGTCAATTATGTGATAAAGGTTTGAATGTAGTATTCCATGCATCATATTGCATTATAAAAAAATAAAAATGTTTTATTAGTAGGAAAAAGATATAAAATATTTTATGTCATTGATTTAGATAGCTTTCATGATGTCAATTTGAATTTACTTTATTTTAAAAGCACTCATGATGATATATGGTTATGGTGTAGAAGACTATGTCATATTAACATGCACACTTAATAAAATTGCCAAACTTGATTTAGTAGTTGGATTGCCTAAATTAAATTTTATTCAAAGTATGTTTGTGATGCATGTATTCATGGTAAGGATTCTAGAAGCTCATTTAAAAGTAAAAATATTGTATCTACTTCTAGACCTCTAGAATTATTGCACATGGATTTATTTTGTCCTATTAGCACTTAACTTAGGTGGAAAAATTATGGTTTTGTGATTGTTGATGATTTCTCTATATATATACTTGGGTTTTATTTGTAACTTACAAGGATGATGTTTTGGTGAGTTTAGAAAGTTTTCTAAATATATTCAAAGAGAACAAGCCTTTTGATTAATAGGGTTCAAACCGATCATATTGATAATTTAAAAATAAATTATTTGAGGATTATTATGATGAACATGGATTAGACATAATTTCACCTAGAACTCCCCAACAAAATGGAGTAAGAGAGAAATAGAATATTAATTGAATTAAGTAGATCTATGCTTGATGAGTAAATTGCCAAAATATTTTAAAGTAAATACTGCATGTTATGTGATGAATAGGATTTATTTTAGACCAATTTTAAGAAGACACCCTATGAATTATTTTTTGGAAAGATAAGATTGAACACTTTCATGTATTTGGATGTAAATGCTTTATTTTGAATAATGGAAAAGAGCATTTAGGTAAGTTTTATTGCAAATCGATGATGGTATTTTCTTAGGATACTCTTTCTAGAGAGCTTATAGAGATTTTAATAAGAGAAAATGATTGTAGAAGAATCAATACATGTTATTTTTGATGAAATTTTAATTGATCCCATTAGAAATGAAGTGATTGATGAAGAGATTGATAATTTTAAGAAAATATCTTTAGAATATAATGTGGATGATTCATTTCCTAAAGAATGGAAATATAATAAAAATCAGCCAAAGGAACTAATTATAGGAGATCCTTCAAAAGGAGTTATGACCGTAAGACATAGTAGAGGTTGTAGATCATTCAAAGATTTTTATCTGAGGTTGAACCTAAAAATTTAGAAGAAGCATTAAAAGATAATTTTGGATTATTGCTATGGAAGAGGAGTTGAATCAATTTGTAAGAAATAATGTTTGGGAATTGTCCCAAGACCGCAAGATCAAAATGTCATTGGAACAAAATGGGTCTTTAGAATAAGCTAGATGATTGTATTGTTAGAAATAAAACGTTAGACAAGGGTACACACAAGTTGAAGGTATAGATTTTGAAGAATCTTTTGTACCCATAGCAAGACTAGAAGCTATTAGGTTACTCCTTGCTTCTGCTTGTTTTAGGGATTTTAAACTTTTTCAAATGGATGTCAAGAGTGCATTTTAGAATGGATTTATCAACCAAGATGTATTTGTAAAGTAACCACCTGGATTTGAGAGCCTTGATTGTCCAAATCATGTGTATAAATTAAAGAAAGCCTTGTATGGTTTAAAATAGTCTCAAGCTTGGTAAGATAGTTAAGTAACTTTTTGATAGATCATGGATTTAGAAAGGTTAGAGTAGATACCACCTTATTCCTTAAGATCATAGATGATTATTTGATAGTTATATAAGTGTATGTAGATGATATATTATTTGGAAGTACAAATGAATCTTTGTGCCATGAGTTCTCATCTTTGATGTCTAAAGTGTTTGAAATGAGTATGATGGGAGAACTTAATTTTTTCTTAGTTCTTCAAGTGAAGCAATAAGAAAATGGCACATTCATCTATCAAACTAAGTACACAAATGAATTGCTTGAGAGGTTTGACATGAAAAGATTTAAATCTAGAAAACTCCTATGACCCATCTACAAAATTAGAATTACATGAATTAGGAAAATATGTTGATAAAAACTTTATAGAGTATGATAGGTTCACTTTTATACCTGCTAGTAAATTATATTTGATATTTATTTGTGTGCTCATTTTAGCCAACCCGAAAGAATCTCATAGAAATGCATATCTTTAGGTATTTGATAGCACTACTAGTTAGGTTTATGGTATTCTAAATATTCTTTATCATGTGATTTGGTTACTTTTTCTGATGCTGATTTTATGGGATGCAAAGAAGATAGAAAAAGCACATCGAACATGTATTTTTAGATCAACGCTTGTGTCTTGGTCATCTAGAAAATAAAAATTCTTTTATCCACTATTGAGGAAAGTACATAATGGAGTGTGTTGCCTATTTGGTTAAAGCAACAATTAGAATATTTTGGTATTAAGCAAGATCACATTCTAGTTTAGTGTGACAATACTAGTGCTATTAGTTTGACCAAAAATCCTATCCAGCACTCATGAACCAAGCATATAGAAATTAGACATCATTTTATTAGGGATCATGTTTTGAAAGGTGATGTTAATATTAATTTCATTAGTACTGATTTACCAATTGCAGATATTTTTACAAAACCATTACTAGAAGAACATTTTTGTACTTTAAGATGGTTTCTTGGAATGTTAGATCCTAATATTTAAAAGTATATGTAGTTCATTCTCACTTTTTGATGTTGTCAAAAGGGGGAGAAGAGTAAAATGTTGTTTAGTATTAATTATTTCATGCATACATTTGGGGAGCAACATTATTCATCTCATAAATTTTTTTAGAAGAGAATTTTTTTGAAAACTATAATAAAAGGTCAATTTTCACCTTCATTAAAATCAATACCCAACATTAGTTTGTCATCATAAAAAAGGGGGAGATTGTTGGCTTAATGAGCCTCATGTTCAATCTGATCAATTTTGATGATAACAAATGAATGCTTGGATGTTCTAATGAATATTTTTATATGTTTTAAATATATCAATTGCTAATTACATATCCAATACATCTCACAATATGTTTGAGGAAATTGCAAGAGTAGAAGAATGAAAGATAGATCAAAATGGATAATATGAAGCTCAAGATACAATATTTTAGGTTATACGCATTTATAACTATCTTAGATAATCATATGAGTTCATTGGCATGAATCAATTTGCTCACAACTTAAAATATTATTTTAATGAGGTTAATTTATATAAATCTCTATCTAATTAACATTCAATTATATGTTTCATACATAGCATTTGAATTGTCAAAATAATAAATGATAATAAATTATGACTATTAAGTGTAATTATTTTATTTACTTAATATAATTAAATATTTTAATTTAATTTAAAGGTTATATGATAACTAACATATGTATGATTATATATAAATTATATCATAATATTTAAATATAATATTTCAAAATTAACAAAAATGTGAAATTTTGTATTTTAGCCAAAGTCATTTTATAATCAAGGAATTTATATCTCATTTCATCTCCAATGGATTCTTGATTTTTTTTCCTTTAATTTGATAGGTTACATGACCCACTTGATTAAAATTGAATTTATTATGACTTTTCAAACATTAGCGATTTTAATAATGAATGCATGCTACATTTGAATATATTAAGAGCCATATTTGATTATTTTTGACTTGCCCATGTGAATAGCCAAATTTTAGGCAGCTTGAATTTAATATTTATTTAATATAAAATATAATTTTTTTGAATATTAAATTATTAGATGATAACATGATGTTAGAATAATATATTATTTTGAAATAATTTAAAATGACCTTCTTGCTTATAAATAGCCCTCATTCTCTTCATGAAAGCATTCCTCATTCAAATTCAAAATCCCTCCAGCAAATCTAAGAGAAAATTTCTTAGATTTTCCTTCAAGTGTTCTCCATGTAGTGCAAGATCAAATCCTTGGTGTGGAAGCTTCAACATCTTCAACTAAGCAAGCTTTCTCAAATTACTTGAGTTTGTTTTCTTGATCTTAATCCTTTTTAAATTGTTCAAGCTATTTTCACCATCAATTTATTTTTTCCAATTTATACTTTTTAGTGGATTAGTCATTGGACATTATTTTTCACATCAAAGTTTCTCAATCATTTTTTTGGTGAAAAACTCTTGTGATAGTTTGTAAGATTATTTCTCAACTTGTTGAAATTTTTAACTTCCTATAAATTCCTTTTGGTTTATTGAAATTTTCTTCATTGGTCTTATTTTGAAAGATCATTTATTCTTACATCTATTTTAGAGGTATATTTTAAGCATTTCAAATTAATTTATTGTGCTGAAATTATTTTCATATTTGCTAGATATTTTTTTTAATTAAAAGCTTACTAGCTTACTTAGATCTATCATATACTAATTTTATTTAAGTATTTTATGATCATTTGCATTAATTGAAAGCATCTTTTTGATTAAATTATAATAAATTATTTTGCTGAAATTATTTTATTGTGCAAAAGAATATTGTGAATTTATTTTGAAATCATTTTATATTAGTCTAAATTGTAATAACATAAACATCTTAGTAAGATCACTTTAAGAAATTTATTTTATTATTTTTTTATCAATATTAAGTGACCATTTTATCTTGCCAAAATTTTTAAGTTGTAAAGTGATCATTTATAAGTTAAGATCATTTTTTAATTGGATAGCTTGGTATTTGTGAGAGATTTATTTTATCAAAATTTATTATTTTGTATTTTTCTTTTGTGCTATAAAGTTTATATTGGGGTTGTACTTCTTTGTAGAGAGTACATATTGTGTAGGTTGTACTCCATTATAGAGAGTACTATTTGTAAGCTATTTTGCATTTAGTGATTCCTAGGGATGCCTAGCGTGGATGGCCTATTTTGGAGTTTGGCCAAATCATGGAAAAATTGTGTGTCTATTGTCTCTCTTTACTTTACTATATTTTTATTTTTGTTGCATTAAGAATTATATCTTGTCATTATAAAATAAAAAAATAATTATTTATTAAAAATTAAAATTTAAGATTTAACTTTTAAAGTTTTTAATATCAA
The DNA here is from genome assembly GCA_021442155.1 of Cymbidium sinense. NCBI lineage: Eukaryota > Viridiplantae > Streptophyta > Magnoliopsida > Asparagales > Orchidaceae > Cymbidium > Cymbidium sinense. The sequence continues at coordinate 258,426,640 of CM038214.1, read as the reverse complement.
ATAACTTGGGTGCTATAGTGATTCACGCTTATTCATGCTAACCATGCTAATGATCATTTATTTTTTCTCTAATGTTCGTAATAAGATTTGGTGTTTTTGGAATAACTTTATAGATGTTTCTATTCTTGATGATTTTCATCAAGTTATCAATGCTCAAATCTCTTATGGTGATTATTGTGTTTCAGGCTCTTTTGTTTATGCATCTTGTAATAGATCTAGTAGAAATCTTCTTTGGGATAACTTGACTAATTTTAACACCTTTATCAATAAACCTAGGTTTGTTGATGGTGATTTTAACACTATTTTGTTCTCTTTGTAACGAAGTGGTGGTTGATCTCTTAATCTTCATTCCATGGAAGAATTTTCCATTATGTTCCTTGACTGTAATTTGATTAATATTGGTTTTAACAGTTCTAATTATACTTGGAAAAACTCTAGACTTTGGCAAAGGTTGGACTAATTCTTTTTAATACTCATTAGACTACTCAATGGCCTATTACTTATGTCGATAATTTAAGCCAAACCTTGTCTGATCATGCTCCTCATTTGGTTTCTATTAAACATAATTCTAATAGATTAAAATTTTCTCTCCTTTTAGATTTCAAAACATGTGGATTTAGCATATTGATTTTTTTTAATGTTGTGGCTAACAATTGAAAAGCTCCTTTACATCCTGATAATTCTATTATGGGGATGAATAGAATTTGGTTTAAGCTTAAAAGACTTAAACAAAATTAGGGTTGGTGGAACAAGCATTATTTTAAAAACTTTTTTTCTAATATCAAAGATATCAAAAAATTGGTTTGTGATCTTGAAGTCTCTGTTATGTCTGATCCTTCTAAGATTAAGGAATTGACTAAGGTGAAAGATAAGCTTGTTAATTTTCAAAATATGGAAGAGACTTATTGGCACCAAAAAGCTGCTAGTAAACACATTGCAGATGGTGACAGGAATACTAGCTATTTCCATGCTTTAGTTAATAAAAAGAGAGCCTTAAAAAATATTCAAAAAATTAAAGATGACAATGGAGAATGGATTACAAGAATAATGATATTAAGGATTTAGGCATTAATTACTTTAGAAATATGCTTAATAAGAGTTGAAGCTATTTCTAAATTGCACTTAATTCCTTCTATTATTACAAATGATGATAGTAAATTTCTTACTAATGTGCTTAATGAAGATGAAATTTTTAAAGTCTTAATAGCATGAACATAGATTCTGTTGCTGGTCTAGAGGGTTTTACTACCCAAATTTTCCAAAAATGTTGGTTTATTATTAAAATTGATTTGATTGAGGCTGTGGTTGATTTTTTTTATTGGTAATCCTCTTCCTAGATATTTTTCTAGGACTTCTATTATTCTCATACCTAAGAAAGATAACTGAGACTATTGGAGTGATTTTAGACCTATTAGCCTTTGCACCTTCTTCAATAAGTTGATTTCCAAAATTCTTGCCAATAGGGTTAGTCCATCATAAGATTCTCTCTTAACCAAATTGGTTTTGTTAGAGGTAGATCTATTTTTGGGAACATTTTACTTGCCCAAGAATTAATTCATGATTTAGATGCTAAGACTAGAGGTGGAAACATTCTTTTCAAATTAGATATTACCAAGGCTTTTGATAATATCTCTTGGGATTTCCTTTTCCATATTATGAATTTATTTGGGTTTTCTACTAAATTTATTTTTCTTATTAAAAATTGTAGTAATAATTTCTAGTTCTCTATTTTGCTTAATGGGGTTTGGGCTTCTTTCCTTCTTCCCATGGCTTAAGATAAGGGGATCTTTATCTCCTGCTTTATTTATTGTGATGTTGAGTACTTATCTAGGAGCATCAATGAGTTATTCTTAAATAATCCTAATATGTACTACAGAACTCTTGATGGTCTTCCTATTTCCCACTTAAGCTTTGTAGATGATTTTATTATTTTTTGCAATGCTTCTATTCATCATATCAAGAATCTCAAGATTTTTTAAATAATTTTGGTAAGGAAAGTGGTCTTTCTATCAATGATAACAAAAGCTATTTTATTACTTTTTCAAGTATCTCCAATAAAAAAATCAATCAAATCCTGCATATCACTAATTTTAAACATCAACACTTACCTCTTAAGTACTTAGGGTGCTCCTCTTTTTAAAGGTCCAAAATAATCCAACATTTTTGATGAGTTAATTCAAATAATTTTAAATAAAATTTATGTTTGGAATTCCATTTACTTTCCTTTGGAAGGCTCACTATTTTAAAAGCACTCTCAATTCAACGCCTCTTTATTTGATTCAAACTATTATTCCCACAAATTCTATTCTTACTAGAATTGATCGCTTGCTTAATAAATTTTTTTGGTGGTCCAATAATTCTATTAAAATAATGCATTAGACTTCTTGGCATAAATGTTGTGGTCCTTTGGGTGAAGGTGGTCTTGGTTTCAAACTTATTCATGAAGCTATCACTGCCTTCTCTCATAAGTTCTGGTGGAATTTAAGAAAGAATGATAGCCTTTGGCTAATTTTATGATGGAAAAATATTGCCAAGGTAAACACCCTCTTAACTGTGCTTATAAAGTTTGTGACTCTCTAGTTTGGAAAAGCCTTTGCGCCATTAAATGGGTTGTTGAATCCTTAATATCTTGGGGTATTCATTTGGGTTCTTCTTTCTTTTGGCAAGATAATTGGATTGAAAATGGCTCTATTGACTCCTTTTTATCTACACACTCTACTGCTGCTATCAAAGTTAACTTTTTTTGGCTTAATAACAATTGGAATGAAAACAAAGTTGAGAACTACATTCCTATTTTTTTACAAGTTTTTCAACATCATTATCTTTTCTAATAAATTGGATCAAATTCTTTACAAGCTCTGCTACAATGGTGATTTCATTCTTAAAGAGGTTTGGAATTTTATTAGAAATAAACAAAACACCTCTAATGTTTTCATTAAACTTTTGAACAATATCATTCACATTTTTTATTCTATTTTAGCTTGGAGGATTTTGAATAACTTCATCTGATTCTTGCTCGCTTAAAGGGTTTTATTTACCTTCCAAGTGCTATTGTTGCTATATTGAAAATGTTAATCATGTTTTTGTCAGTGGTGCTATTGCTTCCAAACTTTGGATATGGTATGATGATTTATTTAACACTAACTAATTTCACGTCTCTCTTTCATCATATCAACTTCTTGTAGTTTGTTACATAAAACTCTGAAAGGTCATATCAAAGTTTTAATTATAATTACCCTTATTTGGTTCATTTGAATGGATAGAAATGATGCTAAATATCGTGATATCTCTATGAACCATAAAAGGATCCTTTCTAGAACTAAAGAAAAAATCCATGTTTTATTTAATACAAATTGAATTAGTAATCTTCACTTTAGAGGTTAAAAATTTCTGGCTAAAAAATGGGTATCACTTTGCATGGTGATCCTTCCTACAAGAGTATTAGGATTACACATTGGATTAAGCCTAAAAAAATTTTATTAAGATCAATATCGATGGTTTGTTTCCCAAACAAATATGGTTGGAAATTCTTAGGGATCTAAAGGTACTATCAATTGTGCTTTTGCTTACCCCTCAAAGCTTGTTCATTAATGTTGAAGCTATATAACAAAGTTATTGATATTTGCTTTAATAATAAAATGCTTTCTTCACAATAATTTGTTTACAAAATGTTTCACATTCTTCATGAAGGTAATGCTTATGCTAATTTTTTGGCTAATTTGGGAGGGTAATGAAATGAGCTCACTTTATTTGATAACCACAGCTTAGCTAGCATCTGCATGGTCTGGTCAATCTGGATAACACTGGATTGCCTTACCTCTAATTTTAAGCTTCTGCTATTTTATTAATCTTTTTGGTATGGTGGTTTTATTCAAACTATTTTTTGGTTGTTTATTTTATGCTTCCTTTACTAGGAAGTGGTTTTTACTAAGTTTATTTCCATACTTAAACACCCTTCCTCTTAACCCCATTCTATACTTAATTGACCCTTTTTTTGGGTCGTAGTGGTTTTTAATTGGTTTCCCTATCCTCTGAGACTGGTGGTTTTCTTTCTATGGCTCATGTTATGCTTCTTTTTCCACACAACTAGTGATTTTTTTATGGTCTCCTATTGGGTTGTGGTTGTGCAGATTTTGGGCATACCCCTTTCATTAATGGATGTTGGGTTTGCCTCTGGTTTTGGCTGGCTATGGCCTTATTTGAATTTGATTTTCAGCTACTACGGTTGGTTCTACTAGTTGCTGCTATTTGTTTCTTCCATCTTCCTGGCTATTTTGGGTGGTTATTTTTTCATGGCCACCATTGGCCTCTTCTGGCTTGGCTTAGTTTTGGGTTTTTTGGTGGTTGATGTTCTCCTTTCCTGGTTTGTCTTGGTGGCTTCTGCTGGTTGGTTTTTCCCTGTCCCTTGTGGATTGGAGGTAGCTATTCTGTGGTTGTTGTCTTCCTATCTTCTCCTTCATGGTGACTGTCTGCTCTTTAGGATTTGGAAGGGTTTTTTTTTTGTCTTTGGCCTTGTTCCTTTCTTTACAATTTTGTTGTTTGTGGTTGGGGGGTCCTCCTTGGCCTTTCTCTGACAGGGTAAGTACCATTTTTGTTTCTTGGTTATTTTGGAGATCTCCAGGTGGGTTGTGTTTTTGTCTACTGTTGTTCTATCCTTCTTTTTTCATCTCTATATTGGCTTTGGTTGGTATTGGTTTAGTACTTTTTTTTGGTGGGTAGGTTGATTGGTGGATGTGTTGGTTTGATGGTTGGTTTAGGTGCTTTTGGTTGGTTTCTAGTCCACCTAGGTTAGTTATCCTCTCTGCACTACTTTTTCCTTTATTTTTGTTCCCATTTTGGGTGTCAATTTTTTTGCTACTCTGATTTGTCCTACTGCTCATCCTATTAGCTGCTAGCTTGGGTTATTTTATTGGCTATTTTGTTGGTGGAGAATATGAGCTCTTATGGTTTTTTTTGTCCTGTTTTAGGACTTGTTATTCATGGTTGGCTGCTAGAGGGGTTTTTTGTGGCTGTTATCTTGCCTTGGATGCTTTTTCCATGGCTTGGTGTTTTGGGATTTATGTTGGTTGTTGATATAGACTCCATATGGTTTATTTGCCTCTCCTTGTTTCCTGATATTTTTCTCTTGGTTGGTGGTGGTGGATTTGTTGTTCTTTTGGCTACATTGGTGGTGGTTTTGATGGTAATTTCTGGATGCCTTCTTGGCCTCTCAATACTATGGCTTTCCTCTCTCTGGCGCTACTTATCTCCTACTATCTTGCTATTTGGGTGGAGGTTTTTCCCTTGGATTTGGATTCCTAATGCTCTGGAGATAGTCGTGGGTTGTTCTTTTTTCCTTTGAGACTATGTTGCTCGATTGTGTTGTTCCCCCTATTTATGATGACTTCCCCTTTTTCATGTTTCTCTTCTTATTGGTGGTTGCTTTGGTGGGGTTACTGCTTGGTTTATATTAGCTCGGCCACTGATCCTGCTATAACTTCTGGGATGTTGGCTTTAAGTGATTCGTTTGTTGTGGGTTTTGGTTGGTGGGTTGGCTGTTGGTGGGCTGCTAGCTGGTTATTTTTATCTATTTGTTTGGTGCAGGAATTGGATCACTATGGACTATTTTGCCTTGGATGGTTGCTTATATTAGGTATGCTAGCTATGATGGCCTTGATGTTTCCTCATACCTTCTCTCTGGTTGGTAGCATGCATATGATTGTAACTCTTCTCATAAAGTTTGGATGCTCATATGTATTGTTGCCCCTTGAGATGATCTTAACTAAGCATAAGCCTTCTCTTTCTTAGATCTTTCTAAATTATTTACTTTATCTTTTCCCTTCAGCTATGACCATTGCCTTTGTAGTGTTTTGTAGATTTCTTTTGCAGGTTGGAACTTCACAGATGGAATGATCTTTACTCAATCAACTCAAGTATTGTTGATGTGGATCTTTCTTATCTTGACTTCTCAAAGGGATCATTATCTAATTTACTTTTCTTGAGTTATATTAGTCTTATTTTGTGTCTTTTCTCATTTGCTTTTAAGGTGTTGTATTTGCTCTTTAATTTTTTTTTTCCATTGTACATAGATGGGGGCTAGCTCTTTAAGTTTTTTTGTAGCTTTGCGAGCAATAAAACATTGAGCTATACCCCTTTTAAGGACACTATATCCCTTATTTTTATGGTAATAAAATTCTAACTTTCCCTAAAAAAATCCTAAACACTAAACGCCAAACCCTAAAAAGCTAAAACCTAAACCTAAATTAAATAAAACTTAAAAATAAAATAAATAAATAAACCTAAACTAAAATAAAATAAAATAAATAAAATAAAATAAAAATCATTTCTAAAACCTAAACCTAAACCTAAACCTAAACCTAAAAAAATTGAAAACTAAATAAAAATAAAATAAATAAAAACATAAACAAAACTAAAAAATAAAAAACCTAAAATAAAAATTAAATAAACCTAAAATAAAATAAAATAAAACTAAATAAAAATCTAAACCTAAAAAATAAACCTAAAAATAAATAAAAAATAAAACCTAAACCCTAAACTAAAAAAACCTAACCTACAATAAAAATATAATAAACCTAAGCCTAAACTAAAATAAAGTAAACTAAAATAAATAAAACTAAACCTAAACTTAAAATAAACTAAACAAAAACCTCAACCTAAACTAAATAAAATAAAATAAACTGAAAATAAACTTAAACCTAAACTAAAAAATAAAACCTTAAAATAAACCTTAAGTAAAAACCAAAAACTAAAACCTAAACCTAAAAAATAAATTAAAAATAAAACTAAACTAGAAAATAAATCTAAACCTAAACCTAAAACTTAAAAATAAACTAAAATAAAAAATCTAAAATAAATAAACTAAACTAAATAAAAATAAAAATAAACCTAAATAAAAAAGAAAATAAATTAAATAAACTAGATAAACCTAGACCTAACAGTTTATTTGATTAAAAAATAAATAAATAAATAAATAAACCCTAAACCCTAATCCCTAAACTCTGAAACCTACAACCCTAAACCCTAAACCCTAAACACCAAACCCTAAACCCTAAACCCTAAACCCTAAATCGTAAACCCTAAAAATCTAAAAACCTAAACCTAAACTAAATAAAACCTAAAAATAAAATAAATAAGTAAACCTAAACCTAAATAAAATAAAAACCAAAACTAAAACCAGAACATACACCTAAACTTAAAAATAAAATAAAATAAAAAATAAAAACTCAAATAAAATAAATAAAAATCTAAGCTAAACTAAAAAATAAAATAAACTTAAAAATAAATAACCTAAATATAAAAAAACTAAACGCAAAATAAAATATAATAAACCTAAATTAAACTAAAATAAAAACTAAATAAATATATAAACCTTAAAAATAAACCTAAAAAAAAAACCTAAACCCTAATCTAAAAAAAACCTAAACGTAAAATAAACAAAATAAAATAAACCTAAACCTAAACTAACATAAACTAAATTAAAATAAATATAACCTAAACCTAAACCTAAAATAAACTAAACCTAAACCCTAAACTAAATAAAATGAAATAAAATAAACTGAAAATAAACCTAAACCTAAACTAAAAAATAAAACCTAAAAATAAACCTAAACTAAAAACCAAAATCTAAACCTTAAAAAATAAAATAAAAACCTAAATCCAAACCAAAAATTAAAAAACAAAACCTAAACCTAAAAAGAAAAATAATAAACCAAACTAAAAAAAATAAACTAAAACCTAAAAAAATAAAGTAAAATAAGAAACCTAAACTAAAATACATAAACCTAAAATAAATAAACTAAACTAAATAAAAAAAGAAACCTAAATAAAAATAAAATATAAAAAAATCCAAAATAAAAAAATAAACTAAATAAATGTAAACCTACCACCATATAATTTAAAAAAAAAACCATAAACCTAAAATAAACCTAAACCTTAAACCTAAACCCTACCTAAACCTTAAACCTTAAACTCAAACCTAAACACTAAACCTAAACCTAAAACTATAAACCCTAAACTATAAACCATCCTACACCCAAAACCCTCAAACCCTAAACCCTTAGCTAAACTAAAACCCTAAACCCAAAACCCAAAACCCTAAACTAAATCCTAACTAAACTTAAACCTAAACCCTAAACCCTAACCCTAAACCCTAAACCCTAAACCTTAAACCCTAAATCCTAAACTCTAAACTTATTTTCCTTTGTTGATGCATTTTTTCCTCTGGTTGGAATGTGGCTACTGGTGGTTCTTGTCTTGTTGGCTCAATCGCTTTCTTCTTTGTTACTCTACTTGTGGATGAGTGGTTCGCTATATTTTATTCTACTTTAAATGGTTGGTTTGTTAGCTCTCCTTGAACTGGAATTACTTTTATTGGTTTTCATGGTTGGATGAGTGGCCTTCTATTGGGAACCCTATTACCATTATGGGCCTTCTTTAGTAATTTCTTACTATTTTGGCCTCTCCAATTCCCTTGTTGTTTATTGGATCCTTCTTTTGCCTTGGTTTTGCATTTGGTTATTCTCAGGATTAGCCTTTATTGGGTGTTTTAGCACGTTTTGTGTTATTATTATGCTCAATTTAGTCTTTATTGATGGGGAAGTTTTTTTTTGATCGGCTATACTTTGTCATTTTCTCTATGGTTGTGTTTCTTTTGGACCTATATTGTGTGGTGCTTTGTTGGTTTTTTGCTTTTCTTTGGCTGCTAGGGATGCTTTCTTTGTTAGTAACTTATGATGGGATGTTGCTCGGTGGTTTCCTTATGGCTGTTTTACTTAGCTAGTTTGGTTGGAAGACTTTTAGTTGTCCTTGGAATCTTAGTTGGTTGATTTTTTCCTTGTTGGTCTTTTCCTTCTTCTTGGACAATTTAGAGCCTTTTGTTGTGCTAGAACCTTTGTTGATCCTTTGATTGGACTTTGGTTTCGTTGGTCACGCTTTGGCCCCTTTTGTTTGATTATTTTATCTTCTTGTGATTTACATTGGCTGCAACTTATGTTTCCTTCAATTGATGGTTTCATTTTTGAGTTATTTAGTCATTAATGGTTGCTCACCATGGTTTGGCTTGGTGACTGCTACTTGTTGTGACTCTGGCTTGAGGGCTCCTATCTTGGTTTTGTTGGATGTTTCTTTGTTAATTGGCATGGGTCCAGTGCTTAACCCTGGTTTTCCTAGTTGTAGCTTGGATGGGTATCATGATAATGGCTGTTGTTGGTGTTCTAACCTGGTTATGACCTATCTTTGGGTTATTATGATTAGTCTATTTTGGTTTTTGTTTGGTGATTTCCTATGGTTGTCCTTGTACTTTGTTTAATGCCCCAAGATCTAATGGACCTAAACTGGATGCTTTATATGCTAGCTATGAAAGTTTTGATGTTACTCACCTCTTATCTCTGGTTGGTAGCATTACATATGATTGTAACTCTTCTTTATAAAGTTTGGATGCTCATATGTAATGCTTCCTCTTAAGATGACCCTAAATGAGCCTGAGCCTTTTCTTTCTGAGCTCTCTCCTTTTCTTCTCTTCATCCTTATCCTTTTTAGCTATGACTTTTGCCTTTGTAGTGTTTTTGAAATTTCTTTTACAGGTTGGAACTTTATAGAGGGAATGGTCGTTACTCAGCCAACCATAGTGTTATTATGTGAATCTTGTCTATCTTGCTTTCCCAAAGAAATCATGAACTGCTACTCACTTATTCTTTAACTATTTTCAATATTTATTTTAGTTCTCTTATGCTTTTTAGTTGTTGTAGTTGCTCTTTTGTTTTGTTTTCATTTTCTAATGTACTTAGATGGGAGCTTAGTTCTTTAGGTTTCTTGTAGCTCTAAGAGTAAATTTGAGTTTTACCCTAAGGATAATGTATCTTCCTCTTGGTAATAAAATTCTAACTCCCTCCCCAAAAAAAAGAAATCTCCAAACCCTAAACCATAAACAACCCTAAATCCTAAAACCCTAAACCCTAAGCCCTAAACACTAAACCCAAACCCTAAACCCTAAACCCTAAACCCTTAATCCTAAGCCCTAAAGCTCTAAACTTTAAACCCTAAACCCTAAACCCTAAACTAACCTTAAATAAAACCTAAACCCCAAGCTAAAACACTAAACCATAAACCCTAAACACTAACCTTAAAACCTAAACCCTAAAAGCATAAAACCTAAAACTTTAAACACTAAACCATAACCCTAAACCCTAAACCCTAAACCCTAAACCCTAAACCTAAACCTAATGTAACTAAATAAATTAAAAAAGTATACCTAAACCATAAAACCAAATAGACCTAAACCTAAACCTAAAACCTAAAATAACATAAAAACCAGGCTTAAACTAGAAACTAATCAAATACCATTATCAGGTGTGGGATCTAAACTATAAACTAAATAAACCAATTTACAACTGGTGGTGGTAAGAGATATATGAATCCTACCTATTCTAAAATTGGAGAAACCTAAAAAAACCTGATCTTACGACCTAACTGTCTAAAAATTATAAGGGTTTTGATATGCATGTAAAACATCTATGTTACCTTTTCTATCTTAAGAAACTTGGTGTGTTACTTGGTAAAAGTGAAAAGAAGAAATAAATCTAAATTTATTCTCTGTTAAAAAAAAAAAGAACCAAAAACCCTAAACCCTAAACTAGAATCTGAAATCCTAAACTTAAAACCTAAACCCTAAACCGTAAACCCTAAAAACTCTAAACCCTAAACCCTAATCCCTAAATCCTAAACCCTAAAACCCTGAACCCTAATCCCTAAACCCTAATATATAAACCCCAAACCCTAAACCCCAAACCCTAAACCCTAAACCCTAAACCCTAAACCCTAAATTAATCCCAAACCCTAAACACTAAATCCTAAAAGGCTAAAAACATACAGTTAAATTAAATAAAACCTAAAAATAAAATAAATAAAAAACCTAAACTAAAATAAAATAAAAAATAAAAGAAAATAAATAACCTAAAGTAAAACTGAAACCTAAACCTAAACCTAAAAAGAAAATAAAATAAAAATAAATTAAACTAAAATTAAATAAATAAAAACCTAAACTAAACTAAAAAAATAGAAAACCTAAATAAAATAAAAACTAAACCTAAGATAATATTAAAATAAATTAAAAATTAAATAAAAACCTAAACTTAAAAATAAAACCTAAAAGTAAATAAAAAATAAAACCTAAAACCTAAACTAAAAAAAAAACCTAAACCTAAACTAAAATAAATAAAACCTAAACCTAAACCTAAATAAACTAAACCTAAACCTAAACCTGAACTAAATAAAATAAAATAAACAAAAAATAAATCTGAACATAAACTAAAAATATAACCTTCAAATAAATCTAAAATAAAAATCTAAAACCTAAACCCAAAAAAATAAAATAAAAACCTAAACCTAAACCTTCAAACAAAACCTAAACCTGAAAAATAAAGTAAAGTAAAACAACATTAAAAATAAGCCTAAACCTAAAAAATAAACAAAAATATAAAACCTAAATAAAAATAAACATACTAAACTAAATAAAATAAAAAAAAATAAAATAAAAAATATAAACCTAATTTACTTAATTTAAAAAAATAATAAATAAAATAAAGAATCTAAATCCTAAACCAAAATCAAAACCTATAAACCATAAACCCTAAACCCTAAAACCTAACTCTAAACTCTAAACCCTAAACCCCAAACCTAAACCCTAAAAAACCTAGAAATTTCCTAAACTAAAAAACCTAAAATAAAATAAAATAAAACCTAAACTGAAATGAAATAAAAACCTAAACTAAAACCTAAACCTAAACCTAAACCTTAACTTAAACCTAAACATAAAAATAAACTTAAATAAAAGGATAAAAACTAAACTAAAATAAAATAAAAAAACCACTGGTTCTCTTCCACTCTTTGGTTTTTTGACCTCTATTTCTTTGTCTTGTACTCTTGGTGGATGAGATAATTTCTACTCTAGCTTTATTCTATTTTTGCACTAGTTGGTTTGTTGGTTTTCCTCTTGAACTCGAATTACTTTTTACTCATTTTTTATGGTTGGATGGGTGGCCTTCCTAGAGGGAACTATTGTTGGTTGTTGCCTTTATGGACCTACTTTTGGAGAATTTCTTGCCTATTTCTTTTGGGGGTTTCCTCTCAGTTCTTTGTTATTTATTATTGGATACTTCTTTTTCCTTAGTTTTGTGTTTGGTTAATCTCTTAGGATTAGCCTCAGACAGGTACATTATTTACAACACATTTTCTATTGTTATTATGCTCCCTGTCGGGTTAGTCATTCTTGTTGGAATGTTTAGTTTTTTGGCTGGTCTTGGCTAGCTGCAACTGTTGCCTTCTATGGTGGTTGTGCTTCTTTTAGACCTTTATTGTGTGGTGCTTTGTTAGTTTTTTTGCATTTCCTTGGCTATTGTGGATTCTTCCTTTATTGGTTACTTATGATTGGCTATTCTTGTGCATATGGCTATTTTTTACGCTATTGTTGGAGGACTTTAGTTATCCTTGAATCTTGGTTGTTGATTTTTTCCATGTTGATCTTTTCCTTCTTGGACAATTTTCTAGAGCCTTTTGTTGCTAACCTTTATTGGTGCTTTTGGATTTTTTGGTTTTGGTTGTTTATTTTTTTGGCCCCATTTTGTCGCTTTATCTTGATTTGATTGGTAATGTTTCCTTCATTGATGGTTTCATTTTAAGCTTAGTGGTTTGTGGTTCTCTGTGTTTGGTAGTAATCTTACTTGTTGGGACTCCTTGAGGTATCCTTTCTTTTGTTCATTATTTCTATTAATTAGCATTAGTCCGGTTTATGTGGTAGTAGTTTGGAGCTTGGATGGGTATTTGGATAATGGCTATTGTTGGTGTTCTGAGTTGGTTCTAGCCTCTCTCTAGGTTCTTATGATTAGTCCATTGTGGTTTTTGTTTGGTGGTTTGGCTGGTAGCTAGTTGCTGGCCTATTTCGTTTTATTTAATGGTGCAAGATCTAGAACTCTAAGATTGCTGGCCATGGATGTTTGCTTATATCAAGTATGCTGGTTATGATAGTTATGATGTTACTCACCTCCTCTCTCTGGTTGGTAGCATTACATATGACTATAAGCCTTCTTTATGAAGTTTGGATGGTCATATGTATTGTTTCCCCTTGAGATGGCCCTAAATGAGCCTAAGCCTTCTCTTTCTCAGCTCTTTCCTTTTCCTCTCCTCATCCTTATCCTTTGCCTTTGTAGTGCATTTCTTTTGGTTGGAACTGAGGGAATGGTTACTCGTCAACCCAAGTCAATCTTGCTTATCTTGCTTTCTCAAACGAATCAAGAACTAATCTTAGTCATCCTTTAGTATTATCAAGATTTATTTTAGTCTTACTTTGGTCCTTTTCTCTTATGACTTTAGCTTTTTTTATTTCTTTTTTTCTTTTTTTCTATACTTAGATGGTTTAGCTCTTTAGGTTTCTTGTAGCTCTGAGAGTAGTAGAATTTTAGAGCTTTACCCCTTTTAAGGACATTGTATCTTTTCCTTTTATGGTAATAAAATTCAAACTTTTTGAAAAAAAAATCCCTAAACCCTAATCCCTAAATCCTAAACACTAAACCCTAAGCCTTAAATCCTAAAACCATAAACAGTAAACCCTAAACTAACCCTAAGCCCCAAAAACCTAAAACTCTAAAGCCTAAAGCTTAAACACTAAACCCTAAACCTTAAACCCTAAACCCTAAACCCTCAAAGCATAAAACTTAAAACCTAAAACCCTAAACCCTAACCCTAAACCTAAACCTAAAGTAATTAAAAAAATTAAAAAATAAGCCTAAACCCAAAAACTTAAGAAACATAAACCTAAACCTAAACCCTAAGAATGGGAAAAACCTTGATGGTAGGAACATCACCATCAACCATGCTTAGATCTTGATGGTGGCGGAGGCCTTATCACTTTGGATCCGAGGTGCTAGGATATGGAGGTTTCTTTTTAGGTGGAGGTGGGAGAGCACAAGGATACATGGTGGTGGCAGAGGAAGAGATTCGGGATATGATGGTGGATCCCACTACTTGAGAAGCTGGGGTGGTTCTAATGAGAACGGAGAAATCAAGAACTAATCCGATCTAGCTTATGGAACTGTCTTTATAAAGAAAGACAATAGTTCTAATGTTTTGATTTTCTTTATGCATGCTCCATTTTGATCTATGTTATCTCTTATGTCTTAAAGAACTTGGTGTGCTACTTGGTTGATGAAATCAAAAAGAAGAAATGTTGAATCTGAATTTATTCTCTGTTAAAAAAATAAAAAACCCTAAACCCTAAACTAAAACCTAAACCCTAATCCTAAAACCTAAACCTTAAACCTAAAACCCAAACCCTAAACCCTAACCCTACACCCTAAAAACTCTAAACCCAAAACCCTAAACACTAAACCCTAAACCATAAAATCCAAAACCATAAATCCTAAACCCCAAACCCTAAACCTTAAACCCTAAATCTTAAACCCTAAACCCTAAACCCTAAACCCTAAACCTTAAACCCTAAGCCCTACACACAAAACTCGAAACCCATAACCCTAAACGCTAAACTAACACTAAGCCCTAAACCCTAAACCCTAAAAAGCTAAAAAAACTAAACCTAAATTAAATATAACCTAAAAATAAAATAAATAAAAAAACCTAAACCAAAATAAATTAAAAACCTAAACTAAAACCTAAACCTAAACCTAAACCTAAACATAAACATCAAAAGAAAATAAAATAAAAAATAAAAACTAAACTAAAATTAAATAACTAAAAACCAAAACTAAACTTTTAAAATAAAAAACTTAAATAAAATAAAAACTAAACCTAAAATAAAAATAAAAAAATAAAAACCTAAAACTAAAAAATAAACCTAAATAATAATAATAATAAAACCAAAATCCTAAACTAAAAAAAACTAAACCTAAAATAAAAATAAAATAAACCTAAATCTAAACTAAAATAAATAAAACCTAAACCTAAACCTAAAATAAACTAAACCTAAAACCTAAACTAAATTAAATAAAATAAACAAAAAAATAAATAAAACTAAAAAAATAAAACCTAAAAATAAAGCTAAAATAAAAACTTAAAACCTAAACCTAAAAAAGTAAAATAAAAACCTAAACCTAAACCAAAAAAATAAAATAAAAATAAAACTAAGCTAAAAAAATAAACATAAACCTACACCTAAACCTAAAATAAATAAAATAAATAACCTAAACTAAAATAAATAAACTCAGAATAAATAAACTAAACTAAATAAATATAAAAAATAAACCTAAAAAAATAAAAAAATAAAAAAACACTAAAATATATAAAAAATAAACTAAATAAACTAAATAACCCTAAACCTACTAGTTTACATAATTTAAACAAAATGCCCTAAATATAAAATAAACCATAAACCCTAAACCCTAAACCCTAAAAAACCCTAAACCTTAAACTCTAAACCCTAAAACCTAAAGCCTAAAGCCTAAACCATAAACACTAAATCCTAAACTCTAAACTCTAAACCCTAAACTAAACCTAAACTTAAACCTAACTAACAAAACCCTAAATGAAGATAACCTAAACCCTAAAAACCCTAAACCTTAAACCTAAACCCAAACTTAAACTCTAAACTCTAAACCCTAAACCTCAAACCTATATCCTAACCTAAACACTAAACACTAAACCCTCCTAAACCCTAAACTCCAACTAAACTATAAACCTAAACCCTAATCCCTAAACCTAAACTTAAACTAACCTTAAACTATAAACCTTAAACCCTAAACTTGCTAACTAAACCTTAAATGAGTATACAACCCTAATAAACCCTAAACCTATAAACCCCAACTAAACTGAACCTAAACTAAACCCTAAACTTAAACCCTATACTAACTATAAACCCTAAACCATAGAATCTAAACCTGCTAAAGCCTAAAGCCTAAACCCTAAACCTTAAGCTGACCCTAAACCCTAAGCTAACCCTAAATGCTAAACCCTAAACCCTCAAAAACCTAAACGCTAAAGCCTAAACACTAAACCTTAAACCCTAAACCCTAACCCTAAGCGCTAAACCTTTAAACCCTAAACCCTAAATAAAAAATAAAAAAAAATTAAATGAAAAAAAATTAAAATAAACTTAAAATAAAATAAAATAAAAACCTAAACCTAAAAAATAAACATAAAAATAACACCTAAAAAAAACCTAAACCCTAAACTAAAAAAACCTAAATCTAAAATAAAAATAAAATAAACAAAATAAAATAATCCTAAACCTAAAATAAAATAAATAAAACCTAAACCTAAACCTAAAATAAACTAAACCTAAACCTAAACCTAAACTAAATAAATTAAGATAAACTAAAAATAAGCCTAAGCCTACACTAAAAAATAAAACTTAATAACACAACTAAAATAAGAACATTAAACTTAAACCTAAAAAATAAAATAAAAACCTAAACCTAAAATTAAAACTAAAATTAAAAAATAAAACCTAAACATAAAAAATGAAATAAAAATAAAACTCAACTAAAACATAAACCTAAACTTAAAAAATAAACTAAAATAAAAAACCAAAAATAAAATAAATAAATCTAAAATAAATAAACTAAACTAAATAAAAATAAACCTATATTAAAATAAAATAAAATAAACTCAAATAGATAAAAAATAAACTAAATAAATAAAATAAACCTAAACCTACCAGTTTACTTAATTTTAAAAAAAAACTTTGAACCTTAAATCCTAAACCCTAAACCCCAAACCCTAAACTAACCCTAAACCCTAAACCCTAAACCCTAAACTCACCTACAATCCTAAACCCTAAAACTTAAACACTATATTCTAAACCCTAAACACTAAACTAGCCTTAAACACTAAACCCAAAACCCTAAATCCCTCTACAACCCGAAACCCTAAACCCTAAATCATAAATTCTAATCTTTAAATCCTCAAAACCCTAAACCCTAAAGCCTAAACACTAAACCCTAAACCCTAAATCTTAATCTTTAAACCCTAAACCCTAAACTCTAAACTAACCCTAAATAGTACACCCTAAACCCTAAACCCTAAAATCTAACCCTAAGCTTTAAACCCTAAACCTTCAACCTTGAACCCTAAAATTTTATGCCCTAAACCCTAAACTAACCCTAAACCCTAAACTAACCTTAAACCCTAAATACTTTAAACCCTAAAGCCTAAACCATAAACCCTAGACTAACCCTAAACCTTAAATCATAAACCTTAAACCCTCAAAGCCTTAAACCATAAAGCCTAAACATTAAACCCTAAACCCTAAACCCTAAACCATTTAAACCCTAAACTCTAAAACCCTAACCCTAAATAAAATAAAAATAAAATAAAAACTAAACATAAAGTAAAAATAAAATAAAACTAAAATAAAATAAAATAAAAACTAAATAAAAACCTAAACCTAAAAAATAAACCTAAAAATAATTAAAAAAGAAAACCTAAACACTAAATTAAAAAATCCTAAACCAAAAATAAAAATAAAATAAACAAAATAAAGTAAACCTAAACCTAAACTAAAATAAACTAAACTAAAATAAATAAAACTTAAACTTTGACCTAAAATAAACTAAACCTAAACCTAAACCTAAACTAAATAAAATAAAATTAACTAAAAATAAATCTAAGCCTAAACTAAAAAAATAATACCTAAAAATAAACCCAAAAAATGACCTAAAACCAAAACATAAAAAAATAAAATAAAAACCTAAACCTAAACATAAAAAATAAAAAATAAAACCTAAACCTCAAAAATTAAATAAAAATAAAACTCAACTAAAAAATAAACCTAAACCTTAAAAATAAATTAAAATAAAAATCCTAAAGTAAAATAAATATACTAAAAATAAATAAATTAAATTAAATAAAAATAAAAAATAAACCTAAATAAAAATAAAAAATAGAATAAACTCAAATAAATAAAAATAAACTAAATCAACCTAAACCTACCATTTTACTTCATTTTTAAAAAAATTCTTAACCCTATATCCTAAATCAACTAAATCCTAAACCTAAATCTTGAATCTAAACTAAACCTAAAACCTAAACTAACCTAAACTAAACCTTAAACCTATAACCCTAAACCCTAAACCTAAACTCATGAACCTAAAACAAACTAAACCCTAAACTAAACCCTAAACTCAACCTAAACCTAAACCCTAAACTAAACAAACCTAAACTAAACTAAACCCTAAACTAAACCTAAACCCAAAACTAAACTAAAACATACTACTAAACCTAAACCTAAACCCTAAACAAATCTAAATCATAAAACCCAAACCCTAAAGCCTAATTCTTAAATCCTAAACCCCTAAACCCTAAACTAAGCCTAAACCCTAAACCATAAACTAACTATAAACCATAAGAATAGGCAAAACCTTGATTGCAAGAACATCATCATCAACTAGGCTCATTGTAGATTTGGTGATGGAGGCGAAGGTGGAGGGGGTGGCGGTGGTTATCATAGTGGTGGTGGGGGATTTGGAGGTGCTTGTGGATATGGAGTTGGTGGTCATAGAAGAAGTGGTTATGGAGGTGGGAGGAGTGATGGAGGTTACAATCGTGGTGGTGGCAAAGGAAGAGATCGGGGATATGATGGCGAATCCCACTACTCTAGATGCGAGGGTGGTTCTGATGGAAACTAAGGAAACTAATGAACAACCAATCCGATTTGCTACTTATGGAATAAAGTCTTTATAGTAGAGACGGTTCTACTTATTTGGGATTTTTTATTTGCTCTATGTGTGCTCATTTTTTATCTATGTCATCTCTTGTGTCTTAGAAAACCTGGTGTGCTACATTGTTGATGAAATTGAAAAGAAGAAATGTTGAATATGAATTTGTTCTCTAAAAAAAACCTTAAACCCTAAACCATAAACCCTAAACTATAAACTAAAACATAAACCCTAAACCTAAAACCCTAAACCCTAAACCTTAAAAACCCTAAACTCTAAACACTAAACCCTAAACCCTAAACCCTAAACCCTAAATCCTAAACACTAAACACTAAACCCTAAACCCTAAACCCTAAACCCTAAACCCTAAACCCAAAAACCCTAAACCCTAAACCCTAAAATCTTAATCCCTAAACACTAAAAACTACAACCCTAAAACCCTAAACCATAAAACCCAAACCCTAAACCCTAAGTCCTAAACCCTAAAATAACCCTAAACCCTAAACTAACCCTAAACTAACCTTAAACCCTAACCATATAGCCTAAACCCTAAACCTTGAATAAAAATGTCATTAGGAGTATATCTAAAGAACAACCTAATCCTAACATAGTTATGGTGGCTAAAGAAAATGTCTTCAAGAGACTTTCCCTTGACTATTAAAGATTTGAATAACTTAAACCCTAACCATAAATTATATTATAATACCATATTTTTTAGTATAATGTAACATCATATATTTGGGTATGTAGTGATATGTTTTTGAATGTTATAAGATGTTTTGAGATGTTTAAGTATATAATGGTAGTATGCCTTATAGTCTATATTAAGGGACTAAGGGAGAATCTACACATCCATAAGATAGATTCTCCAACCACAAGGGTGGTTACTAGGAAAGTGAAACTGTCCAATTCGATAGTAACCTGGGTAGTGTCTAAATGGGATTGCAAAGGACATGATCCAAATATAATGCCCACAGGGGAGGTGCTACTAGGGGCATTTTCCTAAGCCTTAGAAAAGAAAGCCTATAAGTGTATAGTGGCCAACCCAAGGAGAAAGCATAGAAAACTTACATTTGCCATGAGTTGTGTATCCTAAGGTGTGATAACCAACCAACCTAAAGTGTATTCATCAGCATGAGTGGTGTATCCGTCAACATAGTGAGAACCAACCAACCTAAGGTACCCGTTGGTGTGCAATAATCAATCTAGAAAGAAAGCATGTAGGCTTACAATTTTTTAAGCAGAATTGATCATCGAGATAGTATATCATAGGTGAGACAGATGTTAATCGACGTGGAGCGACTACTAAGTGGGGAGCCCCGAGGAAGGATTGGACCCAAACTTGAAGTAGTAAGGAGGGAAGGAGCTGCTAGGAGATTTATCCTAAACCTCAAATATACTCAACCTAGTTAGTGCATAAAGGCAAATCCAAGAAGAAAGCATAGTAGACTCACATCCTCTTAAACAAAGCCAACATGAGGTAGCTTACCAGCCATGTAGTAAGTCCTACCAAACTAATAAGGTCCTCATTGGTGTGCAGTGGCCAAGTAAGGAAGGAAAGCATAACATACCTACATCCTCAAAACCAAGAAGACCACTAGGGTGACACACTAGTAGGGCAGCACGTCAGCCTGACTTAGAGCAGCTACTTAGTGAGTGTTGTTAGGGGCTATATCTCAACTCAGAGTAGCCTGACACAAAAGATATGTATTTATTTTATATGTATGTGTGTAGTTTATGTTTATGTTATGTCAATGAAGGAAAGGATGCTGCTCAAGTTCCTTACACCTACCCTAGACAGATCGTAGCGCATTCTTAAACAAGAATACTTTCAACATGGAAGAGATTGAATTTGAAATTGAATTTTCATTGATGATACTTATTTTCAAACATAATTTATAATATTTCTTTAAGTAGATCCTATTGATTAGAAGCATTGGGCACTCTCCCTTATGATTAATAAGCTGATAAGGTCCTCCTTGGTAAGCCTTCTCTATGGAAAAAAGGTCTTCCTAAGTGGGTTCAAACTTGCCTCCCATCATACGATGAGTAATAACCGATCTCTTTAGAACAAAAATAAGCTCTCCTACTTGAAAATCTATAGAATGGGTCAACTTTTTATGATATTGAATTATTTAAACTTTGTACAACTCGAGGTTTTGGCATGCCCACAGGTGTCTTTCTTTCAAACCTTCGAGCTCTTCTAACTCTAATTCCTAACAAAATGTACCACACAAGCCTTAATACACACATTAGAATTAAGTCACCACTTCTGGCTTTAAGTTAGGATGGTGTATGATGTGATGTATATTTTGTTTTATGATGTATTATTTTTGATTGGATGTTAGGGTGTATGTTTTATATACTGGATGATAGGCAAATATTAGCCTAATCATATTTTCTATAGGGGATTATGCTTAAGGAATGCTTAAAAATAAATGTAAATGCTCTTTTTATAGGTTGCTTAAATCCTTAAGCATATCCAAGTTAGGACAGGTGAGCTTAGTTACCTATGTGTAGGGTGCTAAGTCCAAATTATAAGTACAACTGCTTCAGATTATATGTATACTTAGCTAACCTCTATTTTGCAGATGTAGTTAGATTTACTTTTCCCACATAAATATAATTTTTGCAATAGAAATTAGGATTAGTGCTATGGGGGATTAGAATGAGCAGTTACTAGAAGGCTTTATTTTGGGGTGCCCTGTGATGCCATTGAAGTAAGCACCATCCAAATCAAAGAAGGAACTAAATCAGAAATGGAGATACGAAGAAAGAAAACCCTCATAAAATTTAATATAATTATAATTATTCTTTCTTATTCCAAGTTGTATAAGGGTAGACCTCAGGTTACCCATCTTTTCTTTCTTCAAGTTGTACGGTGGTACCCGACCGCACCGACCTTTTATTTTTTTATAATAGTTTACATAATTGTTTGATGTTTGGTTTAAATTTGCATTAGTATGGCATGCTTTTCATAGTTTCTTAAATAATTGATGCTATAATGTGTGGCTTGGATACGATTAGGCTCTTAGGATAAAAATATCTTTTCTACCCAATTAATCACTCATAACTAAATTTTAAACAATGCATAGCCTCATCATAAAGCTGTGGTGTTTACTTTTCAAACTTGGAATCTAAAAAAATTGTATGTATATTATTGGGACACCACATAGATCCACGGATGTACGCATTAGGGTGATCGAATGCGACATTGAGGAATGATGTACTAACTTGAGAGACAGAAGTCACCATCCTACAATGGACCTAATCACCTAATGAGGACTCCTAAAGGAAATGGGTCTTTGAATGTACCAGAGTTCTATCCCCTACTGTACACAAAAAAGTAAAGTAGGGTTTATTTAAATTGAATTGGTTAAGTTCCTTATGGAGGCAAGCCCCCATAGTTTATTATATCTTAAGGAATGAGATTTTTTAAGAATACTCTCGATTAAGGTAAATGATCATTGTCTTGAAAGATTTTAAAGATAGGACTATCAACAAATTGGTTATTTTTAGAAAATCAAGTGGTATTGATCAAAAGGAGGGAGTTATTATTGAAACCAAAGGGAGATGAGTAAGGGATGCTCATGATACTAGGAAACCTAATGAGCATCCCAAACTAGCCTATGGTTGGGATTTATATTTTTAAAATTTAAGAATGATTATATGTTTGAGTTGAATTTTTATTAGAAATATAGGGCTTATAATTCCACAACACGAGATCATGAAAATGCCTAAGAGGTGAGGATTTATGCTTGTAGCCCATAAAGGGAAATAGTGACTTCAGATCCTAAATCTTGGGAGCTTTGGTGAGGGCCAAGGCATGA
The DNA here is from genome assembly GCA_021442155.1 of Cymbidium sinense. Lineage (NCBI taxonomy): Eukaryota > Viridiplantae > Streptophyta > Magnoliopsida > Asparagales > Orchidaceae > Cymbidium > Cymbidium sinense. The sequence continues at coordinate 258,404,151 of CM038214.1, read as the reverse complement.
CCTAAATCTAAAGCAAAGATGGATATATGGTTTACCTCCACAAGAGAGGATATATCGCCCAATTGTTGGACTTACAATCGCCTGTGGGGTGGCGACCAACTAACTCTTCCTACATTTTTAAATATATGTAGGCAAGTCTTATGCTTTGTAAGATAGCTAGGCTGTTGTTTATTTAGAAAGGAGATTAAGTCCTTAAACACACTCCCAAAGAGACTACATCATGAAGGGCATGAATAAATTACTTAATCTATGCAAATTTTGTTAAGTTTTATTTTCATTTTGGACATTTTTATTTGACACGGGCTATGGGATTTCATATGACTAATGCATGAGAAATTGGTTATGGGACAAAATCATAATGAAGGAGTGAGTGTGTTTCCACCATGGCTCTGAAAGGTCAAGCCATTTTTTCTGGCAAAGGTGGAAGCCCACCATTATCAAGAGTGAGGCAATATGTTTTATGCATAATGTGAGACATACAACATCCAGCTAAGGGGTTCTTAAATATTTTATTATCTTAATTTATGTCCTAGGATTTTTAGGTGAGGTTATGAGTTATTTAATTTAATTTTGAGTTGATTAATTGGATAGAAAAATTATTTTTCTTAAGATTCTAATCGCATCTAGTCCATTCAAAAATCATCAAGCAATTAAAAAACTAAGAAAATCATGCCATACTAATTACATAATCATAAACAAAACATCAATAAATTTATAAAATTAGCACAAAAGGATCAAAGGTTGGTGTGGTTGGGTACCACCATACAAACTGAAAAGAAATATCGGTAGCCAAGCTCTACCCTTATACAACCTGGATTACGAATGAATAATTACAATTTAGATGGAATTAATGTAATGAGAGTCTTCATTCTTCATTCTTCATTCTTTATTTCTTCCGTTCTTCATTTTTTCTTTCTTCATTTCTTCCTTCCTTTTAATTTGACTTGGGATGTAGTTTTCTCGAAGGCTTCACATGATACATAAGACATGGTCTTATGACCAATGCTCACCTTAATTCTCACATAATATTCATTCCAAATTTCAATTATAAAATTTACATTAAAATGTAAAAGATAAATCTAACTAAACCTACAAAATAGAGATTAGCTAAACATACCACACAACCTAAGAAGTTATATGAATAATGTGGACTTAGCACTCCACAAATGGGTAACCAAGTGCACCTGTCCTAGTTTGGGTTATGCTTAGGGGTATAAGCAACATGCATAGAAAAAACATTTATATTTTTATTATAGCACCCCTCAAGCACAACCCCTTGGATGAAGCATGATTAAGCTAATATCAGCCTAACATCCAGTCTATGCACATGCACCCTGACATCCAGTCTAAAAATATTACATCATAAAATAAAATCAGGCATCAAACCATTCACCGTCCTAACATAGAGCTAGAAATGGTGACTTAGCCTAATGTGTGTGCCATTTAAGGCTTGTGTGGCATGTCTTAGCTATAAGGTTGAGATTTACTAAGTATGAGATGTTTAATTTAGAGGGTGGCTTTAGTTTAAGTGATTTAGTTGATTTATCAATTTTAGTTTGTGATTTAATTTGGTTTAAATGAACCTACGCTTAGTTACTAAATGTTGTAAAGAGAAGAAAAGATAAGAGAACTTCTCTTTCATCCCTACCTTAAGTAATTTCTAAGGTAGATATATTCATGATTTTTCTTTAATGAATATTTTATTATCTATTTTAATTAACCCTAAGTTTAGATTTGCTCTAAATAGCCCTATTCACTAAGAAAGACATCGTAGGATTAATTAAGGTGAATTACAATCACGTAACACATAACCATTTATTTCTTTCCACCATGCATATGAATAAATCCTAAGCATACCTATACATGAAATGCTAATACTTAGCTCACCTTGATGATGAATGCTAAGAGATATGATTTGGAAATTTGGATATTCCATGAATGCAAGTCTTTATTATGTAGAAAGGAGGGATTTTTTATCCATTAACATAATGCACTTTCACATGTATAAAAGACATAAGTGAGTATGACGCCATTGTTTTCTACACCAAGGGCATAAGGTACAAAACCTACTTAGGGAGCTACGAGACTAATATACCACTTTTCTTTAATACATGTAAATATACAAACAGAAATAAATGGATGAAGAATCATGCAAATGATTTTTGTGTTTGATTTTGTTGTATAATTAATGTGAGGCTCCTTCTAAAGTCAGAACATAGGAGTGCATAGGAATAGATTTACACAAGTGTTATGGTCTATTCAAATGAACTATACATTTTGCAAATCCTATACAAGTCCATGTTAAGAGAAGAGAAGAAAACAACATAAAACACACCTATGCTATAATCATAAGCAAACTTATAAGTACTTATATGTAGCATCACTTCATTCATAATCTTTTTATAAGTTTTTGAAATAATTTTTTGTTTAATATTGATAATAGCCATTCATATTCTTAATTTTAACCAACACATGCAATTTGATGTAAAAGGAAACATTTAATTTAATTTATTTTTTAAAAGAGATGAATGCATGATTTCATATGGAAAATAACATTTAGCATGCTTGGAAAGAAATAAAGTGATGTAAGCATATGACTTCATTCACCCTAATTAATTCCTATAGACAATCCTATGAAAAAAAGATCATTTAAAGTGAATCAAAATTCTTTAAGGAGATTTTTATTTTTGAATTTGATTTGACTTAAAAAATATGAGAAAGGTTTGTTGGTCCTATCCCAATTTCCCCATGTGTGAATTAGTTTAGTTTAATTTTTAGACCAATTAGGTTGATTTTATATTTTTTTTAGGTTAAGGTGTGAATTAAATTCATTAATTACTCCTTACCTAAACCACTTTAACATAATTAAATAAGTAATTATGAGCCAACATATGATATGCAACCACATGAAATTTAAATCAACAATGCACATAAGAAATAAAGGGGCCTAATGCAATTGGCTCACAATTACTGATTAATTAGGCTAAATGGTTTAATTATGTGCTTTCATAAACATCCTACACATGTAGTTTGATTATAATTTCCTTTGAAGTCTCTTAGGTTATTAAACTCCTGAGAATCTACCCAAAATTAAGTGATTAAGTTCTAGAGTGATTTAGTTTTGAGTTTGATTAATTGAACCATTAATGAAATAATTAAGTTATTGATTAATTTGCAAATTAATTAAATATCTATCCAAATGAAATAAACTTAGGGAAAAGATTTGGAAAAAAATTCTAATCTCATTCCATAAGTCCATTCACTATTTTGTGATGGTTAACAAACTTAATCAATAAATTTATCACTATTTAATAGAATAATTAATCATTTATTTAGTTAAGAGAGGGATTAAGAATGAACTAAGAAATTCCCCTAATTAATCTCATAATAAATTCCATGAAAATCATGGGAGGCAGAGGTCATCCCACTAATTAACCTTAGAAAGTTTAGAATTAATTGTTGAAGTAATTAAAGAGTAATTAGCCTAATTACATTTCTAATAAAACCTAAATTTAGTGAAAGTTATTTTTTAAAATTAATTAATTTTAATTTTATATTATTCCTTACTGAGTTATCTTTACAATGAGATTGAGCTTGTATTTTTTTGATTGTTCTACAATTAGTTATGAATTTTAGAAGTTTTAGCATTAAAAATGAATTAATTAAAGCTAATTAAGCCTCTAATCCCATTGAGCCACATGGCAGCTGATGCGACACACTTTCCACATTGCGCAACGGGATAGGTTATTTAAGTTATCAAATTCATGGCTAAGTCAGCCGGCAGTGGACGTGCTTTCTCCACGGGACGTCCAATTTAAGATCAGATGACTGCGATTAATCCTACAGTTTAGGCTTAAATTAGAGGGAGCACTATCATGATTTAATCACAACCATCTGTTAAAATCATGCATAACAGACGGTGTGTGATCTATGTCCTCTCGAGCAGGGAGAGATGGATGTCATCCGTCGATTGTTGCTAGATCCAAGCCCACCTGAGCTCAAATGGAGTTCAAACTCACTCCACACCTTCAGAGGAGCAGAAGTAATGAATCCAACAGTCAAGATCTTAAGTGATTACAATTTCATTCATAAAGGACCAAGCAATTTTCATCCCAAGATCGATTTTGAGCAATTCCTCATCGGAGGCTATCACCAGCGCTTCCAACAGAGGAGGTAGCTTCGTCTAGTAGAGATGAAGCCCTGTTGAATGTATCAAGTCTTGATTTGGGGTGGATGGCTGGGTTGACCAAGCTCCCCTTTAATGGAAATCAGCTTTAATAAAAGTCCTCCTTCCTATTGCTTGGTGACTTTGGAAACAACTTAATTGAGCTCAATGACATCCCTTGATGGTGCTTGTAAGATTAATTTGGGTTTGGGGGAGAATTGGATAGGTTGGATCTTCACTTCACCTCACTTGATTCAGCCTTGAGAAAAACTAAGAAGGAGAAAATAAGTAAGCTTTGAAATGGATTTGGGAAGCTTAGGAATGCTTGGTTTCAATTCCTAGAGCTCAATTAAAATCAGTGCTTCTCATTTGAGTGGGAATAAGGGGGAGTATATCACCCCTTCCTTGGATCGGATGGTGAAGAGTAGAGTTCCCATTTTAGCTCAATTGCTGAGATTGGTTGGTCAGTTCATACTATTTAGCATTCCATGTGATTTATTTTAGGTAGTGGAGAGAAGGAGAGTGAGTGTCCATGTACTAGGAGAATGTATTGGGTGATCCAAGTGCTCAATTCCCATTGGATGGGTCAATTTTTCCTTGGGTTGGGTCATGGACAACCCAAGGACATTGGGTTAAGTTCACCACCCTGCTTGGTGTCCAAGTGGAGGACTAGATGGATGCCAGGTGGCCCTCAGAAAGAATATGACCAAATTCCAACTGAATTTGGTCATAGGATACCCTTTAACCTATGGGTAAAGTGGTCATTTGGCCTTGATTTTGATTTGGGTAGATTTGAAATTATTAAAAAGTAGGTTGGGCCAAATTTCAAGTGATTTGTAATTCATTCAGTTTGAATTGGTTCAATTTGACCCATTTAGGTCAAGTTGGGTCAAATTGGGATAAGTTGTCTAATTGGTCAAATTGGGTTGAACTGTGGGTTAGATCAGGTTCAAATGATCATTTGGAGCCTATGAGCATCATTGGTTTGGTTCAATTTGATTTATATTTTATTTTGGTTCATTTAGGTTCATTTAGGTCAAATGGGTCAAGTTAACCAATTTGACTCATTTGTCCTAATTAGGTTAGCTCAAGGGTTGGTTTAGGCTTGGTTGATCATTTGAAATGTATTGCAAGCTATGGTTTCAATCAATTTTGATTTGGTTTGATTTCAAGTTGATTTGACCTTTTAGGTCAAGTTGGGTTCATGGTCAATTTGGATAGGTTGGGTCTAGTTGGCCAACTGAAGCTTTGGTCAAGTTCAATAATCAATTTAGAATGAGTTTGACCCATTGGCTGTAATTAATTTGGCTTAGATCAAGATTTGACCCATTTTGACTTTTTATGTCAACTTGGGTCAACTTAGGTCAAGTGGCCAATTAGGCTTGGTTTGGCTCAATTGATGGCTTGGTCAATTTGAATCCTTCATTATGAACTGGTTTAGATCAATGGTTTCAATCAATTTAGCTTATAATAAATTTTGGCTTGTTTAGGTTTCATTTGGGCTAAGTGTTGACTTAGTCAAAGGCTAGATTTGACTTTGTTTGACCAAATTTGAGTGATTGATCATCTTAGGATGATCGTTTCTCATAATGGGAGGCTTACATTGGCTTAGTTCAATCCAATTTGGGTTGGGTTAGAATTTAGCTCAAAAAGGTCCTTTAGATCACTTTGGGTCAAGTGAGCCTAAGTGGGTCAATTGGCTTGATCAAGGCTTAATTCAAGTTTAGTTGAACTCACATATGGACTTATGATTGAAATATAAATCCAACTGCGAGTGATTTGTTGTCAAATGGGTTTTGGTTCATTTGACAATTTCAAGTTCAAAGGATGAACAAGAGTTTGATTTGGGTTAGTTTCATTTTGGTTTGATGATTGTAGTTTATGTTTATATTTGGGCATGTGAATGAAGTAATAATTGTTTGAAGATAAAATCTAAGGATTTGGATTGATTTGATAATGGTTTGGTAAAGTTCAAGGATTTAACTTGAAAGAGTATAAGTTGGATTTTGGTTAGATTTGGATTTGAGTTTTGAATTTAGTTTTGGTTATTTAAATTTATATTTCATTTATATTTGTTACTATAAATGAGAATATAAATGAGTTATGAGAAAATCTTTTGAGTTTGGAGTGATTTGGATTAGATTTGAGCTAAGTCTATAAGATGAAATCAAAAGGGCTTAGGAAAGATTTTGGAATTGGAATTGATCATGGGTTTCAATTATTTGGAATTGATTTATGATCTAATAAAATCAATTGAGTTGGAATTTATTTAGGTTTTGACAAAATCAATTGAGTTGGAATTGATTTAAGATTTGATTTGTGCTAAGTCCCTAAGATGAAATCCACTAAGGATTGAGTATGTGAGCTTTCCACTAGGGGAAAAGGCTCAAGTTATCTGCTGAGGGATAAGAGGTTGAAAAATCCGCTAAGGGATTAGAATTTGGAATCCACTGGGGATAAAAGATGTGAACCTTCAACTAAGGGAATAGGTTCAGGTTAGATTGAATTGAGTCTACTAAGGAGATTGGAAAGATTTCCAGCTCATTGAGGAGAAGATGATTGATTTGATTTGTTAGATTTGACTCCATTGGGGGAGGTTTGACTTTGTATCTCGCTGAGGAGAAGCTGATTGATTTGATTGTTCAATATGACTCCACTACAGGAGGTTGGTTGATTTTATTTCAGATTTTAAATTTTGAATTTTGATATTGGACCCTGTCGATTTACAACGGATCACACTAAGTAGGGGCCATGTTTACCTTGGCCTACTTCATATTTACCAGTCCAAAGGGATAGTTTACCAACCACATAGTAGGGCTATCCAACCAAAGGGGTTGCCTTTTGGTGTGCAGTGGTTGTTCTAGGAAGAAAGTTTAATAGACTTATATCCTTGAAAGTAGGGATCAGTCACTAGGATGATCAGTTGGCGAGGCAATGGGTCAAACCCAACCTTAGGCTATCTACTGAGTGAATGCCTCTGGGGGACTTAAATCAACTCAAAGATAGTGAAAATTAATTTCATTGTTTTAATTGTATTTGATGGATCCCATTGGTTTGCGATGGACTGCACTAAGTGGGGGCATGTTAGCCTTGGCCTACCTTAGATTTACCAATCCAAAGGGAGTACTTCCTAATCGAGGAGAGAACTATCCAACTAAAGGGTGCCTTTCAGTTTGCAGTGGCAAGTTTAGGGAAGAAAGCATAGGGGTTCACATCTTTACTGAATAAAAGGCTACTGAGGAGACATATTAGCAAGGCAACATGTCGACCTGACCTAGGGCTACCCATCAGTTTGTGATAGCCATGGTAGAAAAGAATGTGTAATAGGCTTATATCTTCTAAAGAAAAATGACTATCGGGGCAATCTATTTGTGGAAAAATAGATTGAACCTGACCTTAGGGTTACTATAGAGAGAGTATGATCTGAGGACTTATCTCAACTCAAATGTAGTCAGGCAATTCATATAGGGAGTTCTGCTGACATTGCCATAAAGATAGGATGCTTGTTTGGGAAAGGGGCCGTTGGGGGCTTGAATTCCTAATCCATAAGCAAATAAATTTGTTTGTTTATTTGTTTATTTATCATGGACCCTATTGGTTTGTGAGGGATCATACTAAAAAGGAACTCATATCAGCCTAGGATTATCCCAAATTTATTGGTCCAAGGGAGAATCAATGCATTCGTTGAACGAATTCTCCAACCACGGGGATGAACTACTAGGAAAGGGGGATTGTTCAATGTAAAAATAACTTGGGTTGTGCCTAAATGGGGTCGTAAAGGATGTGATCCAAGTAGAGTGCCTGTAGGGAGAGGCCCCTAAGGGCTTTATCCAAAACCATGGAGAAGATAATATCTATAGGTATTCAGTGGCCAACTCAAGGAGAAAGTATGGGGACTCACATCTACTAAGAGTGGTGTATCCTCTAGGTGAGTCGCTGTTAGCATAGTAAACATCAACCAACATAAGGTGCCAATCGGTTTGCAATAATCAGCCTACAAAGAAAGCATCGTGGACTCACATCCTCCTACAGCGGAACTGATTGTCGGGATAGTCTGTCTTCAGCTCAACAGGTGCAATCTGACCTAGGGTGACTACTGAGTGAATGCCACTGGGGACTTATATCAACTCAAAAGTGGTTGAGAGGAAAAGAGCCATAGGGGGACTTATCCTAAGCCTTAAATATATCTGACCTAGTCAGTGCTTGGTGGCTAGTTCAAGAAGAAAATGTATGGGCTTACATCTTCTTAAACACAGCCAACATGAGGTAGTTTATTGGCTGCGCAATGAGGCCTACCAAACTAACAAGGAGCTCATTGGTTTGTAATGGTCAAGTCAGGAAGAAAGCATGAGGACTCACATCTTCCACCCAAATGATTAGCATGTCAGCCCGATCTAGCAGCTAATGAGTGGAGCCACAAAGGCTTGCACCCATTTCAAAATAGCCCAAGATAAAAGATATGCATTTGTGCTATGTTAGAGGGAATAGGATGTCACTCGGGTTCTCTTACACTTATTCTAAAACACGCTTAAAAGTTGATGAAAGGGTGCCACGAGGCAGTGGTGATTCCACCAAGAAGGGATTCCACTTGGGTTCTCTTATACCTAACTTAGCCATGCTAGTCAAAATAGGATGCCTCTTGGGTTCTCTCACACCTATTCTAGTAACATTGGGGAATCATGTTTAATTTGTATTCATATTGTGAAAGAAGGATACGATGCTTCTTGGGTTCTCTTACACCTACCATAAATAAGTCATAGTAGATTCACAAACAAGCAAACAACGCTTCGAATGAAGAGAATATTTTGATGATTTGGAATAGAATTTTGATGATAATATTTTCAAACATAAATTTATGGGTAGTATTTCTTCAAATAGAGCCCATTAATTGGAAGCATCGGGTGTTCCCCTTTACAATCAATAAGTTGATAAGATCCTCCTTGGTAGGCCTTCTCTATGACAAAAGGGCCTTCCCAAGTAGGTTTAAACTTGCCTCCCATCTTTCGTGGGCAACAATTGGTCTCCTTAGAAATAAAATAAGCTATCCTACTTAAAAAGTTCTAGAATGGACCAGTTTGTTGTGAGCTTGAATCATCTTGGATTTGTACAACTCGAGGTTCTGACACGCCCGTAGGTGTCTCTCCTCCAAACATTTGAGCTCTTATAACCATAACTTGGCATTCTGCCCTATAGTGATTTTACTTCCTGTTGTTATCCTTAGTGATAGAAGTTGCACTTCTAATGGTAGAACAGCTTCAGACCCATACACTAAGGAAAACTAGATAGATTGAGTTGGAGTTTTGTACGTGGTGCGATATGCCCACAAGGCTTCAACTAGCTGCTCATGTTACTGTCACTTGTTATCGTCAAGTTTCTTCTTTAGTATCTAGATGAAAGTTTTATTGAATGCTTCTACTAGGCCATTTTCCCTAGGATAGTAGATGGTGGAATATCTCAAATCTATATTATGTCTCCTAGCGAAGCTATTGATCTTGGTGCTATTAAATGCATTACCATTATCAGATATAATTCATCGAGGCACCCCAAACCTATATATGATATGGTTCCTGATAAACTAGAGCACATGCTGAGCTGTGACTTCTCTAAGAGGGATTGCCTCTGCCCACTTGGAAAAGTGGCAGCTAAAATGAATCGATGGCCCTTGGAAGAAGGAGGATCGATAGGACCCACTATGTCAGTACCTCAACACTCAAATGACCATGAGGCCAATGTAGGATGTAGAATGTTGGGAGATTAATGTAGGACCACACCATGTACTTGACATTGGTGGCATCTCCTAGCTACGTTCATATAATTTGTGATTATCGAAGGCCAATAGCATCCTAGTATCTTGATCTTTGCTTTCATCTTTGGACCGGATTGATGCACTCTGCATAGATCTGAATGTACCTTGACAACCTCCCCTTCAAGATAAAGTCTCTCCACGAGTTCAGTGTCAATAAGGGATATGACTTGTCTATTTTAGACCCTTATTAGAATGAACTCATCTTCCAGACATGCCAATTCCTTGGCCAGTTTGGCCAAAGCATCTTCTACTACATTCTTTTCTTGAGGGACCTTGTAGATAGTGACTCAGGGATTTGGGCCAATAGATTCATGGTGTACTCGTGGTAGTGATGAAGCTTAGGTTTTAGAACCTTATAGAATTCAGCAATCTAGTAGATGACCAGTTGAGAATCCTTATAGATGTTGATGCTTTTGACACACACTATAATAGCTAACTCTAGATTGACAGTCAAAGCCTCATACTCAGCTTCGTTATTGGTGCATGGATTGGAGAGGTAGTATGAGAATCTCATCACATCATGGTCTAGAGTTAAGCGGATGATTCCTACCCTTGCCTTTCCTAGAAGAGTAGATATGGCGGTTCTTCTCCTTTTTGAATGAAAATTGCACCATCAAATACATCTCCCAATGGAAATTTTCAATCTCCCCTAAGTTCATGATTTGTTCATCGGGGAGATCATCACTAAGCGAGGAATCTGTAGGAAGTAGGTGTGCTACTAAGAAATTTGTTAGTGCCTATCCTTTCACGACATAGAGGGCTATGAATGTAATATCAAATTGTGAGAGAATCATAGACCAACGTGCAAACTGTTTGAATAATGTAGGTCGTGTCATGAGATACTGTAGTGGATTGATTCTTGAAATCAACTTCACCTTATGAGAAAGCATATAATGCCATAAATTTTGGGATGCAAAGATTAAAGCTAGTAAATATTTCTCAATAGGTGGGTAGTTTGCTTCAGCAGGGATCAGATGATGACTGAGGTAGTATAGAGCATTCTCCTTCCCTTTGTTATTGGTTTGAGCCAAAAAAGTGTTGATGTCTTCAAAAGCATGCTGGAACTTATTATCCCACATGAAATTAGCATCCTTTTTGATAAGTGCTAAAAATTTCTTGCATCTCCCAGATAGATTGGAGATAAAATGCCTTAGATATGTGAACCACACTTAGAATTATCTGAGTTGAGTTAAACTTTTAGGGGGTGGCATTTCTAAGATGGTTTTGATATTTTCTGGGTCTATCTCTATTCCCTGCTGTGAGATAATAAACCTAAGGAACTTCCAAGAAACTACTCCGAATGCACACTTTAAAGGGATCATTTTGAGGTCGTATTATCTTAACCATTCAAAAACTGCTCTAAAGTCAGAGATATGGTATTCCTTTTCTTTACTTTTGACTACTAGATCATCGACATAGCATTCAACTTGATGATGAATGAGTTTGTTGAAGATCTGATTCATGGCCCACTGGTATGTAGTACCGACATTTTTAAGGCTGAAAGGCATGACTTTATAATAATAGATTTTGATCGGGGTTCAAAAAATAGTGTTTCTTTCATCCTCGGGGGTCATCTTGATTTGGTTATAGCAAGATGACCCATCCATGAAGGAGAATACTGGATGAGATGAGGCAATGTCCACCATTAATTCTGGTATAGAAAGTGGAAATTCATCCTTAGGACATGCCTTATTTAAGTCCCTAAAATTGACGAATATATGAATTTGGCCATTCTTTTTCTTAACTAACACGACACTGGCTAACTAGGTAGGGTATTTTTCTTCCCTGATAAAATAAGCATCGATCAATTTCTTGACTTCAGAAATGACATGTTATTCAATTTCTAATCATATGCATCTAGGAGCTTGCTTGATAGGGTTAGCGTTAAGGTCTATTGCTAGTTTGTGGACTGCTATGTTAGGAGATAATCTGGGCATCTCTTTATAGTTCTATGCAAAGAAGTCCTTAAACTTAGTTAATAGCCTAACTAAGTCATTAGTTTCTTCTTCATTCAATAGAGAACTGATGTATGTAGGATGGGGATCTTCTTCTGTCCTGAGGCTAAATTCTTTGAGCTTATCGAGAGATGAATGGATTTCCTCTTCAAATTCTAGAGGTGCATCTTTAATTTAAAGATCATCAAGATCATTTGAAGTTTCTAAACACACATCCCATTAGATTTAGTGTTTTTTGAGAAGAACTTATCAGACTCTAGATGATTGGTGACAATTAAGTAGTAATCATCATCATCGACATGACCCACTGTACTAAATCCTAGTCTTGGTCTTGATTATGCATCCCTTCCTTTATTATTCCATAGCTTCTCAAAATACTCTGACCTATGCCTAGACCATGTATAAGGAATCCAACCTTTCTTTACAAGATTATGAACACAAGGTGAGTACCAATCAAAAGGTAATTCCATAAAATCTTTAAATGAATTATCCTCAAGTTCTACATTAGCTTCTAGACTTGAGGATGATTATCCCAACAAGAATCTCTTTGGCTTGACATTCATGGAAGACCTAGGGGCTTCCATAACTAATACATCTTCAACTTTTTGAGAAGAAAGTGAGGTTAGAGCTAAAGTTCCCAACTACTACGTAATAGTTTTACATAAACCTGATTTGAATACACTCATGCTTTGCTTAGAGGTCTGGTCTTCATCACTGTCTGGCACGAGTGTCACCTCTAATGAAACCCACCAAGAGGGGTTGGCTAGTGTGCTATTCACATGAGACTCATCCTTCGAGCTGGATTCTAAGTCTAAGTGAATAGTAGGGGTACTCATGTGAACTAGAACATGGCCCCTGTTGGCTGATTGCCAACCAGGGGATCTTTCACATCTAGATTTTCCTATGTATCTGCCTGGTGGAGGTTGAGTCATCCTACCCATATGTCCATATGGTGGAACGAGCTATGAGTGAAATGTAACATGCAGCTCTACCTCTTCCTTAGTATCCCTTTCTTGCTCATTTGTACTTACTTTCTTATTTTCTTTTTATTTTTCTTTTTCTTATTTTTCTTTTTCTTTTGTATTTAAATTTTGGCCAAATTCACGAGAAATGGTGTTTTGGTTTTGAGAAATATAGTAGGTCGCATCCTCATATATCTCAACCTCTCGAACTGAAAATGGCTTTTCATCTCCTTTGACACAGTATTCAATTCCATCTCTTAAAAAATTGATGCACTAATGAAGAGAGGATGAAGCTATCTTATTCTGGTGTATCTAAGGCCTACCGAGAAGAGTAGTAAATGATGTATTTAAATCAATTATATAGAACTTGTCTTAAGTCTTCCATTCACCTATTTCCAAAGATAACATTATGGAGCCTATAGCCCTCTCACCTTGTTCATTGAATCCTCTCAACATCATCCAATCTCCTTGGAGCTTAGAGATGTCAATCCTTAAATAGGTAAGGGTTTTCAAGCTCATAATGTTCACCAATGCACCAGGATCAAGTAATACCCTAAAAAGTCTAAATCTTCCCATATTCACTATAATGTAGAGGGGACGGTTGTGCTCCATATCTTCTAAAAGAATCAGAGAATGTGACTCCTAGGGCTTCTCTTGAATAATGTGCCTCCTCTCCAATAGCAGTCAGCTGAGCTAAGCATATCGCTGGATCAAGAAAAGACTTGATTAATGATTCTCTCATCTCTTTGGATAAGACAAGGGCATCATATATGCTTAGTTTAATTGGAAACTTTCTTAGTTGAGTGAGGACACTATAATCAACTTTGGGCTAATCCTCCACAAACATATCCATGGGTGGAGCATCCTGTGGAGGGGATTTTTGTTTATTGGTACCAGTGACTAGTTTTCCCCTATCTTGAGGTGATGCCCTAGGAGGTAGAACCTTAACACTATGGAGGTTAACTTTGGTGATCTTTTATGGTGGGTTAGTGGAAGATTCTTCCTGCTTGTCAGGCATACCTACAGCTTCTCCTATAAGACCCTCAAAATCAGATGAATTCCAAGTCTATCTCAAAAGGTGAGCCCATAGTATTCATAAAAGGAAAGTCCATTTTTGAATCAGAAAGAGGATGATCAGAGTTATTATAATTATTTAGACTTGAAGATTTTTCTAAAAGAGTAGAATCAGATAACCCATCAGAAGTGACACAAATGTAATTCAATCTAGCTTTACTCCTCAATTTCTTAGATTTAGAAAGAGGTACATAGTAGAAATCTTGTAAAGTAAGAGGGGTGAGGGATTTGATGCCCTCATCTGCTGATACAAAATACCTACTAGAAGAAGAGCTAGTTAAACTAGAAATGTCTGCTAAAGTAGTAGTTGTAATGGTGGAATAGAGGCTAGGCTCGGTCGGTGGTTGTGTTACTTGGCTATCCTATGCAAATATGGGTTGCTGTTGCTATTGCTGAGCTCCCACTTTCCCTATGTTGTCTTTGGGAACTTGTGAAACTTCCTTGATGTTGGAGGTTCAAGCTGCCTCAGGCACCTGCAAGAAAAGTTTCTTGATTTTTGAAATAATCTTTTCAGAGGTTCAGGATAAAGAGATATCCCAACCTTCTTTTATTTTTAGAGGATCACATGTATCCCCAAGGATTACCCTAATAGAATTGGATGGTTGTTCCACTAGAAATTCTTTAGGGATAACTATATTGCCTTACTTATAGCTATGCTCAAGACAGTCCTTAAATGTGAAGCAATCCTTCAAAACATGGCTTAGCATGCAGTGGCAGGGGCAAAAGTTAGGATTATTGCTCCTGCCCACTTCCTTACAGTTTCTAGGCTTGGGTATCTGAAAATCAAATTTCTTTAAGAGGTTCTTAAAGATTTTCCTGACTACCTCCCTCTTAAATGAATAAGGTTTATTTAGTTTATCCAAAAGAGTAGGTGGATGATAGCTACCTGGGGGAGGGTATGTGTACCGTTACTATGAGTATGGCTGAGGAGGAGGCAATGAAGGCCATGGAGACTGCATTGGTGGCCGATAGGATGGCCTAGGTGGTGGTAAAGGAAGTGGATGTGATGGCTGTGGAACTCGAGGTCTTTCATGCTAATCCCTGGTCGGTTGCTTCCCCTTGTCCAATACTGCTACTACCCCTGGATTCTTTTCATAAGCTTTTTGTGGCTTTAGCTTTGATGACTGATCTTGAAAAGGTAATTGTTTGGCCTCTCCTTGTAGGCTAGCTGTCTAGTTGATTAGCTTCTCAAATATCTTATTGGTAAAACCTTTAAGCATGAAGGCGACTGGGCCATGAATATTCTTTAGTAGAATTTCAATAGCGTGTTGTTTAGATAGTTGTGGCTCGCATTCTATGCTTAAATTGTGCCATCAAAGAATATAATCAACGAGGGACTCATCGAGGTGTTATTGTGCTACAATGAGATCGCCCATAGTTACTCTTTCTTGAGCTCTAGCAAACCTCTTAACAAAAAGTTACTCCAACTCAGCAAAAGTATTCACTGAATCGTTAGAGAGTTTAGCGTACCAATCAAAGGCTATACCCGTTAGGCTACTGACAAAGAGACAGGATAATAGTGCATCACTGCCACTAGCATTGCAACAGCTGGCCCTGAAGTGCGCTATATGCTAGTGAGGGTTCCCGCTACCATCAAAACTCATGAAAGAAAGAGGCACAAAACCCTTAGAATACTAGATAGTATCAAAGTCCTTTGGGTAGGGTCTACCCTTTGGAATTGATGAACCACCTCGGTCTTGTGCCAGTGCTTCTCTCACTTATTATTCAACCATGAGCTTAATATCTTTCTCTTGTATGGAGCTACTATCCACCACCTTCCTATACAAGCTAGTGTTACCCTCCTCTACTGGAGGTGAACTCTTGGGTTTATCCAAGACATGCATTAACTTAGGCTGTCTAGTCTCAACAATGATAGATGTGTGGTTGGAGCTTGATCCTGAAGTGCCAGAACTATCACTAGCAAATCTTCAAGCCTCTTTCCCATCTTGTTAAATCTGCTCATCCTTCTATTTGAGTTGTTGAAGGAGGTGTTGAGTCGAATAAGATATCATCCTGTTTGGCCGTAACACCTTCCAAACTCTGGTGATTCCTAAAGAGAGAACCTCTGGTATCAACCATATGCACCTCTATTGAGTCTTCCAACAAATCAACTTCATTGGGATCAAAGCTAACCTTCTCTTCCTTTAGGTCAGATTAGTCATACCCTAGGATTTCCTTCTTCTCAATTAGATACTATGTTACGATATCATCCAAAGAGCGATCCAACTATGCAGGCACAAATGCTCGTGGCTGACCGGTGGTAGGATCATGCTCATAAATAGAGATACATCTGACCTCCCCTGCTACTAGGGAGATAACTCTGTGAGGGCTATGCTCACTAGAAGAAACGTGCTCATGGTTATCAACTACTATAGGTGGTGTACTTCCCCTGGGGGGATCTATCGCCATAAGGACAATAGAACTATCTCCTTCTCCCTCTACTTCTACTACATCCATGATCTGCTGAGGTGGTGGTGGTGATGGCATGACTACGATACTATGAGGTTTCCACTCCCTTTTCACCATAACTAAAGTAGAAGGTTGAGCAGAAGAGCTCGACCTTGCCTCAGTTGGTGATGTAGATGAAATGGGATCCCTTGGCCATAGCCGTATCACCAGTGGGGCTTTCTTTTCCCCTGATGCTACCTTCATGGCTTTAGATGGAACTGTGAAAGATGGGAAATTACTCTGATGGTGAGGTGGGTGATGTGATTGAGACAACACTGACTCTCTCTATGTGAGAGCTCTCCTCCTATGATGGGTAGTACCAGTCACTACAATGCTATCATTATGACTGACATGAGTAGCATGCCGATCAGGGAAATCTATGAGGGCGAAGGTTGCTGCCTACTTGGTGTACCTTTGCCTCTTTCTACTGGTAACATGAACTGATACACGGGCCTCTCTAGCCCTCTCCTGATGCATATGCTCACCCACACTATGAGGAATAAATGATTGTAAATTAAATTAGACTTTTGACCATCCATAAGCCCCCAACTTGGCAACTGTCCCAAGGCATACAACCTCCTCCCCATCATGGTAGGTGCCATACTAAACTGTGGGTGAAGGTGACACTGTAATCCTCTAACATCTTCTCTCCATCTCAGGAAAGAGGATGAAACTTGTTTTGTGTAATCAGAGGAGAAACTACCCTGGGTGACTCCTCTACTATAACCTGAGAGACTGCCTCCATTTTCTTGGTTATGCACACATGATATCGCTTGATCTTGCAACTCTCATTGCACCGAAGTTCTCTGGGTGGGCGATGCAGAACTAGACCTATCTCAAAGGTAGGAGAGACTATCTGAAGCCAGGTAGCCTTCCTTGGAGGAAGCAGTGAGTGGGTACTGCCCGTGTGGGGCATTAATGGGCAACTAAAGTCTTGAGCTATAACTACTATGAGAACCTCCACCTCCTTCCTCTTTAGTGAGGGCAATTTAGAATCTGAATGTATCTCAACATGGATGACTGGCTTCTACCTAGTCACCATATTCTTACTAACAGTGGTGAGGGTTGCCCCCTCATAAGTGATCCTTGCCCCCTCGAATCCTCAGCTAAAGTGTATTAGATGAGCAAAATTTATTTGTGGGAGGTTGGCCTGATCCAAGGTGAAATCTATCCTAAAGGGGAAAGTGAACACAAACTTCTGAGCATCCATTTGCTATACTGAACTTGAGAAAAAGCTGACTGAGACTGAATTGAAACTCTACAATTGTTGTAAACAAACTCAAATCAGATTTTCTATTTTTGATATTCTGTTAAATATTTTTTTTAATTTGATTTAGAATTTGAATCCACACTCAAAAATTTGAATATGTTAAGTGGGGTTCTTCGGATTTAGGAGAGAGATTTTAAATGAATTGGATAAGAGATTTTTGAATTTAGAATCCACTTTCAACAAATTTGTGTATGTTGAAAAGGGGTTCAAATATTTTGAAGAGATTTTTGATGCTTCCATTGGTTCATATTTGAATTTGATTCATTTATGTTTGGGGATTTACAAATTTGAGTATGTTAAAATAGATGGTCAATTGATTTTTTTGGGATTGCTAATTTAGCAAATTTGGGTATGCTAAATGAGTTGTTTGAAAATAATTTTTTCTTTTGCTTGTTTTCCCATGATGTGTATCATGTGTGAATGGGATCTTTACTTAGCAAATTTGTATGCTAAATAAAACCAAATATATTTGTTTCTTTATTTTGATTTTTTTAAAATGAGGTCTTTACTTAGCAAATTTGGTTATAAATAAAGGCCAAATTAGTTTGATTTTTGATTTTTTGAAAATGGAACCTTTACTTAGCAAATTTGTGTATGCTAAATAAAGTCCAAATGTGTTTGAGTTTTGTTTTGATTTTTGAAAAAGAGAAATTTACTTAGCAAGTTGGTGTATGCTGAATAAAGTTCAAATGTGTTTGATTTTGATGTTTTTATTTTGAAAAGAGGGATCTTTACATAGCAAATTTGGGAATGCTAAATAAAGACAAAATGTGTTTGGTTTTTGATTTTTGAAAATGGAACCTTTACTTAGCAAGTTGGTGTATGCTAAATAAAGTCCAAATGTGTTTAATTTTTGTGTTTTGATTTTGAAAATAGGGATCTTTTCTTAGCAAATTTGGGTATGCTAAATAAAGTCCAAATGTGTTTGATTTTTGTTTTGATTTTGAAAATGAGAACTTTACTTAGCAAATTTGTGTATGCTAAATAAAGTTCAAATATGTTTGATTTTGCTATTTTGATTTTGAAAAGAGGGATCTTTGCTTAGCAAATTTGTGTATGCTAAATGAAAGATCCAAATTTATTTTGAAAAATGAAACTCTCATTTGACAAATTTGGGTATGTCAAATGGGAGTCAATCATGTTTCATTTTTCAAAGATGTAATTTTTGTGTCTGATTATTGCTTTTTTTAAAAGAAGGGAATTCCAACTTAACACATGGGGAATGTGTTGAGTGGAATTTCAAATAGTGTGATTTTGCTTTGGAAATGAAACCTCCATCCAACAAATTTGGATATATTGAATGAAGAGGTTTATCTTCAAATTTGTAATTTTTGAAAAGGGAGAAACTCCAACTTCAACATATGTGAGATATATTGAAATGGAATTTCAATTTTATGATATGATTATATTTGGAAATGAAATCTTCATTCAATAAATTTGGGTATATTGAAAGAGGATGTTCATTTTCAAATATGTGCTTTTTGAAAGATGATTTTGATTTTATTTAGAAATGAAATCTTCATTAAATAAATTTGGGTATATTTAATGACGATGTTCATTTGTACTTTTTGAACAAAAATTTTGAACTTTGATTTTTGAAAAGATCCTACATGTAACACAGTTGAAGATTGTTAGATAAGGTTGAGTTATGAAAATTTTTGTGCAAGTATTTTATTATGTGAGCTTTGTTTGGGAACATGCTTTTGAAGAGTGATGTTTTTATAAGGATTTATTTTTCTTATTTGTAGAATGAACCTTACCTTACCATAGAAATGGTAAGGAAGGTCAACAAAGTTTTTTTTTAGTTTTTTCTTTTGGTTAAATTTTATTTTCACCTATTGGGGGACTCAATAGGGGTTTCAAGACCTACACAGAGTGAGGTCCTAAAACCTAAAGGATGTTGGCTAGCTTAGCTTAAGAATGAAATAAACTAAGTGCCAAAGGAAAAGAAGGATAGTCTCAGATTTATATAAAAATATAAATCCACTATCAATACTTGGAGACAATGATCATTTACCAAAGATGGAGAGAGGAACCTTCCCCAGTAGAGTTGCCAAAAAAATCTATGGTGTTTATTTTTCAAACTTGGAATTTGAAAAAGTTGTATGTATATTGTTAGGACACATAGATCCATAGATGTACTCATTAGGTGATCGTGTGACATTGAGGAATGATGTACTATCTCGAGAGATAGAAGTCACCATCCTACAATGGACCTAATCACCTAATGAGGACTCCTAAGGATAATGGGTCTTCGAATGTACCAGAGATCTTTCCCCTACTTTACATGGAAAAGTAAAGTATGGTTTATTTAAATTAGGTTGTTAAGTTCCTTATGGAGAAAAGCCCCCATAGTTAATTACATCTTAAGAAATGAGATTCCTTAAGAATACTCTCGATTAAGATAAATGATCATTATCTTCAAATATTTCAAAGATAGGACTATCAAAAACTTGGTTAATTTTAGAAAATAAATGGGGATTGATCAAACAGAGGGAGTTATTATTGAAACCAAAGGGAGATGAGTAGGGGATTCTCATGATACTATGAAACCTAGTGAGCATCCCAAAGTATCCTATGGTTGGGCTTTATATTTTTTAAATTTGAGAAGGATTATATGTTTGAGTAGAATTTTTATTAGAAATCTAGGGCTTATAATTCCACAACATAAGATTGTGAAAATGCCTAAGAGATGAAGATTTATTCTTGTAGCTTGTAAAGGGAAACAACTACCTTAGATCCTTAATCTAGGGAGCTTTGGCGAGGGCCAAGGAATGACCTAAATCTAAGGCAAAGATGGGCATATGGTTTACCTCACAAGAGAGGATAAACCACCCAACTGTTGGACTTACAACTGCCTGGGGGTGGCCAACTAACTCCTCCTATGATTTTAAATACATGTAGGCAAGTCTTATGCTTTGTAAGATAGCTAGTTTTGTTTATTTAGAAAGGAGACTAAGTCCTTAAATACAGTCCCTAAGAGACTAGATCATGAAGGGCATAAATAAATGACTTAATTTAATGCAAATTTTGTTAAGTTTTATTTTCATTTTGGTCATTTTATTTGACACATGCTATGGGATTTCATATGCCTAATGCATGAGAAATTTGTTATGGGCCAAAAGAAAGAAGGTGTGTTTCCACCATGGCTCTCAAAGGTCAAGCCATTTTCTTAGCAAAGGTGGAAGCCTCCATTAGCATAACTGAAGCAATATGTTTTATGCATGATGTGAGACATACAACATCCAGCTAAGGAGTTGCTAAATCTTTTATTATCTTGATCTATGTCTTAGGTTTTTTAGGTGAGGTTATAAATTATTTAATTTAATTTTAAGTTGAATAATTGGATAGAAAATTTATTTTTTCCTCAAAGTATAATCACATCTAGGCCATTCAATAACCATCAAGCAATTAAGAAACTAGGAATATCATGCCATCCTAGTTATGCAATCATAAACAAAATAATAATCAATTTATAAAATTAACGTAAATGGAACAAAGAATAGTATGGTCGGGTACCACCATACAACATGAAAAGAAATGTGAGTAGCCAAGCTCTACTTGTATACAACCTGGATTACAAATGAATAATTATAATTTAGAAGGAATTCATGTTATGGGGGTCTTCATTCTTCATTCTTCATTCTTCATTTCTTTCTTTCTTCATTTCTTCCTTCCTTTTGATTTGACTTGGGATGTAGTTTTCTCCAAGGCTTCAAATGGTACATAAGACATGGTGTTATGACCAATGTTCACCTTAATTCCCCCATAACATTCATTTCAAATTTCAATTGTAAAATTTACATTAAAATGGGAAAGATAAATCAAACTAAACCTATAAAATAGTGATTAGCTAAACATACCACACAACCCAACCAGTTATATGAATACTTTATACTTAGCACCCTACACATGGGTAACCAAGTCCACATGTCCTAGTTTGGGTTATGCTTAGGGGTATAAGCAACCTACACAACAAAAGCATTTATATTTTTATTACAATGCCCCTCAAGCACAACCCCCTGTAGAAAGCATGATTAGACTAATATTGCCCTAACATTTAGTCTACGTACATGCACCCTAACATCCAGTCTAAAAACATTACATCATAAAACAAAATCAGGCATCAAATCATGCACCCTAACATAGAGCTAGAAATGGTGACTTAGCCTAATGTGTGTGCCATTTAAGGCTTGTGTGGCATGTCATAGCTAGGGTTTAAGGTTGAGATTTCCTAAGTGTGAGAGGTTTAATTTAGAAGGTGGTTTTAGTTTAAGTGATTTAGTTGATTTGTCAATTTTAGTTGGTGATTTAATTTGTTTTGAATGAACCTACACTTAGTTACTAAATGTTGTAAAAAGAAGAAAAGAAGAGAGAATTTCTCTTTCATGCCTACCTTAAGTAATTTCTAAGATAGATTCATTAATGATTTTTTTAGTGAATATTTTATTATGTGTTTTAATTAACCCTATATATAGATTTTCTCTAAATATTCCTATTCAATAAGAGAGGCATCTTAGGATTAATTAAGGTGAATTACTATCATATAACACACAACCATTTATTACTTTCCATCATGTGTACCATGCATATGAATGAATCCTAAGCATACCTATACATCCAATACAAATTTTTAGCACACCTTTATGATGAATACTAAGAGATATGATTTGAAAATTTAGATACTTCATGAATGAATGTCTTTATCATGTAGAAAGGAGGGATTCTTTATCCATTAACATAATGCACATTCACATGTATAAAAGACAAAGTGAGTATGACGCCATTATTTTCTACACTAGGGGCGTAAGGTACAAGACCTACTTAGGGCTACTTAAAGCCTCGCAGCCCCAGGATGTCCAGACTAATATACCACTTTTCTTAAATACATGTAAATGTACAAAAGAAACAAATGGATGAAAAAATCATGCAAAAGATCTTTTGTGTTTGATTTGGTTGTATAATCTACATGTGTAATGTGAGGATCCTTCTTAAGTCATAACATAGAGTGCATAGATAGATTTAAGCAAGTGTTATGTTCTTTTCAAATGAACTATACATTTTGCAAGTCCTATATAAGTCCATGTTAAGAGAGAGAGAAAACAACATAAAACACATCTTATGCTATAATCACAACCAAGCTTATAAGTACTTATAAGCAGCATCACTTCATTTATAATCTTTAATTTATAAGTTTTGGAAATATTTTTTTAGTTTAATAGTATTAATAGCAACTTATATTCTTAATTTTAAATAACACATGCAATTTGACATAAAGGAAACATTTGTTTAATTGATTTTCAAAGAGATGAATGCATGATTTCATATGGCAAACAACATTTAGCATGCTTGGAAATAAATAAAGTGATGTAAGCATATGACTTCATTCACCCTAATTAATTCTAAAGACAATCCTATGAAAATAAGATCATTTAAAGTGAATCAAAATTCTTTAAGGAGATTTTTTTATTTTTAATTTGATTTGACTTCAAAATATGAGAAAGGTTTGCTAGTCCTAACCCATTTCCCATGTGTGAATTAGTTTAGTTTAATTTTCAACCAATTAGGTTGATTTTATGTTTTGTTTAGGTTAAGGTGTGAATTAAATCCATTAATTACCCCTTACACACTTAACATAATTAAACAAGTAATTATAAGCTAACATATGATATGGAACAACATGGAATTTAAATCAACAATGCACCTAAGAAATAAAGGGGCCTAATGCAATTAGTTAACAATTATTGATTAATTAGGCTAAAGGGTTTAATTAAGTACTTTCATAACCATCCTACACATGTAGTTTGATAATAATTCCATTGAAGTCTCTTTAGTTATTGAATGCCTAAGAATCTACCCAAGATTAAGTGATTAAGTTTTGGAGTGATTTAGTTTTGAGCTTGAGTAATTGAGCCATTAATGAAATGATTAAGTCATTGATTAATATGTAAATTAATTAAATTTTTATCCAAATGAAATAATTTTAGAGAAAAGATTTGGAAAGAAATCCTAATCTTATTCCCTAAGTCCATTCACTATTTCATGATGATTAAAAAACTTAATTAATGAATTTATCACTATTTAATAGATTAATTAATCATTTATTTAGTTAAGAGAGGGATTAAGGATGAACTAAGCAATTCCCCTAATTAATCCAATAATAAATTTTAAAAAAATCATGGGAGGCTAAGGTCATCCCACTAATCAACGTTAGGAAGTTTGGAATAAATTGTTGAAGTAATTAAGGAGTAATTAGTCTAATTATATTTCCAATAAAACCCAAATTGAGTAAACATTACTATTCAATTGATTTTAATTTTATATTATTCCTTACTGAATTATCTTTAAATTGAACTTGCATTTGTATTTTTTGAATTTTTTCAATTAGTTATGAATTTTGGAAGTTTTAGCATTAAAATGAATTAAAGCTAATTAACCTAATCGGGCCATGGTGAGGTGCTTTCCATGTGGCAATGGGATGTTATTTAAGTTGTCACATTTTGAGTCGAATGATGTGCTTTCTCCACATGCCGTCTGATATAAGATCGAATGACCATGATTAATCCCAAAGTTTAAGCTTAAAACAGAGGTAGATCTATCATGATTTAATCACATTCATCTACTCCAATCATACAGAATAGACGGTGTGTGATCTATCTCCTCCTAAGCAGTGAGAGACGGATGCCATCCATCGATGATTGCCGATCGTCACGAGCTGATGGAGTTCAAACTCACCCCACACCTTTAGAGGAGCATAAGCAATGAATCTAATGATCAAGATCTCAAGGGATTGCAATTTCCTTCACAAAGGATCAAACAATTTTCATCCTAAGATCAGTTTTGAGCAATACCTCGCCAGTGCTTCCAACAGTGGAGGTAGCTTCATCTAGTAGAGATGAAGCCCTGTTCAAGGTATCAAGTCTTGATTTGGGGTGGATGGTTCAATTGAACAAGCTCTCCTTTAATGGAAAATGGCTTTGATCAAAGTCCTCCTTCTCGTGGGTTGGTTACTTGGGAAATAAATGAGGTCCCTTGATGGTGCTTGCAAGATTAATTTGGGTTTGGTGGAGAATTGAATGGGTTGGATCTTCACTTCACCTCCCCCATTTTGGCCTTGAGCAAAATTGAGAAGGAGAAATTAAGGAAGCTTTGAAATTACTTTGGGAAGCTTAGGGATGCTTAATTTTGATTCCTAAAACTTAGTCAAATTTAGTGCTTCTCATTTGAGTGAGAATGAGGGGGAGTATATCTCCCCCTCCTTGGATCAGACGTTGAAGAGTAGAGTTGTCATTTTAGCTCTTTTACTAAGATTGGTCGGTCGGTTTGGGCTGCTTAGCATCCCATGTGATTCATTTTAGGTAGTGGAGGGAAGGAGAGTGAATGCTGATGTGCTAGGTGAGTGTATTGGGTGATCCAAGTGCTCAATTTCTATTTAAGGGTTCGGTTTGGCTTTGGGTTGGGTCATGGCTGACCCAAAGACATCAGGTCATGTTCACCATCCTCCTTGGTGTCCAAGTGGACCACTAGATGGATGCTAAATGGCATTGAGAAAGAATATGACCAAATTCCAAGTGAATTTGGTCATAGGATACCCTTTGACATAGGGGTAAAGTGGTCATTTGGCCTTGATTTTGATTTGGATAGATTTAAAATGATTCAAAAGTGGGTTGGGCTAAATTTCAAGTGATTTGGAGTTCATTTGATTTGAATTGGTTTAATTTGACCCATTTAGGTCAGGTTGGGTCAATTTAGGTTAGGTTGGCCAATTAGTCAAATTGGATCAAACTGTGGGTTTGGTTCAAATGATCATTTGGAGCCTATGTGTATCATTGGTTTGGTTCAATTTGATTTGATTTATATTTGGTTTTGGTTCATTAAGATTCATTTAGGTCAAATGGGTCAAGTTTACCAATTTGACCCATATGACCCAATTGGGTTAGGTCATGGGTTGGTTTAGGCTTGGTTGATCATTTAAAATGTATTTCAAGCTTTGGTTTCAATCAATTTTGGTTTGGTTTGATTTCAAGTTGGGTTCATGGTCAATTGGGCTAGGTTGGGTCTAGTTGGCCAATTGAAGCTTTGGTCAAGTTCAACAATCAATTTAGAATGAGTTTGACCCATTGGTTGCAATCAATTTGGCTTAGATCAAGATTTGACCCATTTTAGACTTTTTAGGTCAACTTGGGTCAACTTAGGTCAAGTGGCCAATTAGGCTTGGTTTGGCTCAATTGATGGCTTGGTCAAGTTCAATCATTCATTATGAACTAGTTTAGACCAATGGTTTCCATCAATTTGGCTTATAGTGAATTTTGGCTTGTTTAGGTTTCATTTAGGCTAAGTGTTGACTTGGTCAAAGGCTAGGTTTGACTTGGTTTGACCCAATTTGAGTGATTGATCATCCTAGGATGATTGTTTCTCATAATGTGAGGCTTAGATAGGCTTAGTTCAATCCAATTTGGGTTGGATTAGAATTTGGCTCAAAAAGGTCCTTTAGGTCACTTTGGGTCAAGTGAGCCTAAGTGGTCAATTGGTTTGATCAAGCTTGATTCAAGTTTGGTTGAACTCACATATGGACTTATGATTGAAATATAAATCCAATTGCAAGTGATTTGGAGTCAAATGGGTTTTGGTTCATTTGACAATTTCAAGTTCAAAGGATGAACATGGGTTTGATTTGGGTTAGTTTGATTTTGGTTTGATGATTGTAGTTTATGTTTATATTTGGGCATATGATTGAAGGAATGATTGTTTGAAGAGAAAATCCAAGGATTTGGACTGATTTGAGAATGGTTTGGCTAAGTTCAAGGATTTGACTTGAAAGAGTATAAGTTGGATTTTGGTTAGAATTAGATTTGAGTTTTGAATTTAGTTTTGTTATTTGAATTTATATTTCATTTATATTTATGAAGATAATTGAGAATATAAATGGGTTATTAGAAAATATTTTGAGTTTGGAGTGATTTGGATTTGATTTGAGCTAGGTCCATAAGATGAAATCAAAAGGGAGAAAGATTTTTTGGGAATTGATCATGGGTTTCAATTATTTGGAATTGATTCATGATTTGAGTTTTGGAATTGATTTATGATTTGAGAAAATCAATTGTGTTGGAATGATTTAAGATTTGAAAATCAATTGAGTTGGAATTCATTTAAGATTTGATTTGAGCTAAGTCCTTAAGATGAAATCAAAGGGCTTAGAAAAGGTTTTGGATTTGGTTTAAGATTTGAGAAAATGAATTGAGTTGGAATTGATTTAATATTTGAGTTTGAAGTTTGACTTGAAAGAAGGAAGCAAGGATTTGGGTTTAAGCTATAGGGTAGGCAAGTCTTCCTAAAACCCTTAAGGCATAACCTATTCTATGGCTAACTCTTCTAAGTCTCTAAGGTTTGGTTAAGTGTTCACCTAATCACTAGAAGTGTCTTAAGACTAAGGAACTCTTAGTGTTTAGAGTCCTTATGTCTAGGATGGAGAAGTTGAAAGCTTACTCCAAAAGTGAGGTCAACAAAGCCTAAGACATAAATAAGATAACTAAAAGATTTAGCAACCCTTTAGCTATATGGTTTTATGTTTCACATCATGCATGCATATTCTTTCTCTCTTGAACATGAAGGATCTCCATCCTTACACAATAAAGGAATGCTTGACCTGCGAGAGCATCCCTTGTGGTGGAGAACACCTTCTTCTAGCTTATTTGACCCATAACCTATTTAATCATGCATTTAGGCATAAGAAATCTTAAAGCCTCTATCAAAATGATGTCTCTAAAATGAAATAAATTTTGAAAATATTTTGCATCTATAGATTAAGTCATATGCTCATACCACTCATGCTCTAGTCTCTTCAGGAGTGTGTTTAGGACTTTAGTCTCTTCCTAATTAATTAACTACTATAACTATCTTGTAATTCATAAGATCGGACTACATGGTTTTAAAATCATAGGAGTTAGGCTACACTAGGCTATAAGTCAGTAGATAATTATAAAAATAAACTAAAATAAATATAAAATAAACTAAATAAACCTAAACCTACCAGTTTACTTAATTTAAGAAATAAAAAAATAAAAAAAACTAAAATAAAAAACTAAATAAACTAACCAGTTTACTTAATTTATAAAATTAAAAAAATATAAACAAAATAAAACAAAATAACCTAAACCCCAAAATAAACCAAAACCTAAACCTACTCTAAAACCCAAAACCTAAACTAAACCCAACCAAACCCTAAAGCTTAAACTAACCTTAAACCCCAAACCTTAAACCCAAAACCCTAAACTTATAACTCTAAACCCAAAACCCAAAACCCTAAACTAACTCCTAAACCTTAAACTAACCCTAAACCCTAAACCCTAAACACTAAAACCCTAAACTAAAGCAAACCCTAAACCTAAAACCTAAACTTTAACACTAAACCCTAACTATCCCTAAACCCTAAACACTAAACTGCCTAAATATAAACCCATGCTAAACCCTAAAACCCTAAAACCTAAACCCAAAACCTAAAACCTACAAAACCTAAAAATAAAATAAATAAAACCAAACCTAAATAAAATTAAATAAAATAAAACCTAAATAAATTAAATAAACTAAAATAAAATAAATAAAACTTAAACTAAACTAAAAAATAAAATAAAACTAAGAATAAAACCTAAATAAAATAAAACTTAATAAAATAAAATAAAAATAAAATAAAACCTAAACCTAAAGATAAACTTTAAAATAAAACCTAAAAATAAATAAAACCTAAACTAAAAAAATAAAATAAAATAAAATAAAATAAAATAAATTAAAATAAACTAAACTAAAATAAATAAAACCTAAGCCTAAGCCTAAAATAAACTAAACTAAACCCTAAACTAAATAAAATAAAATTAATTAAAAATAAACTTAAACCTAAACTAAAAAATAAAGCTAAAAATAAACCTAAAATAAAAACCTAAAACTTAAACCTTAAACACTAAAATAAAAACCTAAACATAATCCTCAAAATAAAAAATAAAACCTAAAAAAAATAATAAAATATAAATAAAATAAATAAACCTAAACTAAACCTAAAAATATAATGAAACCTAAACTAAAATAAATAAACTAAAAAAATAAAAAAAATAAACCTAAATAAAAATAAAATAAACTAAAATAAAAGATAAACAAAATAAAATAAATAAACCTACCATTTAATTTAGAAAAAACCTAAACTAAAACCTACACCCTAAATAAACTAAACCCACAAACTAACTAAACCCTAAACCCTAAAATAAACCAACCACACCTACTCTAAACCCTAACTCCTAAACCCTAAACCCTACTCTAACCCTAAACCCTAAACCCCACTACAACCTTAAACCCTAAACCCTAAACCTTAACCCTAAACCTTAAACTTATTTTCACATTTTAGCCTAAGCTGCGTTATGTTTTTGACCTCTTGTTCTTGGGTTGGCTTGGTGGTTGCTATATGGTGGTTCTTGTCTTTCCAGCTTGGGTTGGCTCAATTTTTTTTGGCAGGTGGTGTCTTCTGCATTATTACTCTAGTTACTGGTGGATGAGATGGTTTTTGCTCTGGCTTTATTCTATTTTTTGCATTGGTTGGTTTGTTGGCTCTCCTCTTGAACTCAAATTAGTTTTTTCTAGTTTTTTACAGTTGAATGGGTGGCCTTTCTAGTGGGAGCTGTTGTTGGTTGTTGTCATTTTGGGTCTTCTTTTGGAGAATTTTCTGGCTACTTTTTTGGGGG
Organism: Cymbidium sinense; assembly: GCA_021442155.1. Classification (NCBI taxonomy): domain Eukaryota; kingdom Viridiplantae; phylum Streptophyta; class Magnoliopsida; order Asparagales; family Orchidaceae; genus Cymbidium; species Cymbidium sinense. The sequence continues at coordinate 258,374,745 of CM038214.1, read as the reverse complement.
TTGCCTCCCAGTTCCTTGTTGTTTATTATTGGATCCTTCTTTTTCCTTGATTTTGTGTTTGGTTATTCTCCTAGGATTAGCATCTAATGGGTGTGTTGTTTGAAGCACATTTTATGTTGTTATTATGCTTCTTGTCTAGTTAGTCTTTGTTGCTGGGGAAGTTTTGTTTTTCGACTGGTCCTGGCTAGTTTCTGTTGTTGCCTTTCTATGGTGGTTGCACTTCTTTTGGACCTCTATTGTGTGGTGCTTTATTAGTTTTCTACTTTTCCTTGGCTATTGGGGATGCTTCCTTTGTTGGTTACTTATCATGGGATGTTCTCGTGGTTGCCTTATATTTTACTTTTGGTTTGGTTGGAGGACTTTAGTTGTCTTTGGAATCTTGGCTAATTTTTCCTTGTTGGTCTTTTCCTTTTATTGGACAATTTCTTTGAGCCTTTTCTGTGTTGGTGAACCTTTCTGATCCTTTGGATTGGACTTTTTTTGGTTTATGGTTGGTGGCCCCTTTGTGTGGTTGTTTTGTCTTCTTGATTTGCATTTGCGACTTATGTTTCTTTCAGTTGATGGTTTCATTTCTGAGCTATTTAGTCATTTGTGGTTTCTCACCCTAGTTTGGCTTTGTGACTACTACTTATTGGGACATTGGCTTGAGGGCTCCTATCTTGGTTTTGTTGGCTATTTCTCATTAATTGGCATGAGTCGGTCTTGGCTAGTTGGATTACGGTTTGCCTGGTTTGCTGCTTGGATGGGTAGTTGGGTAATGGCTATTGTTGGTGTTCTAACTTTGTTCTAGCCTCTCTCTAGGTTATTGTGATTATTCTGTTATGGTTTTTGTTTAGTGGTTTGGCTACTAATAGGTTGCTAGCTTGTTGGTCTTTGTTTAATGGTGCAGGATCTAGAACTCTATGGACTGCTGGCCTAGGATGTTTGCTTGTATTAGTTATCTTGGCTGTGATGGCTTTGATGTTACTCATCTCTTCTCTCGGTTGGTAGCATTACATATGATTGTAACCCTTCTTTATGAAGTTTGGATGCTCAAATGTATTGTTGCCCCGTGAGATGATCCTAGCTGAGCCTTCTCTTTCTCAGCTCTCTCCTTTTCCTTCCTTTATCCTTATCCTTTTTAGCTATGACTTTGTCTTTGTAGTATTTTTGATTTCTTTTGTTGGCACTTAGGGAATGATCATTACTCAGTCAACCCAAGTGTTATTCTTATGGATCTTGCTCATCTTGCTTTCTCAAAAGAATCATGAACTGCTACTGACTCATCCTTTTTTTTAGTTTTAGGATTTGTTTTAGTATTACTTTGTCTTTCTCTCTTATGCTTTTTAGTTGTTGAATTTGCTTTCTTTTTCTTTTCTTTTTCTAATGTACTTAGATGGGGGTTTAGCTCTTTAAGTTTCTTGTAGCTCTGAGAGCAATATAATTTTATAGCTTTCCCCCTTTATGGACATTGTATCTTTTCCTTTTATGGTAATGAAATTCTAACTTTCTCCAAAAAAACCTAAACCTTAAACCCTAAACCCTAAATAGCCCTAAACCCTAAAACCCTAAAACCTAAAGCCTAAACCTTAAACCCAAACCCTAAACCCTAAACCCTAAACCCTAAACCTTAAACCCTAAACCTAAACTAACTAACCTAAACTAAACCCCACCCTAACTAAACTAAACCCTAAACCCCAAACCTGAGCCACCACCCTCCCTCACTCCCTAAACCATAAACTTTAAACTCCTTTAAACCTCCACTAAACTACCCACTTAAACCTTAAACCCTAAACCCTGACCTAAACCCCACCTAAACTCCTCCAAAACTAAACCTAAACTAGCTACCAAACTTGGGGTGTTACTGGGTTAAGATGAAATGTTGAATCTTTGTTCCTAAAACCAAACTAACTCAACCCTAAACCTCATCCACCCTAAATCCTAAACCCTACCCACCCTCCCTAAACCCTCCTCTAAACCCCAGGCCTACTGACCCTAAACCTACTAACCTGACAAACCCTAAACCCTAAAAAACTAAAACCTAAAAATAACTTAAATAAAACCTAAAATAAAATAAAAAAACCTAAACCAAAATAAAATAAAATAAATAAATTAAAACTAAAACCTAAATTTAAACCTAAAAAAAAAACTAAATAAAATAAATAAAACCTAAACTAAATAAAGATAAAACCTAAATAAAATAAAAATTAAACATAAAATAAAAATAAAATAAAATAAAATAAAACTAAACAAAAATCTAAACCTAAAAAATAAAATAAATAATAAAATATAAAATAAATAAAAACCTAAACTACTAAAACCTAAACCTAAACTAAAATAAATAAACAAAATAAATAAAGCCTAAAAAAAAACTAAACCTAAAAACCTAAACTAAATAAAATAAAATAAACTAAAAATAAACCTAAACTTTAACTCAAACATAAAACCTAAAAATTAACCTAAAATAAAAAAAAACCTAAAACATAAAAATAAAATAAAACCTAAACCTAAATTAAAATAAAACCTAAATAAATAAAATAAAATAAAATGAAACAAAAATAAACCTAAACCTAAACCTAAAATTAAAAAATAAACTAAAATAAAACCAAAACTAAAATAAATAAAATAAATAAATAAAAAATAAAATAAACCTAAATAAATCATTAAAAAATAAATAAATAAAATAAACTAAATAACCTAAACTCTGGTTTGTAATTTTTTTTAAAATGCCCTAAACTAAAATAACCCTAAACAAAACCAAAACCTAAACCCCTACCTGACCCCACCTGAGCCCTAAACCCACCCTAAACCACTCCTGAGCCCAAACCCTAAACCCTACTTAAAACTTGCACTTAATCATGGAGCCTCTAAACCTACCCTGGACCCTACACTAAACCCTAAACTGAGCCCACCTAAAACCCCATGACCTGCCATAAAGCCCTAAGCCCAAACTAAACCCTGACCATAAACCCTAGGCCTAAACCCTAACCCTAAACCCTAAACCTAAATAAAACCTAAACCATAAACAAACCCTAACTAAACTAAACTAAATAAAACCTAAAAAAAATAAAGAAAACTTAAGCCAAATAAAATAAATAAAATAAGATAAGATAAAATAAACTAAACCAAAACCTAAAGAAATAAATAAAATAAATAAAACCTAAACTAAATAATAAAATAAAATAAAAAAAAATAAAATAAAATAAACCTAAAATAAAATAAAATAAATAAATAATAAATCTAAATAAATAATAAAACTAAAATAAATAAAAAATAAAACCTAAACCTAAAAAATAAATCTAAATAAATAACTAAACCATAAACCTAAACTGACCTAAACCAAAAAAACTAACCCTAAACCCAAATACAATTAAACCCTATACCTAAACCCAACAACCTAAACCCTAAACCAAAACTCACAAACCCTTAACCCTAAACTAAACACTAAATCCTAAACCCAAATCTAAACTCTTAACTCTAAACCTAAACCCTAAACTTATTTTCATTTTTTTTCATGGGTTATGTTTTTGACCTCTTGCTTTTGGGTTGGCCTGGTGGTTGCTACCTGGTGGTTCCTGTCTTTCGAGCCTAGGTTGGCTTGGTTTTTTTGGCCTGGTGGCTGCTATCTTCTCTACCTTGTTACTCTGGTTACTGCTGGACGAGATGATTTATGCTCTGGATTTAATATATTTCTTGCATTGGTTGGTTTGTTGGCTCTCATCTTGAACTCGAATTACTTTTTGCTAGTTTTTCATGGTTAAATGGGTGGCCTTCTTACTAGGAACTATGGTTGGTTGTTGCCATTCTAGGCCTTCTTTTGTAGAATTTCTTAGCTATTTTTTTGGGGATTGCCTCCTAGTTCCTTATTGTTTATTATTGGATCCTTCTTTTGCCTTGGTTTTTTGTTTTATTATTGTCCTATAATTAGCCTCTACTTGCTGCGTTGTTTGAAGCACATTTATATTATTATTATGCTTCTTGTCTGGTTAGTCTTTGTCTTTGGGAAGTTTGGTTTTTTTTGGTCCTGATGTTATTACCTTTCTATGGTGGCTGTGCTTCTTTGGACCATTGTGTGGTGCTTCATTGGTTTTCTACTTTTCCTTGGCTAGGGATGCTTCCTTTGTTGGTTACTTATGATGGTCTATTCTGGTGGTTGCCTTATGGCTACTTTACTTATTTGGTTTGGTTGGAGGACTTTTAGTTGTCATTGGAATCTTGGTTGGATTTTTTTCCTTGTTGGTCTTTTCTTTTTTCTTTGACAATTTTCTAGAGCCTTTTGCTATGTTGGCCGAACCTTTGTTGATCCTTTTGGATTGGAAGTTTTGGTTTTTAGTGGTTGGTGGCTTCCTTTGGTCCCCTTTTGTGCTGTTATTTTGTCTTCTGGTGATTTTCACTTGTTGCAACTATGTTTCCTTCAGTTGATGGTTTCATTTTTGAGATGTTTAGTCATTTGTGGTTGCTCACCATGGTTTCAATGGGTGATTGCTACTTTTTGGGAATTTGGCTTGAGGGATCCAATCTTTGTTTTATTGGTTGTTTCTCTATTAATTGGCATGGGTCTAGTGCATGCTGATGGTTGGTTCTAGTTTTCCCTAGTTTGGAGCTTGGATGGGTTTTTGGATAATGGTATTGGTGTTCTAACTTTATTGGCCTCTCTCTGGTTATTGTGATTAGTCTTTGTGGTTTTTTTTGGTTTGTTGCTAAATGGTTGCTCTTCATTTAATGGTGCAAGATCTAGAACTCTATGGTCTTGATGTTTATTTATATATGTATGTCTATGATGGCTTTGATGTTACTCACCTCTTCTCTGGTTAGTAGCATTACATATGATTGTAACCCTTCTTTATGAAGTTTGGATGGTCATATTTATTGTTGCCCCTTGAGATGATCCTAATTGACCCTAAGCCTTCTCTTTCTCAACTCTCTCCTTTTCCTCTCTTTATCATGACCCTTTTTAGCTATGATGTTTGCTTTTGTAGTGTTTTGTAGATTTTTTAACAGGTTGGAACTTTAAGGAGGGAATGGTCGTTACTCAATCAACCCAAGTGTTGTTGCTGTGGATCTTGCTTAATTTGCTTTCTCAAAGGAATCATGAACTGCTACTAACTCATCCTTTCAAAATTTTCAGGATTTGTTTTAGTCTTACTCTGTGTATTTTTCTCCTATGCTTTTTATCTATTGTATTTGCTCTTTTGTATTCTTCTCTTTTTCTAATATACTTAGATGGGGGTTTAGCCCTTTAGGTTTCTTGTAGCTCTCAGAGAAGTAGAATTTTAGAGCTTTACCCCTTTAATGGAAATTGTATCTTTTCCTTTTATGGTAATAAAATTCTAACTTTTCCAAAAAGAAAACCCTAAACAATTCTAAACCTTAAAACCCTAAAACCTAAACCCCAAACCTTAAACCCAAACCCTAAACCCTAAACTCTAAACCTAAAATGCAAAAGCCTAAACCTTAAACCATAAACCCTAAAACCCTAAACCCACCCTAAACCATAAACACTAAACTAACCCTAAATCCTAAAAACCCTAAACCCTAAACTAAAACCTAAACGCTAAACCTAAAACCTAAAAACTTGGAATGTTACTTGGTTGATGACATCGAAAATAAGAATTGTTGAATCTAAATTTGTTCTCTGTTAAAAAAAACCCAAAAACCTTACACCCTATACTAAAACCTGTACCCTAAACCTAAAACTAAACCCTAAACCCTAAACCCTAAAAATCATAAACCCTAAACCCAAAAATCAAAACCCTAAACCTAAACTAAACCCTAAAATAAAACTAAAATAAAACCCTAAACCCAAAACCTTAAACCCTAATTCCTAAACCCCAAACCCCAAACCCTAAACCCTAAACTAACCCTAAACCCTAAACACTAAACCTTAAACTTATAACCCTAAACCATAAACCCTAACCACTTTAAACCCTAATCCCTAAACCTAAACCCAAAAATCATAAACCTTAAGCCCTAAACCAAAAACCCTAAACCCTAAACCCAAAACCCTAAACCCTAAACTCTAAACCCAAAACCCAAAACTGAAAACCATAAACCCTAAACCCTAAACCATAAACCAACCCTAAACTTCAAAAAGCTAAAAAACCTAAACTTAAACTAAATAAAACTTGAAAATAAAATAAATAAATAAACTTAAACCAAAATAAAATAAAAAATAAAATAAATTAAAACTTAAAACTAAACTTAAACATAAAAAAATTAAATAAAAAATAAAAACTAAACTACAATAAAAATAACACTAAACTAAAAAATAAACCTAAACCTAAACCTAAACTTCAAAAATAAACTAAAATAAAAAACCAAAACTAAAATAAATAAACTAAACTACATAAAAATAAAAATAAACTTAAATAAAAATAAAAATCAAATAAGCTAAAATATATAAAAAATAAACTAAATAAACCTAAACCTACCACTTTATTTAATTTAAAAATATAAAAAAAATTAAAATTAAAATTAAAAAAAAACCCTAAACCATAAAACTAACCCTAAAACCTAAAACTTAAACCTATAACCCTAAACCCTAGCCCCTAACCACTAAAACCCTAAACCCTAAACCCTAAACACTAAATCCTAAATCCTAAATCCTAAAACCCTAAAACCCTAAACCCTAAACCTTAAACCCTAAACCCGAAAACCTACAACCCTAAACCCTAAACCTTAAACCCCAAATCATAAACCTTAAACCCTGAACCATAAACCCTAACTAAACCTAAACCCTAAACTCTAAACCCTAAAGTAACCCTATGCCCCTAAAAATTATGAAAACTAAAGCTTATACACTAAACCCTAAACCCTAAACCTTAAACCCTAACCCTAAACCCTTAACCCTAGAAACATAAAAACTTAAACGTAAACTAAATAAAACCTAAAAATAAAATAAATAAAAAAACCTAAACCAAAATAAAATAGAAAAATAAAACAAAATAAAAAATATAAACTAAAACCTAAACTTAAACCTAAAATTAAAAATAAAATAAAATAAAAAATAAAAACTAAACTAAAATAAAATAAATAAAAACTTAAATGAAACTAAAAAAAATTAAAAAACCTAAATAATATAAAACTAAATCTAAAATAAAAATAAAATAAACTTAAAATAAAATAAAATTAAAACTAAATAAAAATCTAAACCTAAACAGTAATCCCAAAAATTAAGCCTAAAAATAAATAAAAAATAAAACCTAAAGCCTAAACCAAAAAAAATCTAAACATAAAAAGAAATGTAAACCTAAACTAAAATAAATAAAACCTAAACCTAAACTAAAATAAATAAAACCTAAACCTAAACCTAAAAAAAACTAAACCTAGATCAAAACCTAAACTAAACAAAATATAAATAAACTAAAAATAAACATAAACCTAAACTAAAAAATAAAACCTAAAAATAAACCAAAAATTAAAAAAATACATCCGTCATAGGATAAATCGCTCAACTGGTGGACTTGCAATTGTTTGGAGTGGCAGCCAGCTAACACCTCCTACGCTTTAAATCAAAGAAGTTGGTCATATGATTTGCAAGATTAGTTAGGCTATTTTTTAATTAGAGAGAAACTAAAGTCCTTAAACCCACTCTCTAAGAGACTAAAGCATGAGTGGTATGAGCATATGACTTTGTCTATTACAAAATATTTTCAAATTTTATTTATTTTGACACTTCATTTAAAGAAAAGCTTTGGGTTTTTGATGCCTACATGCATGATGAAATAAGGTTGTTGGTTAAATCAACAAGAAGGGGGTGTTTTCCAACATAAAGGATGCTCACAGTCAAGCATTCCCTTAAGGATGGAAATCTCCTATTTTCAAGAGTGAAATAATATGATGTGCATGTTGTTGGCCATTCAACATTTCAAGTTAATCTAAATCTTTTAATTATCTTGATTTATCTCTTAGGCTTTATGTGAGATTACTAATTATTTAAAACTTTAGTTATGAGTTATAGTTGGGTAGAAAGATTAATTTTTTTCTAAGAGCCTAATCACATTCAAGGCCACATATTTGAACATCAAACATATAAAGAAACTAAGAAAATCATGTCATATTAATTGCGCACTTTAAACACAACATCAAATAATTTTTATATCTAACGAAAAAGAATAATTGGCAAGCCTGCATACAACCCAAAAAAGAAAAGCTCCTATACATACCCGGTACATAAAAGAATAATTTGCAATTTACAAATGATAAATGTTATGGGGGTCATCAAATCTTCATGTCTTCATGTATCTTCCTCCTTCTTTGATTTGGTTTGCTCCACTTCAAAGGCATCACATGGCCTCCTAGAACAAAGCCTTCTAGCCAATGCTCAACCTTATCTCCCCATAGCACTAATCCTAATTCCTAATGCAAAATTACATTAAAAAATAAGAAAGTAAATCTACACTGCAAGACAAGTGTTAGCTAAACACACATACAACCCAAGTATATATATATTTGACTTAGCACTACAATGGGTAACCAAGCTCACCTATTCTAACTTGGATTATGCTTAGGGGCTTAAGCAACCTGCAAAGAGAGCATTTATATTTATTTTTAAGTTGCCCCTTAAACATAATCCCCTGCAAAAAATATGATTAGCCTAATCATGATCAACCATCTAGTCTACAAAATATACACCCTAACATCTAGTCTAAAATAATACATCACAAAATAAAACATATATCACACCATGCACCATCTTAACATAAGGCTAGAAGTGGTGACTTAATCTATTATGTGAGTATTAAGGCTTGTTGTGTTATGTCATAACTAGGCTTTAGAATTAAGATTTTCTAAGTGTAGAAAGATTCAACTTAAAGGGTGGTTTCACTTTAAGGGCTTTAATTGATTTGCATGATTTAATTTGTGGTTTCTTTTGTTTCATATGACCTACACTTGGAAACTAAGTGTTGCAAAGAGAAGAAAAGAGGTTTTCCTCTTTCATCCCTACCATAAACCACTTTCTAAAGCATGTTAATTTGATTTAGTTCTTTTTAGTGAATGGTTTATTACACATTTTAGATTAATCCTAAGTTTAGGTTTTCTTTAAATAATTCTATTCAATGTGAAAGGCTCCTTATGATTAATCTAATTGAAATACTATCACATGACACATGCTAAATCATTTCTTTCCATCACACGTCCCTAACCGTCAACCCTAACCCTAAAACCTAAACCCTAAAATAATAAATCCTAAAACCCTAAACCCTAAACCCTAAACCCCAAACCCTAAACCTAAGCCTAATGTAACTAAATAAATTTAAAAAAAAACCTAAACTCTAAAACTTAATAAACCTAAACCTAAACCTAAACCTTAAGAATGGGTAGAACCATGATGGTAGGAACTTCACCGTCAACTGGGCTAAGTCTAGATATGGCAGTGGAGGTGATGGTGGAGGTTGTGGTCAAAACAATGGTGGTTATGGAGGCGGGAGGTGCGATGAAGGTTATGCCCATGGTGGTGAGAGATCGGGATATAGATCTCGCTACTCAAGAGACTGGGTGGGGAGGTGGGGAAGAACTGAGAAACCAAGAATGATCGATCCAATTACTTATGGAACGTCTTTATAAGAGATGAATCTAGTTAAGGGTTTTTGATTTGCTCTGCGTGCTCATTTTTTATCTATGTTGTGTCTTATAAAACTTGGTGTGTTACTTGGTTGATGAATTTTGAATTTATTTTTAAAACCAAAACCTAAACCCAAACTAAACCCAACTAAACCTAAAACCTAAACCCTAAAGCCTAAAGCCTAAACCCTAAAAACCCTAAACCCTAAACCCTAAACCCTAAAACCCTAAACCCTAAAACCCTAAACCCTAAAACCTATAACCTAAACTCTAAACCCTAAACACTAAACCCTAAACAGTAAACCCTAAACACTAAACCCAAAAAAAAACCTTATACCCTAAACCATAACAACCAAAAACTTAAACCTAAACTAAATAAAATCTAAAAATAAAATAATTAAAAAACCTAAACCAAAATAAAATAAAAAAATAAAAGAAATCAAAACATAAAGTAAAACCTAAACCTAAACCCAAACCTTAACCAAAACCTAAAAAGAAAATAAAATAAGAAATAAAAACTAAAATAAAATAAAATAAATAAAAGCATAAACTAAATTAAAAAATAAAAACCTAAATAAAATAAAAACTAAACCTAAAATAAAATAAAATAAAACTAAAACCTAAACCTAATAAATAAACCTAAAATTAAATAAAAATAAAACCTAAAACCTAAAAAAAAGCCTAAACCTAAAATAAAAATAAAATAAACCTAAACTAAAATAAAATAAACTAAAATAAATAAAACATAAACCTAAACCTAAAATAAACTAAAAGTCAACCTAAACCTAAACTAAATAAAATAAAATAAACTAAAAATAAATCGAAACTTAAATTAAAAATAAAACTTAAAAATAAATATAAAATATAAACTAAACCAAAAAAAATAAAATAAAAACCTAAACCTAGACCTAAAAATAAAATATAATATAAACCTAAAGAATAAAATCTAAATAAAACTGAACTAAAAAATAAACCTAAACCTAAACCTAAAACTAAAAAATAAACTCAAATTAAAAACCTAAAATAAAATAAATAAACCTAAACTAAATAAACTAAACTAAATAAAAAAAATAAACCTAAATAAAAATAAAAAAAGAAAATAAACTAAATTTAATAGAAAATGAACTAAATAAACCTAAACCTATCGGTTTACTTAATTTAAATAAAAATCCTAAACCCTAAATCATAGACCCTAAACCTTAAACCCTAAACCATAAACCCTAAACCCTAAACACTAAAACTAACCCTTAACCCAAAATTAAACCTTACCCTAAAACTTAAACCTAAACCCTAATCGTAAACCCTAAAACCTAAAGGCATAAACCTTAAAACCATAAATCCAAAACCTTAAACCCTACAACTGAATCCCTAAACCCTAAACACTAAACCCTTGCCCTATACCCTAAACCCTAAACCCTAAAACCTACAACCCTAAACCTTAAACCCTAAACCTTAAGAATGGGAAGAACCTTAACGACAGTGACAACACTGTCAACCAAGCTCCGTCTAGATTTGGCCGTGGAGGAGAAGTTAGAGGTAGTAGTTATCATAGTGGTGGTGGGGGATCTGGAGGTGCTGGTGGATATGGAGGTGGTAGTCAGAGTAGTGGTGGTTATGGAGGTGGGTGGAGCATTGGAGATTACATCCATGGTGGTGACGAAGGGAGAGATAAAGAATATGATGGTGGATCCCGCTACTCAAGAGGCTGAGGTGGTTCTGATGGGAAATGGAGAAACTGATGAATGGCTGATCCAATCTTCTGCTTATGGAACTATGTCTTTATAGTAGAGACAGTCCTAATTATCTAGGGTTTTTAATTTGCTTTATGCGTGCTCATTTTTTATCTATTTCATCACTTGTGCTTTAAAAACTTGGTGTGTTACTTGGTTGATGAAATCAAAAAGAAGAAATATTGAATATGAATTTATTCTCTTTTAAAATAATAAAAACTCTAAACCCAAAACTAAAACCTGAACTCTAGACTGAAAACCTTAACCCTAAACCCTAGAAACCCTAAACCCTTAACACTTAATCCTAAACCCTAAACCCTAAACCCTAAACTCTAAAACCTTAAACCCTAAACCCTAAACACTAAAACCTAAACCATAAACCCTAAATGCTGAACCTTAAACCCTAAAAAACCCTACCTAAAATCCTAACCATAAACCATAAACTAACCCTAAAGGCTAAACCCAAAACCCGAAAAACCCTTAACCCTAAAGCCTACAGCCTAAACCATAAACTAACCCAAATCCTTAAACCTTAAACCATAAACCCTAACCCTTAACCCTAAACCCTAAAACCCTAAAACCCTAAACCCTAAACCCTACACCCTAAAAATCTAAAAACCTAAACATAAACTAAATAAAACCTAAAATTAAAAAAAATATAAAAGCCTAAATCAAAATAAAATAAAATAAAATAAAATAAAAGCCTAAACTAAAACCTAAACCTTAACTTAAAAATAAATTAAAATAAAATAAAAAAATACTTAAACTAAACTAAAAAATTAAACACCTAAATAAAAAGAACTAAAATGAAATCAACCTATAAAATAAAATAAAAAACTAAATAAAAAACCTACCAAAAAAAAAAATAAAAATAAAAAACTAATCTAAACTAAAACCTAAACCTAAAATAAAATAAAATAAACCTAAACCTAAACTAAAATAAACTAAACCTAAACATGAATTGAAACTAAATAAAATAAAATAAATGAAAAATAAACATAAAATAAAATAAATAAAAAGGCCTAAACATAAATAAAATAAAATAAAATAAAATAAAAACCTAGACTAAATAGAACCTAAAAATGAAATAACTAAATAAACTTAAACATAAATTAAATAAAATTAAATAAAAACCTAAACTAAAACCTAAACCTAAACCTAAAAATAAAATTAAATAAAAATAAAAAAACAAAATAAAATAAATAAAAACTTAAACTAAACTAAAAAAACATAAATAAAATAAAAACTAAAAATAAGCTAAAACTATAATAAAATAAAATAAAAACTAAATAAAAACCTAAACCTAAAAATTAAACCTAAATAAGAATAAAAAATAAAACTAAAACCAAAAATGAAAAAAAAACCTAAACCTAAAATAAAAATAAAATAAACCTAAACCTAAACTAAAATAACTAAAACCTAAATGTAACTAAATAAAATAAAATAAACTAAACATAAACCTAAACATAAAAATACAACCTAAAAATAAACATAAAATAAAAACCTAAAACCTAAACCTAAAAAAATAAAATAAAAACCTAAAAATAAAAGATAAAACCTAAACCTAAAAAATAAAATAAATATAAACTCAACTAAAAAATAAACCTAAACCTAAACCTTAACCGAAACTAAATAAAATAAATTTAACTAAAAATAAACCTAAACCTAAACAAAAAAAATAAAACTTAAAAATAAACCTAAAATAAAAACCTAAAACCTAAACCTAAAAAAATAAAATAAAAACCTAAACCTAAACCTAAAAAATAAAATAAAATAAAAAATAAACCAAAAAATAAAAAAAAAATAAAAAAAATAAAACTCAACTAAAAAATAAACTTAATCCTTAAAGATAAATAAAATAAAAAACTAAAGAAAACCTAAAATAAATACACGAATAAAATAAAAATAAACCTAAATAAAAAATTAAAATAAGGTCAAATAAATGAAAATAAACTAAATAAACCTAAACCAACTTACTAAAACCCTAAATCCTAAACACTAAACTAACCATAAACCCTAAACTACAACTAACCTTAAACCCTAAACTAAAAAATGCCTAAACCCTAAGCCCTAAATATTTAACTAACCCTAAATCGAAAACCCAAAACCCAAAACCCTAACCCTATCCCTAAACCCTAAACTCTAAATCATAAACCCTAAAACCCGAAACCCTAAACACTAAACCCAAAACCTAAAACCTAAACCTAAATTAAATAAAATCAAAAAATAAAATAAATAAAAAAAATTTAAACTTAAATAAAATATAAAATATAAAATAAAATAAAAACTTAAACTTAAACTAAAACCTAAACCTAAACCTAAAATAAAATAAAAAAAAAACATAAACTAAACTAAAATATTAAAAACTTAAATAAAATAAAACTAAAAAAATAAACCTAAAATAAAATAAAAAAATAAAAACTAAATTAAAACCTAAACCTAAAAAATAAATGTAAAAATTAATAAAAAATAAAACATAAACCCTAAACTAAAAAAAATCTAAACCTAAAATAAAAATAAAATAAATAAAATAAAATAAACCTAAACCTAAACTAAAACTAAACTTAAACCTAAACCTAAATTAAATAAAAGAAAATAAACTAAAAATAAACCTAAAGCTCAACTAAAAAATAAAACCTAAAAATATAACTAAAATAAAAACACAAAAACCTAAACCTAAAAAAGGAAATTAAAACCCTAAACCTAAACCAAAAAAATAAAAAATAAATCCTAAACCAAAAAAATTAAATAAAAATAAAACTAAACCTAAACAAAAAAATAAAACCTAAAACTAAAATAAAAACTAAACAAAAAAAAATAAAAAAAATATAAACTAAAATAAATAAACCTAAAATAAATAAACAAAACTAAATAAAAAAATAAACCTAAATAAAAATAAAAAATAAAATAAACTCAAATAAATAAAAAATAATCTAAATAAACCTAAACCTACTAGTTTACTTAATTTAAAAAAAAAAAAACCCCTAAACCCTAAATCTAAAACCCTAAACCCAAAAACTAACCTTAAACCCTAAATCGTAAACCTACGACCCTGAACCTACAACCCTAAAACCTTAAATTCTAAACCCCAAAGCCAAATCCCTAAACCCTATACCCTAAACCTTAATCTCTAAACCATAAACCCTAAAACCCTAAACCATAAAGCCTAAAACCTTAAAACATAAACTCTAAGCCATAAATAATAAACCTTAAATCCTAAACCCTAAAACCCTAAAGTCTAAACCCTAAACACTAATCCATAAACCCTAAACCCTAAACCCTAAACCCTAAACCCTAAAACCCTAAAACCCTAAACACTAAAACCTACAACTCTAAACTCTAAACACTAAACCCCAAACCCTAAACCCTAAACTAACCCTAACCCTAAACCCTAAACCCTAAACTAACCTTAAACCTTAAACCCTAAGCCTTGAATAAAGATGTAATTAGGAGTAGATCTATAGACTGACCTATTCCTAACATAGTTATGGTAGCTAAAGAAAATGTCTTCAAGAGACTTTCCTGTTACTATTAGAGATTTAAATACCCAAAACCCTAACCCTAAATCATATTATAATACCATATATTATAGTATAATTGTAGCATCATATATTTGAGCATGTAGTGATGTGTTTTTGAATGTTATAAGATGTATTGAAATTTTGTAGTATATTATGGTATTGTGCACTATAGTCTATATTAATATAAATAATAAAACTATTGATTTAATAAATCATAAAAATATTGATTTAATAAATCATAAGATAAAATTTATTAAATTTAAAGTGAGAATTAGGTTATAGTACCAAAGGTGTGCTATGCCACTTGTAGTCTAAAAAAGTATGGTTTTTTGTTCAAAATAAATATTATATGTTGTAGCATAGTATAACATCATATATCATAATATATTGTTCTATGCATTTTAGATTATTTTAGTATTTTACAATCATGCAATCAAGCCTACACTATTATTTTTTATAGAAATGTTGATTTAGACTTTAAAATGGTGGAATTTGGCCAAATTCATAATAGGTAGAGCATGGCATCATAATATGTTGTTTCAATTTAAAATATGTAAGTATTACAACTAAAATATATAGTTTTTAATAATTTAGACTAATTTTATGATTTTTTATCTTAAGCAATCCCTTGTGATGTGATATGCAATATAATATAATATAATATGTTATAATGTATTGTAATATAGGATGCCATAACATAGTGTAGCATCATGCATTATAACATACTATTGTGTATTACTAAGTATTGTTTAACATATTTTAGTTTGTTATAGTATGTTGTAGTAGAGTTTGCTCTTGTATAATTTATAAAAAAATACTTATTTATAGGCTGAGATGATGGGATTTGGCCAAATTAAAGGTAAGCTTTATGGATCATCATTAGGGGTGTGCTATGGTGTGTCATTTAATCAAAGATTGGAATTCTCCATCCAAAATAACTGTTCATTTTTCAACCAAATTTTATAATTTTTTTTGCTAAAAGTGATTCATTTTAAGGTGCAATGTAAGATAATATATTATATGAAAGCATATTGAAATATAATGTACATAACAATATGACTTCAAATATATATGAATGTGGTGGGATGTTACTAAATGTTATTGTACACTTTAGTATGTTTTACTTTTGTTATAATGCATTGGGTCAAGACCCACAAAAATGTTAATTTCAAGGTTGAGATGGAAAATTTTGGCCTAATTGATGACACACACCAAGAAGCAGCACCAAAATTATGCTATTCCATACCATTTATAAAAGAAAAATAATAATTTTACATCCAAAATGAACATTATTCATACTCTGAGAAAATTTTGTTATTTGCTCCTTTTAAGTGATTTTAATGAGGTGTAATGTTAGATAATATATTATATTATAGTAAATTTTAATATAACATCATATATTATAATAGTGTGTTAATTCACACTATAATATATTTAGCATGATATTGTATAGTTAGTTTGAGCTTGCACCATCAAAAATCATAAAATATTGATTAAAATGTTAAGATGATGTAATTTGAATGAATACATTTTTAGGTTTTTGGTTGAAGTATTAAAGGTGTGCATAAGAGAAGAAATAAGATTTGATGAGAATTCCATGTCAAGGACATGGAGGGAGATTCGCTAGGAGATTGCACATGCATTGGACATGACATGTGAGGGGTCTATTTCAAGGGCATAAAAGAGGAAAATCTACTTGGGATAAGGTTTGAATTTGATTTGATTATATGATTAGTGGAAGAAAGATATGTTGGGGATAAGAATCTATAATCCGTTGGGGATTAAGATATAATCAACTTTAATTTGTTTTGTTTTAATTGATGTGGAAGCATATCAGGTAGAGATATGGGCTTGAGTTAGTTAGGGATCAGGTATATGAACCTTCCACTTGGAAGCAGGTTTGGGCTATCCGCTGGGGATTGGGATTTGAGTTTGATTTCATAGATTTGTTTGGGGATGTATTCACTAGGGATAAGAGTTTGGTTGGATTTCTTTGATTTAGACTCTACTGGGGGAGTTGATTTGATTTGGCTCCATCGGGGAGGTTGGCTTTGAATTTGATTTATTTGCTTGACTTGTTTATATATGATTTGGGGCTCCACTAGGGAAAGGGTGTGATTTAACTCCACTTAGAAAAATTAGATTGTGTTTATATTAATTTGTGTTAATGTATGGACCCAGTCAGTGTGCGATGGACCCACTAAGAAGGGGTTATATCAACCTTGACCTACCTTAGGTTTACCAATCCAAAGGGATAGCCTACCAGCTGTGGGGTAGAGCTACCCAACCTAAGGGTATTTTTGGTGTGCAATAGCTGTGCTAGGAAGAAGGCATAGCAGACTTACATCTTCCAAAGCGAGGAACAATTGCTGGGGTGACCAATTAGATGCATGACAAATTGAACGTGACCTAAGGTGACTACTGAGTGAATGTCGTTGGGGACTTATGTCAACTCAAAAGTACTCAAGATTAATTTTATCTTAATTTTATGCGATTTGGTATGGTTTATTTGGATTAGTTTGATTTTGAATTGAGGGCATATCCGCTAGAGATGTGGCCTCGATCCAATTTGATAGATTTAATTTATTGACCATGTTGGTGTGCAATGGACCAACTGAGAAGGGGCTATATCAGACTTATCCTACCTTAGATTTATAAATCCAAAGGGATAGTCTATTAGCCATGGGGTAGAGCTAGCCAACCTAAGGGGTTGCCTTTCGGTGTGCAGTGGCTATGCTAGGAAGAAGGTGTAGCAGACTTACATCTTCTAAAGCAGGGAACAATCGCTAGGGTGACCTATTGGTAGTACAACAAATCAAACCCCCCTTCGGGGCAACTACTGAGTGAATGCTGTTGGGACTTATATCAACACAAGAGTAGTCGGACGATTCCTTTAGTGAGTTTTATTGATAATGCCCTAAAGATAGGATGCCTGCTTAGGAAAAGGTACCACTAGGGATGTCCTCCTAATCAACAAGTGAATATATATTTTTTTATATGTTTACATGGACCCTATTGGTGTGCGAGGGCCCACACTAAGAAGGGGCTATATATTGACCTATCTTAGATTTACTGGACCAAAGGAGAATCTATACATCTACAGGATGAATTCTCTAACCACAAGGGTTGTTACTAGGAAAGGGGAACTATCCATTCTGATAGTAACCCAGGTAGTGTCTAAATAATGCAAAGGACATGATCCAATATAGTGTGGTAGGGAGGTGCTTAGGGCATTATCCGATCCTCAAAAGGAAAGCTTATAAGTGTACGGTGGCCAACTCAAGGAGAAAGCATAGACTTATTATCGCCATGAGTGGTGTATCCTAAAGTGTGAGAACCAACCAACATAATGTGTATTCGTCAGCATGAGCAGTGTATTAATCAGCATAGTGAGAACCAACCAACCTAAGCTGACTGGTAGTGTACAGTGATTAATCTAGAAAGAAAGCATGTATGCTTACAATTTTCTAAGTGGACTGATCATCAGGATAGTCTATCATCAACAGGATAGATGTTATCTGACCTAGAGTGACTAGTAAGCGGGTTACCCTGTGGAAGGATAAGACCCAAACTTGAAGCAGTCAAAAAGGAAGGTGTCGTTAGGGGACTTATCCTAAACTTCAAGTATACTCGACCTAGTAAGTGCATGAAGGTTAATCTAAGAAGAAAGTATAGGAGACTCATATCCTCTTATACGAAGCCAACATGCGGTACCTTACCGTCCATGTAGTAAGGCCTACCAAACTAACAGGGCGCTCATCAGTGTGCAGTGGCCAAGTAGAGAAGGAAAGCGTAGCATTACTCACATCCTCCAAAATAAGAAAACCAATGGAGAGACACACTAGCAGGGTAGCACGTCAGCCAACCTAGAGCAGCTACTGAGTGAGTGCTGCTAAGGGTGTTATCTCAACTTAGAGTAACCCGAGATAAAAGATATGTGCTTGCTTTATATGTTTGTTTGAATTTCATTTTTGTGTTGTGTCAATGAAGGATAGGATACCGCTCAGGTTCCTTACACCTACCCTAAACACATCATGGCGAATCCATAAACAAGATTACTTTCAATATGGAAGAGATTGAATTCAAAAAGAAATTTTCATTGATGATAATTATTTTCAAATATGATTTATAATATTTTTTAAGTAGAGCCTATTGATTGGAATAATTAGGTGCTCTCCCTCATGATTAATAAGCTGTTAAGATCCTCCTTCGTAGGCCTTCTCTATGGCAAAAGGGTCTTTCCAAGTGAATTCAAACATGCCTCCCATCTTACGATGGGCAACTATCAGTCTCCTTAGAACTAAAATAAGCTCTCATACTTGAAAAGATCTAGGACAAACCAATTTGGTGTGAGCTTGAATCATTTTAGCTTTGTGCAACAAGAGATTTTATCATGCCCGCAAGTGTCTCCCCTCCAAATCTTTGAGCTCTTCTAACCGTAACTCGGCATTCTGCTATATTATGATATTGCTACCCACAGCTATCCTTAGTGATGGAAGTTGGACTTCTAATGGTAGAACAGCTTTGGACCCATACACTAAGAAGAATGGAGTTGAGCTAGCCTGCCCCCTGCCATGCTCATGCCATTATCTCTTGGTGTCTTCTTTGTTGAAGGCTTCTCATAAGCCACTTTCCCTCGGATAGTTGATGGTAGAATATCTCCAATCTATGCTATGTCTCTGGGAAATGTTACTGATCTCAGTGCTCTTAAATGCAGTACCATTATTAGATATAATTCATCGAGACACTGCAAACCAATATATGATATTATTCCTAAAATTGTAGAGCACATGCTGAGCTATGAACTCTCTAAGAGGAATCACCTTTGCCTATTTGGGAAAGTAGTCAGTAGTAGCTAAGATGAATCAATGAGCCTTGGAAGAAGGAGGATTAATCAGATGCACTATGTTGGTACTCAAACACTCGAATGGCTATGAGGCCAATGTAGGATGTAGAATGTTGGGTGGTTGGTGAAGGACCACACCATGTATTTAACATTGGTGACATCGACTAGCCGTATCCATGCAATATTTGATCATCGATGGTCAGTAGTATCGTAGTCTCATGATTTTGGCTTTCACATTCGGACCACAATGGTTTGCTCCACATATGATCGAAAGACCATCGATACAAGACACCATCCACAAGAGTGTAAAAAAGTGCTCTCTACTTCATCTGATGGGCTTCATACTTCTCTTGAGGTAGTTTGCCCTAATTTAGGTAATCTATGAATGGTTGGTTTCAATGTAACTCCTTATCCTTCTTAACAATGGAAACCTCCCCTTCAAGAGAGTACTTTTTGATGAGTTCAATATCAATAAGGGATAAAAGTTATCTATTTTGGACCTTTATTGATTTGAACTCATCCTTCGGACATGCCAACTCCTTGGTAAGCTTGGTTAAAGTGTACGCTACTAGATTCTCACCTTGAGGAATCTTATAAATGGTTACCTCGAGGATTTTGGGCCAATAACTCCATGGTGTACTTGTGGTAGTGATGGAGCTTGGGCTTTATAATCTTATATGACCCAATAATTTGGTTGATAACTAGCTGAGAATCCCCGAAGATGTTGATGTTTTGGATGCTTAGAGTAACAACTAACTCTAGATAAAAAATTAGAGGCTCATATTCGGCTTCATTGTTGGTGCAAGGATTAGACATATGATATTAGAATCTCATCGCATCACGATCTATAGTTAAGAGAACTATTCCTACCCCTACCTTTCCTAGAATAGTAGATTGTGGTTTTCTCATCTTTGAGATGAATCCGCACCATCAAAGTACATCTCCTAACGGTGAATGCTAGTATCCCCTAAGTTCATGATTTTTTTATCGGGGAGATCATAACTAAGCAGAGAGTCAGTAAGAAGTGGGTGTGCTGCTAAAAAATCTGCTAGCACTTGTCCTTTCATCACATTGAGGGGTGCGAAGGTAATGTGAAACTATGAGAGGATCATGGACCATCATGCCAACCCTTTGGATAGTGTTGGCTATGTCATGAGATACTATAGTTGATTGATCATAAAAATTTAATTTCACTTTATGATGAAGCATGTTGTGTTGTAGCTTTTGGGATGTAAAGATTAAAAATAGGCAATGCTTCTCAATGGGTGAATAAATAGCCTCAGTAGGGATTAGATAACAACTGAGGTAGTAGAGTGCATTTTCCTTCCCTTCGTCATTGGATTAAGCCAACAAAGCACTAAGGGAGTCATCTAACATAGTAGTGTAATGTATGAGCGGCTTGCCCAGGATAGAGGCTTCTAGAATTGGCGACATTATCAGGTAATGCTTGATGTCTTCGAAGGCATGCTCACACTTATCAAGCCACTTGAACTTGGCATTCTTTTTGACAAGTGCTAAGAATGCCTGACATCTTTCTTGATATATTGAATATAAAGCATCTTAGATACGCCAATCGCCCTTGGAATGATCTGAGTTGAGTTAAACTTTTAGGGGGTGGCATTTCTAATATCACCTTGATCTTCTCTAGATCGATTTCGATTCCCTAGAGTTAGATAACAAACCTAAAGAATTTCCTTAAAGCTACTGCGAATGCACACTTCAAAGGGTTCATTTTGAGGTTAAATTATCTTAACTGTTTGAAAACTACTCTCAAGTCAGAGTGATGGCCTACCTTTTCTCCACTTTTGACCATGAGTTCATCGACATAATAGGTGTACTCCTGACAGCTGGGACATATCTTCTATTGGGTGGCAAATAAGGAGGTTTTCCACACCTAGGACTGCCTCTGAACTGGCCTCTTCCTCTGGTTGGTGGAGGTCAGGTCATCCTACCTATATGTTTGAATGGAGTAACGAACTGTGGGTGGAATCTAATGTCAGGTTCCACTTCCTCCTCCAAGTCTATTTTCGCTCCTTTATATTTTCTTTTTCATTTTCTCTTTTTTTCCTTTCATTTTTTTCTTTTTCTTTTTCTTTTATTTTTAAACTTTGGCCAAGTTCATGAGAATATACTTGTTGATTTTGAGAAAGGTAGTAAGCATTATCCTCATATATGTCAACCTCGTGAACTGTAAATTGCTTGAAATCTCTTTTGACACAATAGATGATCCCACCTCTCACAAACTTCATATATTGATGTAGAGAGGATGAAACTATGTTGTTCTCATGTATCCATGGTCTCCCAAGCAAAGCGTTGAAAGATGTATCAGAGTCTATAATGTGAAACTTGGGTTCAGTCTTCCAATCATTTATCTCTAAGGAAACACTATGGAGCCTGGCACTGACCTTACTTCTGGAGTCTAGATTCAATCTTCCCATCTTAGACTTACGAGCCTTCTAGACACTAATACTTCTCTAGTCATAAGACACTTCTAACAAGTAGGTAAACACTTAACCTAAGCCTAAAGACTTAAAAAAGTTAATCATAAGATTACATCATACCTTAGGGATTAAGAAAATCCACCTACCCTACAACCCAAACATAATCCATGTTCACCGTCTCAAACCAAACCTCAAGTTCAATTCAAACATCAAATTCAAATCCAAATCCAAACCCAAATTCCAAAATGAAATGATTGATGCCCATGATCAAATCCAAACTTGAAACCCTTTCGAAGCCATATGACCTATCCCATGGACATAGCTAAATCGTAATCCAAATCCATCCAAAATTAATTGATTTTCTCATCATCAATTTATATCTTCAATAATCTACCTAAATATAGATCAAATCTACATTCAAATGATCAAAACTAAATCAAACTAAATCAAATTAAATCAAAACACTTTCTAAGCCATTTGACCTATCCCTTGGACTTAGCCAAATCTTAATCCACATCAAGTCAAACTCAATTGAATTTCTCACAAACTAATCATATTTTCAATCATCTTCACAAATTTAAATAAAATATACATTTAAATCATCAAAACTAGATCTAACCAAATCAAAATCCAAACCTAAGCCACATGACCCAACTTCATGGACTTAGCCAAATTCCTTCATTACAAAACCAAAATTCAATTGATTTTCTCATGAATCAATCATACCTTCAATCATATTCACAAATATAAATGAAATCTACAATCATCAAGCCAAAAAAAAATCAACCCAAGTCAAAACCAACTTAACCCTTTTGAATTGAGGGATATTAAAAATTTTAAAAGTTAAGTCTTAAATTGTAGAAAATTAATTTTTGAATTTTTATTAACTAGATACAATTCATAATGCAACAAAAAATAAAAGTAAGATAAAGTAAAGAGAGAAAATAGGCACACAATTTTTACGTGGTACAGCCAAACCCCAAAACCGGCCTACGTCCACGCCTAGCCACCACTGGTTAGGAATCCACTAAATGCAAAATAGCTTATAAATAGTGCTCTCCAATAATGGGGCAAGTACAACCCCTTAAACAATATGTACTCTCCTTCAAAAGGGGGTGAGTACAACCCCAATAAAAATTATACAACATGAAAAGAAAGATACAAAATAATAAATTTTGATAAAATAAATCTCTCACAAATATACTAAGCTATCCAATTCGAAAAATGATCTCACAACTTATAAATGATCACTTTACAACTTACTAATTTGGCAAGATAGAATGCTCACTTAATATTGATAAGAAATAATAAAATAAATATCTTAAATTGATCTTACTAAGATGTTTATGTTATTACAATTTGTAGACTAATATAAAAATGATTTCAAAATAAATTCACAATATTCTTTTGCACAATAAAATAAATTTCAGCAAGAATTAATTTATTTTATTTTAATCAAAAGATGCTTTCAATTAATGAAGATGATCACAAAATACTTAAATAAAATTAGTATATAATAAATCTAAGTAGGGATCTTAATTAAAAAGAGGGATCTCGCAAATATGAAAATAATTTCAGCATAATAAATTAATTTAAAATGCTTAAAATGTACTTCTAAATTAAATCTAAGAATAAATGATCTTTCAAATAAGAATAATAAAGAAATATTTCAAGAAACCAAAAGAAATTTGTAGGAGATAAAAATTCCAGCAAGTTGAAATAAATCATACAAACTATCACAAGTTTTTCACAAAAAAATCATTGAAGAAACTTTGATATGAAAAACTTAAACTTTGATTTCCAAAGACTAATCCACCAAAAAGTATATATTGGAAAGAGTAAATAGATGGTGAAAAGAGTATGAATAACTAAAAAGGGATTAAGATCAAGAAAAAAAACTCAAGTAATTTGAGAAAGCTTGCTTAGTTGAAATGTTGAAGCTTCCAAACCAAGGATTTGATCTTGCAATATTTGGAGAGCACTTGGAAGGAAAATCTAGGAAATTTTCTCTTAGATTTGCTGGAGGGATTTTGAATTTGAATGAGGAATACTTTCATGAAAAGAATGATGGCTATTTATAAGCAAGAATGCCATTTAGAATTATTTTAAAAAAATATATTATTCTAACATCATTTTATCATATAATAATTTAATATTCAATAAAAAGTATAATTTATATTAATTAAATATTAAATTCAACTAGCCAAAATTCGGCTATTCACATGGGCACTCAAAAATAATCAAATATAGCTCTTAATATAATCAAAGCATGTAGCATGCATTCATTATTAAAATTAGCTAATGTTTGAAAAGTCATATTAAATTCAATTTTAATCAAACGTGGGTCATGTGACCTATCAAATTAAAGGAAAAAAAATCTAAGTAATCCGTTGGAGATAAAATCAGATATAAATTCCTTGATTATAAAATGACTTTGGCTAAAATATAAAATTCAACATATTTTTGTTAATTT
Organism: Cymbidium sinense; assembly: GCA_021442155.1. Lineage (NCBI taxonomy): Eukaryota > Viridiplantae > Streptophyta > Magnoliopsida > Asparagales > Orchidaceae > Cymbidium > Cymbidium sinense. Next base: position 258,350,191 of record CM038214.1, on the reverse strand, counting down.
TGAAATATGACATTTAAGTATTATGATATTATTTATATATAATCAGACTTATGTTAGTTATCATATAACCTTGAAATTAAATTAAAATATTTAATTATATTAAGTATATAAACAAATTACACTTAATATTAATAATTTATAATCATTTATTTTTTTGACAATTCAAATGCTATGTATGAAACATATAATTGAATTTTAATTAGATAGAGATTTATATAAATTAAGCTCATTATCATTATTTAAAATAAATAAAAATAAGATGTTAAGTTGTGAGAAAATTGATTCATGCCAATGAACTCATATGAATTTCTAAGATAATTATAAATGCATATAACCTAAAATATTGTATCTTGAGCTTCACATTATCCATTTTGATCTATCTTTCATTCTTCTATTTTTGCAATTTCCTCAAACATGTTTTGAGATGTATTGGATATGTAATTAGCAATTAATATATCTGAAACACATAAAACATACATTAGAACATCCAAGCATTCGTTTGTTATCATCAAAATTGATCGGATTGAACATGAGGCTCATTAAGCCAACAGTTCTAATCCTACCCAAATTGGATTGAACCTAGCCCATCAAAAACTCCCATCGTGATTATTGATCACCCTAAGTTGATCAATTATCATAAATTAGGTCAAACTAAGTCAACTTGGTCATTTGATCAAGTCAACCCCTTAATCCATATGAATCTAAACTAGCCATGCAATCTATGCCAAATCCCTTGAAACCAATGATTCATAATAAATCAAAATAAATATTTCAATATGACTTGACCTTCAATTGAGTCAAGCCAAACCCAATTGGCCCTCTTGACCCAAATTGACCTAAAAGGCTAAATTGGGTCAAATCAAAATAAAAACTAAATTGATTACAACCAATGGTTCAAGTTCATTCCAAATTTACGGTTGAACTTGACCAAAGCCATGATTGGACCCAATTGAACCCAATTGACCTACTTAGCCCAAATTGACCTAAAGGTTCAAGTTGGCCTAAGTCAAAACCAAATCCAAATTAATTGAAACCAAAACAAACATATATCTTCAATTGGTCAACTAAACCCAAAACAACACCCAACCCAAGCCAATTTGGCCAATTTGGTCAAATTGGTCAACTTAACCCATTTGACCCAAATGAATTCAAATGAGACAAAATCAAATCTAAGCCAAACTAAACAAAACCAATTGAACTAAAATAACCAAAATGATCATATGAATTTGACCCAACACTTGGTTTGACCCAATTTGACCAATTGGTCAACTTGATCCAACCTAACCTAATTTGACCTAAATGAGTCAAATTGAGCCAAACATAACCAAATAAAGTCCAATTGACTTGAAATTTGGGCTAACCCACTTTTGGCTCATTTCAAATCTGCCTAAATCAAATCCAATGAAAAATTATCATCTACCCTTGGGTCCAGGGTATCACATGAGATAAATCACCCATGTAAGTGGTCATTACCATTCCTTGGCCACTTGGTACTCTCCCAATGGTCCACCTAGGCACCTAGGACCAACATGACCCAAGGGGTGGTTGGGTCGGCCATGACCCATGGGTGGTGAAATCACCTTAGCCTCCCCATTGGAGCATTTGAAACCCATAAGACACCCATGATTCCACCATGGAAGCCACCTCCCAACCTTTAACCAACTGAGCTGAGCCAACTCACCTCCTCATTCATGAGAGCCCTAGCTACTCAATACAAGCCATTAGAGTCATTCCCTAAGCTCCAAAGCTCGTTCCTCGATAAAAAAAGCCACTCCTGTCGATCCCAAAATAAGACACTCCCATTTTTGACATAACTTCCCCATTTCTCCATTAAACTCAAATTAACTTTGCACACACACCTTCCCTAGTCCTTGTCAAGTAAGAAAGAATCATCTCCTAAGCTTCCCAAGCATCGAAGGTGGGACTTTGATCAAAGCTGAGTTACAAATCATCAGTTCTAGCCCTTCTGAGCGAACATCGAGGAATTCATCCAATTACTATTTGACAGAGATTCATCTCCACTAGATGAAGCTTCCTCAATCGTTCGAGCCACTAGTCTTGAGCTCCGATGAGGTATGCTTCTATAACCGAACCTTAAGCAAAAATAGGTTGGAGCTTTTTGAGGAAAGCTTGCATCTTATGTGATCTTGAAAATTTGATCCCCTCCAATCGATGTCATGAAGGTGTGGGATCCTTTTTGAGTTGATTCAAGCTTGGGTAAGCTCAGATAAAGTGAGAAATGGCGAACAGACTCCATTCTCCCTTACTCGAGTGATGTTTGATCGTGCACCGTCCATTCTGCATGATCGAATGATTTGTGATTAGATCCGCCGATCAATCTAATTATATTGCTGGGATTAATTGTTGTCGTACGATCTTAGATCGGATGGTGGACGGTGGATGTGAAAGCAAGTCCACTGCCACCACATTGGCACTGAGTCGGATAAGTTTTAAGAAGCCAATCTCGTGGGTAAGCCATACGCAACAAGATTATGCTTTAATTAGGCTTAATTAATCATTTTTAATGACCAAAACTTATAAAAATTATAAAAAAGTCATAGATAAATAAAAAAATGCAAATAAATACTCATTTTAAAGGTATTTCAGAGGAGAATAAATTGAAAATTATCTTAACTAATTTTGGACAGTAATAAAAGTTTAATTGCAAAATTAATTAGCATAAGTACTTTTTAATTACTTGAGCAATTAATCCTAAATTTTGTGGGTTAATTTAATGGGATGACCTCTGCCTCCCATGATTTTCTTGGGATTTATTGCTCACTTAATTAGAAAAATTGACTAATAAAACCTTAATAACTCTTTTAAGTTAATTAATGATTAATTAATATCATGAATAGTAACAAATTAGTTAATTAATTTTATTAATCAGTGTTCAACAGTAAGTGAACTAAAGAATAGGGTTGGAGCCCCTTTCCCTAAGTTCATTTCACCCTTTTTAAAAATGAAACTAATTAAGATTTAATTAATTAATTAAAGCACTTAATCAAATTGAAATTATAATCACATAAGACCTTAATTAATTAAATCATGGAGTAGATCTTTAGTAGTTTAATAACCTAAAGGAGTTTAATGAAATTATGGTTAGTCCACATGTGTGAGAAAACCATAAGAGTAATTAATTAAGTCCCTTGATCTAATTAACTATTAAACATGAGCCAATTGCATTAGGCCCCTTTTATTTTTTATGATCATTGCAAGTTTATTTTCCATGCATATCATGTTGGCTCATAATTATTTAGTTAATTACTTTAAGGTGACATTAGTAAGGGTAATTAATTCATCTAATTAAGGGTTCAACTTAATTATCCCATAAAATCAACTTAATTACATTTCCTAAAGTAAAGTCAAATCACTAATGTGGGAATGGGTATAAAATAGCAAGTGATGATTTTTCTTATCCTCCTCAAATCAAATAAAATTCAAAACTTAGTTAATAAAGATGCTTTGGTTTGCTTTAAATAATCTTATTTGATTTGATTGTCCTTAAGAACTAGTTTGGTTGAATGAATCACATGCTTATATTTGGTTGTCCTCTTCCCAATCATGTTAAATTTGGTATGTCATTTGAATTCCATCTTTTCAAAATCAAGTAAAATAAAATGGATTTCATTTATGTAAGCTTGCATGTGTTGATTAAATTTAATATATGCATGGCTAAAATCTCTATTAAATTCAAATGTATTTTACAAAAGCTTATAAATGAATAATAATATGTGTTATGATGCTGGTTATAAATACATAAGAAATGCATGTGCTTATAGCTAAAGTGTATGAATTTTGAGTTCACTTTCCCCTATTCATGGATTGATTTATATAAGATTGCATGGTAATGGGTATATAGTCTGGATATCCCCGGAACACGCAGCTTTAGCTAGCCCCAAGGAGGTCATTTGATTATCTCACATCCCCGATTTGTTACTTGGTTGATAAAATCAAAAAGAAGATATGTTGAATCTGAATTTGCTCTCTATTAAAAAAAAACAAAAAACCCTAAACCCTAAACTAAAACCCGAACCCTAAACCTAAAACCTAAACCCTAAACCCTAAACCCTAATAACCCTAAACCCGAAACCTAAACCCTAAAGCCCACCCTAAACTCTAACCTCTAAACCCCAAATCCTGAACCCTAAACCCTAACCCCAAACACTAATCCCTAAAACCCTAAACCCTAAAACCTAAATCGTAAACCCTAAAAACCTAAAAACCTAAACTTATACTAAATAAATCCTAAAAATAAAATAAATAAATAAACCTAAACCTAAATAAAATAAAAACCTAAACTAAAACCTAAACCTAAACCTAAAAAAAAAAAAATACAAACTAAAATAAAATAAAATAAATAAAAATTTAAACTAAACTAAAAACCTAAATCAAAATAAAAAATATAATAAACTAAAATAAATAAGAAATAAACTAAATAAACCTAAACCTAAACTCTAAACTTTAAAAAAAATAATAATAAAAAACCTTAACTCGAAAACCTAAACACCAAAACTAACCCTTAACCCTAAACTCAAAACCCTAAACATACAACCCTAAACCTAAACCTAAAACTAAACATAAACTTAAACTTAAACCTATACCTTAAACCTAAAAAAATACTAAACCCTAAATTAATCCTAAACTATACCTAAACCCTAAATCCTAAATAAAACTTAAGCTAAAACCTAAAACCCTAAACCTTAACCTAACCCCATCCTAATCCCTAAATTATAGAACACTAAACCTTAAATTAACCCTAAACCCAAAAACCTAAACCCTAAAAACCATAAACCCTAAAGCCTAAACCCTTAACTTAACCCTAAACCCTAAACTAACCCTAAAGACTAAGCTATCCCTAAACCCTAAACCCTAAACCCTAAAACAAAAACACTAAAGTCTTAAAAGTCTAAAGCTAAACCAAACTAAACCCTAAAACCTAAAAAAACTAAAACCTAAAATAACATAAATAAAATAACATAAACCCTAAAAAAACTACACTAAAACCTAAACCAAAATCTAAAAAAGAAATAAAATAAACTAATAAAAATAAACTAAAATAAAATTAATAAATAACCTAAACTAAACTAAAAACTAAATTAAACCTAAAAATAAAAAACATAAATAAAATAAAGACTAAACATAAGATAAAAATAAATAAACATAAAATAAGCCTAAAATAAAAACTAAAAAAAAATCTAAAGCTAAAAAATAAACTTGAAAATAAATCCTAAAAATAAATAATAAATAAAACCTAAACCCTAAACTAAGAAAAAACCTAAACCTAAAATAAATATAAAATATAAAATATAAAATAAACCTAACCTAAAAAAAATAAATAAAACCTAAACCTAAACCCTAAACAAAAAAACTACTAAAACCTAAACATAAACCCTAAACCCTTAATCATAAACCTTAAACCCTAAACCCTAAACCCTAAATCATAGAACCCTAAACACTAAAGCCTAAACAAACCCTAAACCCTAAAACCTAAACCCTAAAAATCATAAACCCTAAAGCCTAAGCCCTAAACATTAAACCCTAAACTAACCCTAAACACTAAACCCTAAATCCTAAAAACCCTAAACCCTAAAATCTAAACACCAAAGCCTAGAGCCTAAAGCCTAAAGCCTAAAGCTTAAACCCTAAAAACTTAAAAATTAAAACCTAAAAATAACATAAATAAAAAAAATCTAAACCTAAATAAAGAAAACTACACTAAAACCTAAATCTAAACCTAAAAATAAAATAAAATAAATTAAAATAAATAAATTAAAATAAAATAAATAAAAAACCTAAACTAAAAAATAAATTAAACCTAAGAATAAAAAATGTAAATAAAATAAAACTAAATTTAAAATAAAAATAAAATAAACCTAAAATAAAATAAAATAAAAACTAAATAAAAACCTAAAGCTAAAAAATCAACCTAAAAATAAATTTTAAAAATAAATAAAAAATAAAACCTAAATTAAATATAAAATATAAAATATAAAATAAACATAAACCTAAAGTAAAATAATTAAAACATAAAGCTAAACCTAAAATATACAAAACCTAAACCTAAAACTAAAGTAAATAAAACAAAGTAATCTAAAAATTGACCTAAACATAAACTAAAAATAAAACCTAAACCTAAACTTAAAAAAATAAAATAAAAAAACTAAACCTAAAACTAGATAATAAAATAAAAATAAAACTAAACTAAAAAATAAACATAAACCTAAACCTAAACCTAAAAATTAAACTAAAATAGAAAACCTAAACATAAATAATAAACCCTAAACGAAAAACCTTATGCCCTAAACTACAACCTGAACCTTAAACTTAAATCCTAAACCCAAAACCCTAAGCCCTAAACCCACAAATCCCTAAACCCTAAACACTAAACCCTAAACACTAAACCCTAAACCCTAAAACCCTAAAACCTAAACCTTAAATGCTAAAAGCTAAACCTTAAACCTTAAACCCAAAAAAATCCCTAAACCACAAACCCTAAACCCCAAATCCTAAACCCTAAAACCTAAAGCCTAAAAAGTTAAAAACCTAAACCTAAACTAAATGAAACCAACAAATGAAATAAATAAAAAAACTTAAACCAAAATATAATATAAAAATTAAATACAATAAAAACATAAACTAAAACCTAAACCAAAACCTAAACCTAATCCTAAAAAGAATAAAATAAAAAATAAAAGCTAAACTAAAAGAAAATAAATAAAAATCTAAACTAAACAAAAATATATAAACTAAATAAAAACTAAACCTAAAATAAAAATAAAATAAACCTAAAGCAAAATAAAATAAAAACTAAATTAAAACCTAAACCTAAATAATAAACCTAAAAATAAAACCTAAAAATAAATAAAAAATAAAACCTAAACCTAAAATAAAGATAAAATAAACTTAAACCTACACTAAAATAAACTAAATTAAAATAAACAAAACCTAAACCTAAACCTAAACAAAAAAAATGAAACCTAAATATAAACCTAAAATAAAAACCTAATACCTAAACCAAGAAAAATTAAATAAAAACCTAAACATAAACCTAAACATAAAAAATAAAACCTAAACCTAAAAAATAAAATAAAAATAATACTAAACTAAAAAATTAACATAAACCTAGACCTAAACCTATAAAAAAATAAAATAAAAAACCCAAACTAAAATAAATAAACATAAAATAAATAAACTAAACTAAATAAAAATAAAAATAAACCTAAATCAAAATAGAAAATAAAATAAACTAAAATAAATAAAAAATAAACTAAATACTTAAACCAACTGGTTTACATAATTAAAAAAATAAAAATAATAATAATAAACCCTAACCCTAAACCCTAAATCCTAAAAATAACCCTAAACAGTCAAATCTAAACCCTAAACCTACTACCCTAAACCCTAAACCTTAAACCTTAAAACCCTAAACCCTAAACCCTAAACCCTAAAATGCTAAACTTTAAACCCTAAACCCTAAACCCAAAAACCATAAACTTTAAACCCTAAACCCTAAACTACCCATAAACCCTAAACCCTATACTCTAAATTTGAAACCTACAACCCTAAACCTAAAACCCTAAACCCTAAACCCTAAACACTAAACCTAAACTGAGCTAAACTTAAACCTAAACTAACTTAAACCAAAATAAACCCTAAACTTAAAACTAAACCCAACCTAAACCTTAAACTCAAACCTAAACCCTCAAACCCTAAATTAAACTTAAACCTAAAACCTAAACCCTAAACTTAAACTTAAACTAACTATAAACCCAAAACCATACCCTAACCTAAACTCCTAAATCTAAACCTAAACTTCCTAAACCTAAAACCCTAAACTTTAAAACTTAAACTGGCTAAAGCTAAACTTAAACCTAAACCTAAATAACCCTAAACTTGAAACCATAAACCCTAATCCCTAATCCCTAAACCCTAAACATTAAACCCTAACCCTAACCTTAAACCCTAAATCTTAAATCCTAAATTTCTAAACCCTAAAACCCTAAACCCTAAACCTTAAACCCTAAACCCTAAACCCTAAACCCTAAACCATAAAATCCTAAAAACTTAAACTTAATCTAAATAAAAACTAAAAATAAAATAAATATAAAATCTAAACCTAAATAAAATAAAAAATAAAATAAAATAAAAACCTAAAAAAAATTTAAACCTAAACATAGAAATAAAATAAAATAAACTTATAAAAATAAATTAAAATAAAATAATAAAAACCTAGACTGAACTAAAAATAAAATAAAGTTAACAATAAAAAACAAAAATAAAATAAAAACTTAACGTAAAATAAATATAAAATAAACCCAAAATAAAATAAAATAAAAACCTAAACCTAAAAAATAAAGCTAAAAATAAAAAAAAAAATAAAACATAAACCCTAAACTAAAGTAAAACCTAAACATAAAATAAAAAGAAAATAAATAAAATAAAATAAACTTAAACCTAAACTAAAATAAACTAAACTAAAATAAATAAAAGGTAAACCTAAAACAAACTAAACCTAAACATAAACCTAAACTAAATAAATTAAACTAAACTAAAAATAAACCTAAACCTAAACTAAAAAAATAAAACATAAAAATATATTTAAATTAAAAACCTAAAACCTTAACCTAAAAAAATTAAATAAAATCCTAAACCTAAAAATAAAAAATAAAACTTAAACCTAAAAAATAAAGTAAAAATAAAACGAAACTAAAAAATAAACCTAAACCTAAGCCTAAACCTAAAAACTAAACTAAAATGAAAAGCTAAATTAAAGTAAATAAACCTAAAAAATAATTAAATAGAAATAAAAATACACCTAAATTAAACTAAATAATAAAATAAACTAAATAAACTTAAACCTATGAGTTTACTTAATTAAAAAATAAAAATAAATAAATAATAATAAAACACAAAAGAACTCTAACCCTAAACCCTAAACCTACTACCCTAAGCACTAACCCTTAAACCCTAAAACCTTAATGCCTAAACCCTAAACCCTAAACCCTAAACCCTAAAACCCTAAACCCTAAACCCTAACCCTAACTCTAAACCTTAAACCCTACCATAAACCCTAAAATGTAAACCCTAAAACCTAAACCCTAAACCTACACTAAAATCAGGAAACCCTAAACCTAAACCCTAAACTTACCTAACTAACTAAACCTAAACCTTAAACCTAAACCCTAAACTAAAGCTAAAGCCCTAAAAAACCCTGACTAGTTTAACCTAAACTAAATTAAAGAAACCCTAAACTAACCTCCAAACCCTAAACCCTGTTACCTTAAACTTACTAAATAAACTAAACCTTAAACCTAAACCCTAAACTAAAATTAAAACTTAAAAGCTAATTTTAAACCCTAAAAACCTTAAACCATAAAGCCTAAATCCTAAATCATAAACCTAAAACCCTACACTAACCCTAATCCTTAAGATAACCTAAACCTAAAATTTTAACTAACTAAACCTGGCTAACCTAAAACCTAAACCCTAAAGCCTAAACATTAAACCCTAAACCCTAAACACTAAACCCTAACCTTAAAGCATAAGCCCTAAAACCCTAATCCCTAAAACCCTAAACCCTAATCCATAAACCCTAAACCCTATACCCTATACCCTAATAACCTAAAAACCTAAACCTAAACTAATTAAAAAATAAAAATTATATAAATAAAAAAACCTAAACATAAATAAAATAAAATATAAAATAAAATAAAAACCTAAACTAAAACTTAAACTTAAACCTAAAAATAAAAGAAAATAATCTAAAAAAATAAACTAAAATAAAATAAATAAAAACCTAAACTAAAAAAATAAAAGAAACCTAAGAATAAAATAAAAGAAAATAAAAACTAAATAAATAAAACCTAAACCCTAATCTAAAATAAAATAAAAATAAACCTAAACCTAAACTAAAATTAAAACTTAAAAATAAACCTAAAATAAAAAATTAAAACCTAAACCTAAAAAATAAAATAAAAACCTAAATCTAAACCTAAAAACAGAAAATAAAACCTAAACCATAGAAATAGAATAAAAACAAAAATAAACTAAAAAATAAACTAAACCTAAAAATCAAACTAAAATAAAAATCCTAAATTAAAAAAAAAAACCTAAAATAAATAAACTAATCTAAATAAAAATAAAAATAAACCTAATTCAAAGTAAAAAAATAAACTAAATAAAGTTTAAACTGACTAGTTTACTTAATTTTTTTTAAAAAAAACATAGGCCCTAATCCCTAAATCCTAAAACTCTAAACCCAAAACCTACAACCCTTAACCCTAAAACCCTAAGCCCTAAGCCCTAAACCCTAAACCCAAAATCCTAAACCCTAATACTGTAAACTGTAAACCCTAAACCCTAAAACTCTAAACCATAAACCCTATACCCTAAACACTAAACCCTAAACCCTACAAACTTAAACCTTAAAACCTAAACCCTAAGCCCTAAACCCTAAACCCTAAAACCCTAAACCCAAAACCTAAAACCCTAAACTAACTCTAAATCCTAAACCCTGAACCCTAAACCCTAAAACCCTAAATCATAAACCCTAAACCCGAAACCCTAAATCGTAAACACTAAACCTTAAAACTTACAACCCTATAATGCTAAACCTTAAACCTTAAACCTGAAACCCTAAACCCTAAACCCCAAATCTTAAAACTTACAACCCTAAACCCTGAACCATAAACCCTGAACCCTAAACCCTAAACTCTATACCCTCAAAACATAAAAGCCTAAACTTAAACTAAATAAAGCTAAAAATAAAATAAATAAAAGAATCTAAACTTAAATAAAATAAAATAAAATAAAAACCTAAACTAAATAAAACTTATAAAATAAATAAATAAAAAAACTTAGACCTAAATAAAATAAAATAAAAACCTAAACTAAAACCTAAACCTAAACCTAAAAATAAAATAAAATTAAAATTAGAATAAACTAAAACAAAATAAATAAAACATAAACTAAACTAAAAAAATAAATTAAAAAGTTAAAATAAAATAAAAATAAAATAAAAGAAAATAAAAACTAAATAAAAACCTAAACCTAAAAAAATAAACCTAAAAATAAAACCCAAGAATAAATAAAAAACTAAAATCTAAACCCTAAACTAAAAAAAAAGCCTAAACCTAAAATAAAAGTAAAATAAACAAAATAAAATAAACCTAAACCTAAACTAAAATAAATAAAACCTAAACCTAAACCTAAACTAAATAAAATAAAATAAACAAAAAAAATTAATCCTAAATTAACAAATAAAACCTAAAATAAATGCAAAATAAAAACCTAAAAACTAAACCTAAAAAAATAAAATAAAAACTTAAAATAAAAGTTAAACCTAAACCTACTAAATAAAATAAACCTAATCCTAAATTAAAAATAAAACCTAAAATAAACGTAAAATAAAAACCTAAAAACTAAACCAAAAAAATAAAATAAAAAAATAAAAATAAAAGTTAAACCTAAACCAAAAAAATAAAATAAATATAAAACTCAACTAGAAAATAAAGCTAAACATAAACTAAAAAATAAAACCTAAAAATAATCCTAAAATAAAAACTTAGAATATAAACCTAAGACAATACTATAAAAACCTAAACCTAAAGATAAAAGTAAAAAACCTAAACCTAAAGCTAAAAGTTAAAAATAAAACCTAAACCCAAAAAAATAAAATTAAAATAAAACTCAACTATAAAATAAACCAAAACTTAAAAAATAAATAAAACTAAAAAACATAAACTAAAATGAAAAAACCAAAAATGAATAAACTAAACTAAATAAAAATAAAAGATATAGCTAAATAAAAATAAAAAATAAAATAAACTCTAATAAATAAAAAATGAACTAAATAAACCTAAACCTATATGTTTACTTATTTAAAAAAAAAACTAAACCTTAAATCCTAAACCCTAAACCCTAAACCCTAAACCATAAAACTAATCTTAAACCCTAAACCTACAACCCTAAACCCTAAACCCTAAGAATGGGTAAAACCTTGATAGTATAAACATCATAGTCAACTAGGCTCTGTCTAAATCTGCCAGTGGAGGCGAAGGCGGATGCGACGGTTATCGTAGTTGTGGTGGGGGATCTGGAGGTGATAGTTGATATGGAGGTGGTGGTCGGAGCAAAGGTGGTTATAGAGGCGAGAGGAGGGACGATGGTTATAGCCATCGTGGTGGTGAAGGGAGAGATCAGGGATATGATGGCGGATCTCGCTACTCGAGAGGCCTGGGTGGTTCTGATGGGAACTGGAGAAACTGAAGAATGAACAATCCGATCTTGTTCTTATGATACTGTGTCTTTACAATAGAGATGGTTTAACTTATCTTGGGTTTTTTGACTTGCTCTATTGGTGCTCATTTTTGGTATGTCATCACTTGAGTCTAAGAAAACATGGGGTGCTACTTGGTTGATGAAATTGAAAAGAAGAAATGTTGAATTTGAATTTGTTCTCTATTAAAAAAAAATTGTAAACCCTAAACCCTAAATCTTAAACTCTAAACACTAAATTAAAACTTAAACCCTAAATCTAAAACCTAAATAAAAAACCCTAAACTCTAAACCTAAACTAAACCTAAAAACTAAACAAAACCATAACCTAAACCTAAACCCTAAACACTAAACACTAAACACTAAACCTAAACCTAAACTTAAATCCTAAATAAACCCTAAACCTAAAACCCTAAACCTAAACCAACCTAAACCTAAACTAAACTAAACACAAACTATGAACAACCTAAACCTAAACCTAAACTAAACCTAAACTATAAACCTAAAACTAAACCTAAACTAAACCTTAAATCCTAAATCCATAAACCTTAAAACCTAAAACTATAACTCTAAACCCTAAACTCAACTAAACCTAAACTAAACCTAAAGAACCCTAAATAAATTTAAAACCATGAACACTAAATCTAAACTCTAAATCTAACTAAATCTTAAACCCTAAACCCTAAAAACCTAAACTAAATAAAACCTAAAAATAATTTAAATAAAAAACCTAAACTAAACTAAAATAAAAAATAAAAAATAAAATAAAACCCTAAAATAAATAAAAACTTAAACCTAAAATAAAAATAAAATAAAAAAATAAAGTAAACCTAAATCAAAATGAAAATATAGTAAACCTAAACCTAAACCTAAACAAAATATAATAAAATAAACTAAAAATGAACCTAAACCTGAACTAAACAATAAAACCTAAAAGTAAAATAAAAACAAAAACCTAAAACCTAAACATAAAAAATAAAATAAAAACCTAAACCTAACAAAATAAAAGAAAAACCAAAACCTAAACCTAATAATAAAAAATTAAAACCTAAACCCAAAAATTAAAATTAAAATAAGACTCAACTAAAAAATAATCCTAAACCTAAAAAATAAAAAAAATAAAAAACCTAAACTAAAATAAATAAAGCTAAAAGAAATAAACTAAATTAACCTAAATAAAAATAAAAAATTAACCTAAATAAAAAGAAAAACTAAAATAAACTCAAATAAATAAGAAATAAGCTAAATAAACCTAAACCTACCGGTTTACTTAATTTTTTTTAAAAAAAAACCCTAAACCTTAAATCCTAAACCATAAACCTTAAACCCTAAACCCTAAACCTTAAACCTACAACCCTAAACCTACAACCCTAAAGCCTAAAAACCTAAACTCTAAACTCTAAACCCTAAACCTTAATCCCTAAACCCTTAACCTTAAATCCTAAAACCCTAAACTATAAAGCCTAACCAATAAATCCTAGACACTAAACCCTAAACCCTAAACCCTAAAACCAATAAAACTAAACACTAAACCCCATACACTAAACCCTAAACTAACCATAAACCCTAAGCCCTAAACTAACACTAAATCCTAAGAATGGGTGGAAACTTGACAGCAGGAACATGACCATCAACTAGGCTCAGTCTAGATCTGCCTGTGGTGGCAAAGGCAGAGGCGGCGATTATCACAGTGTTAGTGTGGGTTATGAAGGTGCTGGTGCATGTGAAGGTTATGGTTGGAGTAGTGGTGGTTATGGAGGTGAGAGGAATGACGGTGGTTATAGCCATGGAGGTGACAATTGGAGAGATCTGGGAAATAATGGCTGATCCTGCCACTCGAGAGACAGGGGTGGTTCTGATGGGAACTGGAGAAACTGAAGAACGGGCGATCCGATTTGCTACTTATGGAACTATGTCTTTACAGTAGAGATAATTCTACTTATCTTGGGTTTTTGATTTGCTCTATGGGTGCTTATTTTTTATTTGTCATCATTTATCTCATAGAAAACTTAGGGTGCTACTTCGTTGATGAAATTAAAAAGAAGAAATGTTAAAAAAAATTAACCTAAAAAAAACCTTAAACCCTAAAACCTAAACTAAAACTTAAAGCCTAAACTTAAAACCTAAACCATAAACCCTATACCCTAAACCCTAAACCATAAAAACTTTAAACCCTAAACACTAAACCCTAAAGCCTAAAGCCTAAACACTAAACCTTGAACCCTAAAACCCTAAACCCTAAACCCTAAACCCTAAACCCTAAATCGTAAAACCATAAACCCTAAACCCTAAAACCTACAACCCCAAGCTCTAAACCTTAAACCCAAAACCCTAAACCGTAAACCATAAACCCTAAATCATAAATTAACCCTAAACCCTAAACCCTAAACTAACTCTTAACACTAACCCTAAACTATAAATCCTAAACATTGAATAAAGATGTCATTAGGATGATGAAATAATATAGTCTATATTAATATAAATCATAAAATATTGATTTAATAAATCAGATGATGAACTTTGTTAAATTTGAAGTGGGAATTATGTTGTAGTACCAAAGGTGTGCTACGCCACTTGTAGTCTAAAAAGTAAGATTTTATGTTCAAAATAATTTTTATATGTTATCGCATAGTATAACATCATATATCATAATATATTATTCTATGCATTTTAAATTATTTTAGTATTTTTAAAATTTTTAGAATTAGATTATTTTAGATTTAGAATTTAGTTTAGATTTTTTATTTAGTTTTTAGATTTAGTTTAAATTTAGTTTAATTTAGATTTAGATTTTAGTTCAGTTAAGATTTTTAGGGTTTAAATTTTAGATTTAGTTTAGTTTAGAGTTTAGTTTAGTTTAGATTTTAGATTTTAGTTTAGTTTAGGGTTTAGATTTTAGATTTAGACTTTAGTTTATTTAGTTTAGTTTTTTATTTTTAGAATTTAGATTTTTAGTTTATTTAGTTTTTAGATTTTAGATTTAGTTTAGATTTTAGATTTAGTTTATTTAGTTTAGATTTAGTTTAGATTTAGTTTAGTTTTGTTTAGATTTTAGATTTTAAATTTAGTTTAGATTTAGCTTAGATTTTAGTTTAGTTTATACTTTTTTTTAGATTTTGTTTAGATTTTTTGATTTAGTTTAGATTTAGTTTAGTTTAGCATAGTTTAGACTTAGTTTAGAATTAGTTTAGATTTAGATTTTAGTTTAGATTTATAGATTTAGTTTAGATTTTATTGTTTAGATTTAGTTTAGTTTAGATTTTGGTTTAGAGTTCAGATTTAGTTTAGATTTAGATTTAAGTTTTAGATTTAGTTTAGTTTAGTTTAGAAATTTGATCTCTATTAAAAAAATAAACCTTAAATCCTAAACCAAAAACCCTAAACCCTAAACCTAAAACCTAAACCATAAACCCTAAAACCTAAACCCTAAACCCTAAACCCTAAAACCTAAAAACCCCAAACCCTAAACAATAAACCCTAAGCCCTAAACCCTAAAACTTAAACCCTAAACCCTAAACCTTAAACCCTAAAACCTTAAACCCTAAGCTCTAAACCCTAAACCTTAATAAACCCTACAACCTACAACATTAAACTCTAAACCCTAAACTCCAAACCCTAAACCCAAAACCCTACCCTGAACTAACACTAATCCCTAAGCCCTAAACTAACCCTAAACCCTAAACCCTAAACCCTAAACTAACCCTTAACACTAAGCCTAAACTATAAATCCTAAACATTGAATAAAGATGTCATTGGGAGTACGTCTAAAGAATGACCTATTCCTAGCATAGTTATGGTAGCTAAAGAAAATGTCTTCAAAAGGCTTTTCTTTGACTATTAGAGATTTGAATACCCTAAACCTTAACCTCAAATCATATTATAATAAAATCTATTATAGTATAATGTTGCATCATATATTGGAGCATGTAGTGATGTGTTTTTGAATCTTATAAGATGTTTTGAAAATTTTTAGTATATTATGGTATTGTGACCTATAGTCTGTATTAATATAAATCATAAAAATATTGATTTAATAAATCAGTTGATGAAATTTGTTAAATTTGAAGTGGGAATTATGTTGTAGTACCAAAGGTGTGCTATGCCACTTATACTCTAGAAAGTAAGATTTTATGTTCAAAATAAATATTATATGTTGTAGGATAGTATAACATCATATATCATAATATATTGTTCTTATCATTTTAAATTATTTTAGTATTTTACAATCATGCAATCAAGCCTACACTATTATTATTTATAAAAATTTTGATTTAGACTTTAAAATGGTGGAATTTGGCTAAATTCATAATAGGTAGAGCATGGCATCATAATATATTATTTCAATTTAAAATATGTAAGTGATACGACTAAAATATATAGTTTTTTATTATTTAGACTAATTATTTGATTTGTTTATCTTAAGCAATCCCTTATGATGTGATATGAAATATAATATAATATAATATGTTATAGTGTATTATAATATAGGATTCCATAATATAGTGTAGTGTCATGCATTATAGCATACTATTGTGTATTACTACTTATTGTCTACCATATTTTAGTTTGTTATAGTATGATGTTGTAAAGTTCATACTGGTATAATTCATAAAAATACTAATTTATAGGCTGAGATGATGGGATTTGGCCAAATTTAAGGTAAGCTTTAGGGAACATCATTGGGGGTTTGCTATGGTGTCATTTAATAAAAAAAAATGGAAATTTGCATCCAAAGTAAATGTTCATTTTTGAAACAAATTTTATAATTTTTTTTGCATAAACTAATTCATTTTAAGGTGTAATGTAAGATAATATATTATATGAAACATATTAAAATATAATGTACATAAGAAAATAACTTCACATATATATGAATGTGGTGGTGTGTTACTAAATGTTTCTATACATTTTAGTATGTTTTACTTTTGGTATAATATATTGGGTCAATACTCCATCAGGGAAAATTAGATTGGGTTTAATTTAATCTGAGTTAATATATGAAACATGTTGGTGTGTGATGGATCTACTGAGAAGGGGCTATATCAGCCATGACCTACCTCAAGTTTAGAAATCCAAAGGGGTAGTCTACCGACTGTAGGATAGAGCTAGCCAACCTAAGGGGTTTTCTTTCAGTGTGCAATAGTTGTGCTAGGAAGAAGGCATAACATACTTACATCTTCCAAAGTGAGGAATAATTGCTGGGGTGACCTGCTAGATGTACAATAAATCAAACTTGATCTAGGATGACAACTGAGTTAATGTCGTTGGGGACTTATGTTAAATAAAAGGTAGTCAGAATTAATTTTATCTTAATTTCATGTTAATTGATATGGTTTGTTTGGTTTAGTATGATTTCAGATTGAGGAAATATCTGCTAGGAATGTGAGGTCGATCAAATTTGATAGATTTAAATTATGGACCATGTTAGTGTTTAATGGACCCACTAAGAAGGGGCTATATCAGACTTGTCCTACTTTAGATTTATAAATTCAAAGGAATAGTCTACTGGCTGTGGGATAGAGCTAGCCAACCTAAGGGGTTAGTGTGCAATGGCTATGCTAGGAAAAAGGTGTAGCAGACTTACATCTTCTAAAGTAAGGAACAATCGCTAGGGTGACCTATTGGTAGCATAATAAATCAAACCCAACTTAAGGGCGACTACTGAGTGAATACCACTGGGTATTTATATCATCTCAAGAGTAGTGAGGCGATTCCTATAAGGAGTTTTGTTGACACTGCCTTAAAGATAGGATGCCTGCTAAGGAAAAGGTACTATTAGGGGGTGTCCTCCTAATCATAAGTGAATATATATTTTGTTTATATATTTATGTGGACCCTGTTGGTGTACGAGAAAATACACTAAGAAGGGGCTATGTCAGCCTAGACCTATCTCAAATTTATTGGACCAAGGGAGAATCTGCACATCCATTGGATGGATTCTCCAACCATAAGGGTGGTTACTAGGAAAGGGGAACTATCCTATTTGATAGTAACCCGGGTAGTGTCTAAATGGGGTCGCAAAGGACATGATCCAAATATAGTTTCCATAGGGGAGGTGCTACTAGGCGTTATCCTGTGCTTTGGAAAAGAAAGACTATAGGTGTACGGTGGCCAACTCAAGGAGAAAGCATAGCAGACTTACATCTGCCATGAGTGGTGTATCTTAAGGCATGAGAACCAACCAACCTAAGGTGTATCCGTTAGTATGAGTGGTGTATCTGTCAGTATAATGAGAACCAACCAACCTAAGGTCCCCGTCAATGTACAATGATCAATCTAGAAAGAAAGCATGTAGGCTTACAACTTTCCAAGTGGAACTGATCATCAAGATAGCCTGTCATCGGTGGGACAGATGCTATCTGACCTAGAGCGACTACTAAGAGGGTTACCTCGAGGAAGGACTAGATCCAGGCTTGAAGTAGTTAGGAGGGAAGGTGCCGCTAAGGGACATATCCTAAACTTCAAAAAATTGACCCAATCAGTGCACGAAGGCTAATCTAAGAAGAAAGCCTAGCAGACTCACATTCTCCTAAACGAAGCTAACATAAGGTAGCTTACCGGCCGTGTAGTAAGACCTACCATACAAACAAGGTGCTCTTCGGTGTGTAGTGGTCAAGTAAGAAAGAAAAGTGCAGCAGACTTACATCCTCCGAAGCAAGAAAATCACAGGAGTGACACACTAGCAAAGTAGCACATTAGCCCAACCAAGAGCAGCTACTGAGTGAGTGCCGTTGGGGGAGTTATATCAACTCAGAGTAGCCCTAGAGAAAAGATATGTATTTTTTTATATGTTTGTGTCTAGTTTGTGTTTGTGTTGTGTTAATGAAGAATAGGATGCCACTTAGGTTCCTGACACTTACCTTGAACACATCATGGCGAATTCACAAATAAGAATACTTTCAACATGGAAGAGATTGAATTCGAAAAATAATTTTCATTGATGAAATTTATTTTCAAACATGATTTATAATATTTTTTAAGTAGAGCCTGTTGATTGGAAGTATTGGGCACTCTCCCTTATGATTAATAAGTTGATAAGATCCTCATTGGTAGGCCTCCTCTATGGCAAAAGGGCCTTCCTAAGTGGGTTCGAACATGCCTCCCATCTTAAGACAGGCAATAATCAGTCTTCTTAGAACTAAAATAAGTTATCCTACTTGAAAAGCTCTAGGATGAACCAACTTTTTATGAGCTTGAATCATTTTAGCTTTCTATAACTAGACATTTTGGCATGCCCACAAGCATCTCTCCTCCAAACCATTGAGCTCTTCTAACCACAACTTGACATTTTGCTCTATTAGGATCCTGCTACCCACAACTACCCTTAGTGATGGAAGTTAGACTTATAATGGCAGAATAGATTCAGACCAATACACTAAGAAGAAAGGAGTAGACTAAGTTGGAGTTCTATATGTGGTGTGGTATGCCCACAAGGCTTCAACTAAATGCTCATGCCACTATCGCTTGTTGTTGTTGAGTGTCTTCTTTAGTATTTGGATGAGAGTTTCGTTGAAGGCTTCTGCTAAACCATTTGCCCTTGGGTAGCTAGTGGTAGAATATCTCTAATATATGTTGTGTCGCTGATAAAGTTGTTGATCTCGGTGCTCTTGAATGAAGTACCATTATCTGATATAATTTGTCGAGACATTTTGAACCTATATACAATATGGTTCCTAAAAAATTGTAGCACATGCTGAGTTGAGACCTCTTTGAGAAGAATTGCCTTCACCCATTTTGAAAAGTAGTTAGTAGCAACAAAGATGAACTGATGACCCTTGTAAAAAAGAGGATCAATCAGACCCACTATGTCGGTACCCCAACACTCAAATGGCCATGAGGCTAATGTAGGATGTAGAATATTGGGTGGTTGGTATAGGATCACACTGTGCATTTGACAATGGTGGCATCACCTAGCTGTATCCTTGCAATCTTTGATCATCGATGACCAATAGTAGCCTAGTCTCTTAATTTTGGCTTTCATATTCAGACTGAATAGTTGGCTCCACAAAATCCTAAGTGTACCTCGATCACAATCTTACGGGCTGCACACTTGTCTAAACAATGTAACCACATATGGTCGAAAGATCATCGGTACAAGATACCATCAATAAGAGCATAAGAAAGTGCTCTCTTAGCTGTCAGACAACAAACCCAAGGAATTACCCTAAAGTTACTCTGAATGAACACTTTAAGGGGTTCATTTTGAGGTTAAATTATCTTAACTATTCAAAAACTACTCTGAAGTCAAAGAGATGGTATTCTTTTCCTAAACTTTTTACCATAAGATCATTGACATATCGCTCAACTTGATGATGAATGAATTTGTCAAAGAATCGAGTCATAGCCCGTTGGTATGTATCACTCGCATTTTTAAGGCTAAAAGGCATGACCATATAACAATAGATTTTGGTCGGGGTTCTAAAAGTAGTGTTCCTTTCATGTTCAGGGGCAATCATTATTTGGTTATATCCAGATGAGCCATCCATCAAAGAGAAGACTGCATGAGATGAGGTAATATCCACCATCAGCTCCCAAATTGATAGTGAAAATTCATCTTTTGGACATGCCTTATTTAAATCCCTAAAATTGACATATATATGAATTTGGCCATTCTTTTTCTTACCTGGGACTATGCTGGCTAACAAGGTAGGGTATTATTCTTCTAAGATGAAGCCAACATTGATAAGTTTCTTGACTTTAGAAATGACCTATTGTTCTATGTGTAATCACATGCATCTAGGAGCTTGCTTGATAGGGTTAGCAGTAGGATCTATTGCTAGTTTATGGACCACTACGTAAAGAGCCAATCCATGCATCTCTTCATAACTCCATGCAAAGTAGTCCTTAAAATCAATCAATAGCCTAACTAAGTCATTGGTTTCAATTTCATTCAACAAAGAACTGATGTATGTCAGGCGTGGATTTTCTTTAATTCTTAAGTTGATTTCCTTGATCTCGTCGATGGTTGACTTGACTTCTTTGAACTCTGGCGGTGCACCTTTGACATCAAAATCATCTGGATCTTCTGAAATTTTTAAGCACAACTCCTCATATGATTTAATGTGATTTGAAAATAACCTATCATATTCTAAAGGATTGGTGATGACTTAGCAGTAATTATCATCATCGACTAGACCCACTGTATCAAATCCTACTCCTGGTCTTGATTGATTGAAAGCTTTTGGATTTGTTCTTCCATATCTTTCTTAGTAATCTGACATATGATTTGACCATGTATGTGGGATTAACCTTTTCTTTGCTAAATTATGAACACAAGGCAAGTACCAATTAAAAGGTAATTTTATTAAATCTTTATATGAATCATCCTCAAGTTTTACATTAAATTCTTGACTTCAGGATGATGCTCCTAGAAAGAACCTTTGAGTCTTCACACCTGTGAATGACCTAGGAGATTCCTTAACTAACAAACCCTCAACATTTTGTGAGGAAAGTGGGATTAGATCTAAGGTTCCCAATTGATGCTTAACTATTTCACATATAGACTTGGATACACTTATGCTTTGCTTTGGAGCCCGGTCTTCATCGCTATCTAGCTCAAGTGTCACCTCCAAGGGAATCTACTCTTGAGATGGCGGTGGTGTGCTAACCATATAAGACTCATCCTATGAACTAGATTCTAAGTCTATATGGATAGCAAGTGTACTCCTGGTAGCTGGGATATATCTTCTATTGGGTGGCCAATAAAAATGATTTCCACCCATGAGACTGCCTCTGAACTGGCCTCTTCCTTTGCCTAGTGGAGGACATGTCATCCTACCCATATGTTTGAATTGAGTAATGAACTCTGGGTGGAATCTAATGTTAGGCTCCACTTCTACCTCCAAGTCTATTTTCTCTCCCTTTTATTTTATTTTTCATATTCTCTTGTCTTTTTTATTTTTCTCTTTCTTTTTCATTTTCCTTTTTCTTTTATTTTTAAACTTTGGTCAAGTTCGCGAGAATAGACTTATTGATTTTGAAGGAGGTAGTAAGCCACATCCTCATATATGCCAACCTCGTGAACTGTAAATGGTTTGGGATCTCTTTTGGCACAGTAGATGATCCCAACTCTCATAAACATCATACATTAAAGTAAAGAAGATGGAACTATGTTGTTCTCATGTATCCATGGTCTCCCAAGCAGCATTGAAAGATGCTAGGAACTATAATGAAACTTGGCTTCCTTCCGGTCTTCTAATCATTTATCTCTAAGATACTATGGAGCCTAAGGCACATTGACTTACTTGAGTCTTGATTCAATCTTCCCTTCTTAGACTTAGGAGTCTTCTAGACACTAAGACTTCCAAGTCATATAGACACTTCCAACAATTAGGTAAATACTTAAGCTTTAAAGACTTGAAGGGTTAACCATAGATTAGGTTATGCCTTAGGATTAGAATAATCACCTACCCTACAACCCAATCCATGTTCACCTTCTCAAACCAAACCTCAAGTTCAATTCAAACATTAAATTCAAATCCAAATCCAAATCCAAATTCCAAAACCAATTGAAGCCCATGATCAAATCAAACTTGAAACCCTTCTAAGCCATATGACCTATCCATGGACTTAGCCAAATCTTAATCATCAATGATTATCTCATAATAAATCTATATCTCCAATCATCTTCTAAATATAAACCAAATCTACATTCAAATGGTAAAACTAAATCAAACTAAATCAAATCTACATTCAATTAAATTAAATCAAAACCTTCCTAAGCCATATGACCTATCCCTGGACTTAGCCAAATATTAATCCAATCCAAATTCAATTGATTTTCTCACAACTTATCATATTTTCAATCATCTTCACAAATTTAAATGAAATATACATTTAAATCATCAAAACTAAATCAAACCACCAAATCCAAACCTAAGCCACATGACCAACTCCATGGACTTAGCCAAATTCCTTCATTCCAAAACCCAAATTCAATTGATTTTCTCATGAATCAATCAAACCTTCAATCATATTCACAAATATAAATGAAATATACAATCATCAAGCCAAACCAAAATCTGCCCAAGTCAAACTTAACTTAACCTTTTTGACATGAAATGTTCAAATGAACCAAAACCCATTTGAACCCAAGCCAATTGTAATTGAATTTATATATTAATCCCAAATCCATATATAAGCTCAACTAAATCAAACTCAACCTAAATCAATCAACTAATCCAATTGGTCCACTTGACCCAAAGTGGCCAATTTGACCTATTGTGAAGTTCTCACCCAAATTGGATTGAACCAAGCCCATCAAAACCTCCCATCATGATTGTTGATCACCCTATGTTGATCAATTGTCACAAATTGGTCCAAGTCAACTTGGTCATTTGACCAAGTCAACCCCTTAACCCATATGAATCCAAACTAGCCAAATTGCAAATGCCAAATCCCCAATGATTCATACCAAATCAAAAAATATTTGAATATGACTTGACCTTCAATTGAGTCAAACCAAACCCAATTGGCTCTTGACCCAAGTTGACCCAAATTGACCTAAAGGTTAAATTGGGTCAAATCAAATATAAACCAAATTGATTACAACCAATGGCTCAAGTTCATTCCAAATTTCTTGTTGAACTTGACCAAAGCTATGATTGGACCCAATTGAACCCATTGACCTACTTAGCCCAAATTGACCTAAAGGTTCAAGTTGGCCTAAATCAAAACCAAATCAAATTAATTGAAACCAAAGCCAACAATTATCTTCAATTGGTCAATAACTAACCCAAACCAACACCCAACCCTCCAATTTGGCCAATTTGGTCAAATTGGTCAACCCATTTGACCCAATGAATTCAAATGAGCCAAAATCAAATCTAAGCCAAACTAAACAAAACCAATTGAACCAAAATCCCAAATGATCATATGAACTTGACATAACCCCAATTTGACCAATTGGTCAACTTGACTAACACCAATTTGACCTAAATGAGTCAAATTGAGCAAAACCAAATCAACTCAATTGACTTGAAATTTGGGCTAACCCACTTTTTGCTCATTTCAAATCTGCCCAAATCAAATTCAATGCCAAATGATCATTCTACCCTTGGGTCAAGGGAATCACATGAGACAAATCACCCGTAAGTGGTCATTACCATTCCTTGGCCACTTGGTACTCTCCAATGGTCCACTTAGGCAACTAGGACACTGTCCAACTTGACCCAAGGGGTGGTTGGGTCGACCATGACCCATGGGTTGTGAAATCACCTAACCCTCCCCATTGGAGCATTTGAAACCCATAGGACACCCATGATTCATCCTTGGCACCTCCACCACACACCTTCACCAAGCGAGCAAACTCACCTCCTCCACCACCCATGACTCCGAGATGGTGGGACAACCATTGGAAGCCAAACCATCCCTCGATCAAGATGAAGGGGGTATACACCCTCTTTTCCACTCAAACACACAAAATCATTCCTCAGAGCCTAGCTACCCAATACAACACTAGAGCCATTTCAAGCTCCCAAGCATTCCTCAATCAAAAAATGCCATTTTCATCCCAAAATAGGACTCTCCCATTTGACCTAACTTCCCATTTCTCCATCAAACTCAAATTAACTTTACACGCACTTCCTAGGCCTCATGAGCAAAAAGAATCATCTCCCAAGCTTTTCAAGCATAGGTGGGACTTTGATCAAGCGAGCTCAAATCATCGGTTGTGGCCTTCAAGTGACATCAAGGAATTGAACCAATTGTTTACTCAACAGCTTCATCTCCACTAGATGAAGCTTCCTCAATCATTGAGCCCGATCTTGAGCTCAATGATGTATGCTTCCAAATCTTAGATAAAAAATGGGTTGGAGCTTTTGAAGAAAACTTGCATCTCGTGTGATCTTTCCTATTTGATCCCCTCTGATCGATGTCGTGAAGGTGTGGAATCCTTTTGGAGATGATCTGAGCTTGGGTAAACTCGAATCAAGTGAGCAATGGTGGGCAGACTCCATTCTACCTCACTCGTGATGTTAGATCACACATCGCCCATTCCATGTGATCGGAATGGATGATCGTGATTAGATCTATCAGATCGATTTGATTTAATTCTATTAAGCTGTAGGATTACTCATAGATGTCCAATCTTAGATCAGATGATGGATGAAAGGCATCACCACCACATAGGTGAGTCGATAAGTTTTAAGTAGCAGCCATGTGGAAAAAACGTTAATTATATATGGCACCAGAATAGGCTTTAATTAGGCTTAATTAATCATTCTTAATGGTAAAACTTCTAAAATTATTAAAAAAATCATAGAAAATAAAAAAATGCAAATAAATACTCATTTTAAAGGTATTTTAGAGGAGTTAATTAAAATGATCTTAACTAATTTTGAACAATAATTGGGTTTAATTACAAAATTAATTTGCTTAATTACTTTTTAATTACTTGAGCAATTAATCTCAAATGGGTTAATTTAATGGGATGACCTCGCCTCCATGATTTTTGGGATTTATTGCTCACTTAATAAGGAAAATTGACTAATTAAATCTTAACTACTCTTTTAAGTTAATTAATGATTAATTACTCAATTGAATAGTAACAAATTAATTAATTAAGTTTATTAATCATTGTTCAACAATAAGTGAACTAAGGAATAAGGTTGGGAACCCTTTACCTAAGTTCATTTCACCAATTTTTAAAATGAAAATAATTAAGATTTAACTAATTAATTAAATCACTTAATCAAATTGAAATTATAATCACATCATACCTTAATTTAAATCATGGGGTAGATCTTTTTAGGTGTTTAATAACCTAAAGAGTTTAATAAAATTATGATTAGTCCATATGAAAACCATGAGTAATAATTAATTTTATTAAACTATTAATCTATGATCATGCAATTATTTAATTAAGTTTATTTTCATGCATATCATTTAAAATTTTATTTTTATTTTAAAAATGATAAAGTTAATTTCTCTACTTTTTACATATAAAAAAAACATTCATAATTATCATGAATTAAAATTTATTTATTTCTTAAATAAATCAAACATCTTAATTACATTTCCTTAAATAAAATCAAATCACTAATGTGGGAATGTGTTTAAAACAACAAGTCATGATTTCTCTTCTCCTCTTTAAACCAAATCAAATCCAAAACTTAATTAATAAAGATGCATTCGTTTGCTTTAAATAATCTTATTTGATTTGATTGTCCTTAAAAACTAGTTTGGTTGAATGAATCACATGCTTATATTTGATTGTCCTCTTTCCAGTCATGTTAAATTTGGTATGTCATTTGAATTCATGCATCCATCTTTTAAAAACCAAGTAAAATAAAATAGATTTTCTTTATGTAAGCTTGCATGTGTTGATTTAATTTAACATATGCTTGGCTATTATAACTATTAAATCCAAATGTATTTTTCAAAAGCTTATAAATTAATAATAATATGTGTTATGATGCTAGTTATAAATACATAAGAAATGCATGTGCTTATAGCTTAAGTGTATGAATGTTGAGTTCTCTTTCCTCTATTCATGTGCTGATTTATATAAGATTGAATGGTAATGGGTATATAGTCTGGACATCCTGGGAACAAGACTTTAGATAGCCCCAAGGAGGTCATTTGATTTCCTCACTTCCCTGGTTTGTTACTTGGTTGATGAAATCGAAAAGAAGAAATGTTGAATCAAAATTTGTTCTCTATTAAAAAAAAATCTCTAAAAAACCCTAATACTAACCTTAAACCTAAAAATAAACCCTAAACCCTAAACCCTAAATCACAACCTAAACCCTAAACCTAAACACCTAAACTGTTTAAACCACACCTAAACCCTAAACCCAAAACCTAAATCATAAACCATAAAACTAAAACCTAAACTATTCAAAAATAAAAGTAAAATAAATAAAAATAAACCTAAATAAATAAAATAAAATAAAATAAAAGCCTAAACAAACTAAAAAACCAAAACCTAAACACAAAATAGTAATAATAATAAATAAAGATAAGATAAAGATAAATAAAACCTAAACTAAACTAAAACCTAAGATAAAAAAATTAAAATGAACTAAAGATAAATAATAATATACTTACTGGGGTTTGTAGTTTTAAAAGATAAATTTAAAATAAAAATGACCCTGAACTGACCTGAGCCACTTAGGCTAAACCTGGGCCCCCTAAACCCTACCAGACCCAGGCCCTACTGGGCCCTGGGCCCTGGGCCACTAAATAAACTCCCAGGCCCTGGGCCATAAATCCTAAACCTAGGCCACTGACCCTGACACTGGGCATTGGCCACTCCTAAACCCAGGCCCTAAATCCTGGAGTCTTGGGCCACTGAACCCAGGCACCTGGGCCCTGAGGCCTGGGCCTGGGCCCTGAGCCCTAGGCTGACACTCATATGACCTCCCTGACCACTACCACTAACCCTGGGCACTAAAGGAAAAGACTAAACTAAAGATACAGTAACATAAATAAAAAAAGGCAGGCCTAAATAAATAATTAAAGATAAAGAAAGGCACACTAAAGGCTTACCTAAACCTAAGATAAAATAAGATAAACTAATAAATAAATTAAATGAACAAATAAAACCTAAAATAAAATAAAGATAAAATAAACCTAAGAATAAACCTATAAAAATAAAACTAAACTAAAATAAATTAAATAAACAAAATAAACCAAAAAATAAAATAATAAATCTAAACCTAAAATAAACTAAAATAAATCATAAAATAAATAAATAAATAAACCTAAACCATTAAAATAAAATATATAACAAAATAAACCTAAACCTAAACTAAAATACTAAGCTCAGATAAAATAAAATATAAACCTAAAAGTAAACTAAATCTAAAATAAACTAAACTAAACTAAACTAAATTAAAATAAACTAAAAATAAATTGAGCTAAAAAAATAAAATAAACTACAAAATAAAACCTAAAACCTAAACCTAAACCTAGAAAAATAAAAATCTAAACTAAACCTAAAAAAATATAAATAAAAAATAAAATAAAACTAAACTAAAATAAACATAACCTAAACCTAAACCTAAATAAATAAAATAAACTACACAAAACCCTAAACTAAAATCCAGACCTAAAACCTCCTAAACCCTAATCTCACAAACTGAGCCCTAAATCCACTAATCATCAGAAAACTAAATAAAGACTAAGAGCCTAAAACCAAAATATATAAAATAAAATAAAATAAAAATATAAACTAAAAGCTAAACCTAAACTAAAAAAAAAAACTAAACTAAAATAAAATAAATAAAAATCTAAACTAAACTAAAAAAATCTTAAATCAAATAAAAATTAAATATAAAATAAAAATAAAATAAACCTATAATAAAATAAAATAAAAACTAAATAAAAACCTAAACCTAAATAATAAACTTTAAAATAAAATAAATAAAAAATAAACCTAAACCCTAAACTAAAAAAAACCTAAAATAAAATAAAACCAAACCTACACTATAATAAAATAAACTAAATAATTAAACCTAAAACCTAAATATAAATAAATAAAAACCTAAACCTAAACTAAATAAAATAAACTAAACTAAAATAAACCTAAATCTAAACTAAAAAATAAAATAAAATAAACAAAATAAAACCTAAACCTAAACCTAAAAATAAAATAAAAATCTAAACCTAAACCTAAAAAATAAAAATAAAACCTAAACCTAAAAAATAAATTAAAAATAAAACTAATTTAAATAATAAACTGAAACATATACATAAACATAAAAAAAAACTAAAATAGAAAACCTAAGCTAAAATAAATAAACTAAACTAAATAAAAATAAAAATGAACCTAAATCAAAATTAAAAAAAATAAAATAAACTAGATAAACCTAATCACTAGTTTACTTAATTTAAAAACTAAAAGTAAAAGAAATCTTAACCTAAACCCCACCCTAAACCCTAAAGTCTAAACCTAAACTTCCCTAAACCCTAAACCCTAAGCCTATACCCACCCTGAACCGTACAAACCTAAACTTTAAACCCTAAATCCTAAACCCTAAATCTCCTCCATTTATTTGGTGCTATAGCAAATTTCATTTCCCCTGTGGAGGCGCATCTCCTTTGTGGCTTTTCCTATGGACTTTTTGACCGATGATTCCTTCTCGTCAGCTTTGCTCAACTTTTGGCTTCTCCTATCATGTCCCACTGTTGATCATGGCATCAATTTCTACTTCCCATGGGGAAATCCTGAGATTTCGGCTGCTCTCGTTAAGATTTTTGACTCTTTAGGGGTCTCTATATTAAATCCATTGCTGGATTCAAAGTGTTTCAAGGAAGTTCTTATTGGTAAGGCTAATTGAGCTGGTGAGTCTCTCGAGCTTATCTCTACCTCCTTTCAATGTGTACCCACAATAATGTGTTCTGATTCTGTTATGGAAAGGCTTGTGAAACCCTTTGAATTCATGTTGGTGGGTAAATTTACTTTGCATCTTCCTGCTTTGGATAATATTCGATCATTTTTTCATAGCTTAAAACTCTGGTATTTTTTCTCTCAGATTGATTGATTCTTGTTATGTCTTGATTCAGCTTTTAAATGACTTAGATTATTCTCATATTTTTTTGTGATGCTCGTATTTTATTTCAATTGTTAGATGCAAAGTTGAAATAGATGCCTCACTTTAATATTAAGGAGAAATCTCCTATAATTTTGGTTTGGATCCCTCTTCCCAATTTGCGTGTCCATTTCATTTATCATGAGTTTCTTTTTTGCTATGGGTGCGTTGTTTGGTTATCCTCTTCAAGTTGATCAAGCTACTGCTTCTAATACTCGACCATCTGTTGCTCAGATTCTAATCAAGTTGGATATAACTAAAAAATTTCCAAAGGAAACTTTGCTAGGATTAGAGAAATATTGATATTTGCAAAAAGTGGATTTTGAAATTTTCCTATTTTTTTTCCCATTATAAAATTCATGGTCATGGAGTTTTAGATTGCTTTGCGGTTCATCCTCACCTTAAGAAACCCAAACCCATTCTTAAAAAATTGGATCCCAATCTTAAGGTGCCCTCAGTTAAAATATAGAAAGTTGTTCCAATAGAAAACTCCTTACCCAAAGCTAAGGGTCATTACTTTGATCCTCCCACCGCTCTTTTGGACAATATTATGGTTCTTAAGCCTGATCAGCTTTTGGATGTTAGTCATGTTAATAAGGATGCTTTACCTTGCAATGGGCCTATACATTTGAATCCCATTGATTTTGGTAATAATATGGACAATAATATGTTTTTGAAACTTATGAATGATGATTCTATCTCAAATGATTCCATTTCTGCTTCTTTGCCACTTTTAATTGAAGAAAATGTGATCCTTGATGAGGGTTTAAAAGGTGAGCAAACTAATGATAAATTTTCTAATCAAGATTTGGGCACTTATGCTTTAAATGGTTCTAATCCATCTACTGCTTCTTTATCTAATGTTGAACTCATTTCTTATCTGCTACTTCAATATAATAATGATTTAGAAGAAGTTGAAGTGGCCTACATTATTATTTTAAATATGCAACCTTATTCCAAACATATCCTGAACAATCTTTATTGGATGGTGATGTTGTGGATATGAGTAATACATTTCAAACGACTTTTAGAAAGAAAAATAAAACTCCTAAACTAAATTTCCTAACTTTAATAGAGTTATTAGATATGGCTCTTCTGCCCAAAAATAAATGGTTTCTTTCTTAATTTGGAATGTGAGAGGGATTGGCACCCTCTTTGTTAGAAATTGAATTATAAATTTAGTTCATTCTCATAACATATCCTTTTTGGCTATAGTGGAACCCTTTATTCTTCCTTCTAACATTTCTTTTGTTGCTAGAATGATTAGTTTTGGTAATTATTTTGCTAACTCGAGCAATAAAATTTGGATTTTTTTGGAATAGTCCCTATGTCCTATAGGTTTTAGATGATTTATCCCAAGTTATGAATGTTAAGATTACTTATGATAATTAGTGTGTTTTGGTTCATTTGTTTATGCTTCTTGTAATAGAAATGGTAGATGGCTTCTTTGGGAGGATCGTATTAGTTTTTTTCTTGCTCCTTAATGCTTTGTGTGGGGATTTTAATACTATATCTTCTTCCTCTAAACAAGTTGGTGGTAATGCTTCAAATTTATTTTCTATGGAACATTCTAATAACATGTTCCTTGATTTTCATCTTTCTGATATTGGCTTTAGTGGGTCTCAATTCACTTGGAATAATTAT
Organism: Cymbidium sinense; assembly: GCA_021442155.1. NCBI lineage: Eukaryota > Viridiplantae > Streptophyta > Magnoliopsida > Asparagales > Orchidaceae > Cymbidium > Cymbidium sinense. The sequence goes on along the minus strand of CM038214.1, from coordinate 258,318,734 downwards.
AGACTCTAGCAAAGGCTTGAACGGGTTCTATTTAATCATTTATGGATTAATCTTCTCTCAAGTACTTCTATGGAGCACTTAAGTAGAACCTTTTTGGACCATTCTCCTTGCTTATCACTATGAATTTTATTGCTAGAAAATCCTCCTCCCTATTCCTTCGCTTCCAAAATATGTGGCTCATGGATGATAGATTTTGGATGTTGCTAGTGGGGTGAACCTCTCCATCCTAATGATTCTATTTTTGAGGAGATTGTGGTTCAAATAAAAAATACTTAAGCAATGCCTTAATTGGTGGAATAAACATTATTTCAAGAACCTTTTTATCAATATCAAAGAAATGGAGAATGAGGTTATAGTTTTGGAAGACACTGTTGTTAATGATCCTTCTAAAATTCATATGTTAGCTCAAGCTAAAAATAGGTTAACATGTTTTCAAGACATGGAGGAGAGCTATTTCCAACAAAAAGCTTCTATGAAATTGATCTCTGATGGTGATTGTAATACAAAATATTTTCATGCCATGGTTAAAAAGAAAAGGCTTTAAATCACATTCACAAAATTAAAATTAATGATGGAGTTTGGTGTTCAAAAAAAGAGCTTATGATTTGTTTCTTTTATAAAGAGCTTCAAAATAAAATGTTGCTTATGATGATATGTCTTTGCCTGATGTTATTCCTAATCTTATTTTTGATGATGATAATAATATTCTTTCTTCCTTACCTTTTGAGTTTAAAATTACAAACACTTTGCATAGTATGAATAAAGACTCCATGGATGGTCCTGATGGTTATACTACCCTTTTTCCAAAAATGTTGGATTATCATCAAAGAGGATTTGGTTAAAGGTGTTCTTGGTTTCTTTAATGGTATCACCCTTCCCAAATATTTTGCTAGCACCTCCATTATTTTAATTCCTAAAAAAGTCAATCTAAGTTTGGAGTGATTTTAGTCGATTAGCCTTTTTTTTTTTTAATAAACTTATTTCTAAGATTTTGGCTAAAAGGTTGAGTATTTTGTTCCTAAAATTATCTCCCCAATCAAATCAATTTTGTTAAAGGGAGATCCATTTTTGATAATGTTCTTTAGCCCTAGAGATGATCCATGATTTAAATGCCAAAATGCCAAAGGAAACCTTTTCAAGCTTGACATTTCCAAAGCTTATGACAATATTTTGGGTTTTCCTATATAAAATTTTGGCTTTATTTGGATTCTCTAATCAATTTATTACTTTAATTAAGAATGGGATTGAGAATTCGCTTTCTTTACTTCAATGGTGACATTTCTTCTTCTTTTCTCATGGGCTAAGGCAAGGGATCCTCTCTCTCTACCTTTTCATTATGGAATATCTTTCTAGATGTATTGAGTAGATGTTTAGTAGAATGCCTAACATGTAGTACATAACCATTGGTGGGTTTCCCATTTCACCTTAGTTTTGCTAATGATTTCATTATATTTGCAATGCCTCTAATCTTTATATTAAAAAATTGTGTAAGTTCTCAACTCTTTTCATAGGGAGAGTGGCTTAAATATTAATCTTGATAAAAGTTGTTTTATTACTAGCTTATCTATTTTTTTATCTAAGATCAATATTATCAATAATATTATGAGTTTTTCTCATCAAATTCTCCCTATCAAGTATCTTGGGACTCCCTTATATATAGGAATGAAAAGATCTTCTTTATTTGATGAAGTTATTCAGAAAATAAATAGGAAAACCTCATCCTGAGAGTTTCATTTATATTCTTTTGCTGCTAGACTTATCCTGATCAAAAGTACCCTTTGCTCTCTACCTCTATATCTCTTATCTACTATTGTTCCTACCAATTATATTATTAAAAGTATCAATAGACTTTTTAATAAATTTTTTTAGGGATCTAACTCTTCTACCAAAAGATTACAGTTGGTAAAACTATTGGTCCTAATAATGAAGGTGTCTTGCAAAAACATTGATTCTATTAACTATTTTTCCTATAAAATGGTGGAAGTTTAGAAATAAACATAGTTAATGGTCAAAATTTATGCATGTTAAATATTGTCGTGCAAACATCCCCTCATTTGTGCCTTTCAAATCTGGGATTCCGGTGTGGAGAAGACTTTGTAGTATCAAATGGAATGCTAATAACTTAATTTCTTGGGGTGTCAATTATGGTTCCTCTTTTGGCACAATTGGTCAGTTTTCTATTGATTCGCTCAATACTCATTCCATTGTGATGCTTAAGAATAGTTAATTACTCATACAAGTGGGATGTGGCCCAATTGAATACCTTTGTCCTTAATGTGATCGTTGACAAAATCCTTAAAATTTGTCCTTTCACTAATGAACCTGGCCAAATTCTCTTCAAAAATTCTTCTTCTGGAGATTTTGTTTTTAAGGATGTTTGGCATTTCATTAGATTCAAATATCAATAGTCCTGACTAAAATCTGAATATTAGTGTCCCTACTTTGTTCTCAATTTTAACTTGGCACATTCTGAAATATTATATCCTTATGGATGCTACTCTTCTGATAAAAGGTTTCCATCTCCCTCTAAATTTTATTATTTGAAAGTGTGGATCATGTTTTGTGAATGGCCCTATCGCTAAAATGTGGAATTGGTATGATAATATTTTAATACTTTCCATTTTAATGGCCCATTTTCTATTATGCAACTTCTTGAAGCATGTTTCTCATACTTCTAAGGGTCATGTTAAAATTATTTTAGATACTACTATTCTTTGGTATATTTGGATAGATAGATGCTAAGCATCATTGTAATATTCCTATGAATTATCATCAGATATTCCTAGAGTCAAATATAAAATTTGTCTCTTTTCAAAGCTAATCTTCTTACTCACTCTAGTTTTAAAGGGTGCAAGTCTGTGGCTTTGAATTTTGAGATTAACCTTCCCTCTATAATTTTTCTCCTACCCACAAAATTATATAATAGATTAAACCTAATTATTACTACATTAAGGTTAACACTAATGGATCAGTTTCTAATGGTTATTATGGTTGTGGTGGGATTTTGGGAGATCATAGTGGCAAGGTTATCTTTGCTTTTGCTACCTCTTTAGAGCTTTGTTCTATGTTATTTGCTGAGCTTAAAGGATTTCATCATGGCATTTCTATTTGTTTACAACAAGGTTTTCATAAGATATGGTTTAAAGTTGATGCTCTCCTTCTTTTAGATTTGCTCAAATCGATGCTCATGGTAATGTCAAGTGTATTATTTACTTAATCATACTAGAGGCTTCTTGCTAACCTAGATTTTCAAATTTCTCATATTTGTGTAACTCTCAGGTTGACTTTCTTGCCAATTTGGGGGCCAAGTCTTCTTCTTTGCAAATATTTTCTAATGATGGCATACCCTTATTTTTAAGGGGTCTTATGAATCTAGACAAAACTGGTTTGTCTTATGTTAGAAGCTTTAGCCTTTTTCCTTTCCTTTTGTGGGGTTTTGTTTTCCTTTATTGGTTTTGAATAATTCGTTTTCTCTTATGTTGGTTTGGTCTTGATTTTTTTCTTCACCTAAACCTACTTTTATATTTCCAGTTTGGTTTCTTCCCATTCTTTGGATGGGTTAGGGTTATCTTTCCATTTATTAGATTTTTTGGTTTGTTTTCTTTCCCAACTTGTTAGAGGTGTTTATAGCAGGGGCAGGGTGTTGGGTTTGCTTATCTTCTGCTTGGTGTGGTTCTCTTTATTGGTTGGATCTCTCTACAACATTCTTTATTTGCTCTAGATTTTATGGTTGGTTGTTTGCTGGTGTTGCCTGGTTATGGGTTTTTTCCCTTTATGGGTGTTGCTCATGCTATTTTTATGACCTTCCTATTATGGTTGTTTGTTTTGCCACCTTGTTGTTTGCTGATTATAATGGTTCTCTAGTTTTTTTTGGTTGTCCTTTCTTTCATGAGTCTCATCCTTCCCACTGGTTCCTATCATTTTGGATTCTACTTGTGCTATTTGGGGTGTGGTTCTCTTGGTTGGGGCTTGCTCATCGGAAGGTGGCTATTGACAACTATTTTTTGTGGTTTTTGCTCCTGCTTCTAAGAGGAGTTGTGTGACCTTGAGGGCTCTATATTTTTTGGTTGTAACTTGGAGAAATGTATTCCTATGGCTATTTATCCTTTCTATAGTGCTATTCTGGATGAGTATTAGATTGGATGCTTCTGGATTGTTATATCTTCTGAATATTGGGTTTGCCTCCTGTAATACTGAGGTTGTGTTTTTAATTTGTGTTGTGAACTAGAAGGCTACTAACTACTGGTTGGATGTTTATTGGACTTGGTTGATGATGACTCTGTTGGGGTTCTTGTTTGCAGCTATCTCTGGTTGTTGGATTATTTATGATCCTAAAGGGCTTTTACTTTTTCTATTTTTGGCTATATAGCTCTTAAACTGGATTCTTTTATCCTTGATTGGGATTGGTGGTCGCCTATGGATTTCCTTAGGATTTTTTTCAATATTTATGACCGGATGACTCTTTCTGCCTTTCATCCTCATGGTTCTAAGTCTAATGATTTGAATCAACAATCTTGGGGCTCGGTGGACCTTTACCGCTATTTAGATTGCCTAGCTTGCCGGTTTGGTCTAAAGAGTTTTAATTTTCTAATCTTTTGAATCTATGTTTGGAATCCCGCTTACTTTCCCTTTCTTCTTCCGGTTTCTACCTACGGTTTTTCATTTTGGACTATTGAACCTCTCCCTTGCTGCTTTTGATGGTTGCCTTGCTTCCTAACATTCTTGATATTAGTCTCACTATTACTCTGGATATTATTGTTTCTAGTTCTTTGCTTGTTCTTTTAATGAAAGACCTTATCAACTATGATCCTCCTTTTGCCTTTGTTTGGTCTCTGATTAGTCCTTTTTCCCATTGGGAGGTTTTCTCCTAGCAACAATATTAGCATTTCTTAGTGGTGGCTTTGGCAGTTCTCTCTCTGGTCTAATGCTTTCGTGATGGGTTACCTCTTTATTTGGTCACTGAGTTTTATATATCTGGCTATTGGGTTTTTTGTGGTTAATTTGCTATTTGAAGGTTTATGCAAGTTTTTGCGATGATTGTCATTGGATAAGGTGCTAAAAGAGGCATGCTGGCAATGATGGCCTTGACGTTTCCCACTCCTCTTTTGGTAGTGCTATATGTAACTATAACCCTTCACTTGATGTCCTGATGCTTACATGCTGCTCCTTAAGATGATCATAACTGAGCCTGAGCCTTTTCTTTATCTTTTTACTTCTATCTGCTCTTATATTTTATGCTTAATTTCATTATGTATACTCATCCCTTTTTAAGCTTGTTACAGATCTCTGGTACAGTTTGGGATACTTTTATTGTTGGATTGTGCCAGTTTCAAAAGGAGTAGAGGAAGTTTGCTGCTAATTTCAAGGATTATTTTTGTGGATCTCTTTCTTTTTTTTTTAGCTTACTTTCATTATCTATTGTACTATTGGGGCTTATCTCCATAGACTTTTGTAGTTTTAGCATTAGCTTAGAGATTTGCACCTCTAAAGACTTTGTACTTTGTGGCAATAAAATTTACCTAATTTTCAAAAAAAAACTTAAACACTAAACCTAAACCCTAAACATTAAACTCTAAACTAAAACCTAAAACCCTAAACACAACTCCTACTCTAAACCCTAAACTACCTAAACCTAAACCTACTACCCTAAACCCTAAACCCTAAAACTAAAACCCTAAACCCTAAACCCTAAACCTAAACCCTAAACCTTAAAACCTAAACTAAACTAAACCCTAAACCCTAAAACCCTAAACTAAACTAACCTCTCTAAACACTAACCTAACTATAAACCTTAAACTAAACACTAACCCTAAAATCCTAAACCCTAAATTAAACTTAAACCTAAACCCTAAACCCTTAACCCAAAACCGAAAAACCCTAAACCCTAAAACCCTAAACTAACCCTAAACCCTAAAACCCTAAACCCTATAGCCTAAACCTTAAACCATAAACCCTAAAACTCTAACCCTAAAACCTTAAACCCTAAACCCTTAACCCTAAACACTAAACCCCAAACCCTAAAAACCTAAAAACCTAAACCAAAATGAAATAAAAACTAGAAATAATATAAATAAATAAAACCTAAACCTAAATAAAATAAAGACCTAAACCAAAACATAAACCTCAACCTAATAATAAAATAAAATAAACTAATAAAAGTAAATTAAAATAAAAAAAATAAAAACCTAGATAAAACTAAAAAATAAAATATACTTGAGAATAAAAAACCTAAATAAAATAAAAACTAAACGTAAAATTGAAATTAAAAAACCTAAAATAAACCTAAATAAAAACCTAATCTTAAAAAATAAAGCTAAAACTAAAAAAAAAGAAAACATAAACCCTAAAGTTAAAAAAAAAAACTAAACCAAAATTAAAAATAAAATATACAAAATAAAATAAACCTAAACCTATACTAAACAAAACTAAACTAAAATAAATAAAACCTAAACTTAAACCTAAAATAAACTGAGGGTAAACTTAAGCCTAAACTAAATAAAATGAACTAAACTAAAAATAAACCTAAACCTAAACAAAAAAAATAAAGCCTAAATTAAAAACCTAAAACCTAAACCTAAAAAAATAAAATAAAAATTTTAACCTAAACTTAAAAATAAAAAATAAAACCTAAACCTAAAAAATAAAATAAAAATAAAACTAAACTAAAAGGTAAACTTAAACCTAAATCTAAACTTAAACCTAAAAAAATAAACTTAAATAAATAAACCTAAGATAAATAAACTAAATAAAAATAAAAATAAACTTTAATCAAAATAACAAATATAATAAACTAAAATAAATAAAAAAATAAATAAAATAAACCTAAACCTATGAGTTTACTTAATTAAAAAAAATCATAACCCTATACCCAAAACCCTAAAAATAATCCAAAACCCTAAACTCTAAATCCTAAACCTACTACCATAAACCCTAACCACTAAACCCAAAAACCCTAAACACTAAACCCTAAACCCTAAACACTAACCCATAAATCATAAACCCTAAACCCTAAACCTTAACCCGAAACCTTAAACCCAAAACCCTAAAACTTAAAACCCTAAACCCTAAACCCTAAACTAACCCTAAACACTAAAAACCCTAAACCCTAAATTCTAAAACCCTAAACTAACCCTAAATCTTAAACCCTAAACTAACCCTAAACCCTAAACCCTAAAAATCCTAAACCCTAAAGCCTATAGTAAACTAAAACCTAAAACCTAAACTGTTAACTAAACCTAAACCTAAACCTACTAATTAAACCCTAAACCTAAACTAAACTTAATCCCTAACACTAACCCTAAACCCTAAACCCTAAACCCTAAACCCTATACCTTATACCCTAAATCCTAAAACCCTAAATCATAAATCATTAACTAACCCTAAACCCTAAAAACCTTAAACATTAAAACCTAAACCCTAAACCATAAACTATAAACCATAAACTAACCCTAAATCCCAAGCTAATTATAAACCATAAACCTTAAACCTTAAAGCCTAAACACTAAACACTGAACCCTAAACCTTAATCCCCAACCCTAAACCTTAAACCCTAAAACCTAAATCCTAAAATCCTAAACCCTAAACCCTAAACCCTAAACCATAAACCCTAAACCGTAAACCCTAAAAATCAAAAAACTTAAACCTGAACTAAATAAAACTTATAAATAATTTTAAAAAAACCTAAACCAAAATAAAAAAAAATATTAAAACAAAATAAAAATCTAGAATTAAAGATAACCTAAAACCTAAAAATAAAAGAAAATAATATAATAAGAATAAACTAACAAAAATTAAATAAAAACTTAAACTAAACAAAAAAATAAAATAAACCTAAAAATAAAATAAAATAAAATAAAAACTAAATAAATAAAACCTAAACCTAACCTTAAAATAAATAAAAATAAACCTAAACCTAAACTAAAAAATAAAACCTTAACATAAACCTAAAATAAAAACCTGAAACCTAAACCTATAAATAAAATAAAACCTAAACCTAAACCTAAAAAAAATAAATTTTAAACCTTAAAAATAAAATTAAACTAAAAATAAACCTAAAACTAATAAAAATAAACTAAAATAAAAGACGTAAACTAAAATAAATAAACTAAACTAAATAAAAAAAAAATTTAAATGAAAATATATAATAAAGTAAACTAAAATAAATAAAAAATAAATTAAATAAATCTAAACATATTAATTTACTTAAAAAAAACCCTAACCCTAATCCAAAACCCTAAATAAACTCTAAACTAAACTCAACCCTAAAGTGTGCCTAAACCTAAAACCTTAAGCCCTAAGCCCTAAATCCTAAACCCTAAATTATATAGCCCTAAAACTTAAACCCTAAACCCTAAAACCCTAAACCTTAAACCCTAAACCCTAAGTCCTAAACCCTAAACCCTAAACTCTACGCCCTAAACCCCAAACCCTAAACCATAAACCCTAAACCCTAAACCCTAAAACCCTAAACCCTAAACCCTAAACCCTAAACCTTAAAATCCTAAACCCTAAACCCTCTAAACCCTAAACCTACAACCCTAAACTCTAAAACCTACACCCTAACCCCAAACCTTAAACCTTAAACCCTAAAACCTATAAACCTAAAAACCTAAACTTAAACTAAATAAAACCTTAAAATAAAATAAACAAATAAATAAACCTAAACCTAAATAAAATAAAATAAAAAATAAAATAAAAACCTAAGCTAAAACACGAACTTAAACCTAAACTTAAACATAAACCTAAACAAAAATCTAAAAATAAAAAAATAAAAAAAATAAAAACTAAACTAAAATAAATTAAATAAAACCTAAACTAAACTAAAACAAAATAAATAAAACCTAAACTAAACTAAAAATAAAATAAACCTAAAATAAAAAAACCAAAAAAAATTAAAAATCTAAAATAAAGTAAAATAAAAATAAAATAAAAACCTAAACCTAGAAAGTGAACTTAAAATTAAATAAAAAATAAAGCATAACCCTAAACAAAAAAAACCTAAAAATAAAATAAACAAAATAAAATAAACCTAAGCCCAAACTAAAATAAACTAAACTAAAAATAAAAAAACCTAAACCTAAACCCTAAAATAAATAAAATAAAATAAATTAAACATAAACCTAAACCTAGACTGAAAAATAAAAGCTAAAAATAAACCTAAAATAAAAACCTAAAAAATAAAATAAAAACATAAACCTAAATTTAAAAATAAAAAAAATAAAAAAAACTAAAAAATAAACATAAAAATAAACCTAATCCAAAAAAATAAATGAAAATAAAAAGCTTAAATTATAATAAATAAGCCTAAAATAAATAAAATAAACTAAATATAATTAAAAAATAAAATAAACTAAAATAAATGAAAGGTAAACTAAATAAACATAAACCTACTAGTTTACTTAATGAAAAAAATCGTAAACCCTAAACCCTAAATCTTAAATGCTAAACCCTAAACCTAACCATAAATCCTAAACTCTACACCTACAACCCTAAACCTACAACCATAAACCCTAAATGCTAAAAAACCCTAAACCCTAAACCCTAAACCCTAAACCATAAACTATAAACCCTAAGTTTAACCCTAAATCTTAAGCCCAAAACCCTAAACCTTAAACCCTAAAACCCTAAACCTTAAACCCTAAACTAAACTTGAACCCTAAATCATAAACCCTAAAAACCTAAAAACCTAAACATAAACTAAAAAATAAAAAATAAAAATAAAAAAAATAAAAAAACATTAACCTAAATAAAATAAAATAAAAACCTAAACTAAAACCTAAACCCAAAATTAAAAATAAAATAAAATAAACTAATAAAAATAAGCTAATATAAAATAAATAATAACGTAGCTTAAACAAAAAAATAAAATAAACCTAAGAATAAAAAATAATATAAAATATAAACTAAATGTAAAATAAAAATAAAATAAGCCTAAAAGAAAAACTAAATGAAAACTTAAACCTAAAAAATAAACCTAAAAATAAAAATTAAAAATAATTAAAAAATAAAACCTTAATCATAAACTAAAAAAAGTTTAAACCTAAAATAAAAATAAAATAATCAAAATAAATTAAACTAAACCTAAACAAAAATAAACTAAACTAAAATATACAAAGCCTAAACCTAAACCTAAACCTAAACTAAATAAAATAAAATAAACTAAAAATAAACCTAAACCTAAACTAAAAACTAAAACCTAAAAATAAACCTAAAACAATAACCTAAAAAAATAAAAAATAAAACTTAAACCTAAAAAGTAAAATAAAAGTAAAAGTCAACTATAAAATTAACCTAAACGTAAACCTAAACCTAGAAAATAAACTAAAATACAAAAACCTAAACTAAAATAAATATTCCTAAAATAAATAAAATAAACTAAGTAAAAATAAAAAATAAACATAAATAAAAATAAAAAATAAAATAAGCTGAAATAAATAAAAGATACACTAAATAAACAAAATAAACTTAAATCTAATGATTTACTTAATTTCAAAAAAAATCATAAACCCTAAAGCTAACCCTAAACCCTAAACATTAAAAACCCTAAACCCTAAAGCCTAAACACTAAACCCTAAATCCTAAATCCCAAACCCTAACCCTAAACCCTAAACCCTAAAACCCTATAACCTAAAACCCTAAACCCAAAACCAAAAACCAAAAACCCTAAAAACCTAAAAACCTAAACCTAAACTAAATAAAACCTAAAAATAAAATATATAAAAAAGAACCTAAACCAAAATACAATAGAAAAATAAACCAAAATAAAAACCTAAAGTAAAACCTAAACCCAAACATAAAAATAAAATAAAATAAAATATACTAATAATAATAAACTAAAATAATATAAATAAAAAATTAAGTTGAACTAAAAAAATTAAGAATAAACCCTAAACCCTAAACCAAAAAAGAATAAACCCTAAAATCTTAAACCCTAAACACTAAACCATAAACCCTAAACCTTAAACACTAAACCCTAACCCGAAACCCCAAACTTTAAACCTAAACCCTAAACCCTAAATGCCAAACGTTAAACCTAAACCTAAAATAACTACATAAATTAAAAAAAAATCAAAATCCTAAAACCTAATAAACTTAAACCTAAACCTAATCCATAAGAATGGGCAGAACCTTGACGGTAGGAACTTCACCATCAACTAGGCTCAGTCCAGATTTGGTGGTGGCGGCTAAGGAGGAGGCTACGATTATCATAGTGGTGGTCGGGGATTTGGAGGTATTGGTGGATATCGAGGTGGTGGTCATAATAGTGTTGGTTATGGAGGCGGGAGGAGCGACGAAGGTTATAGCCGTGGTGGTGGTGGAGGGAGAGATCGGTGATATGATGGTGGATACTACTCGAGAGGCCAGGGTGGTTCTGATGAGAACTGAGAACAAGAACTAGATCCGATCTCGCATATGGAATTGTGTCTTCATAATAGAGGCAGTTCTTGCTATCTAGGGTTTTTGATTTGCTCTATGCGTGCTCACTTTTGATCAATGTTGTCTCTTGTGTCTTAGAAAACTGGTGTGATACTTGATGAAAAAGAAGAATTGTTGAATTTGAATTTGTTCACTATAAAGAAAACTAAATTAAAATAAATAAAACCTAAAGCTAAACCTAAAATAAACTAAACCTGAACCCTAAACTAAATAAAATAAAATAAACTAAAAATAAACCTAAACCTAAACTAAAAAATAAAACCTAAAAAAAAATGTAAAACATAAACCTAAAAAAATAAAATAAAAACATAAACTTAAACCTAAAAATAAAAAATAAAACCTAAACCTAAACCTAAAATAAACTAAACCTGAACTTAAGCCTAAACTAAATAAAATGAACTAAACTAAAAATAAACCTAAACCTAAATAAAAAAAATAAAACCTAAATTGAAAACCTAAAACCTAAACCTAAAAAAATAAAATAAAAATTTTAACCTAAACTTAAAAATAAAAAATAAAACCTAAGCCTAAAAAATAAAATAAAAATAGAACTAAAATAAAAGGTAAACTTAAACCTAAACCTAAACCTAAAAAAATAAACTAAAATAAACAAACCTAAGATAAATAAACTAAATAAAAATAAAAATAAACCTAAATCAAAATAACAAATAAAATAAACAAAATAAACCTAAACCTATGAGTTTACTTAATTAAAAAAATCATAACCCTAAACCCTAAACCCTAAAAATAATCCTAAACCCTAAACTCTAAACCCTAAACCTACTACCATCAACCCAAACCACTAAATCCTAAAACCCTAAATAGTAAACCCTAAACACTAAACACTAAGCCCCTAAAACCTAATCCCTAAACCTCAAACCTTAACCCAAAACCTTAAACCCTAAACCCTAAAACTTAAAACCCTAAACCCTAAACCCTAAACCCTAAACCCTAAATTCTAAAACCCTAAACTAACCCTAAATCTTAAACCCTAAACTAACCCTAAACCCTAAAAAAATTAAACTAAAATTTAAACCTCTAAACTAAAACCTAATTAAACCTTCTAAACCTAAACCTTAAACCTAAACCACTAACTACTATACTTATACCCTAAATTTAAAACCCTAAATCATAAATTACACTAAATCAAAACCTAAAACCTTAAATATTAAACCTAAATCCTAAACTATAAACTATAAACTATAACTAACCAATTGCAAAACTATAAACCAAACCTAAAGTTTAAACACTAAAACTAACCCAACCCATCCAACCTAAACCTAAACTAAATCAAAATCCTAAACCCTAAACTCAAAACCCTAAACCATAAACCCTAAACCTTAAACCCTAAAAATCTAAAAACTTAAACCTAAACTAAATAAAACTTATAAATAATATAAAAAAAAACCTAAACAAAAATAAAATAAAATATGAAAATAAAATAAAAATCTAGAATTAAAGATAACCTAAAACCTAAAAATAAAAGAAAATAATATAATAAAAATAAACTAAAATAAATTAAATAAAAACTTAAACTAAAGTAAAAAATAAAATAAGCCTAAAATATAATAAAATAAAATAAAAACTAAATAAATAAAACCTAAACCTAACCTTAAAATAAATAAAAATAAACTTAAACCTAAACTAAAAATTAAACTTAAAAGTAAACCTAAAATAAAAACCTAAAACAGAAACCTAAAGAAATAAAATAAAAACCTAAACCTAAACCTAAAAAAAATAAATTTTAAACCTTAAAAATATAATTAAACTAAAAATAAACCTAAAACTAATAAAAATAAACTAAAATAAAAGATGTAAACTAAAATAAATAAACTAAACTAAATAAAAATAAAAATAAATTTAAATGAAAATATATAATAAAATAAACTAAAATAAATAAAAAATAAACTAAATAAATCTAAACATACTAGTTTACTTAATTTTAAAAAAACCCCTAACCCTAATTCATAAACCCTAAAAACCTTAAACATTAAAGCCTAAACCCTAAACCATAAACCATAAACCATAAAGTAACCCTAAACCCTAAGCTAACCGAAAACCTTAAACCTTAAACCATAAAGCTTAAATACTAAACCCTTAACCTTAAACCCTAATCCCCAACCCTAAACCCTAAACCCTAAAACCTAAATCCTAAAATCCTAAACCCTAAACACTAAACCTTAAACCCTAAAAATCTAAAAACTTAAACCTAAACTAAATAAAACTTATAAATAATATAAAAAAAACCTAAACCAAAATAAAATAAAATATTAAACAAGATAAAAATCTAGAATTAAAGCTAACCTTAAACATAAAAATAAAAGAAAATAATATAATAAGAATAAACTAACAAAAATTAAATAAAAACTTAAACTAAAGTAAAAAATAAAATAAGCCTAAAAATATAATAAAATAAAATAAAAACTAAATAATTAAAGCCTAAACCTAACCTTAAAATAAATAAAAATAAACCTAAACCTAAACTAAAAATAAAACTTAAAAGTAAACCTAAAATAAAAACCTAAAACCTAAACCTAAGGAAATAAAATAAAAACCTAAACCTAAACCTAAAAAAAAATAAATTTTAACCTTAAAAATAAAATTAAACTAAAAAAAAACCAAAAACTAATAAAAATAAAATAAAATAAAAGATGTTAACTAAAATAAATAAACTAAACTAAATAAAAATAAAAAATAAATTTAAATGAAAATATATAATAAAGTAAACTAAAATAAATAAAAAATAAATTAAATAAATCTAAACATATTAGTTTACTTAATTTTAAAAAAACCCCTAACCCTAATTCAGAAACCCTAAAATAAACTCTAAACCCTAAATCTGCAACCCTAAAGTTACAGCCCTAAATCTTAAAACCTTAAGCCCTAAGCCCTAAACCCTAAACCCTAAATTATATAGCCCTAAAACCTAAACCCTAAACCCTAAAACCCTAAACCTTAAACCCTAAACCCTAAGCCCTAAACCTATAATCCTAAACTCTAAGCCCTAAACCCCAAACCCTAAACCATAAACCCTAAACCCTAAACCCTAAAACCCTAAACCCTAAACCCTAAACCCTAAACCTTAAAATCCTAAACCCTAAACTAACCCTAAATGCTATACCCTAAACCCTAAACCTACAACCCTAAACTCTAAAACCTACACCCTAACCCCAAACCTTAAACCTAAAACCCTAAAACCTACAAACCTAAAAACCTAAATGTAAACTAAATAAAATCTTAAAATAAAATAAAAAAATAAATAAACCTAAACCTAAATAAAATAAAATAAAAAATAAAATAAAAACCTAAGCTAAAACTCGAACTTAAACCTAAACTTAAACATAAACCTAAACAAAAATCTAAAAATAAAAAAAATAAAAAAAATAAAAACTAAACTAAAATAAATTAAATAAAAACCTAAACTAAACTAAAACAAAATAAATAAAAACCTAAACTAAACTAAAAAATAAAATAAACCTAAAAATAAAAAACCTAAAAAAAATAAAAATCTAAAATAAAGTAAAATAAAAATAAAATAAAAACCTAAACCTAGAAAGTAAACTTAAAATTAAATAAAAAATAAAGCATAACCCTAAACAAAAAAAACCTAAAAATAAAATAAACAAAATAAAATAAACCTAAGCACAAACTAAAATAAACTAAACTAAAAATAAAATAAACCTAAACCCTAAACTAAATAAAATAAAATAAATTAAAAATAAACCTAAACCTAGACTGAAAAATAAAAGCTAAAAATAAACCTAAAATAAATACCTAAAAAATAAAATAAAAACATAAACCTAAATTTAAAAATAAAAAAATAAAATAAACTAAAAAATAAACATAAAAATAAACCTAATCCAAAAAAATAAATGAAAATAAAAAGCTTAAATTATAATAAATAAGCCTAAAATAAATAAAATAAACTAAATATAAGTAAAAAATAAAATAAACTAAAATAAATGAAAGGTAAACTAAATAAACATAAACCTACCAGTTTACTTAATTAAAAAAAATCATAAACCCTAAACCCTAAATCCTAAATGCTAAACCCTAAAACCATAAAATCCTAAACTCTACACCTAACCCTAAACCTACAACCATAAACCCTAAATGCTAAAAAACCCTAAACCCTAAACCCAAAACCCTAAACCATAAACTATAAACCCTAAGTTTAACCCTAAATCTTAAGCCAAAAACCCTAAACCTTAAACCCTAAAACCCTAAACCTTAAACCCTAAACTAACTTTGAACCCTAAACCATAAACCCTAAAAACCTAAAAACCTAAACATAAACTAAAAAATAAAAATTAAAAATAAAAAAATAAAAAAACATAAACCTAAATAAAATAAAAGAAAAACCTAAACTAAAACCTAAACCCAAAACTAAAAATAAAATAAAATAAACTAATAAAATAAGCTTATAAATAAATAATAATGTAAACAAAAAAATAAAATAAACCTAAGAATAAAAAATAATATAAAATATAAACTAAATGTAAAATAAAAATAAAATAATCCTAAAAGAAAAACTAAATAAAAACTTAAACCTAAAAAATAAACCTAAAAATAAAAATTAAAAATAAATAAAAAATAAAACCTTAATCATAAACTAAAAAAAGTTTAAACCTAAAATAAAAATAAAATAATCAAAATAAATTAAACTAAACCTAAACTAAAATAAACTAAACTAAAATATACATAGCCTAAACCTAAACCTAAACCTAAACAAAATAAAATAAAATTAACTAAAAATAAACCTAAACCTAAACTAAAAACTAAAACCTAAAAATAAACCTAAAACATAAACCTAAAAAAATAAAAAATAAAACTTAAACCTAAAAAGTAAAATAAAAGTAAAAGTCAACTATAAAATTAACCTAAACGTAAACCTAAACCTAAAAAATAAACTAAAATACAAAAACCTAAACTAAAATAAATATTCCTAAAATAAACTAAGTAAAAATAAAAAATAAACATAAATAAAAATAAAAAATAAAATAAGCTGAAATAAATAAAAGATACACTAAATAAACTAAATAAACTTAAACCTAATGATTTACTTAATTTCAAAAAAAATCATAAACCCTAAAGCTAACCATAAACCCTAAACATTAAAAACCCTAAACCCTAAAGCCTAAACACTAAACCCTAAATCCTAAATCCTAAACCCTAACCCTAAACCCAAAACCCTAAAACCCTATAACCTAAAACCCTAAACCCAAAACCAAAAATCAAAAACCCTAAAAACCTAAAAACCTAAACCTAAACTAAATAAATCCTAAAAATAAAATATATAAAAAAGAACCTAAACCTAAATACAATAGAAAAATAAACTAAAATAAAAACCTAAAGTAAAACCTCAACCCAAAGATAAAAATAAAATAAAATAAAATGTTAAACCTAAACCTAACCCGAAACCCCAAACTTTAAACCTAAACCCTAAACCCTAAATGCCAAACGTTAAACCTAAACCTAAAATAACTACATAAATTAAAAAAATATCAAAATCCTAAAACCTAAACCTAATCCATAAGAATTGACAGAACCTTGACGGTAGGAACTTCACCATCAACTAGGCTCAGTCCAGATTTGGTGGTGGAGGCAAAGGAGGAGGCTACGGTTATCATAGTGGTGGTCGGGGATTTGGAGGTACTGGTGGATATCGAGGTGGTGGCCATAATAGTGTTGGTTATGGAGGCGGGAGGAGCGACGAAGGTTATAGCCGTGGTGGTGGTGGAGGGAGAGATCGGTGATATGATGGTGGGTCCCACTACTCGAGAGGCCGGGGTGGTTCTGATGAGAACTCGAGAAACTGAAGAACGGCCGATCCGATCTACTGCATATGGAATTGTGTCTTTATAGTAGAGGCAGTTCTTGCTATCTAGGGTTTTTGATTTGCTCTATGCGTGCTCACTTTTGATCAATGTTGTCTCTTGTGTCTTAGAAAACCTCGGTGTGATACTTGGTTGATGAAATTGAAAAGAAGAATTGTTGAATTTAAATTTGTTCACTATAAAGAAAACTAAATTAAAATAAATAAAACCTAAAGCTAAACCTAAAATAAACTAAACCTAAACCCTAAACTAAATAAAATAAAATAAACTAAAAATAAACCTAAACCTAAACTAAAAAATAAAACCTAAAATAAAACTGTAAAACATAAACCTAAAAAAATAAAATAAAAACATAAACTTAAACCTAAAAATAAAAAATAAAACCTAAACCTAAACCTAAAATAAACTAAACCTAAACTTTATCCTAAACTAAATAAAATGAACTAAACTAAAAATAAACCTAAACCTAAATAAAAAAAATAAAACCTAAATTGAAAACCTAAAACCTAAACCTAAAAAAATAAAATAAAAAATTTTAACCTAAACTTAAAATAAAAAATAAAACCTAAGCCTAAAAAAAATAAAATAAAAAATAGAACTAAAATAAAAGGTAAACTTAAACCTAAACCTAAACCTAAAAAAAAATAAACTAAAATAAACAAACCTAAGATAAATAAACTAAATAAAAATAAAAATAAACCTAAATCAAAATAACAAATAAAATAAACTAAAATAAATAAAAAAATAAACAAAATAAACCTAAACCTATGAGTTTACTTAATTAAAAAAAATCATAACCCAAAACCCTAAACCCTAAAAATAATCCTAAACCCTAAACCTACTACCATCAACCCTAACCACTAAATCCTAAAACCCTAAATAGTAAACCCTAAACACTAAACACTAAACTAAACCTAATAAACTCAAACCTTAAATTAACTAAACTAAACCCTAACTAAACCCTAAACTAAACTTAAATACTAAAAGCCTAAACTAAAACTAACCTAAAAACTAAACTAACCTAAAACCTGAACCTAAATCTAAACTAAACCTAAACTTAAACCTAAACTGAAAACCTAACCTAAATCACTAAATCAGACCTAAACCCTAACAATCTAAAACCTAAACTAAACTATAAACCTAATACTAACCTAAACCAAACTTAAACCCTTTATACTAAATCTAAACCCTAAAGTAAATCAACACCTAAAAAACCTTAAACATTAAAACCTAAGCCCTAAACCATAAACTATAAACCATAAACTAACCCTAAACCCGAAGCTAATTATAAACCATAAACCCTAAACCTTAAAGCCTAAACACTAAACACTGAACCCTAAACCCTAATCCCCAACCCTAAACCCTAAACCCTAAAACCTAAATCCTAAAATCCTAAACCCTAAACCCTATAAATTAAACCTAAACTAAATAAAACTTATAAATAATTTAAAAAAACTAAACAAAAATAAAATAAAATATTAAAATAAAATTAAAATCTAGACTAAAACTTAAACCTAAACCTAAAAATAAAAGAAAATAATATAATAAAAATAATCTAAAATAATTTAAATAAAAACTTAAACAAAACTAAAAAATAAAATAAATCTAAAAATAAAATAAAATAAAATAAAAACTAATTAAATAAAACCTAAACCTAACCTCAAAATAAAATAAAAATAAAACTAAACTTAAACTAAAAAATAAAACATAAACATAAACCTAAAATAAAAACCTAAAACCTATACCTAAAGAAATAAAATAAAAACATAAACCTAAACCTAAAAAAAAATAAAATTTAAACCTTAAAAATAAAACCAAACTAAAAAATTAACCTAAAATTTAAAAATATAAACTAAAATGAAAGACGTAAACTAAAATAAATAAACTAAACTAAATAAAATAAAAAATAAATTTAAATGAAAATATAAAATAAAATAAACTAAAATAAATAAAAAATAAACTAAATAAACCTAAACATACTAATTTACTTAATTTTAAAAAAAAAGCCCTAACCCTATTCCATGAACCCTAAAACAAACTCTAAACCCTAAACTCTAAACCCTAAACCCCTAAACCTACCCTAAACCCTAAACTATATAGCCCTAAACCCTAAAACCTAAACCCTAAAATCCTAAACCTTAAATGCTAAACCCTAAGAACTAAATAAAATAACCCTATACCCTAAACCAGCCTCGCTTCTCACATGTTTTTGGCTTCATATTCCTTTCCTTTTCCTGTTTATGTTTCGACCATTCTCGATCATTCCTTCTAGATTTTTGCTCTCGGTTGGCCTCTTATGTGAGTTTCCCTTGATCTTACAATGGTGGAAGCTCCGCTTTCCGCATAGTCGAGCTCTTCGAACTTGGAGGCGTCGACTAAGGCTTTTGATTTTCAAGGTAATATCGATCTTACTCCAGCCATTACTGTGCCTCCTGTTAAGTCCTCCAAGGATGCATTATCTGGTAAGAACACTTGCTCTAATGCTTCGGTCAATTTAATCTCAACTTCTTTCTATGGAGTGTCGGTTGTAATGTGCTCGGACCTTGATGTGGAAAAGCTGGTGAAGCCCTTTGAATTTTCATTAGTTGGTAAATTTTCATTACGTCCCCGGACTCTTGAAAGCATCTGAAACTTCTTTGATAGCCTAAAGCTCTCGTGTGTATTTACTATCGGATTGATTGATCCTTGACATATTCTTATTCAACTATCTAATGATTTAGACTACTCAAGAGTCTTTTCTCGTCGCTTATACTTTGTGTATAATTGTCAAATGAGGCTTTTGAAATGGTCTCCTCTATTTGATGTCAAAGAGGAATCCCCAATTTTCCTTTATGGCTATCTATTCCAAACATGAGGATACATTACTTTACCCATCAAGTCCTATTTATGATTGGGGCTCTCTTTGGTAGGCCCCTTCAAATAGATCAAGCCACCACCGTGAGATCATGACCATCAGTTGCTCGTATTTTGGTTGAGATTGATATTACCAAAAAGTACCGTAAAAAAGTTTGGATCGGTTCAAAAAAATTTGAGTATAATCAATAAGTGGAATTTGAAAATTTTTCTATGTTTTGCACACATTGTAAGATCCATGGTCATGATCACTCTGATTGCTTTGTGTTACACCCTAATCTTAAAAAGAAAAAATTATCGGATCCTAACCCCTCTCTAACAAATGAAAAAATAATAAGTTTGCTTATGTGCCTAAAGTTACTCAAATTGGAACTCACCTTCCTACCCCCTCTCCTTTATTACCTACAGATTTGCCTATTGGAAAATAATCTGAGCTTGATAAAAATAATGATATTGAGGTTTATGAGGAAATTAATGATAACTTACCTAACATTGCTTCTACTTGTAATAACTTGGCATCTCAAGACAATCCCTTGACTCATATGAATCATAATGGTGATTTGAATGGAACCTCAAGTTGGATCAAAATCTCAAAACTAATTTTGGAATTGTTCTAAAATATTTTGATAATTTGGTGATGGATCAAAATCTGAATAGTACTCATGGAAATGAAAATGAATTTTGTGCTATTAATGGTGCCACAACCTCTCCTTCTATTACCCTACAGAGTGATACACATGCTAATCCTATTTCTCAACTCGATACCAAAGAAGGGGAAATCATCATTAAGAATGCTTTGTGATAATCGGGTCCTATTAATATCACAAATCACTCTCTTCGATGGAGATACTTTGGACATAGATAGGCCTTTTCAAACTATTATTAAAAAAAATCCCTTAAAGCTAGAATGTTCATTAATAGCTCCACTAGAACCACACGATCTTCTCTAACTTCCCATAAATAATTATTTCATGTTTCTCTTCTTCTTATTTTTCATTTTTTTCAGTTATCTCTTCTCTTTTCTTTCAACTTATTATGATTAATTTTCTTATTTGGAATGTTCAAGGTATTGGGACTCTCACTGTCCGCAATCGTATTAGAAGCCTTTGTCGTACTCATAACATAGCCTTACTTGTTGTTATTGAGCCATTCATTCACTCATCTAAGATTGCCCATGTTGCAAGAACACTAGGCTTTCAAAATTTCTTTTATAATATTAGTAATAAAATTTGGTGTTTTTGGAATAATTTAATCAACATTTCTATCCTTGATGATCTCCAACAATTAGTTAATGTTCAAATCTCATTGGGTGAATTTTCTGCTCTTGGTTCCTTTATCTATGCATCTTGTAATAGAGTAGGAACATCCTTTGGGATCAATTAAGAACTTTCGCCTCCTCGATCAATAAACCCTGGTTGGTTGGGGCTGATTTCAACACTATTATTGCTTCGTCGAAAAGAAGGGGAGGTTGCTCTCCTAACATCCACTCCATGGAAGATTTTTCTAATATGATTCTCAATTGCAATCTGATTGATATTGGTTTTTCCGCTACTATACATAACTCTAGACTGGCTTGATAGGACCCTCTTTAATTCCCTTTGGATCAATCAATGGCCCCTCACTTCTATTTGGCATTTGAGCAAAACTTTGTCTGACATGCTCTGCTATTGATCTCCATCAAAACTCCTTCCAGTACTATATCCTCCCCCACTCCTTTTAGATTCCAAAATATGTGGACCCAACATAGTGATTTCTTTAATGTTGTTTCCACTAATTGGATGGCCCCTATTCACCTGGACAATTCCGTTAAAGGCATGATTCAACTTTGTCTTAAGCTTAAAAGACTAAAATAAAACCTAAATTGGTGGAACAAGCACCATTTTAATAATCTTTTTGCCAATCTAAAAAATATGGAATAAATAGTTTGTTCCTGAAGATGTGTTAATCGACCCTAGTAAGCTTGATGAGTTGAACACTGCTAAAGCTAACTTGATTAATTATCAGAATATGGAGGAAACATACTAGTGGCAAAAGGCCGCTAGCAAACATATTACTGATGGTGACATAAATATAAGGTATTTCCATGCTCTTTTCAAAAAAAAGGAAATCCTTAAACTCTATTCAAAAAATAAAAAATATTAACGGTAGCTGGATCATTGATAATAATGAAATTAAAGATTTTTTCATTCAACATTTTCAAAATTTATTAAACAACAACCCTAACTTAGAACCCTCTCCTTCTCTATGATTACTAATGATGAAAACCATTTACTCACTTTCCTATGGAAACGAGATTAGTACTCTCAATAGCATGAACAATGACTTTGTTGGTGGCATGATGGCTACATGACATTTCTTTAGCATTGTTGTTATTATTAGCCTTGTTGATCTTGTTGATTTCTTTGATGGTAACTCTTTACCTAGATACTTTTCTAGCACTTCCATTGTTCTCATTCCCAAAACTAATAATACTTGGGGAGATTTTAGACCTATCGCCTTTGCACCTTCTTTCAAAACTCATTGCTAAATTAATTAATAATAGGATAAGTCCAGCTCCCTAAAATTATTTCTCCTAACCAAATTGGTTTTATTAAAATAGAGCTATATCCGACAATATCCTTCTAGCAAGAGTGGTTCATGACCCTATCGAGGTGGCAACATCCTCTTCAAACTGGACATCTCTAAAGCTTTTAATAACCTCCCTTGGGATTTCCTCTTTCAAAATTTTCATTTTCTTGGGTTTTCTGATAATTTCATCCACCTCATCAAAAATTGTATTACCAATGTTTGGTTCTCTGTTATCATGAATGATGAGTCCCTTGGTTTCTTTACTTCGAGGCATGGCTTGAGACAAGGAGACCCCCTTTCACCCTCTCTTTTTATTATTGTTGTTGAATATCTTTCGAGGAGCCTGAATGATCTTTTCTACAAAAATCCATCCATGTTTTTTAAAACTAAAGGTGGTCTTCCTGTCTCTCATCTTAGTTTTGCTGATGACTTTATAATCTTTTGCAATGCCTCTATACGTCACATTAAAACTATTAAGAGATTTCTAAATAAATTTGGCAACGAAAGTGGTCTCTTTCTCAATGAAGGAAAATAATGTTTCATTCTTTCCTCTAAAATCCCTTCTAATAGGATCAATCAAATCTTGAGAATTACTAATTTTTAGCAACATCAACTTCCCATTAATTATCTTGTGGCTCAGCTTTTTAAAGGTTAGAAAAGATCTCATCTTTTTGATGATTTAATCTAGAAAATCTCTAATAAATTTTTTTTTTGGGAATTCCATTTACTCTCTTTCAGTGGTAGGCTCACTTTGATTAAGAGCACTCTTAACTCCATGCCTTTATATCTCCTCCAAACCATTGTGTCGACCATTTCTATCATTAATAGAATTGAGCACCTCATTAACAAATTTTTCTGGGGCTCTAATAACTCCTCTAAAAGAATTCACTGGACCACTTGGTTTAAAAGTTGTGGCACCCTTGCTAAAGGTGGACTTGGATGTAAGCTAATCAAAGAAGCTATCACTACTTTTTTTTATAAGCATTGGTGGAATTTTAGGAGTAACAATAGTCTTTGGGCTAATTTCATGACTGCTAAATATTACCAGGGTAAGCACCCCCTCATTTATCCCTATAAAGTAGGAGACTCTCCTATTTGGAAAAGACTTTGTTCCGTCGAATGGGATGCAGAATCCTTAATTTTTTGGGGGATTAACTCTAGCTCCTCCTTCTTTTGGCAAGATAACTGGACTGGATGTGGGTCCATTGACGACTTACTTTCCACCCATTCCATTGCCGCTATTAAAGTGAAATCTTTCTGGCAGAATAATATGTGGAACATTAGTAAGCTTATTGATTATATACCTTCCTTTCTCTTAAAGAAGCTAACTATTATTCCTATCATTCCTACCAATCAAGACCACATCCTTTTTAAGCTCTCACATAATGGTGATTTCAACTTTATAAATGTTTGTATTCACATTAAAGAAACTCATGATTCTTCCAATGTGTTTCTCAAACTATGGAATAACACTATCCTTACTTCCTATTCTATTCTTACTTGGCGACTTTTGAAAAACTTCATCCCTGTTGATTCCTTGTTGTGGGGTAAAGGCTTTCAATTACCTTCAAAATGTCAATGCTGCTTTCACATTGAGAATGTGAACCATGTTTTTGTTAATGGGGCCATTGCTTCTAAACTTTGGATTTGGTATGATGACCTATTTAACATTGTCATTTTCAATGGCTCCTTGACTTTATATCAACTTCTTGATGTTTATTTTGACAACACTATTAAAGGTCACATTAAAGTCATAACTGCTATCACTATTATTTGGTTCATATGGATGGATAGAAATGATGCAAAACATCGTGGGATCCCTATGAATCACTTGAGGATAATTTTTAAAATTAAAAACAAAATTTGAGACATGTTCAATGCCAATCTCATTAACTACAAACAATTCAAAGGTTGTAAATTTGTGGCAAATAAATTGGGTTTTTACTTGCCGGATCAACTCTACTGTAAAAATGACAAGATTGTCTATTGGGTAAAATCTCTTGCTAATACTATTAAAATTAACGCTGATGGCTTTGTCTCTCATAAAGGTTTTGGCTGTGGTGGCATTTTCAAAAATCTTAATGGTAAAGTCCTCTGTGCTTTTGTCTACCCCATTACTTCTTGGTCTATTCCATTTGCTGAGCTTATGGCAGTGTACAAAGCTCTCCAGATTTGCTTTCAAAATGGTTGGCTCAATATTTGGATTGAGGTGGATGCCCTCCTACTGATTGATCTTTTGACTTCTACCAAAATGAGCAACACTAAATTGTACTACCTTCTCAAGCAAACTAGAGCTCTCCTTACCCAACTTAATTTTAGAATCACTCATGTATGGCATGAGGGTAATGCATGTGTTGATTATCTTTCCAATCTGGGTGCTAGATTGGATGGTATAAACTTCTTTGATCAATAACTCTTCCTAAACATTTACGTGGCTTGGTTAATCTAGACAATACTGGGCTCCCTTATCTCAAAAAGTAATCTAACCTCTGGCTTGATCTGTCTCAATTCCTGTTTAACTGCATGATCACTTTCTATTCAGTGTTATTGTTTTCTTGGTATTTGTTGATGCTTCATCCGGATATCCCTTGGTGTTTTTCTACTGATTTCTATGGCATGTGATGTTGGTTTAATTGCATTAATTCTAATTGGGGCCTTTCTATTTCTGCTACTTTCAATGATAAGGTGTTGCTGTTCCTTTGCAATTTGCCGATGCATCATCCTTTTACTCCTCGTTGGCCATTTGCTGAGCTGTGTGACATCTGCTGTTGGTTTACTTACCCCAACCTTGATTGGGGTTTTTCTATCAATGCTGATAAAGTGTTCACTGTTTGTTGCAGGGAGATATATTATTTAATGCTTTATTTGTTACTGCTGAACTCTTTGATCAATATGGATAGATTTCTATCCCTTTCCTAGAATTATATTATGGGATCCTTGCCTCAATGTTTAACTGTTATACCTCTATATATCTTTATAGCTATTTTAACTGATATTCATCTCCTTATTATGGTTGTTACCTCTACTATGTTTCATATCCTTATCTCCACATCCTGTAAGGAGAGCTCTTGCACTAGCCTTGCTTTTATAACTCCTCTGCAGGATTGGAATTATCTCTGGACTTCCAATATTATTGATGCTGTGGGATTAGCTGCTGGCAAAATATTTTATGTTTGGTTGGATATCTAAGATGACTTTGCTTTGAACCACTTAGTAATCTATGTTGTACCTATGTTACTTGCTGTTGTATCTTATGTTGGATGCAATATCTCTCCTGATGTTTTAATTATTGCTCTTTGGGTTGGTTTGTTGTATGCTTACCTCCTCTTTCCTACCTGTAAGGAAAGACACAACATTTCTATTATTATTAAGATCTCTTTGAAGGTTAACCTTATGGTTTTTGGCTATTTGTTGCCTGTTGTTCTCCTGAACTTCTTTGCTGCTTGCTTCAAGGTTGCAGCTGATCAACTCATTTGCTATCCTTTCCCCTATGGCTCTATTAAATTTGGGCACATCTCTATGATTATCCAACTGTCTAATTGGAATTTAGCATATGCTTCTGGGGTTTTGGATTATCTTGTTCAGCTAGACTTTTTTGAGGTTATTGAATGGATGCTAGGTTTTGCTTTGTTGCTTTTTTCTTTTGTTAGAAATTGGGCTGCTGCTGATCACCACTTTTCAGCTAGCTTTGGCCTGATCATTTCTCTATCTTTCTGGGACTTATCTTCTATATTGTCTATTTGCAATGGGAGGTTTTATGGCCAACTTGCTATTATTTTTTATCTTGGTTGTTAGATTACCTCGAACAATGAATCCCTTGTTCAACAAACTATTATTGGGGTTGTCTTGCTTGTTCAGCAAGGTGCTTTGCTGTTTGCTTTTGGAGTTGCTTTGCTATTTTCTTTGGCTACCCTCATGTTGTCTATTTGCAATGCATGGTTTTTTGGCCAACTTGCTATTTTTTATTCTCTTGGATGTTGGCTCTGCTAGCTCATTGATTCCTTTGCCCAGTTTGCTACTTTTGGGGTTGTCTTTCCTGTTCTATGGAGTCCTTTTAGAGTTGTTTTGCTGATTGGTTTGGCTAACCTCATTTCCCCTACCTGCCAGACGAGAGGCTAATTTTTCTTATTTTTTGTTATCTCATTGCAAGTTTGAACTTTCTTATTGGGTTTTCAGTATGCTTTCCCTGAGATTGTGGGTTTAGCTTCATGCCTGATCACCCCTTTCTAGAAGGGTTTTTTTCTTGGTTATCTTCTGAACCACTTTTATCTCTATCTCTCTACTTTGTTTTTTATTGGAGTTTTATATGATGGGTGTTTTAACTATTCTAATTTCTCCACTATTGGCTTTTGGATTTTTGGGTCCTTTATCCAGTAGGTTATCTTTGTGATTGTTGGCTGTTGCTGGTCTTTTGATTTTTTGACTGCTTTTGGTATTTCCATCAGGCCTGCAACTGGTTTCACTTGCTGCTATTTTTTCCACTCTGCTAATCTTGGCCAAGCCATTTCCCTATCTATCTAAAAATTAACTTTTGTATTTTATTTTTTGATTGGGTTAGTTTTTGGCCAACTTGCTGCTATTTTATATCTTGGGGTTGATCTGGATCAATCTTTTATCCGCTTTTACTTACGGGGTTGTCCATCTTTGGTCATTTTGATGTTATTTATTTTACTATCCCTTTGCGGATTTGACTTCCTTAATGCTTGTTTACTTTAGCGGATCCAGGTTTAGCCGACTGATTATCTTTACCTGGAGGGACTTTTCTGTTGATCATCTTTTGAACACCTTCACTTTTCATTCTACTTATCTACCTTGTAACAGAGTTTTATATAGTGGGGGTAATAATTGTATTATTGATTATCCTGTTGGCCTTTGGATTTCCAGGTCATTTATCCAGTATGTTGTTTTTATGGTTGTTGGCTCTTTCTTGCACATTCTGGTTATTAGCTTTTGGGTTTTTTTACTATTAACATAAAACTTCATCTTCTATTTTTTCCCTCTTAGTTATGCTAGATTTGCAGATCATTGTGATTATGCTTTTGCCTCTCTTGATTTTAATCTTTGCACTGTTTAATCTCAATGGATGGATTTATGGCCAACTAGCTAGATATTACTATTATGATTGTTGGCTGAACAGGATTATTGAGTTTAATGATAAGCAAGATGCTTTTGTTGTGTTATCTTTGATTGCCACTTATTTGAGTTGTTTGTGGTGGGATCAGCCCCTTACCTGATTCTTCATACCTGCAACTGTTGTCCCATTTCCTATGGTTATTTGGGCTTGGGATATGATGCTTCCCTTTATATTTGCTATTTTTTAATTTCTGAATCAAGGAGGTTGTTAAGAGCTACATTACTTACATTCTTTTACTATTAGTTGAACTGGATTATTGAGTATGATGATAAGCAAGCTGATCCTGTAGTGTTATCTCTGATTGTCTCTTATTAGAGCTGTTTGTGGTGGGGAGCTGCCCTTTATCTTTCTCTTCTTATCTGTTGCTGTATTGCCATTTCCTGTGGTAATATGGGATTGGGGTTTGTTGTTTCCCTTTATAATTGCTGCTTTCTTAATTCTGAAATAAGGAGGTTGTTAAGAGCTGCATTACTTACATTCTTTGGTTATCCTTTTCTAGAAATAACCACTTGCTTATTGACTGTTTACCAAGACTATTATATTATTGTCCTTTAAGCTTGGAATGGGGTTAATTCCATGCTCTTTTCCTGGCTGGTTTGCAGTAGAATTTTTGTTGTTTCCCTCTGGTGACTCTTCTTGCTGGTCTCATCAATCCTTTAAATCTAGTTAAAAGTTTGGATGACCTGAGATTGATGGCTCTCTTTCATTTGAGTTGGGATTATCATGCCATGTAGCCTAATATGATGAAATATAATTTGCATGTGATCCCCTTACCCACTTTGCTCTTTGCTGCTCTTTCTTCTACTCTGTATACGACTTTGCCTATGTTTGCAGGCGCCTTTCCTTTTTTTTCTTGCAGGTTACTCTATTGTGTCATGCATTCTCACATCTGAGAACATTGATCCTTTATTTGCTTATATATGTTAATCAATTTGTATCTTTTCTTGTAACTCTTTTCTTTTGCTTTTGGATGTACTTGGGGTTACTCCTAGGTAGCCCTTTGAGTAGTATACGGGTTTATACCCTTTATGGACCTTGTAACCCATTTTTTGTGTAATAAAATTTCCCATATGGGGTTTCCCAAAAAAACCCAAGCACTAAAACCTAAAACTCTAAACCCTAACCATGACCCTAAACCATAAACCATAAACCCTAAAACCCTAAACCTAACCCTAAACCATAAACCATAAACTATAAACCATAAACCCTAAAACCCTAAATGCTAAATACTCTGAACAACCCTACCCAAACCCTAAACCTAAAACCTACAAACCTAAAAACCTAAACTTAAACTAAATAAAATCTAAAAATAAAATAAATAAATAAGCCTAAACCTAAATAAAATAAAAACCTAAACTAAAACCCAAACTTAAACCTAAAGTTAAACATAAACCTAAACCTAAATCTAAAAATAAAAAAATAAAATAAAACTAATAAAATAAAATACATAAAACTAAACTAAACAAAATAAATAAAAACCTAAACTAAACTAAAAAATAAAATAAACCTAAAAATAAAAAACCTAAATAAAATATAAATCTAAAATAAAATAAAATAAATACAAAAGAAAAACCTAAACCTAAAAAATAAACTTAAAAATAAATAAAAAATAAAGCCTAAACCCTAAACAAAAAAAAACCTAAAAATAAAATAAATAAAATAAAATAAACCTAAGCCTAAACTAAAATAAAATAAACTAAAAAAAATAAAACCTAAACCTAAACCCTAAACTAAATAAAATAGAATAAATTAAACATAAACCTAAACCTAGACTGAAAAATAAAAGTTAAAAATAAAGCTAAAATAAAAACCTAAAAAATAAAATAAAAACATAAACTAAAACTTAAAAATAAATAAATAAATAAACTAAAAAATAAACATAAAACTAAACCTAAGGCAAAAAATAAATGAAAATAAAAAACATTAACTAAAATAAATAAAACGAAAATAAATAAACTAAACTAAATATAATTAGAAAATAAAATAAATTAAAATAAATTAAAATAAATGAAAGGTAAACTAAATAAACCTAAACCTATAGGTTTACTTAATTAAAAAAATCATAAACCCTAAACCCTAAATCCAAAACCCTAAACCTAACCATAAATCCTAAACTCTACACCTACAACCCTAAACCTACAACCATAAACCCTAAATGCTAAAAACCCTAAACCCTAAACTCTAAATCATAAATCTTAAACCCAAAACTAACCCTAAACCCTAAACAGTAAACCCTAAACATTATGCCCTAAACCCTAAACCTTAAACCATAAAACCTTAAACCTTAAACCCTAAACTAACCCTGAACCCTAAACGCTAAACCCTAAAAACAAAAAAACATAAACCTAAACTAAAAATTAAAAATTAAAAATAAAAAAATAAACAAACATAGACCTAAATAAATTAAATTAAAAACCTAAACTAAAACCAAAACTTAAACCTAAAAATAAAATAAAATAAACTAATAAAATATGCTAAGATAAAATAAATAATACGAAACTAAACTAAAAAATAAAATAAACCTAAGAATAAAAAAACAATATAAAATATAAACTAAATGTAAAATAAAATAAAATAAACCTAAAATAAACCTAAAAGAAAACTAAATAAAACTTAAACCTAAAAATAAACATAAATAAAATTAAAACTAAATAAAAATAAAACCTAAAACCTAAACTAAAAAAGCATAAACCTAAAATAAAATAAAATAATCAAAATAAATTAAACTAAACCTAAACTTAAATAAACTAAACTAAAATATACAAAGCCAAAAACCTAAACCTAATCCTAAACTAAATAAAATAAAATAAACTAAAAATAAACCTAAACCTAAACTAAAAAGTAAAACCTGAAAATAAACCTAAAAAAAAAACCTAAAACATAAACCTAAAAAAAAAACTTAAACTTAAAAAATAAAATAAAAACTAAAAGTCAACTAAAAAATAAACCTAAACCTAAACCTAAACCTAAAAAATAAACTAAAATAAATAAAATAAGCTAAATAAAAATAAAAAAAATAAAATAAAATAAAAATAAAATAAGAATAAATAAAAGATACACTAAATAAACTAATTAACTAAAACTAATGATTTATTTTAATCATAAACCCTAAAGCTAATAAACTCTAAATACTCTTACCCTAAACCCCAAAATCCTATAACCTAAAACCCTAAACCCAAAACCATAAACTAAAAATCATAAAAAACTAACAACCTAAACCTAAACTAAATAAAACCTAAAAATAAAATATATAAAAAAAACTTAAAGCTAAATAAAATAGAAAAATAAAATAAAATAAAAACCTTAAGTAAAACCTAAACCCAAACATACAAATAAAATAAAATAAATTAATAAAAATAAACTAAAATTATATAAATAATAACCTAAATTGAATTTAAAAAATTAAGAATAAACCCTAAACCTTAACCCTAAACCCTAAAAGAATAAACCCTAAAACCTTAAACCCTAAACCCTAACCCTAAACCCTAAACCCTAAACCCTAAACCCCAAACCTTAAAACTAAACCTAAAATAACTACATAGATTAGAAAAAAATCAAAACCATAAAACATAATAAACTTAAACCTAAACCTAATCCCTAAGAATAAGAAGAACCTTGACGGTAGGAACTTCACCGTCATAGCTCTGGGATCTAGTGGTGAGGAGGCTGCGGTTATCACAGTGGTGGTGGGTGATCTAGAGGTGCTGGTGGATATGGAGGTGGTGGTCAGAACAGTGTTGGTTATGGAGGCAGGAGGAGCGATGGAGGTTATAGCTATGGTGGTGGTGGAGGGAGAGATCGGTGATATGATGGTGGATCCCACTACTCAAGTGGCTGGGATAGTTATGATGAGATCTCGAGAAACTGAAGAACGGCTAATCCAATCTGCTGCAAATGGAATTGTGTCTTTATAGTAGAGCAGTTCTTGCTATCTAGGGTTTTTGATTTGCTCTATGCGTGCTCATTTTTGATCTATGTCATTGCTTATGTCTTAGAAAACCTGGTGTGATACTTGGTTGATGAAATTGAAAAGAAGAACTGTTGAATTTGAATTTATTATTTATAAAAAAAACTAAACCAAAATAAATAAAACCTAAAGCTAAACATAAAATAAACTAAACCTAAGACCTAAACTAAATAAAATAAAATAAACTAAAAATAAACCTAAACCTAAACTAAAAAGTAAAACCTGAAAATAAACTTAAAAAAAAAAACCTAAAACATAAACCTAAAAAAAAACTTAAACTTAAAAAATAAAATAAAAACTAAAAGTCAACTAAAAATAAACTAAACTAAAAAAACAAAAATAAACTAAAATAAAAAAACCTAAAATAAATAAAATAAATAAATATTAAAAATAAATAAAATAAAAAAAAATAAAAATAAAAAATAAATAAAAGATACACTAAATAAACTAAATTAACTAAAACCTAATGATTTACTTAATTTCAAAAAAAATCATAAACCCTAAAGCTAACCCTAAACCCAAAACTCTAAATACTCTAAACCCTAAACCCTAAACCCCAAAATCCTATAACCTAAAACCCTAAACCCAAAACCATAAACTAAAAATCATAAAAAACTAACAACCTAAACTTAAACTAAATAAAACCTAAAAATAAAATATATAAAAAAAACTTAAAGCTAAATAAAATAGAAAAATAAAATAAAATAAAAACCTTAAGTAAAACCTAAACCCAAACATACAAATAAAATAAAATAAATTAATAAAAATAAACTAAAATTATATAAATAATAACCTAAATTGAACTTAAAAAATTAAGAATAAACCCTAAACCCTAAAAGAATAAACCCTAAAACCTTAAACCCTAAACCCTAAACCAAAACCCTAAACCTTAAACCCTAAACCCTAATAAACCCTAAACCCTAAACCCTAAACCCCAAACCTTAAAACTAAACCTAAAATAACTACATAGATTAGAAAAAAATCAAAACCATAAAACATAATAAACTTAAACCTAAACCTAATCCCTAAGAATAGGAAGAACCTTGACGGTAGGGACTTCACCGTTAACTAGGCTCAGTCCAGATCTGGTGGTGGAGGTAATGGCGGAGGCTGCGGTTATCACAGTGGTGGTGGGTGATCTAGAGGTGCTGGTGGATATGGAGGTGGTGGTGGTATGTTGGTTATGGGCGAGGAGCGATGGAGGTTATAGCTATGGTGGTGGTGGAGGGAGAGATCGGTGATATGATGGTGGATCCCACTACTCAAGTGGCTGGGATAGTTATGATGAGATCTCGAGAAACTGAAGAACGGCTAATCCGATCTGCTGCAAATGGAATTGTGTCTTTATAGTAGAGCGGTTCTTGCTATCTAGGGTTTTTGATTTGCTCTATGGGTGCTCATTTTTGATCTATGTCATCGCTTGTGTCTTAGAAAACCTGGTGTGATACTTGGTTGATGAAATTTAAAAGAAGAACTGTTGAATTTGAATTTGTTCTTTATAAAAAAAACTAAACCAAAATAAATAAAACCTAAAGCTAAACCTAAAATAAACTAAACCTAAGACCTAAACTAAATAAAATAAAATAAACTAAAAATAAACCTAAACCTAAACTAAAAATAAAACCTAAAATAAAAACCTAAATCCTAAACCTAAAAAAATAAAATAAAAACCAAACCTAAATCTAAAAATAAAAAATAAAACCTAAACCTAAAAAATGGAATAAAAATACAACTAACCAAAAGAATAAATTTAAACCTAAAACTAAACAAAAAAAGAAACTAAAATAAACTTAAACTAAAATAACTAAACCTAAAATAAATAAACTATATTAAATAAAAATAAAAAAAATAAAATAAACTAAAATAAATAAAAAATATACTAAATAAACCTAAACCTACTGGTTTACTAAATTAAAAAAAAAACTCTAAACACTAAACCCTAAAACTTACAACCCTAAACCCCAAACCCTAAACCCTAAACCCTAAATAAACCCTGAGCCCTAATCCCTAAAAACATAAATACCTAAACTTAAACTAAATAAAACCTCAAAATATAATAAATAAAAAACCTAAACCTAAATAAAATAAAATAAATAAAATTAAAATAAAACCTAAATTAAAACCTAAACCTAAACCTAAACATAAACTTTAAAAAAAAATAAAAATAAAAAACCTAAACTAAAATAAATAAAGCTAAAATAAATATTCCAAATTAAATAAAACTTTTAAAAATAAACTAAAATAAATAAAATTAAACTAAACAAAACCTAGGTTTTAATTTAAAAAAACCACACTACCCTAAATCCTAAACTTAAAACCTAAACCTAAACCATAAACCCATACCTACAACCCCACCACAAACCATAAACCCTAAACCTAAACCCAACCCACCCAACCACCACAACCTAAAACCCTGGTCCTTAAACTAACCCAACCTAAACCTACTTAAAATCCTAAACTCTAGGCTAAACACCTATAAACCACTAAAATCTAAACCTAAACTAAATAAAACCAAAAAATAAAATAAATATAAAACCTAAACCAAAATAAAATAACAATATTAAAAAATAAATAAAACCTTAAACTAAAACCTAAACCTAAGCCTAAAAATAAAATAAAATAAACTAATAAAAATAAACTAGAATAAAATAAATAATAACCTAAATAATATAAAAAAAAATAAAATAAACCTAAGAATAATAAACCAATATAAAATAAAAACTTAATGTAAAATAAAAATATAATAAACCTAAAAAAACCTAAAATAAAATAAATTAAAAACTAAATAAAAACTTAAATCTCAAAAATAAACCTAAAAATAAAATCAAAAAATAAATAAAAACTAAAACCTAAACCCTAAACTAAAAAAAATTTAAACCTAAAATAAAAATAAAATAAACTAAACAAAAATAAATAAAACCTAAACCTACACTTAAACCTAAATTAAATATAATAAAATAAACCTAAACCTAAAATGAAAAATAAAACACAAAAGTAAAATAAAGACCTAACCTCAACATAAAAATAAAAAAATAAAACCTAATAAAATAAAATAAAACTCAACTAAAAATTAAATGTAAACCTAAACATAAATCGAAAAAATAAACTAAAATAGAAAACCTAAACTAAAATAAGTAAACCTAAAATAAAAAAACTAAATTAAATAAAAATAGAAAATAAACCTAAATTAAAAAAAATAGAATAAACTGAAATAAATAAAAAATAAACCTAAATCTACCGATTTTCTTAATTTAAAAAGAAAACCCCTAAACCCTAAGCTAACTCTAATCCCTAAAACCCTAAACCCTAAAGCTTAAACACTAAACCCTAAACCGTAAACCCTAAACCCTAAACCAAAAACCCTAAACCCTAAACCCTGAAAACCTAAAAACTAAACCTAAACTAAACAAAACCAAAAAATAAAATAGATAAAAATAACCAAACCTAAGTAAAATAATAACCTGGACTAAAACCTAAACCTAAACCTAAAAATAAATTAAATTAAATTAAATAAAAATACATTAAATGAAAATAAGTAAAAATCAAAAATAAATTAAAAAATAAAATAAGCCTAAGAATAAAAAACCTAAATAAAATAAAAATTAAACTTAGAAAGAAAATAAAATAAAGCTAAAAAATTAAAATAAAAACCTAAACCTAAAAAATAAACCTTAAAATAATATCTAAATATAAATAAACAATAAAACCAAAACACTAAACCAAAAAAAAAACTTAACCTAAAATAAAAATAAAATAAGCAAAATAAAATAAACCTAAACCTAAAATAAACTAAACCTAAACCTAAATCTACAACCCTAAACCATAAATCACAACCCTTAAACCCTAAAAAACCCTAAACCCTAAACCCTAACCTTAAACCCTAAACCCTAAAAGCATAAATCCTAAAACCCTAAATCCTAAACCCTAAGTCCTAAACCCTAAACCCTAAACCTAATAAACAAATCTAATCCCTAAATCCTAAATCTCTAAAGTAACCCTAAACCCTAAATCCTAAAAACGTAAAATCCTAAACCTAAACAAAATAAAACCTAAAAATAAAAAACAAAAATGTAAACCTAAATAAAATAAAAAATTGAATTAAAAACCTAAACTAAAATCTAAACCTAAACCTATAAATAAAATTAAAAAAAATTAAACTAAAATAAAATAAATAAAAACCTAAACTAAACTAAAAAAAATAAAATAAACCTAAAAATAAAAAACCTAAATAAAATAAAAACTAAACAAAAAATAAAAATAAAGTAAACCTAAAATAAAATCAAAGAAAAACTAAATATAAACCTAAACCTTAAAAATAAACCCAAAACTAAGACCTAAAAACAAATAAAAAATAAAATCTAAACCTTAAGCTAAAAAAAACCTAAACCTAAAATAAACAAAATAAAATAAACCTAAACCTAAACTAAAATAAGTAAAACTTGATCCTTAACCCTAAACTAAATAAAATAAAATAAACAAAAAATAAATTTAAACCTGAACTAACAAAAAACCTAAAATAAAAACCTAAAACCTAAACGAAAAATAATAAGATAAAAACCTAAACTAAACATAAAAATAGAAATTAAAACCTAAACCTAAAAGATAAATTAAAAATAAAACTAAACTAAAAAGTAAACATAAACCTAAACCTAAACCTAAAAAATAAGCTAAAATAAAAAACCTAAACTAAAATAAATAAACCTAAAATAAATAAACTAAACTAAATAAAAATAAAAAATAAACATAAATAAAAATTAAAAATAAAATAAATTTATATAAATACTAAATAAACTTAAACCTACTGATTTACTTATTTTTTTTTATAAAAACCCCTAAACCTAAACTGTAAAACAAACCCTAAACCCTAAACCCTAAACCTACAACAGTGAACCTACAACCATAAACCCTAAACCCTAAACCTAAAATAAACTAAACCTAAGCTTTAAACTAAATAAACTATAATAAACTAAAAATAAACTGAAACCTAAACTAAAGAATAAAACCTAAAAAAAAACCTAAAATAAAAACCTAAAATAAAAACCCAAACCTAAAAATAAAAAAAATAAAATCTTAACTTAAAAAATAAAATAAAAATATAACTAAACTATAAAACCCTAAACCCACCCTGGGCCCTAAATCCTAAACCCAAACTCCCTCTACCTAAACTCCACCCTAAACCTTAAACACTCCTAAACCTAACCTGAACTAAATACATAAACCCTAAACCTAAACTAAATCTTCCCTCCTGACCCTAGTTGAGCCCTGATCTAAACTAAAACTAAAAAACTAAAACCATAAACTCCTAAAACCTAAAGCTGAGGCTGAGCTCAACCACTGACCTCTAAACCTCTTAAATCCCATCCTCCATCCCTAAACTAACCCAAAAAAACCCTGGGCCACTGACCTAACTCTAAACCCACCACAAACCTCCCACCCACTCTAAATCACAAAAGATAAAACCTAAACCTTCTACTTAAACCCTAAACCCAGGGGCCTAAAAAAAACCCAAAACCAAAACCCTAAACCCTAATAACCTTAAACCCAAATAAATAAAAAAACCTAAAACTAAGTAAAATAAAATAAAATAAAAAACCTAAACTAAAACCTAAACTTAAACCTAAACCTAAAAAAAATAAAATAAAAAATTAAAATTAAACTAAAATAAAATATAAAAGAAACCTAAACTAAACTAAAAAAATAAAATAAACCTAAAAATAAAATACCTAAATAAAATAAAAATTAAAAGTAAAATAAAAATAAAATAAAATAAAATCTAAATAAAAACCAAAACTTAAAAAATAAACCTAAACATAAACACTAAACTAAAAAGAAAAATTAAACCTAAAATAAATAAAATAAAATAAAATAAAATAAACCTAAACTTAAACTAAAATACACTAAACTAAAATAAAGAAAGCCTATACCTAAACTTAAAATAAACTAAACCTAAACCCTAAACTAAATAAAATTAAATAAATAAAAAATAAACCTAAACCTAAAATAAAAATATTACCTAAAAATAAACATAAAATAAAAACCTAAACCTAAACCTAAAAAATTAAAATAAAAAACAAAACATAAATCTAAAAATAAAATATAAAACCTAAACCTAAAAATTAAAATAAAATTAAAACTAAACTAAAAAAATAAAAATAAACTTAAACCTAAACCTAAGAAATAACCTAAAATAAATAGATTTACATTAAATAAATAAAACTAAATAAAGAAAATAAACTTAAATAAAATAAAAAATAAAAAAACTAAAATAAATAAAAAATAAACTAAATAAACTTAAACTGTCGATTTCTTTTTTTTTAAAAAATCCATAAACCCTAAACATTAAACCCTCCAAACCCTAAACCCTAAAACATAAACTAAACCCTAAACCCTACTAAACTCCTACACTAAACCCAAACCCCACTCTGACCACAAACCAGACCCACCTTCTAAACCCACACCACAAAATCATAAACCCTCAGTAAAATACAGACCCTAAACCCTAAACCCAAAATCATAAAAGCCTAAAAACCTAAACCTAAACTAAATCAAAGGTAAAAATATTAGAAAAAAACCTAAATCTTAATAAAATAAAAAAAAAATTGAAATAAAAACCTATACTTAAACTTAAACCTAAACCTAAAAATTAATGAAAATATAAAATAAAAACTAAACTAAAATAAAATAAATAAGAACTTAAACTAAATTATAAAATAAAATAAACCTAAAATTAAAAGACCTAAATAAAATAAAAACTAAATGAAAAATAAAAATAAAATAAACCTAAAATAAAATAAAATGAAAACTAAATAAAATATAAACCTAAAAATAAATAAAAATAACACTTAAACCTTAAACTAAGAATGAGAACCTAAACCTAAAATAAAAAAAATGAAATAAACCTAAACCTAAACTATAATATACTAAATTAAAATAAATAAAACCTAAACCTAAACATAAAATAAACAAAACCAAAACCCTAAACTAAATAAAATAAACTAAAAATGAACCTAAACCTAAAATAAAAAATAATACTCAAAAATAAACCTAAAAGAAAAACCTAAAACCTAAATCTAAAAAACATAAACTAAAATAAATAAACCTAAAATAAATAAACTAAACTAAAATAAATAAAAAATAAACTAAATAAACTTAAACCTAACTGTTTACTTAATTTTGAAGAAATAAAAAAAACAAATCAATTAAAAAAACACTAAACCCTAAACCTACAACCCTAAACCAAAATATCCTAAAACTTAAACCCTAAACCCTAAACACTAAACCCTAAAACCTATAAGCCTAAACTCCAAACCTTAAACCCTAAACCCTAAACCGTAAACCCTAAACCTTAAATCCTAAACTATAAAAAGCTAAAAACCTAAACCTAAACTAAATAAAATTTATAAATAAAATAATTAAATAAACCTAAACCTAAATAAAATAAAAAATAAAATAAAATAAAAACTTAAACTGAAACTAAAACCTAAAAATAAAATAAAAAGAAAAATTGAAATAAAATAAACCAAATAAAAACCTAGCCTAAACTAAAAAATAAAATAAACCGAAAAAATAAAAAACCTAAATAAAATAAAAGTTAAACTTAAAATAAAAATAAAATAAACCTAAAATAAATAAAAATAAAAACCTAAACCTAAAAAATAAACATAAAAATAAAACCATAAATAAATAAATAATAACCTAAACCCTAAACTAAAAAAAAAAACTAAACATAAAATAAATAAATAAAAATAAACTTAAACCTAAACTTAAGATAAACTAAACTAAAAAATTAAAACCTAAACCTAAACCTAAAATTAACTAAGCCTAAACCATGAATGAAATAAAATAAAATAAACTAAGAGTATACCTAAACTTAAACTAAAAAATAAAAAACAAATAAACCTAAAATAAAAATGTAAAACCTAAAGAAAAAAAAATAAGCTAAAAACCTAAACCAAAACCTTAAAATATAAACTAAAACCTAAACCTAAAATATAAACTAAAACCTAAACCTAAAATATAAAATAAAAATAATCCTAAACCTAAAAAAAACT
This sequence comes from Cymbidium sinense, assembly GCA_021442155.1. Classification (NCBI taxonomy): domain Eukaryota; kingdom Viridiplantae; phylum Streptophyta; class Magnoliopsida; order Asparagales; family Orchidaceae; genus Cymbidium; species Cymbidium sinense. The sequence goes on along the minus strand of CM038214.1, from coordinate 258,278,888 downwards.
AAAATAAAAAGCCTAAACTAAAATAAATAAACAATACTAAATAAAAATTAAAAATAAAATAAACTAATATAAATAAAAATTAAACTAAATAAACTAAATAAACTTAAACCTATTGGTTTACTTAATTTTTTTTTTAAAAAATACTAAACACTAAACCCCAAATCCTAAAATTAACTCTAAAACCCTAAGCCTACAACGGTGAACCTACAACCCTAAACACTAAACCCTATGCCCTAAACCCTAAAAAACTCTAAATCTTAAATGTTAAACCCTAAACCCTAAACCCTATACCCTATGCCCAATACCCTATACCCTAAACCTTAAATTGTAAGCCCTAAATCCTAAACCCTAAATCTTAACCCTAAACCCTAAATACTAAACCTCAAACCCTAAACCAAAACTTAAAGTAACTAAATAAATTAAGAAATAAACCTAAACCCTAAAACATGATAAACCTAAACCTAAACCTGAACCCTAATAATGGGCAGAACCTTGATGGTAGGACCATCACCGTTAACCAGGCTCAATCTAGATTTGGTAGTGGAGGCGAAGGCGAAGGCGACAGTTATCACAGTGGTGGTAGGGATCTGGAGGTGTTAGTTGATAACAAGGTGGTGGTCATAGCAGTGCTGTTTATGGAGCGCTGGAGGAGCGGCGGAGGTTACAGCCATGGTGGTGGTGGAGGGAGAGAACGGGGATATAACTATGTATCATGCTACTCGAGAGGCCGGGGTGCTTCTAATGGAAACTGGAGAACTGAGGAACGACCGATCCGATCTTCTACTTATGGAACTATGTCTTTACAGTAGAGACTATTCTAGTTATCTACGATTTTTGATATTCTCTATGCATGCTCATTTTTTTCTATGTCGTCGCTTGTGTCTTAGAAAAAAACCTAAACCTAAAAAATAAACCTAAAAAATAAACCTTAAAATATAATCTAAATATAAATAAATAATAAAACCCAAACCCTAAACAAAAAAAAACTTAACATAAAATAAAAGTAAAATAAGCAAAATAAAATAAACCAAAACCTAAAATAAACTAATCCTAAACCCTAAACCTACAACACTAAACCTACAACCATAAACCATAAATCACAACCCTTAAACCCTAAAAAACTCTAAACCCTAAACCCTAACCTTAAACCCTAAACCCTAAAAGCGTAAATCCTAAAACCCTAAATCCTAAACCCTAAACCATAAATCCAAAACCCTAAACCCTAAACCCTAAACCTAAACATAAATCTAATCCCTAAATCCTAAATCTCTAAACTAACCCTATACCATAAAAACCTAAAATCCTAAACCAAAACAAAATAAAACATAAAAATAAAATAAATAAAATAATCTAAACCTAAATAAAATAGAAAATTGAAATAAAAAACTAAACAAAAACCTAAACCTAAACCTATAAATAAAATAATAAAAAAACTAAACTAAAATAAAATAAATAAAAACCTAAACTAAACTAAAAAATAAAATAAACCCAAAAATAAAATACCTAAATAAAATAAAAACTAAATGAAAAATAAAAATAAAGTAAACTTGAAATAATCAAATAAAAACTAAATATAAACCTAAACCTTAAAAATAAACCTAAAAATAAAACCTAAAAACAAATAAGAAATAAAATATAAACTTTAAGCTAAAAAAAAACTTAAACCTAAAATAAACAAAATAAAACAAACCTAAACCTAAACTAAAATAAGTAAAACTTGAACCTTAACCCTAAACTAAATAAAATAAAATAAACTAAAAATAAACTTAAACCTGAATTAAAAAAAAAACCTAAAATTAAAACCTAAAACCTAAACCTAAAATAATAAAATAAAAACCTAAACTAAACCTAAAAATAAAAATTAAAACCTAAACCTAAAATATAAATTAAAAATAAAACTAAACTAAAAAGTAAACATTAACCTAAACATAAACCTAAGAAATAAACTAAAATAAAAAACCTAAACTAAAATAAATAAACCTAAAATAAATAAATAAACTAAACAAAAATAAAAAATCAACATAAATATAAATTAAAAATAAAATAAATTTATATAAATAAAAATAAACTAAATAAACCTAAACCTACTAGTTTACTTATTTTTTTATTAAAAAACCTTAAACCTAAACCATAAAACAAACCCTAAACCCTAAACCTATAACACTTAACCTACAACCATAAACCCTCAACCTAAAATAAACTAAACCTAAGCTTTAAGCTAAATAAACTATAATAAACTAAAAATAAACCTAAACCTAAACTAAAAAATAAAAGCTAAAAATAAACCTAAAATAAAAACCTAAAATAAAAACCCAAATCTAAAAATTAAAAAAAATAAAATCTTAACTTAAAAAATAAGATAAAAATATAACTAAACTAAAAACCCTAAACTGACCCTAAACCATGGATCCTCCCTCCCTAAACTCCTAAACTCTGTGACCACTCCCAAACCACTCCCTAAACTCCTCCCTCTAAACCTTCCCCTTCCAAACTTCCACTAAACTAAACATCCCACCACACCTCCCTAAATTTTCTTAATCCTCCCTGACACTAGAACTCCCATCCTAAAACCACTAATCCTAAACTAAACTCAAACCATAAACCCACTAAACCTGGTAAAGCTACTATAACCACATATAAACCAGGCCCAAAACCTTTAAATCCTAAACCTTAAACCCTAAAACCTAAAAACCCTAAACCCTAAACCCTAAAACTTAAACCCTAACTCTAAACCCTAAACCCTAAAACCCAAAACCCAAAACCCAAAACCCTAAATCCTAAAAAACTCAAAATAAAACCTAAACCTTAAACTCAGAACCCTAAACCCTAAACCCCAAAGTCCTAAAAAGGTAAACCCTAAACCTGAAACCCAAAACCCTAAAATCGTAAACCCTAAACCCTAAACCCTTAACCTTAGAACCTTAAAATAAAATAAATAAAAAACTTAAAACTAAGAAAATAAAATAAAATAAAAAAGCTAAACTAAACCCTAAACCTAAACCTAAACCTAAAGAAATAAAATAAAAAAATAAAAATTAAACTAAAAAAAATAAAAGAGAAACGTAAACTAAACTAAAAAATAAAATAAACCTAAAAATAAAATACCTAAATTAAATAAAAATTAAAAGTAAATAAAAATAAAATAAAATAAAAGCTAAATAAAACCAAAACCTAAAAAATAAACCTAAACATAAACCCTAAACTAAAAGGAAAAACTAAACCTAAAATAAATAAAATAAAATAAACCTAAACTTAAACTAAAATAAACTAAACTAAAATAATGAAGCCTATACCTAAACTTAAAATAAACTAAACCTAAACCCTAAATTAAATAAAATTAAATAAACTAAAAATAAACCTAAACCTAAAATAAAAATATTACCTAAAAATAAACATAAAATAAAAACCTAAACCTAAACCTAAAAAATTAAAATAAAAACAAAAACATAAACCTAAAAATAAAAAATAAAACCTAAACCTAAAAATTAAAATAAAATTAAAACTAAACTAAAAAAATAAAAATAAACTTAAACATAAACCTAAGAAATAACCTAAAATAAATAGACTTATATTAAATAAACAAAAATAAATAAAGAAAATAAACTTAAATAAAAATAAAAAATAAAAAAAATAAAATAAATAAAAAATAAACTAAATAAACCTAAACCTATCGATTTACTTAATTTTTTTTAAAGAAATCACTTAACCCTAAACTTTAAACCTTAAAACCCTGAACACTAAACCCTAAACCCTAAAACATAAACCCTAAAAACTCTAAACCCTAAAGTCTAAACCCTAAACCCAAAACTGACCATAAACCTGAAATCTTAAACACTAAACCCTCAAAACCATAAATCCTAAAGTCGAAAAACTAAACCTTAAACCCTAAACCCTAAACCCTAAACCCTAAAATTATAAACGCTAAAACCATAAACCCTGAACCCAAAACCCTAAACCCAAAATCATAAATGCCTAAAAACCTAAACCTAAACTAAATAAAATGTAAAAATATTAGAAATAAAAAATCTAAATCTAAATAAAATAAAAAAATAAATTGAAATAAAAACCTAAACTAAAACATAAAACTAAACCTAAAAATTAATAAAAATATAAAATAAAAACTAAACTAAAATAAAATAAATAAGAACTTAAACTAAACTATAAAATAAAATAAACCTAAAATTAAAAAACCTAAATAAAATAAAAACTAAATGAAAAATAAAAATAAAATAAACCTAAAATAAAATAAAATAAAAATTAAATAAAAATCTAAACCTAAAAATAAAACCTAAAAATAAATAAAAAATAACACTTAATCCTTAAACTAAGAATGAAGAACCTAAACTTAAAATAAACAAAATGAAATAAACTTAAACCTAAATTATAATAAGCTAAACTAAAATAAATAAAACCTGAACCTAAACCTAAAATAAACTAAACCTAAACCCAAAACTAAATAAAATAAACTAAAAATGAACCTAAACCTAAAATAAAAAATAATACTTAAAAATAAACCTAAAAGAAAAACCTAAAACCTAAACCTAAAAAATAAACTAAAATAAATAAACCTAAAATAAATAAATTAAACTAAAATAAATAAAAATAAACTAACATAAACCTAACTTTACTTAATTTTGAAAAATATAAAAAATTAAATCAAATAAAACCCTAAACCCTAAACCTACCTCTCTAAACCCTAAACCCTAAACCCAAATATCCTAAAACCTAAACCCTAACCCTAAACACTAAACCCTAAAACTTATAACCCTAAACTCCAAACCCTAAACCCCAAACCCTAAATGCAAAACCCTAAATCCTAAACTCTAAACCTTAAATCCTAAACCGTAAAAAGCTGAAAACCTAAACCTAAACTAAATAAAACTTTAAAATAAAATAAATAAATAAACTTAAACCTAAATAAACTAAAAAATAAAATAAAATAAAAACTTAAATTGAAACTAAAACCTAAAAATAAAATAAATAAAAATAAAAACGAAAATATAATAATCCAAATAAAAACTTAACCTAAACTGAAAAATAATATAAACATAAAAAAATAAAAAACTTAAATAAAATAAAAATTAAACTTAAAATAAAAATAAAATAAACCTAAAATAAATAAAAATAAAAACCTAAACCTAAAAAATAAACTTAAAAATAAAACCTAAAATAAATATATAATAACCTAAACCTTAAACTAAAAAAAACTAAACCTAAAATAAACAAAATAAAATAAACCTAAACCTAAACTTAAGATAAACTAAACTAAAAAAAATAAAATATAAACCTAAACCTAAAATTAACTAAGCCTAAACCATAAACGGAATAAAATAAAATAAACTAAGAGTAAACCTGAACTTAAACCAAGAAAAAAAAAATAAACCTAAAATAAAAACTTAAAACCTAAAGCTAAAAAAATAAAATAAAAACCAAAACCAAAACCTTAAAATATAAACTAAAACCTAAACCTAAAATATAAAATAAAAATAAAACTAAACTAAAAAGTAAACATAAACCTAAACCTAAAAAATAAACTAAAATAAAAAGCCTAAACTAAAATAAATAAATAAAACAAAATATAAATTAAAAATAAAATAAACTAATATAAATAAAAAATAAACTAAATAAACCTAAACCTATTGGTTTACTTAATTTTGTTTTTTTAAAAAAAACTCTAAACACTTAACCCCAAATCCTAAAACTAGCACTAAACCTTAAGCCTACAACGCTGAACCTACAACCCTAAACACTAAACACAAAGCCGTAAACCCTAAAAAACTCTAAATCCTAAATGTTAAACCCTAAACCCTAAACCCTATACCCTATACCCTAAAACCTAAACCGTAAACCCTAAATCCGAAACCCTAAACCTTAACCCTAAACCCTAAATACTAAACCTCAAACCCTAAACCAAAACTTAAAGTAACTAAATAAATTAAGAAATAAACCTAAATAGTAAAACATGGTAAACCTAAACCTAAACCTAAACCCTAATAATGGGCAGAACCTTGACGGTAGGAACATCACCGTTAACCACGCTCAATCTTGATCTGGTAATGGAGGCGAAGGCGAAGGCGGCAGTTATCGCAGTGGTGGTGGGGGATCTGGAGGTGCTGGTTGATAACAAGGTGGTGGTCAGAGCAGTGGTGTTTATGGAGTGCGGGAGGAGCAGTGGAGGTTACAGCCATGGTGGTGGTGGAGGGAGAGATCGGGGATATGATTATGGATCATGCTACGCGAGGCGGTGCTTTAATAGGAATTGAGAAAGCGAGTACCGATCGATCTGCTACTTATGGAACTGTGTCTTTACAGTAGAGACTATTCTAATTATCTATGATTTTTGATATTCTCTATGCATGCTCATTTTTTTCTATGTCGTCGCTTGTACCTTAGAAAACTTGGTGTGTTACTTGGTTGATGAAATTGAAAAGAAAAAATGTTAAATATGAATTTGTTCCCCACTAAAAAAAACCTAAAACCCTAAATCCTAAACTAAAACCTGAACTTTAAACCTAAAACTTAAACCCTAAACCCTAAACCCTAAACCCTAAACCCTAGGCTGACCCCAAACCCTCCAAACCTAAACCCTAAACCCAAACCTCTAAACACACAAAAAAAATCCTAAACCCTACCCAACCCTAAATCCTACAACCCTAAACCATAAACATTAAACCCCAAACCTTAAACTACTCTAAAGCATCACAGACCCTTAAAACCTAAAACCTAAACTGGACTCAACAAACCCAAAACTAAAATAAATAAAAAATTTAAACCTAAATAAAATAAAAAAATAAAATAAAAACCTAAACTAAAACCTAAACTTGAATCTAAACTTAAAAAATAAAGTAAAAATAAAAACTAATATAAAATAAAATAAATAAAAGCCTAAACTAAATTAAAAAATAAAATAAAATTAAAAATATAAAACTTAAATAAAATAAAAACTAATTATAAAATAAAAATAAAATAAACCTAAATTCAAATAAATCAAAACTAAATAAAAACCTGAACCTAAAAAACAAACCTAAAAATTAAACCTAAAATAAATATAAAATAAAACCTAAACCCTAAACTAAAAATAAAAACCTAAACCTAAAATAAATAAAATAAAATAAACCTAAACCTAAACTAAAATAAACAAAACTAAAATAAATAAAACCTATACCTAAACCCTAAACTAAATAAAATAAAATAAACTAAAAATAAACTTAAGCCTAGCCTAAAAAATAAAAAAATAAACCTAAAATAAAAACCTAAAACCTAAACGTAAAATAATAAAATGAAAACCTAAACTAAACCTAAAAATAAAAACTACAATGTAAACCTAAAATATAAATTAAAAATAAAACTAAATCAAAAAGTAAACATAAACCTAAACCTAAAAAATAAACTAAAATAAATAAACCTATACTAAAATAAATAAACCTAAAATAAATAAACCAAACTAAATAAAAATAAAAAATAAACAAATTAAAAATTAAAAATTAAATTAACTAATATAAATAAAAATAAACTAAATAAACCTAAACCTACCGGTTTACTTAATTTTTTTCTTTAAAAAAAACCTTAAAACCTAAATCCTAAAATAAACCCAAAACCCTAAACCTACAACACTAAACCTACAACCCTAAACCCTAAATCCTAAATCCTAAACCTTAAAAAACCCTAAATCCTAAACCATAAACCATAAACCCTAAACCCTATACCCTATACCCTAAACCCTAATTCTAAACTATAAACCCTAAACTCTAAACCCTAAATACTAAACCCTAACCCTAATCCCTAAACCCTAAACCCCAAACCTTAAACCTAAACATAAAGTAACTAAATAAATTAAAAAATAAACCTAAACCATAAAACCTGATTAACCAAAACCTAAACCTAAAACCTAAGAATGTGCAGAACCTTTACTGCAGGAACATCACAGTCTACCATGCTCAGTATAGATATGGCAATGGAGGTGAAGGAGGAGGCGGCAGTTATCGCAGAGGTGGTGGGGGATGTGGAGGTGCTGGTGGATATGAAGGTGGTGGTCAGAGCATTGGTAGTTATGGTGGCGGGAGGAGCGACCAAGGTTACAGCCATGGTGGTGATGGACAGAGAGATCAGGTATATGATGGTGGATCCCGCTACTCGAGAGGCCCTTGTGGTTATGATGGGAAATAGAGAAATTGAAGAACGACCGATCCGATCTAACACTTATGGAACTATGTCTTTACAGTAGAAACGATTCTAGTTATTTAGGATTTTTGACTTTCTATATGCATGCACATTTTTTATCTATGTCGTCGCTTATGTCTTAGAAAACTTGGTATGTTTCTTGGTTGATGAAATCAAAAAGAAGAAATATTGAATTTGAATTTATTCTCTTTTAAAAAAACCAAAACCCTAAACCTTAAGCTAAAACCTAAGCCCTAGGCCTAAAACTTAAAACCTCAACCTTAAACCCTAAACTGTAAAATCCCTAAACCCTAAACCCTAAAACCATAAACCCTAAACCCTAAACCCTAAAACATAAACCCTAAACCCTAAACCCGAAACCTTAAACCCTAGAACCTAAACCCTAAACCCTGAACCTCAAAGCCTAAACCCTAAACCCAAAACCCTCAACTTTCCTGATATCCTAAACCTTAAAAAGCTAAAAAGCTAAACCTGAACTAAATAAAATGTAAAAATAAATTGAATTAAAAAACTTAAACCAAAATAAAATAAAGAAATAAAATAAAATAAAAACTAAACTAGAATAGAAACCTAAACCTGAACATAAACTTAAACCTAAAAAGAAATGTAAATAAAAAAAAAATTAAACTAAAATAAAATAAATAAAAACCTTAACTAGTAAAATAAAAATAAAAATAACCTAAAATCATATAAAATAAAAACTAAGTAAAAACCTAAACCTAAAAAATATAATTAAAAATAAATACATAATAAAACCTAAACCTAAAATCAAAATAAAATAAACCTAAACCAAAACTAAAAGAAACTAAACTAAAATACATAAAACCTAAACCGTAAACCTAAACCTCAACGTAAAAAATAAACTAAAGTAAAAAACCTAAACTAAAATTAATAAATCTAAAATAAATAAACTAAACTAAACTAAATAAAAATAAAAATAAACTTAAATAAAAAATAGTAATTATACTAATAAACTAAAATAAACCTAAAAATATACTAAATAAAACTAAACCTACCAAAATAGGAAAAATAATAAAATAAAAAAACCCTAACCCTAAACCCTAAACCCTAAACCTTGAACCCTAAACCTACAACCCTAAACCCTAAACCTTAAACTTTAAACCCAAAATTGTAAAACACAAAACCCTAAACCCTAAATCCAAAACCCAAAACCCAAAACCCTAAAACCTACAACCCTAAATCCTAAACCATAAACCCCAAACCCTAAACACTAAACCATAAACCCTAAAAATTAAAAAAGCTAAACCTAAACAAAATAAAACATAAAAATAAATAAATAAAAAACTTAAACCTAAATAAAATAAAAAACATAAAATAAATTAAAAACCTAAACAAAAACCTAAACCTAAACGTAAAAATAAAATAAAATAAAAAACTAAACTAAAATCAAATAAATAAAAACCTAAACTAAACTAAAAAATAAGATAAACCAAATAATAAAAAACCTAAATAAAATAAAAACTAAACATAAAATAAAAATTAAATGAACCTAAAATAAAATAAAATAAAAACTAAATTAAAACCTAAACTTAAAAAATAAACCTAAAAATAAAACCTAAAATAAATGAAAAACAAAACCTAAACACTAAACTAAAAAAAACCTAAACCTAAAATAAATAAAATAAATAAAATCTAAACCTAAAATAAACTAAAGCTAAAACCCTAAACTAAATAAAATAAAATAAACTATAATTAAACCTAAACTAAAAAATAAAACCTAAAATAAACTTAAAAAACTTAAACTTAAACTTAAAAAAATAAAATAAAACCTAAACCTAAACCTAAAATAAAAATAAAATAAAAATAAAACTAAACTAAAAAAATAAACATAAACCTAAATTGAAACCTAAATAAAATAAAAAACCTAAACTAAAATAAAAAAACCTAAAATAAATAAACTAAACTAAATTAAAATATAAAATAAATCTAAATAGAAAGAAAAAAAAATAAAATAAACTAAAATAAGTAAAAAATAAACTAAAGAAACTTATACCTACTGGTTTACTTAATTTTTTTTAAAAAAAACTTGAAACCTTAAACCCTAAACCTATAAGCTAACTAAAGCCTAAACCTAACTCAACTCTAAAACCCTAAACCTAAACCCTAAACTAACTTAAACTAACCCTAAACTGTAAACCCTAAATTGTAAACTTTAAACCCTAAACTTAACCCTAACCTAAACCTAAACAGAAACCTTAAACCTAAACTAAACCTAAACTTAAACTAACCTAAACTAAAACTAAACCTAAAACCCTAAAGCCTAAACCCTAAACCCAAAACTAACTCTAAACCCTAAACCCTAAACTAACCCTAAACCCTTAGCCTAAACCTAAACCCTAAACCCTAAAACCCTAAATCTTAAACCCAAAACTAACCTTAAACCCTAAACCTTAAAGCTTAAACCCTAAACCCTAAATGAACCCTAAACCCTAGACCCTAAACACTAAAATCCCTAAACCTAAAAGCCTAAACAAACCCTAAACCTAAACTCTAACCCTAAATCCTAAACTCTAAAAGCCTAAACACTAAACCCTAAACCCTAAAAACCTAAAAACTTAAACCTAAACTAAATAAAACCTAAGAATAAAATAAATAAAGAAACCTAAACCTAAATAAAATAACAAATAACATAAAATGAAAAGCTAAACTAAAACCTAAACCTAAACATAAAAATAAAATAAAATAAAAATAAAAATAAACTATACTAAAATAAATAAAAACCTAAACTAAACTCAAAAATAAAATAAACCTTAGAATAAAAAATATAAATACAATATAAACTAAAAATAAAATAAACCTAAAATCAAATAAAATAAAAACTAAATAAAAATCTAAACCTGAAAATTAACCTAAAAATAAAACATATAAATAAATAAAAAATGAAACCTAAACCCTAAAAAAAGCTAAAACCTAAAATAAAAATAAAATAAATCTAAATTTTAAACCCTAAACCCTAAACCCTAAACCCTAAACGCTAAACCCTAAACCTTAAACTAAAACTAAAACTAATAACTAAACTTAACTAAAACTAAAATAAACTAAATAAACTAATAACTAAAGCTAAACTAAACTAACTAAACCTAAACCTTAAACCCCAAACCCTAATAAACTAAACTAATAATAAACCTAAACCCTAGAACTAACTAAACTAACTAAACTAAACTAAATTAACTAACTAATCCCTAAACACTAAACCCTAAACCCTAACCCATAAACTAAACTAAACTACTACTTAAAACTAAACTAATAATAACTAAGTAAAACTTAATAAACTAAACCTAATAACTAAAACACTAAACCCTAAACCCTAATAAACTAAACCCTAAACCTAAACCTAAACCTAACTAACTAAACTAACTAAACTAAAACTAAACTAACTAACTAAACCTAAACCTAAACCCTAAACTCTAAACAAACTAAAAATTAATTAAAACTAAACTAAACTAATTAAACCTAAACTTAAAGCTTGCTAACTAAACCTAAACCTAAACCTTAAACCCTAAATAAATTAAAAACTAACTAACTAATAATTAACTTAAACTAATTAAACTAATTAAACTAATGAACTAATAACTAAACAAACCTAACTAATAACGAACTAAACTAATTGATAAACTTAAACCCTAAATGCTCAACCCTAAACCTAAACATAAACCTAACCTAACTAAAACTAACTAACCAAAACAACTAAAACCTAAACCTAAACCCTAAACCCTAAACCCTAATAACCTAAACTAATAACTAATAATAACTAAAACTAATAACAAACTAAACCTAAACCTAAATATAAACCTAAAACTAAACATAAACTAAGAAAAACTAAACTAATAAACCTAAATAACTTAACTAAACCTAACTAAAAACTAATAAACTAACTAAACTTGAACTAATAAACTAAACTAAACCCTAAACTCTAAACAAACTAACTAAACCTAAACCATAAACCCTTAAACTAATAACGAATAAAACCTAATAAAATTAATAATAAATAATAACTAAACTAGTAACTAATTAAATAAACAAATAACTAATAAACTAACTAACTAAACTAATAACTAAACTAAAACCTACCTAAACTAAAAACTAAACCTAATAATAACTAACTAACCTAAAACTAATAACGAAACTAACTAAACTAAACTAAAACTAATAATAACTAATTAACTATACCTAAATCCTAAATCCTAAACCTAATAACTAAACTAATAAACTAAACTATACCTAAACCCTAAATCCTAAACCATAAATCTAATTAACTAAACTCAACTAACTAAAAATTAAATTAAACTTAATAACTAAAATAAAACTAACTAACAACTAAACTTAAACCTAAACTAATGAACAAATAAACTAACTAAACCCAAAACTAACTAAACTAGCTAAACTAAACTAAACTAAACTAATAAAAAGTAATAGCTAAACTAAACTAATAACTAAACTAATGTAAAACTAATTAACTAACTAACTAAAACTAAAACTAATTAATAACTAACTAAACCTAAGCTAACTAAACAAAAACTAACTAATAACTAATTTAACTAATTAAATTAACTAATAAACTAACGAAACTAAACTAATTAAACTATCAACTAAAACTAAACTAACTAAACTAACTAAGTAAAATTATTAATAAACTAACTAACCTAAATCATAAACCCTAAACCCTAAACCTAAACCTAATAAACTAATAAAACTAATAAACTAAAACTAACTAACTAACTAAAACCTAAACCTAAACCCCAATAAAGAAAACTAACTAATAAACTAACTAAACCATCTAAACCTAAAACCTAAACTAACTAAACCAATAAATAAAACTAAACCTAAACCCTAAACCTAACCTAACTAACTAATAAATAAAACTAAATTAATAACCAATAAAACCTAAAAACTAAAATAAACTAATAAAACCTAAACTACTAAACTAAACTAATAAAACTAAAACAAAATAAAACTAACTAAACTAAAACTAATAACTAAAATTAAATAACTAACCAAACCTAAAACCCAAAACTACTAAAACTAAAATTAAACTAAACTAACTTAACTAACTAAAACTAAACTAAACTAAAAAAATTAACTAAACTAAAACTAAACCTAAACTAAACTAATAATAATAACTAACTAAACTAAACCCAAATTAAATAAACTAAAATAAACTAACTAAAACTAAAACTAACTAAACTAATAACTAAACTAAACTAAACCAATAAAACTAATAAACTAATAAACTAAACTCCTAAACTAAACAAATAACTAATAACTAAAACTAAAACTAAAACTAAACTAAACTAAACTAAACTAAATTAACAAACTAAACTAAACTAAACTAAACTAAACTAAAACTAACTAAACTAAAAAACTAAACTAACTAAACTAAACTAAACCCTAAACTAAACTAAACTAAAACTAAAACTAAACTAAAACTAATAATAACTAAACTAATAAACTACTGAAATAAAAAATAAACTAAACTAAGTACTAAATTAACTAAACTAATAAACTAAACTAACTACTAAATTAAATAAAAACTAATAAACTAATGAAACTAAACTAAAAACATAAACCAAAACCTAATAAGCTAAACTAAACTAAACTAAACTAACTAACAAACTAAAACTAAACCTAAACCTAATAAACTAAACTACACTTAAACCCTAAACCTAAGTTAACTAAATAAACACTAAACCTAATAACTAATAAAAAAACTAAAACTAATGACTAATAAAAACTAAGCTAATAATAAAACTAATTAATAAAACTAAACTCTAAACCATAAACTTAACTAAAGCTAACTAAAAATAAAAAACTAAACCAAAACTAAACTAAATAACTAACTAAAACTAAATAACTAAATAACTAATAACTAAACCCTTAACCCTAAACCCTAATAACTAAAACCTAACTAGACTAAACTAATAAAACTAACCTAAACTAACTAAAACTAATTAACTAATTAATAAAACTAAATATAACTAATAAAACTAAAAATAGTTAATAACTAATAAAGCTAAATTAAAACATAACTAAACCAAATAACATAAACCCTAAACCCTAAACCTGAAACCTCAACTAAAACTAAACTAATAACTAAACTAAACCTAATAAACTAATAAAATTAATAACTAAACTAATAACTAAAATAACTAACTAATAACTAAACTTAAACTAATAACTTAAACTAAACCTAAACCTTAAACATAAAACTAAACACTAAACCCTAAACCCTAAACTTATTAGTAAACTAATTAAACTAACAATGACTAAACTAATAACTAATTAACCTAATAACTAAACTAATAAAACTAACTAACTAATAAACCAAAACTAACTAAATAAACTAATAACTAATAATAACAAATAATTAATTAATAAAACCTAAAACTTAAACAAACTAACTAATAAAACCTAAACCTAAACCAAATAAAAGTAAACTAACTAAATTAAAACTAATTAATAACCTAAACCTAAACCTTAAACCTAACCAAACTAAACTTAAACTAAACTAAACCAAAACCTAATAACCCTAAACTAAGATAACTAAACTAATAACTAAACTAATAACTAAACTAAAACTAATAACTAAACCTAAACCTAAACCCCTAATAACTAAAACTAAATAAACCTAAACTTAATTAACTAAATTAAACTAAAAAAAACCTAAACCTAAACTTAAAACCTAAAGCTAAAGCTAAACCAAAACTAACTAACTAATTTAAACTAAACTAATAAAATTCAAAATTAAACTAAACTAAACTAATAATAACTAATAACTAATCACTAAACTAAAACTAATAATAACTATAATAATAAACCTAAACCCTAATCCCTAATAACTAAAAACTAAATTGACTAAATAACTAATAACTAACTAAACTAAACTTAAACCCTAAACCCTAAACTAAATAAACTAAACTAAACTAAACATAAACCTAAACCATAAACTAATAACTAAACTAAAATAACTAAATATAAACTAATAATAATAAAAAACTAAACCCTAAACTAATAAAACTAAACTAAAACCTAAACCCTTAAACCTAAACTAAAAAAAAGCTAACAAAATTGGCTAATAATTAAACTAAAGAAAACTAACTAAACTAGACATAATAGCTAAACTAAACTAAACCTAAACCTCAACCCTAAACCCTAAATCTAAACCCTAAACCCTAAACCATAAACCCTAAAATGAAAAACTAAAACTAAACTAAAACTAAACTAAACCCTAAACCCCCTAAACCTAAACCATAAACCTAATAGCTAAACTAATAAAAGTAAACTAACTAAATAAACCTAAACTAAAACTAATAAACTAATAATAATAAAACTAATAACTAATAAAGATTTAATAAACTAACTAATAAACTAATAAACCTAAACCCTAAACCCAAAATTAAATTAAACTAACAAATTAATAAGTAAGCTAAAATAAAACTAAAAAAATAAACTAAAATACTAATCAACTAGGAACCTAACTAAAACCTAAACCCTAAACCCTAAACCTAAACCTAACTAAACTAAAAACTAAACTTAATAAACTAATAAAAACCTAAATAACTAATAAACTAAAACCTAAGCTAATAAACTAATAACTAAACTAAATTAAAATTAAAATTAAACTAAATAAACTAATAAACTAAAACTTAAACTAAAAAAATAATAATAAAACTAATAAAACTAAAACTAATAAATCTAATAAAACTAACTTAAGCCCTAAATACTAAACCTTAAACCTAAACCCTAAATTATAAATCTAAACTAAACCTAAATCCTAAACCCTAAACCCTAAACTAAACTAATAATAAACTATAACAAACTAAACTAAAACCCTAAACCTAAACCCAAAAACCAAAACCTAAACCTAAACCCTAAACCTAATAATTAACTAACAAAACTAAAATTAAACTAATAAAATATACTAAACATAAATTAAACCCTAAACCCCACCCCTAAACCTAAACTAATAAAATAAACTAACTAATAAACTTAAACCCTAAAACCTAAACCTAATAACTAAACTAATATTAACTAAACTAAATAACCTAAACTAACTAAAATTAAACTAAACTAAAAACTAAAACTAAAAACTAAAAACTTAAACCTAACTAATTAACTAAACTAAACTAAAAACTAAACTAATAACAAAACTAATAAACTACATAAACTAAATAAAACTAATAAATAAAAAGAATTAATAAAACTAAACTAAAACCTAAAACTAACTAAAACCTAAACTAATAACTAATAACTAAAACTAATAAACCTAAACATAAACCTAAACCTTAACCTAAACCTAAACCCCCTAAAACCTAAACTAGCCTAAAACTAAACCTAAACTAATAACTAGTTAATAACTAAACTAAACCTAAAACCTAACTAACTAAACAAAACTAAAACCTAAAATAACTAATTAACTAAAAACTAAACTAATAACTAAAATTAAACTAAACCTAAACCCCCAAAACCCCAAAACTCCACTAAAACTTAAACTAAAAACTAATAAATAAAACTAATAACCTAACTAAACAAAACAATTAAACTAATAAAACTAATTAAACTAATAAAACTAATAAAACTAACAAAACTAAACTAAAACTAAACTAATAAACTAAACTAATAAAACTAACTAAACTAACTAATACTAATAGCTAAACCTAAACCTAATAACTAAACTAAACTAAACTAAACCTAAACCTAAAAAATTAATAACTAAATATAAACCCTAAAACCTAAATAAAACTAAAACTAAACTAAAATAATAAACCAAAACTAATAAAAAACTAACTAATAACTAAACTAAACTAAAACTAATACTAAACTAACTAACTAAACCCTAAACCTAAAGCTAAACCTAAACCCTAAACCTAAACTAATAACTAATAAATCTAAAGCTAAACCTAACTAACTAAACTAACTAAACTCAAAAACCCAAAACCCTAAACCTTAACCTAACTAACTAATAAACTAAACTAATAATAACTAATAAAAAACTAATAAAACTAAACAAACTAACTAAACTAAACTAAACTAACTACTAAACCCTAAACCCTAAACCTAAACCTAAACAAACTGAACTAAACCTAAACCCTAAACCCTAACTAAACTAATAACTAAACTAAACTAAGCTAAAAACCAAGCTAACTAATAATAACTAAACTAAACTAAGCTAAACTAAACTAATAACTAAACTAAACTAAGCTAAAAACTAAGCTAACTAATAACTAAACTAAACTAAGCTAAAAACCAAGCTAACTAAACTAATAACTAAACTAAACTAATAATAATTAAACTAAACTAAGCTAAAAACCAAGCTAACTAATAATTAAACTATTAACTAAACTAACTAAACTAATAAATATCTAAACCTAAACTAAACCCAAACCTTAAACCCTAAACCTAAAAGTAATTAAACTAAACTAATTAAAACTAATATTAACAAAAACTAATAACTAACCTAAACAAAATTAATAACTAAACTAACTAACTAACTAAAACTAACTAATAAATAAACCTAATAATAATTAAACTAACTAAAGTAATTAACTAAAACTAAATAATAATAAAACTAATAAAAAAAACTAATAAATAATAATAACTAATAAAACCTAAAATAATAAAATTAATAAAACCTAAACTAATAAACTTAATAAACTAATAACTGTCTAATAACTAAAAAACCTAAAACCTAAACCTAAACTAATAAATAACTAAACTAATAAACTAATAGAACTAATAAAACTAACTAAACCTAAACCTAAACCTAAACCTAAAGCCTAATAATAAAAACTAAAACCTAAACCTAACTAATAACTAAACTAAACCTAAACCCTAAATCATTAACCCTAAACAAAACTAATAACTAAACTAACTAATAATAACTAATAAAACTAAACTAAACTAAACTAATAAATTAATAAAACTAAAATTAATAACTAAACTAAAAACTAAAATTAAACTAACTAAACCAAAACCCAATAAACTAAACTAATTAAAACTAACTAAAGTAAAACTAAAACTATACTAATAACTAACTAACTAAAAACTTAAACTGAAAAACTAATTACTAAACTAAACCTAAAAACTAACTAAAAACTAATAAAACTAAACTAACTAAACTAACTAATAACTAATAAACTAAACTAAAACTAACTAAACCTAAACCCTAAATTTAACTAACTAATAACTAATAACTAAATAAACTAACTAATAAACTAATAATAACTAAAACCTAAACTAATAAATAAAACTAAATAACCTAAACCTTATGTCCTAAACTAAAACCTAAATTAACAATAATAAATAAATAATTAATAACTAACTAAAACTATTAACTAAAATTAAAACTAACTAATTAAATAACTAAACTAACTAAACTAATTAAACTAACTAACAATAACTAATAAACTAATAAATTAAACTAAAAACTAAAACCTAAACCCTAAATGAAAACCTAATCCATAAACCTAAACTAAAACTAACTAAACCTAATCCCTAAAAAACTAACTAAAAACTTAAACCATAAATCCTAAATTAATAGCTAATAACTAACTAAACTAACTAAACTAAAAACTAAACTTAATAAAATTAAAACCTAAATAACTAAACAAAATAACTAATAAAACCAACTAAAACTAATAAAACCAATTCAACTAACTAATAGTTAAAACTAATTAAATAATAACTAAAACTAAACTAACTAACCTAAACCAAATCTAAATTAATAATAACTAAACCTAAACCCTAAACCCTAATCAAACTAAAACTAACTAAACTAAAAACCTTAAACCCTAAACCTATCTAAAATTAATAAACTAAATGAAACCTAAACCTTAAACTTAAACTATTAACTAATAAACTAATTAAAACTAATAACTAAACTAATAACTAAAGCTAACTAAACTAAAACTAAACTAATAATAAATAAACTAAATAAACTAACTAATAACTACACCTAAACTAACTAAACTAACTAATAAAACCTAACTAACTAAAACTAACTAATAACCTATACCTAAACCTAAACCCTAAATCCTAAACCCTAAACTAATTAACTAACTAACTAACTAAAACTACCTAATAATAACTAAATTAATTAAAATTAATAACTAAACTAAATACTAAACCTAAACCTAAACTAAAAACTAATAAAACTAACTAACTAATAACCTAAACCCTAAACCCTAAACCCTAAAACCCCTAATAAAATTTAAACTAATAATAAAACTAAAACTAATAATAACTAAGTTAAACCCTAAACCTAACTAAACTAAACTAAACCATAAACCCCTAAACCTAAACCCCTAAACTTAAACCCTAAACCCTAAACCTTAAACCCTAAACCCCCTAAACCTAAACCCTAAACCCCAAACCCCCTAAACCCTAAACCCTAAACCCTAAACCATAAACTAATAACTAATAAGTAATAATTAAAACCTAAATTACTAAACTCAAACCTATCTAAACTAAAACTAACTAATTAAAACTAATAACTAACTAAATAAAACCTAAACCCTAAACTGAAACCTTAAACTAACCTAATAAACTATAATAACTAAAAATTAAAACTAAATTAAACTAAACTAATGAAACTAACTAAACTAATAATAGTTAACTAATAACTAAACAATAACTAAACTTAATCTAAACCCTAAACTAATAATTAACTAAACTAAACCTAACTAATAAACTAAAAACTAGCTAAAATAACTAAACTAATAACTAAATTAACTAAACTAACTAAACTAATAACTAAAACTAATAACTAATAATAACTAATAAAACCTAAACTAATAAAATAAGTAAAACCTAAATTAATAAACCTAATAAACTAATAACTAACTAATAACTAACTAATAACTAAAAAACCTAAAACCTAAACCTAAACTAATAAATAACTAAAATAATAAACTAATAGAGCTAATAAAACTAACTAAACTTAAACCTAAACCTAAACCTAAACCCTAATAATGAAATCTAAAACCTAAACCTAACTAATAACTAAACTAAATCTAAACCCTAAACCCTAAACCCTAAACCCTAAACTAAACTAATAACTAAACTAACTAATAATAACTAATAAAACTAAACTAAACTAAATTAATAAATTAAGAAAACTATAACTAATAACTAAACTAAAAATTAAAACTAAATTAACTAAACCTAAACTTAATAAAATAAACTAACTAAAACTAACTAAACTAAAACTAAAACTAAAACTATACTAATAACTAACTAACTAAAAACATAAACTAAAAACTAATAACTAAACTAAACCTAAAAACTAACTAAAAACTAATAAAACTAAACTAACTAAACTAACTAATAACAAATAAACTAAACTAAAACTAACTAAACCAAAACCCTAAATCTAACTAACTAATAACTAATAATTAAAATAACTAATTAATAAACTATTAATAACTAAAACCTAAACTAATAATTAAAACTAAATAACCTAAACCCTAAACCCTAAATTAAAACCTAAACTAATAATAATAAAGAAGTAATTAATAATTAACTAAAACTAATAACTAAAGCTAAAACTAAATAACTAAATAACTAAACTAACTAAACTAAGTAAACTAACTAATAATAACTAATAAACCTAGTAAACTAAACTAAAAACTAAAACATAAAGCCTAAATGAAAACCTAATACCTAAACCTAAACTAAAACTAACTAAACTTAATATTTAAAAAACTAACTAAAAACCTAAAACATAAACCCTAAATTAATAATTAATAACTAATAAAACTAATAAAACTAAAAACCAAAGCTAATAAAACTAAAACCTAAATAACTAAACTAAATAACCAATAAAACTAACTAAAACTAATACAACTAACTAATAATTAAAATAAACTAAATAACAAGTAAAACTAAACTAACTAACCTAACTAACTAACTAACCTAAACTAAAACTAAACTAATAATAACTAAACCTAAACCCTAAACCATAGACTAATTAAAACAAACTAAACTAAAAACCCTAAACCCTAAAAATAACTAAAACTAATAAACTAAACTAAACCTAAACCCTAAACCTAAACTAATAACTAATAAACTAACTAAAACTAATAACTAAACTAATAACTAAAACTAACTATACTAAAACTAAAACTAAACTAATAATTAATAAACTAACTAAACTAACTAATAACTAAACCTAAACTAGCTAAACTAACTAATAAAACCTAACTAATTAAAAAAACTAATAATCTATACCTAAACCTAAACCCTAAATAGATTAACTAACTAACTAAATAAAATTAACTAATAACAACTAAACTAATTAAAACTAATAGCTAAAATAAAAACTAAACTTAAATCCTAAACGAAAAACTAATAAAACTAACTAACTAATAACCTAAACCCTAAACCCTAAACCCCAGAATAAAACTTAAACTAATAACTAAACTAAAATTAATAATAACTAGCCTAAACCCTAAACTAACTAAACTAAACTAAACTAAACCCTAAACCCTAAACCCTAAACCTTAAACCCCCTAAACTTAAACCCTAAAATCCCTAAACCTAAACCCTAAACCCTAAACCACACTAATAAATAAACCAATAACTAAAACCTATCTAAACCAAAACTAACTAATAAAAACTAATAATTAATTAAAGAAAACCTAAACTATAAACCTGAAACTTAAACCCTAAACTAACCTAATAAACTATAAAAACTAAAAACTAAACCTAAACTAAACTAAACTAATAAAACTAACTATACTAATAATAATTAACTAATAACTAAACTAATAACCAAACCTAATAATAACTAAACTAAACCTAAACCCTAAACTAATAACTAGCTAAACTAAACCTAACTAATAAACTAAAAACTAACTAAACTAACTAAACTAATAGCTAAACTAACTAAACTAATAAACTAAACTAAACTAACTAAATAATTAAAGCAAAACCTAACTAAACCAACTAAATAATAACTAAACTAACTAACTAAATAAAACCTAATTAAACTAAATAAACCCTAAACCCTAAACCTAATTAAAACCAACTAAACTAATAAACAAATAGCTAACTAAACTAAACCTAATAACTAAACTAAACCCTAAACCCTAAAATTAAACTAACTAAACTAAACTAAAACCCTAAACCTAAACCTAAACCTAATAAATAAAATAAAGTAAACCTAAACCCTAAATCCCCCTAAAACTAATAAACTAATAAACCTAAACCCTAACTAAACTAATTATGCCTTATTTAATAATTATTAGCTAAACTATTGGCCATTATCTTCAATGGAGCATTTTAGTATAACTCTCTTGAATCATGCTCCTCTTTTGATTTCTATTAAGGATTTTGTTCATAACAATAATGTCATTAAAAATTTTTATTTTCAAAGTTTATGTTTAGATGATAAAAGTTTTCTTATTGTTATTGTTTATGAATGGTGCGCTCCTCTTTATTCTGATGATTATGCATTTGGTATGATGAGATTTTTTTGGTTATGCTTACAAGGCTTAAGCATAATATCACTTGGTGGAACAGAAACTGCTTTAAAATTTTTTTTGATAATATCAAAAAAATCTGGAACAAAGGTTAAAAGATTTGGAAGAACTGGTTATTACTAATTCTTCTTTTAGTTTTAACCTTGCTGAAGCTAAAGATAATCTGATGAAGTTTCAAGATATGGAGGAGACATATTGAAGACAAAAAGCTGCCTGTAAGCATTTTTATGAGGGAGAAAGAATCACTAAATATTTTCATGCTTTGGTAATGAAAAGGCGTGTTCTTGGTTGCATTCATAAAATCAAGAATTTGGATGGTTATTAGCTTACTAAAAAAGGGGTTATATTCTCTTCTACTATTAGTTTCTATAAAAAATAAAACTATTAACTCAACTTGATATCTAATCCCTCTATCATTCCTTCTATTATGTCTATAAGGAATAATGAGTGCTTGGTTGCTCCTTCTTCTGATGAGGAAATTTTTAATATTCATAATGGTATGAATGCTGATTTTGTTGCAGAGCCGGATGGTTACACTACTTTATTCTTTCAAAAATCTTGGTTTATTTTTAAAGTTGATCGTGTTAATGTTGGTAAGGATTTTTTTCAAGGGAATTATCTTACTAAATATTTTACTAGCATTTCTATTGTTCTTATTTATTAAATTTGAAAAGTAAAGTGACCTTGTGATTACTAATCATAAAAGTTGTTTTATCACTTCTACTTCTATTTCAGATCAAATAATTAATAAAATTAAGGATACTATTGCTTTTTCTCATCAAAATCTTCCTATTAAATATTTAGGCTCTCCTTTATATTTTTCAAATGAGATCCCATCTTTTTGATAAGGTAATCCATAATATTCAAAATAAAATTTCTACCATTGAATTTCATATCTTATCCTTTGGTGGTAGATTAATCGTTATTAAAAGTATTCTTTACTCTCTTCCTTTTTACTTGTTACTTAATATTGTTCCAAATTCTCTTGTTCTTATCCTGATTGAAAGACTTTTTAATAAGTTTTTTTGGGACTCTAAAAATTCAGCTAGAAGGCTTCATTAGACTTCTTGGTCTAATATGTGTGGTACTATTTATGAAATTGGTATTGGGTGTAGATCTTTGATGGATTCCACCAATGTTTTTTCTTATAAACTTTCGTGGAATTTTTAGAAAAATGAAAGTCTTTGGTCTAAATTCATGAATTTTAAATATTGAAAAGGTAAGCATCCTTTAATTTGCAATTATAAACATGGTGATTATATTTTTTGGAAACGGCTCTGTGATATTAAATGGAAAGTGGAACCTCTCATTTTTTGAGGTATTAATAATGGATCTTCTTTCTTTTGGCAAGATAACTGGATGAGGGACTTTTCCATTGATTCTTTGTTGAATACTTACTCTACATCTTCTTTGAAAGTTAGTCATTTTATTTATAATGGTGATTGGAATTTCTCTCTTTTTAATGATTTGATTCGTGATTTCATTAATAATAACATCATCAATATTTTTATTGATGGTATTTCTCTAGATCAAATTCTTTTCAAAATTTCAAGTAATGGAGAATTTTCTTTTAAAGATACTTGGTACCATATCAGAGTTAAAAATCCTCTTCTCCTATTTTCTTTAAAATTTGAAATAATATTATTCCTACTTTTTATTCTATTCTTGTGTGGAGAATTTTAAGGGACTATATTATTGTTGGCACTTTAATTTTGGACAAAGGTTTTTATCTACACTCTAAATTTATTAGTTGCTTTCATATTAAGAATGTTAGTCATGTTTTTATTAATGGTGCCATTGCCTCTAAAGTTTGGGGTTGGTATAAGGATTTATTTAAGTTATATTATTTTAATGGTAATTTAACTTTAATGCAACTTCTTGACTCTTATTTTCTTATTATAGTGGTACTGGTTTTAATTGGTTTCCATATCCTTTGAGCCTAGTGGTTTTCTTTCTATGGCTCATGCTTTCTGTCTCCTGCTGGGTTATGCTTGTGCAAAATTTTAGCCTACCCATTTTACCAATGAATGTTGGGTTTGCCTCTGGTTTTGGATGGTTGTGGCCTTTTTGAAATTAGAATTGTAAATGCTATGGTTGGTTCTACTGGTTGCTGCTATTTATTTCTTTCATCTACCTGGCTATTTTGGGTGGTTATTTTTTCATGCCTGCTATTAGCCTCTTCTGGCTTGGCTTAGTTTTGGGTTTTTTGGTGGTTGTTGTTCTCTTTTCTTGGTTTGGATTGGAGGTTTTTGCTAGTTGGTTCCATTTGCCCTATTAATTGGAGTTAGATGTTATGTGGTTATTATCTCCCCATTTTCTCTTTTGTAGTGATTATCCGCTCTTTGGAATTTGGAAGGGGTTTTGTTTGCCTCTAGCCTTATTCCTTTCATTATAGTTTTGCTGCTTGTGGTTGGTGTCCTCCTGGCCTTTTAAATTGGTCAAGGTGATTACCATTTTTATTTCTTGGTTATTTTGGAGATCTCCAGGTGGGTTGTGGCTTTGTCTGCTGTTGTTCTTTTCTTTTTTTTTGGCTCTATCTATAGGTTAGTTTTGTTGGCTGACTGGGCTAGTTGGCTATTTTGGCTGGCTAGGTTGGTTGGCTGGGTGGATGGGTTAGCTGTGTTGGATGGTTCACTTAGGTGATTTTGGTTGGGTTCTTTTAGTTGGGTTTTTGGTCTGCTCCTTGGTTGGTTAACCTCTCTTGAGTGAAGTTATTTTTCCTTTATTTTTGCTTCCCAGTTTGGGTGTTGATTTGCCTGCTGCTTTGACTTCGCCCACTGCAGGCAAATCGACAAGGTCCATCATGATCCCCTGGTCCACTTAGTCAGAGGAGGTAGTCGACCCAACTTGACCGAAGGGTCCTTGTCAGCAATGATGGATTACGTCATCCAAGGTATCCTTGTAGACTTGGGGTGGAGTTTGTCCAAGGTATCCAAGGCTGCTGGCTATTTTGTTGGTGGAGGATATGAGCTCTTATGGGTTTTTTGGTCCTCTTTTAGGACTTGTTGTTGGGGTTTCGCTACTTGATGGGTTTTTTATGGGTACTGTCTTGCCTTGGATGCTTTTCCTGTGGCTTAGTGTTTTGTGCTTTATGTTGGCTATTGGTATTGACTACCTTTGGTTTAGTTGGCACTCCTTGTTTCTTGATATTTGCCTCTTGGTTGGTGATGGTGGATTTGCTTCTTTTTTTGGCTGCCTTGGTGGTGGTTTTGATGGTAATTTCTAGTTGCCCTCTTGGTCTCTCTATGTTTTAGCTTTCCTCTCTCTGGTGCTTCTTATCTTCTACTATTTTATTATTTGGGTGGAGGTTTTGCCCTTGGATTTGGATTGCTTGTGCTTTAGAGATAGTTGGGGGTTCTTCTAGACCATTGACCTTGATGTAACTTCTAGGACGCTGGCTTTATGTGCTTGGTCTATCGGGTTTTGGTGGTATACCTAGTGGCTATTATTTTTTTGGTGCAAGGGCTACATCACTATGGATTGTATTGCCTTGGATGGTTGCTTATATTAGGTATGTTGGATATGATGGCCTTGATGTTTCCCCATATCTTCTCTCTAGTTAGTAGCATGCATATGATTGTAACCCTTCCCAAGAAGTTTGGATGCTCATATGTATTGTTGCCCTCGAGATGATCTAAACCGAATTTAACTCTCTTTCTCCTCTTTCTAAATTGTTTACTTTATCATTTTTCATTGAGCTACAACCACTTTGTAGTATTTTGCGATTTCTTTTGCGTTGGAGCTTCTAAGATGGAATGATCTTTACCGCCCAACTCAAGTACTATTGATATGGAGCTTATCTTGCCTTCTCATCATCATGAGTTGCTACCGACTAGTCCTTTACTATTTTCTTAAGTTTTATTATTCCTTTTGTGTATTTTCTCATTTGCTTTTATGCTATTTTTTTGCTCTTTATTTTCTTTTGTCCATTGTACTTAGATGGGGGTTTAGCTTTTTAGGTTTCTTGTAGCTCTGTGAGTAGTAGAAATTTGAGCATTACCCCTTTTAAGGACATTATATCCTTTATTTTTATGGTAATAAAATTCTAATTTTCCCTAAAAAAAACTAAACCCTAAGAATGGGCAGAACCTTGATGGTAAGAACATCACTCTCAACCAGGTTCAATCTAGATCTCGCGGTGGAGGCGAAAGGGGAGGCAGCAGTTATTGTAATGGTGGTGGAGGATCTGGAGGTGCTGGTGGATATGGAGGTGGTGGTCAGAGCATTGGTGGTTATGGAGGATGGAGGAGCGACGGAGGTTATAGCCAATGTGGTGGGAATGGGAGAGATCAAGGATACGATGGTGGATCCCGCTACTCGAGAAGTCGGGGTGGCTCTGATGGGAACTGGAGAAACTAAAAAATTGTCGATCCAATATGCTGCTTATGGAACTGTGTCATTACAATAGAGACAGTTCTACTTATCTAATGTTTTTGATTTACCCTATGCGTGCTTATTTTTTATTTATGTTGTCGCTTGTATTTTAGAAAACTTGGTGTGTTACTTGGTTGAGGAAATCAAAAGAAAAATGTTGAATCTGAATTTGTTCCCTGTTAAAAAAAACCTAAAAATCCTAAACCCTAAACTAAAATCTAAACCCAAAACCCTAAATCCTAAACCATAAAACCATAAACCCTAAACCCTAAACCTACAACCCTAAAACATAAATCCTAAACCCTACACCCTAAAAAATACTAAACCTTAAACCCCTAAACCCTGAACCCTAAACCCTATACCTTAAAACCCTAAACCCTAAACCCTAAACCCTAAAGCCTAAATCATAAACCCTAAAGCCTAAATGCCAAAACATAAATTTAAACTTAAAGTAACTAAATAAGTTAAAAAGTAAATCAAAACCCTAAAACCTAACAAACCTAAACCTAAACCATAAGAGTGGGTAGAACCTGATGTGAACATCATCCAACCACGCTATCCGGCAAAGGGAGGTGAAGGTGGAGGCAGAGGTTATCAAAGTGGTGGTGGGGAATCTAAAGGTGCTGGTGGATATGGAGGTGGTGGTCAGAGCAAAGGTGGTTGTGGAGGCAGGAGGAGCGATAGAGGTTATAGTCGTGGTGGTGGTGGAGGGATAGATCAGGGATATGATGGTGGATCTGACTACTCGAGAGGCCAGGTTGGTTTTAATGGGAATTGGAGAAACTTAAAAATGGCCAATACGATCTGCTAATGAACTATTCCTTTATAGTAGAGACAGTTCTAATTATCTAGGGTTTTTGATTTGCTCTAAAAGTGCTCATTTTTTATCTATGTCATCACTTGTGTCTTAGAAAACTTGGTGTGTTACTTGGTTGATGAAATCAAAAAAAAAATGTTGAATATGAATTTATTCTATATTAAAAAAAAATCCAAAAACCCTTAACACTAAAGTAAAATAAGAACCCTAAACCTATGAGAGGCCGAGGTGGTTCTGATGGGAACTGGAGAAAATGAAGAACGACCAACACTGCTATGGAACTATGTCTAAAGATAGATTTTAGTTATCTAGGGTTTTTTATTTGCTCTATGAGGTGCTCATTTTTTATCTATGTCGTAACTTGTGTCCTAGAAAACTTGGTGTGTTACATGGTTAATGAAATCGAAAAGAAAAAATGTTGAATCTAAATTTGTTATTTATTTGAAAAAAACATAAAACCCTAAATAGTAAACTAAAACTAGAACCCTAAACCAAAAACCTAAATCCTAAACCCTAAACCCTAAACCCTAAAAAACTTAAACCCTAAACCCCAAGCCCTAAACCCTAAAACCCTAAACCTTAAACAATAAACCCTAAACCCTAAACCCTAAATCCTAAATCATAAACTCTAAACTTTAACCCTAACCCTAACCCTAAACCCTAAGCCCTAAACCCTAAACCCTAAAACCCTAAACTCTAAGCTCTAAATAAACCCTAAATCATAAAGCTTTGTCCTTAAGCCCTAAACCCTAAACTAACCTTAAACTCTAAGCTAACCCTAAACCATAAACCCTAAATGCTAAACCCTAAACCTAAAACCCTAAACTCTAAAGTCAAACATAAACTTAAATCAGAAACCCAAACCTAAACCTTAATCCCTAACCCTAAACTCCTAAACCCTAAAACTATAAACCATAAAACCTTAAACCCTAAACCCTAAACCCTAAACCCCAAACCCTAAACCTAAACCTAAAGTAACTAAATAAATTAAAAAAAAACTTAAAACCTAATAAACCTTAACCTAAACCAAAACCCTAAACCCTAAACCTTAAACCTTAAAACCCTAAAACATAAAAGCTAAATCGTAAACCCCTAAACCCTAAACACTAAACCCTAAACCCTAAACCCTAAACCCAAAACACTAAACTAACCGTAAACCCTAAACCCTAAACTTTAAAAACCTAAAAACCTTAAAACCAAAACCTAAATTAAATAAAACCTGAAAATAAAATAAATAAATAAAACCTAAACCAAAATAAAATAAAATAGAAACATAAAATAAAACCTAAACTTAAACTTAAACCTAAACCTAAACATAAAAAGAAAATAAAATAAAAAATTAAAACTAAACTAAAATAAAATAAATAAAAACCTAAAGTAAACTAAACAAATAAAAAACCTAAATAAAATAAAAAACTAAACTTAAAATAAAAATAAAATAAACCTAAAATAAAATAAAATAAAAATTGAATACAAACCTAAACTTAAAAAAATAAACCAAAAATAAAACATAAAAATAAATAAAAAATAAAACCTAAACCATAAACTAAAATATAAAAAAACCTAAACCTAAACCTAAAATAAAATAAACTAAACCAAAATTAATAAAACTTAAACCTAAACCTAAAATAACCTTAAACTAAATAAAATAAAATAAACTAAAAATAAACCTAAACCTAAATGAAAAAATAAAACCTAATAAAAACCTAAAACTTAAACAAAAAAAATAAAATAAAAACCTGAACCTAAACCTAAAAAAATAAAATAAAAACCTAAACCTTAACCTAAAAAAAAAAATCAAACCTAAACTTATAAAAGAAAATAAAAATAAAACTCAACTAAAAAATATATTTAAACCTAAACCTAAACCTAAAAGATAAACTAAAATAGAAAATCTATGATAAAATAAATAAACTTAAAATAAATAAACTAAACTAAATAAAAATAAAAATAAATTTAAATAGAAATAAAAAAATTAAGAAAACTAAAATAAATATAAATTAAGCTAAATATAATAAATAAACCTAAACTTATCGATTTACTTAATTAAACAAAAAAAACCCTAAACCCTAAACCAACAACCCTAAACCCTAAACCCTAAACCCTAGACCCTAACCCTAAACCCTAAACCCTAAACCCTCAGCATAAACCCTAAACCCTAAACCCTAAACCCCAAACCCTAAACCCCTAACCCAAAACCTAAACCTAAATTAACTAAATAAATTAGAAAATAAACCTAACCCCAAAAACCTAATAAACTTAAACTTAAAGAAAAACCCTAAGAATGGGTAGAACCTTGACGGAAGGAACATTACCTAACTACCCACCTAGATCCAAGAGACTAAGGAGGAGGCTTAAAACATGTGGTGGGGAACTAGAGGTGCATTGACATGGAGGTGGTAAAGCAAACTTAACTGAAAAGGTTACAACCTAAAGAGAACAAGGATATGATGGTGGATCCCACTACTAGGTCTGGTTCTAAACAATAAAACTAAAGAACCCAAAACGCTAATGAAACTATGTCTATACAACAAACGTGGTTCTAGTTATCTAAGGTTTTTCATTTGCTCTAAACATGCTCACTTTTTATTTATGTCATCACTTGTGTCTTAAAAACTTGTGTGTTACTTGATGAAATTAAAAGAAGAAATGTTGAATCTGAATTTGTTCTATGTTAAAAGAACCCTAAACCCTAAACTAAAACTTGAACCATAAACCTAAAATCTAAACTATAAATCATAAATCTTAAAAACCCTAAACCATAAACCCTAAACCTTAAACCCTAAACACCTAAAAACTTAATCCTAAACTAATTAAAACCTAAAATTAAAATAAATAACTAAAACCTAAACCTAAATAAATAAAATAATAAAATAAAATAAAAACTTATACTAAACAAAAACTAATAACTAAACTAATAATAACTAAACTAACTAAACGAAAACTAATAACTAATAAACTAAAACTAAGAAACTAACTAAATAACTAATAAATAACTAATAATAACTAACTAACTAATAACTAAACTAAACTAATAAACTAAAACTAAATAACTAATAATAAATAACACTAAACTAATAAATTAATAATAAACCAAACTAAAAAAAACTAATAACTAAACTAATAATAAAAAAACTAACCTAAAAATAAACTAAATAATAAATAAAACCAACATAAATAAACTAATCCTAATAATAATAAACAAACTTAATAAACTAACTAATAATAATAAGCTAATAAAACTAACTAAACTAAGAAACTAATAACTAATAATAATAAAGAATAAACTAAACTAAAAACTAATAATAACTAAAAAACACTATATAATAATAAAACCTAATAACCTAAAAACTAACTAAATTAAACTAAAATTAATAATAAACTAAATAATAAATAAATAAACTAAACTAAACTAAACACTAAACTAACTAAACTAATAAATAATAAGCTAAATAAAAAACAAAACCAATAATAACTAACTAATAATAATAAAATAATAATAACTAAACTAACTAAATAAATAACAAATAACTAAACTAACTAAAACTAATAAACTAATAATAATAATAACTAAAAATAATAATAATAATAATAAAACTAAATAAAGTAAACATCAAACCCTAAACCAAAACTAATAAAACTAATAATAATAAAACTAAAAATAATAAACTAAACTAATCTAAACTATTTAATAACTAAACTAATTAAACTAATAATAATAAATAAACCATAACTAAAAAAACTAATTAACTAATAATAAAATTAAACTAAAACTAATTAATAACTAATAAAGAAATCCTAATAAACTAATAAATAATAAACTAATAAAACTAATAAACTAAAAACCTAGTAACATCTAATAAAAAATTAAAACTAATAATAAACTCAATAAAACTAATAAAACTAGAACTAATAATAAATAACTAATAACCTAAAAAGAATAACTAATAAACTAATAGACTAACTAACTAAAAAATTAATTAATAAAACTAAACTAATTAATAAATTAACCTAAACCCTAATAAATAATATACACTAAAAATAAACTAATAAACTAATTATAATAACTAATAATAAATAATTAAATAACTAACTAAAACTAAACCCTAAACCTAAACTAATAAACCATAAAAACTAACTAATAAACAAACATAATAGTAACTAAACCTTATAAACCAACTAATAACTATTAAGAAACTAATAATAAAACACTTAACTAAAAAATTAATAATAACTAACTAATTATAAACTAATAAATAAATAAAATAAAACTAACTAAATAACTAAACTAATAATAATAAAACAAATTAATAATAACTAAACTAATAAAAATTAATAATAATACTTAATGACTAGCTAACTAAAGAATAAAACAAATAATAATAAAACTAATAATTAACTAATTAATAAATAATGAAATAACTATACCGTAAACCCTAACTAAATAAATAAACTAAATAATAATAATAATAAAATTAATATTAATAAATAAAAACCAATAATAATAATAATAATTAACTAAGAAAAAAACTAATCTAAAATAAAACTAATAATAAACCAACTAACTAAACTAATAATCATAATAAATAATAAATAACTAATAATAACTATTAAAAAACTAAACCTTAAAAAAATCTAAAAAACTAATAATAATAAACTAATAAACCTAACCCCATAACTAAACTAATCAACTAATAAATAAACTAACAAAACTAAACTAATAAAACTAAATCACTAACTAAAATTAACTAAAACTTAAATAATAAAAAAACCATAAACTAATAATAATAACTAACTACATAAAATAAATAACTAACTAATTGATAAAGTAATAAACTAATAAACAAACTAACTCAATAAACTAAACTAATTAATAAATAAACCTAAACTCTAATAAATAATAAACACTAAAACTAAATTAATAAATTAATAATAATAATAAATAATATATAACTAAAAAACTAACTAAAACTAAATTCTAAACCTAAACTAATAATTAATTAAAACTAACTAATAAATAAACATAAAAATAAACCTAATAAACTAACTGATAACAAATTATAAACTAATAATAAAAAACCTAACTTAAAAAATTAATAATAACTAACTAATAATAAGCTAATAAACTAATAACTAAGTAAAACAAAACTAAATAAATAAATATGCTAAATTAATAAACTAATAATAATAAAACTAATAAAAAACTAACTAATACATAACTAAATAACTAAACCCTAAACCCTAACTAAATAAATAAACTAAATAATAAAAAAAACTTATAATAATAAACATAAAATAATAATAATAAAAAAATAATCTAAAAAAAAACTAATAATAAATGAACTAACTAAAATAATAATAATAAATAATAAATAACTAATAATCCCTAATAAAAACTAATCCATAATCTAAAAACTAATAATAATAAACTAATAAACCTACATATAACTAAACTAATAAACTAATAAATTAAACTAATAAAATAATAATATAAAACTAAACTAATAAAATTAAACCATTAACTAAAACTAATTAAAACCTAAATAATAATAAAAACTAATAATAATAACTAAACTAAATAAAATAACTAATTAACTAATAAACTACCTAATAATAATTAATAAATAAACTAAAATAAACAAAACCCTAATAAACAAACTAAACTAAATAAACTAATAAACTAAACTACTAAACTAAAATAATAATAACTAAAATAAACCTAAACTAATAACCTAACTAAAACTAAACTAACTAAACTAAACATAATACTAATAATAAACTAATAATAACCTAAAACTTATAAAATCTTATAATAACTAATATGAACTAAACCTAAAATCTAAACCATAAAACTAAACTAAACCCTCTTATTGAGCGATTTTGGGATCCCTGGCATTCTTGGTGGGTTTTTGAGTGCTTTCTCTCCTGGTTTCCTTATAAATTGTTGGCTTTGGGCTGATCTCAACATGTTCTTGTCATGATGATGTGACTCATGGCATCAGCTTCTTCAAATCGATGGGGGTAAATCCCATGTGCCAATGGATCCCACTAGGGCATTAGAATTTTTTGGTAATCCTTCTTCTAACTCACCTGTTGTTACTAAATCTTTCAAAAAGGCTTTAGCCTGTAAGAATTCTTCCACCGAGCCTCCTTTGAATTTTCTTCATACGACTTTTAAAGGTTCTCTGACAATTCAGATTTTAGATGAGGATATTGAAAGATTAGCTAAGCCTTTTGGCCAAAGATGGAAGATATTCATTCTTTTTTTAATTGCTTAAATTTATCTGGTTAATTTTCTATTGAGCTGATTGATCCAAGGCATGTTCTCATTTTTTATTGAGCGATTTTGGGATCCCTGGCATTCTTGGTGAGTTTTCGAGTGCTTTCTCTCTTGGTTTCCTTATAAATTATTGGTTTTGGGCAGATCTCAACATGTTCTTGTCATGATGATGTGACTCATGGCATCAGCTTCTTCAAATCGATGGGGTAAATCCCATGTGCCAATGGATCCTGCTAGGGCATTAGAATTTTTTGGTAATCCTTCTTCTAAATTACCTATTGTTACTAAATCTTTCAAAAAGGCTTTAGCCTGTAAGAATTCTTCCACCGAGCCTCCTTTGAATTTGCTTCATACAACTTTTAAAGGTACTCCAGCAATTAGGATTTTATATGAGGATATTGAAATATTAGCTGAGCCTTTTGGCCAAAGATGGAAGATATTCATTCTATTTTTAATAGCTTAAATTTATTTGGTTCATTTTCTATTGGGCTGATTGATCCATGGTATGTTTTGATTAAACTTTCTAATGACCTTGATTACAGAATAATTTCTTCTAGGAGTGTTTACTATGTTTTTAATTATCAAATGGTATTCTGAAGTGGATGCCTATGTTTGATGTTAATGAAGAGTCTCCTATTGTTCCCATTTGGATTTCTTTACCTAACTTGCATATTCATCTATTTAATCACTAAATTCTTTGTGCTATTCGGTTGATTTTTGGTCGGCCTTTGCAAGTTGATCAAGCAACAGTTGCTTCTTCTAGACCATCTATTGCTAGAATTCTTGTAGAGATTGAAATTACTAAATAATATTCGAATGAAATTTGGTTGGGTTTGGAGAAATGCAATTATTTTAGAAAGTTATTTTTGAGAAGTTTCCCATTTTTTTTGTAATCATTGTAAGATTGATGGGCATGAAATGTTTGAATGCTTTATTGCTCATCCCTCTCTTAGGAAGAAAATCACCAGTAAGAATTCAATTGTTGAAAAAATGATGATTCTAAACAAGTTGGATAAAGAAAAATTTGCTTTTCAAAATTCTAAAGTTTTGCAAAATAAGATTTATGAATCTTCTGAAAAAGTTTTACTTATTAATGATTTGTGGAAAGAAAATTTTGGTGTTTCTGAAAAAGTTTTAACTAATAATCATGCTCTAAGTGTTTCTTTCGAAGACTCTACTAAAGGGAAGACTTTAGAGGCTATGGTTAATGATTCTAATGTTTTGGATGTTGTGCATAAGTCCTTTCATGATGATGGATCGAATATTATTGATGCTAAAACCATTTCTTCCAATCAATTGGATATTGTTTCACTTTCTCTTATGTTTACTTTAGATCATGGGAAAGACACAATTTCTTTGCCTTTTTTGATAGAGAATGGTGGTGAAAAGAATCTTCTTATTTTTGATATTTTAATTTTCGGTCCTAACAATCTTGTTAATATTGGTGATCCTTCTTTTAAAAAATAAGATTTAGATACCTATGACAATTCTCTCATTGTGAATAGTTATATTTTAGTTCAAAATGTTTATTTTTCTATGGTTGGTAATTCTATTCAGAATTTTGGTAATATGCTATATGTTTCTAAGGGATTTGAATCTTATTTTAGTCCCTTACATGGAGATTGTACTGAAAAACTAGATTCTGCTTCTCTTGCTTCTTTTATGAATGAAGATAGGGAGGACCCTCTTCAGATTTTGTTGGAAGGTGAAAATATAGATAATTGTCTTCTTAATAAAGCTATTTTTGCTTCTTCTTTCCCTTCTGATTCTAAAATGCATACTATTTTTGATTTTCCTTTGTCTAATGCCGTGGATGATTCTGAATGCTCTTCTTTAAAATTGATAGCTTCTGTTGATCCCCATGCCTTTTTTAACAATACTGATTCATTTTTGGATGGATATTTTTTAGAGAAAGGGCATGGTTATAAAACTGTTTACATGAAGAAAAAAAAGTGTTCACATTTATGCCCCTCCTCACTTGCTGAGGGTTACTCATTCCAAAGCTTCTTGGAAATAATCTCTCCTATCCTTGGGAGGTTTTTACTTTTGTCTAGTTTTTTCTCTGTTGATTGAGCTTTTGCTTTGTGTTTTCTTGCTAGCTGGAGCATTGGCTTCTTGGCTAATTTTCCTCTTTCTAGCTTGGTGTTTCTAGCTTGGTGTTTCTAGCTTCTTGTTTGTTAGGTTTTTTTTTGGTGCCCTTTGGCCTTGAACCTAAACTAAATAAAGCCTAATAATAAAATAAATAAAAAAACCTAAACCTAAATAAAATAAAATAAAAACCTAAACTAAAACCTAAACCTAAACCTAAACCTAAACCAAAACATAAAATAAAATAAAATAAAAACTAAACTAAAATTAAATAAATAAAAACCTAAACTAAAATAAAAAAATAAAATAAACATAAAAATTAATAAGCTAAATAAATTGAAAACTAAATGTAAGATAAAAATAAAATAAACCTAAGATAAAAAAAATAAAAACTAAATAAAAACATAAACCTAAAAAAAATAAACCTAAAAATAAAACCTAAAAAATAAACCTAAACATAAAATAAATAAAATAAAAAAAATCTAAAACTAAACTAAAATAAATAAAACCTAAATCAAAGCTTAAAATAAATTAAACATAAACCCTAAACTAAATAAAATAAAATAAAAAAATAAACCCAAACCTAAACTAAAAAATAAAATCAAAAATAAACCTAAAATAAAAACCTAAAACCTAAACCTAAAAAAAAATAAAAACCTAAACCTAAACATGAAAATAAAAAATAAAACCTAAACCTAAATAATAAAATAAAAAACATAAACTAAATAAATAAACCTGAAATAAATATTCAAAACTAAATATAAATAAAAAATAAACCTAAATATAAAAAAAATTAACTAAAACAAATAAAAAAATAAACTTAATGAACCTAAACTTATATGTTTACTTAATTTAAAAAAAAACCATAAACCAAAACTAAAACTATAAATAAATAAATAAAAATAAACCCCAAAACCCTAAAACCCTCCTTAAACTAACCCAACCCTGCACTAACCAACCCAGATCCTAAACTACCTGACCCTACCCTAAACCTCTGACCCTAACCTCCCCAGGCCACAACCCTAGGCCAAAACCCAAAAACAGACCTAAACTAGAGATAATATAAATAATTAAACCTAAAACTAAATAAAATAAAAATATAAATTCAAATAAAAACCTAAACTAAAACCTAAACCCAAACCTAAACCTAAACATAAAAATAAAACAAAATAAAAAATTAAAACTAAAATAAAATAAAATAAATAAAAACCTAAACAAATCTGAAAAAATAGACCTTAAAATAAAGAAACCTAAATAAAATAAAAATTACACATAAAATAAAAATAAAAGAAACCTAAAATAAAATAAAATAATAACAAAATAAAAAAGTAAACCTAAAAATAAATAAATAAAACCTAAGCCCTAAGCTAAAAAAAAAACCAAAACCTAAAATAGATAATATAAAATAAACTTAAATCAAAACTAAAATAAATAAAACAAAACTTAGGCCTAAAATAAACTAAACTTAATCCCTAAACTAAATATAATAAAATAAACTAAAAATAAACCTAAACCAAACTAAAAAATAAAACCTAAAAATAATCCTAAAATAAAAACCTAACTCCTAAACTTAAAAAATTAAGATAAAAACCAAAACCTAAACCTAAAATAAAAATAGAACCTAAACCTAAAATAAAATAAACTAAACCTAAACCAAATAAAGATAAAAAAAAATAAACTAAAATAAATAAACCTAAAATAAATAAATAAAACTAAATAAAAAATAAACCTAAATAAAAATAAAAAATAAAATAAACTAAAAAAAATAAAAAATAAACTAAATAAAGCTAAATAAAGCTAAATAAAAAAATAAACTACATAAAGCTAAATAAAGCTAAATAAAGCTATATAAAACTAAATAAAACTAAATAAAGCCAAATAAAGCTAAATCCCTAAACCCTAAACCATAAACCCTAAACCTACAGCTGACCCTACTCCCTAAACCTAAACCCAAACACTGAGCCAAACTGGCCTGGCAAACCACAAACCCCAAACCCTGACCCTCCCAGGCCTAAACCCCTACATAAACCCCCAGGCCACTGACTGGCTAAACCCTAGCCCAAAACCACAAGCCCAAACCCAAGCCTAAACCTCACCCTGAACCCAAACATAAACTAAACCATATACCCCAGGCCACAAAGCTAAACCTAGGCCAAAACAAAACCCAAACCCAAACCAAAACCTAAAACCCAAAGATCACTAAACTAAATATGTAATAATAAAATAAATAAAATAAAATAAAAAACTAAACTAAAACTAAATCTAAAAATAAAAATAAAATAAAATAAAATAAATAAAACTTAAACCTAAAATAAAACCTAAAATATATAATATAATGGATGTAAAATAAGAATAAAATAAACCTAAAATAAAATAAAATAAAAATTAAATAAAAACCTAAATTTAGAAAAATAAACCTAAAAATAAAACCTAAAATAAAAACCAAAAGCCTAAACCTAAAAATATAAAATAAAAACTTAAGCCTAAACCTAGAAAAAATAAACCCAAACCTAAAAGGTAAAATAAAATTAAAACTCAACTAAAAGTAAATATGAACTTAAAAAATAAACTAAAATAAAAATCTTAAACTAAAATAAATAAACTTAAAATAAATGAACTAAACTAAATAAAAATAAAAAATAAAGTTAAATAAAAATAAAAAAAATAAAATAAACTCAAATAAATAAAAAATTAACAAAATAAACTTAATAAATCTAAACCTACCAGTTTACTTAATTTGTTTTTTAAAAAAAATTCTAAAGCCTAAATCCTAAACCCTAAACCCTAAACCTTGAATCCTAAACCCTAATCCTAAATCTTGAGTTTTGTAATAAATATGGTTGTGATGGTATCCTTAGGGATTCTAAAGGTATTATCATTTGTGCTTTTGCCTATCCTCTCAAAGCCTATTTTATTATTTTTATTGAGCATATGGCTATTAATAAAGCTTTTGAAAATTTTTTGAATAGTGTTTTCCAACATTTGGATTGAAGTTGATGCCCTCATACTTCTTGACATGCTTAATTCCAATAGAAATGGTAATGTTGAATTATTTTATCTCTTAATCATACAAGAAATCTTCTTTCTCAAGTTTATTTTAAAATTTCCCACATCCTTCATGAAAGTAATGCTTATGTTGATTTCTTGGCTAGTTTATGTGCCAACTAAACTGATTTCACTTTATTTGACAACCAAATGTTGCTTAAAATATTAAGAGGCTTGGTTAATCTAAATAATATTGGATTGTCTTATCTCAGAATATAATTTCTTGGCTTGGTTTCTTTTGTGTTAGTTTTTTATGAGCCTTTGCTATGTTTTCCCTTTGTTCAACCGTCTTTAGGTTGTGGTTATTTACTTATTTTCACTCTTTGGCTAGTGCTGGTTGTTACTTTTGACCTTTTACTTTTGGGTTAGCCTAGTGTTTACTCCCTGGTGGTTATTATCATTATAACCTAGGTTGATTTGGTTTTTTTGGCCTGGTTTCTGCTGTCTGCCTGGTTTGGTTTTTACCACATTATTTCCTTTATTGTTTTTGATAACCTCCTATTGGGTTGTGGCTTTGTCTACTATTGGTTTTTCCTTCTATATGGGTTTTTCCTCATTTTAGGGCTAGTTGCTCACTTACCTATTTTGGATCTGCTACTGTGGTTATTGAATGGGTGGTTTTGTTGGTTGGCTGGGTAAATTAACAGTGTTGGCTAGTTAGGTTCGTTGGCTAGTTCATTATTTTGGCTATTGTTTCCTCTTTTGGTGGTGACATATCTAGGGAACTATTGGCGGTTTTATTATGGCTTCATTTTAGAATGGTGGGGGTTTTGTTTGACTATTACATTCTCTATCTTGTTGACTAGGGCTTGGTGGTTAGTTTTACTAATTCTATTTTATTTCTTTTAGTTTTGGTTTTGTCCTCCTTTTGTTTTAGCCTTTTTCTCTTGGCTACAATAGCTTTGGGTTTGGTTATTATTATGGGTTGGCTAGTTTAGGGCAGTTTGGTGGCTGTTATTTTTCTGGCTATCTTTGGTGATTTTGTCTTGATAGCTAATGTTGGTCTTTACATTCATTTGGGTCTTTTGCTACTGTGGTGGTTGGCTAGGAGGCTTTGTTGGCTAGTTTGATTGGTTGGTTATTTCTCTATTGTGTGGTGTTTTGATGGTTTTTATTCATTTGCTTGGCTGATGGGGATCTTTCCTTTGTTGGTTACTAATGATGGGTTGTTCTCTGGTGGCTGCCTTATGGATGTTTTATTTAGCTACTTTGGTACGAGGACTTTTAGTTGTCCTTGGAATTTTGGTTGGCTGCCTTTCTCTTTGTTGATTTTTTTTCTTCTTCTTTGCCAATTTGCTGTAACCTTTTGCTGATCCTTCTAAGTTAGGATTTTAGGTTTATGGTGGTTGGTGGCTGCCTTTGGCTTTCTTTTGTGTGTGCTGGTCTTAGTTATTGGGGTATCTTTGGTGGTGGTTATGGGTGTTATTCTTGCTTAGTTCCATTAGCTTGGCCAATGATCATTGTAACTTCTAGGTTGTTGGATTAATGTGATTGGCTTTGTGGATTTTAGTTGGTGGGTTAAATTTTATTAGCTAGTTATTTTCTCTCATTTGGTGCTGTATCACTATGGACTACTTGCCTTGGATGGCTGCTGCTATCAGGTATGCTGGCTATGATGGCTTTGATGTTACTCACCTCATCTCTTTGGTTGGTAGCTTTACATATGATTGTAATGCTTCTTATGAAGTTTGGATGCTCATATGCATTATTTCCCCTTGAGATGATCGTAACTTAGCCTAAGCCTTTTCTTTCTCAACTCTCTCCTTTTGCTCTCTTTATCCTTATCCTTTTAGCTATGACTTTTTCCTTGGTAGTGTTTTTTTGCAGAATTCTTTAATAGGTTGAAACTTTACCGAAGGCCTGGTCATTTCTCAGTCATCCCTACTATTGTTGCTATGGAACTTGCTTATCATGCTTTCCCAAAGGAATCATAAACTGCTACTGACTCAACCTTTTTTTGTTTTCATGCTTTATTTTATTTGACTATGTCATTTTGCTCTCATGCTTTTTAGTTGTTGATTTTGCTCTTTTGTTTTCTTTTCTTCTTCTAATGTACTTCAATGAGGGTTTAGGGCTTTAGGTTTTTTGCTGAGGGTAGAATTGCTTTATCCCTTAAGGGCATTGTATATTTTCCTTTTATGGTGTAAAATTCTAAAAACCTAAACCCTAATCCTAATCTAACTAAACTTAAACCCCACCCTAAATCCTAAACCCAAATCTAAACCTAACAACCCCTTGACTTAAAACTCACAACCCTAACCTAAACCCCAAACCCTAACCACCTAAACCCTAAACACCCACCAAAAGCCCCACTAAACCTAAACTAACTGGCCACCCAACCTCCTTAACCTTAAACTCCACCACCCTGGATGACCTGAGACAAGACTAAATCTTTAGGCCAGGCCTAAGGCTGAGGCTGGCCAACCCCAGACACTAAACCTGACCTAACCCTAACTGGAGCCCTAAACCCCAGGCCCTGGGCTCTACCCTGGGCCCTGGGCCTAAACCCTAAACTAAACTAAAATACCTAAAATAAAATTAATAAAGAAAACCTAAATAAAAAATAAATAAAATAAAATAAAAAACTAAACTAAAACCTAAACTTAAAACTAAAAATAAAATAAAATAAACTAATTAAATTAAAATAAAATAAAATAAATAAAAATTTAAACTAAACTAAAAAAATAAAATAAACTTAAGAATAAAAACCTTAAATAAAATAAAAACTAAATGTAAAATAAAAATAAAATAATCCTAAAATATACTAAAAATAAAATAAAATAAAAACTAAATAAAAACCTAAACCTAAAAATATATAAAAAAAAAATAAAACCTAAACCCTAATAAACCTACACATAAACCTAAACCTTAGGAATGGGCAAAACCTTAACGGCAAGAACATCACTGTCAACCAAGCTCTGTCTAGATCTGGTGGTTGAGGTGAAGGTGGAGGCGGCGATTATTGTAGTGGTGGTGGGGAATCTGGAGGTGTTGGTAGATATGGAGGTGGTGGTCGTAGCAATGGTGGTTATGGAAGCAGGAGGAGTGACGAAGGTTATAGTCGTGGTGGTGGCGGAGGGAGAGATCAGGGATATGATGGTAGATCCTACTAAAGAGGCCAAGGTGGTTCAGGGAATAAGAAAGCGAAGAATGACCACCGATCAATTATGAAATTATGTTTTAAATGGACATGGTTCTATCTAGGGTTTTTTAATTTGCTCTATTGTGCTCATTTATTATATGTAAAACTTGTATAAAATTGTGTTACTTGGTTGATGAAATCAAAAGAAGAAATGTTGAATTTGATTTATTCTCTATTAAAAAATAACCAAAAACTCTAAACCTTAAACTAAAACCTAAACCCTAAACCTAAAACCTAAACCCTAAATCCTAAACACTAAACCATAAAAACCCTAAACTCTAATCCCTAAATTCTAAACCCTAAAACCCTAAGCCCTAAACCCTAAACCTTAAACCTTAATACCTAAACGCTAAACCCTAAATCCTAAACCCTGAATGCCAAATCATAAACCATAAAACCTAAACCCTAAACTAATTATAAACTCTAAACCTTAAACCATAAACCCTAATAAGCTAAAAACCTAAACCTAAACTAAATAAAACTAAAAAAATAAAATAAATAAAAAACCTAAACTAAATTATAATAAAATAATAAAGTAAAATAAGAATATAAACTAAAACCTAAACCTAAACCTAAAAGTAAAATAAAATAAAAAATAAAAACTAAAATAAAATAAAATAAATAAAAACCTAAACTAAACTGTAAAATAAAAACTAAACCTAAAGTAAAAATAAAATAACCTTAAACTCTAAACCTTAAAAAATAAAATAAAATAAATAAAACAAAATAAAATAAAATAAAATAACTAAAAAAAAATAAAATAAACTAAAAAGATAAAAAAAATTTAAAATTTTTTTTAAAAAAAAACTTAGAAAACTAAAAAACTTAAAAATTAAATAAAAAAACTTAACCAGAAACCCCCCTTCGCCTAGCGATCTGGTGATTTTGGGATTCCTCATGTGATGTTGTCCTTGTTATGGCTT
The DNA here is from genome assembly GCA_021442155.1 of Cymbidium sinense. NCBI lineage: Eukaryota > Viridiplantae > Streptophyta > Magnoliopsida > Asparagales > Orchidaceae > Cymbidium > Cymbidium sinense. The sequence goes on along the minus strand of CM038214.1, from coordinate 258,235,540 downwards.
CTTGGTGCGTGTTTGAACATTTTTTTTCATGGTTTCCCTTTAGTGTTAGGTGATCTCAATTTTGGTCTAGCGTATGACTCATGGCATCGACTTCTTCCAATCCATGGGATAAATCCCATGAGTCGAGAGATCCTCCAGGGCATCAAAGTTTTTGGGTAATCGTACCTTTAGATTACCTGCTATTACTAAATCTTTCAAAGATGCCTTAGCTAGTAAGAACTCCTCCACCGAGCCTCCTCATAATTTGGTTCATATGTTGTTTAAAGGTACTCCGACGATTATGATTTTAGATGTTGATATTGAAAGATTAGCTGAGCCTTTTATTTTTTCTTTGATTGGAAAGTTTCCTTCAAACAGCCTAATATGGAAGATATTCATTCTTTTTTTTCACATCTTAAATTTATCTGGATCTTTTTCTATTAGGTTAATTGATGCGAGGCATGTTCTGGTTAAACTTTCTAAAGATCTTGATTATGAAAGAATTTTTTATAGGCATTCTTGCTATATTTTTAAATGTCAAATGTGAAGTGGGCGCCTATGTTTGATGTTAATGAAGAGTCTCTTATTGTTCCCATTTAGATTTCTTTTCCTAACTTGTGGATTCATCTATTTAATCATCAGATTCTTTATGCTATTGGGTCAAATTTTGGTCAGCCTTTGCAAGTTGATCAAGCAACGACAACTTTTTCTAGACTGTTTGTTGCTAGAATTCTTGTAGAGATTGATATTACAAAAAAATATCTGAAAGAAATTTGGTTGGGTTCGCAAAATTATTGTTATTTTCAGAAAGTTATTTTTGAGAACTTTCCCAATTTTTGTAATCATTGTAAGATTCATGAGCATGAAATTTCTGAATGTTTTATTGCACATCCATCTCTTAGGAAGAAAATCACCAATAAGAATTTGATTGTTGAAAAAACTAATGATTCTCTCATGTTGGATAAAGATAAATCTAATTTTCAAAATTCTAATGTTTTACAAAACTAGCTTTTAAATCTTTTGAAAAAAGTTTTACCTATTAATGATTTGTCTAATGCACAAGGTAATTCTAATGTTTCTGAAAAAGTTTTAACTAATAATCATGCTCTAAGTGTTTCTTTTGATTATTCTACTAAGGGAAGACTTTAGAGGTTGTGGTTAATGATTCTATTGGTTTGGATGTTGTGCATAAGTCCTTTCATGATGATGGTTTGAATATTATTGATGCTAACACCATTTCTTCTAATTAGTTGGATTTTGTTTATCTTTCTCCTATGTCTGCTTTAGATCATGGGAAAAAGATTATTTCTTTGCCTTCTTTGATTGAGAATGGCGGTGAAAAGATTGTTCTTATTTCTAATATTTTAACTTTTTATCCTGATAATCTTGTTAATATTAGCGATCCTTCTTTTATAAAATAAGATTTAGATACATGTGATAATTCTCTCATTGTTAATAGTTCTATTTGGTTCAAAATGATGGTTTCTCTATGGCTGGTAATTCTATTCAAAATTTTGGTAATATGCTATGTGTTTCTAAAGGATTGGAATCTTATTTTAATCCCTTACATGAAGTTTGTACTGAAAATCTGGATTTTGCTTCACTTGATTCTTTTATGAATGAGGACAGGGAGGATACTCTTCATATTTTGTTGGAAGGTGAAAATTTTGATAATTTCCATCTTAATAAATCTCATTCTCCTCCTTTTTTCACTTCTGATTCAAAAATGAATACTATTTTTTATTTTCCTTTATCTAATGTTGTGGATGTTTCTGAATGCTCTTCTTTGAATTTGATAGCTTCTAATGATCCCCATGCCTTTTACAACAACAGTAATTCATTTTTGCATGGAGATTTTTGGAGAAAGGGAACTGTTATAAAACTGTTTACAAGAAGAAAAGGAAAAAAGTGTTCTAATTTATGCCCCTCTTCACTTGCCGAGGGTTACTCATTACAAAGCATCTTGGAAATAATATCTCTTATCCTTGGGAGGTGTTTGTTTTTGGCTAGTTTTATCTATGTTGGTTAAGCTTTTTCTATGTGTTTTCTTGCTAGCTGGAGTATTGGCTTCTTGGCTACTTTTTCTTCTAGCTTGGTGTTTTTTTCATGTTCATGGGTTTTTTCTTTTAGTTGGTTCTTCTTTTCTCTATTTTTTTGTGTTGGTGGCTTTTTTCCTGTTGGCTTTCCTCTCTTTGGTTGGTGCTTTTGCACTCTTTGTTGGTGGTAGGTTGGGCTTTTAGTCCATGGCGTGTGGTTTGTCCCTTGGTTGGCTGTTTCTTTAGCTTTTTATTTTAGCTATTGTTGGCCTTCTTTTTTTTGTTGGTTGGTTTGCTTTCTTGCTCTTTCCTGGCTATTTTTCTTGGGTGCTCTATTTTGTGGCTGCTCTGTGGTTGTTTCCTTTCCCTTGGTTGGTGCCTTGGTGGCTTTAGATTGGTGTTGTTGTGGGCTCTATTGGCTTTATCTTTGATGGCTCTTTTCTTTTTTTTGGGCTGTGAGTTTCTTTTCTCCCACTTTTTAAGAGGTGTTCATATTTTTTTTTGTTGGGAATTCCTTATGTTAATTTTTTCTATTGCCTTCCTCTCTCTTTTTGTTTCCTTAGCTTCACTTTTTCTTTGGTTGGGTGGCTATTATGATAGGTTTGTATTTTTATTTGGTTGGGATGGCTATGATGATATGATGAATTTTTTTCCATTGATAATTTTATGGTTGGTAACTTTTCCTATTTGTAACCCATCTTTGAAGCTAGATAGACTTAGGATTTGATGCCCCTCATTATTGTGATTATCCTTCTTTCCTCATATCTGAGCCTGAGTTTTTTCTCTTAATGTTTTTTGATCTCCTTCTAGTTCAGATTTATTGTAGGTTGTAGATTCTCATTTCCAGTTGGTCTCTTCTTCTTTTTGGAGGGAGCTGGAGTCTTACTGATGGTCTCCTCTTTCTTAGATGGCTGGAGTTATCTTCAATTGCAGGTTTAATTTTCCTTTCGTTCTTCGTCTCTTTGGAGGTTCTTTTGAAGCTCCGTGGATTCTTCCCCTTTTTTAACTTTTTTTGGCATTTTTTGTTTTTTCCTTATCTATTTTCTTTATTCCTCTTTAATCTATTAGTTTAGGGACTAAACACTTTAAGATTCTCCTGTAGCTCATTTGAGTAATAGTTTTTTTCTTTTTGAGTTTAGTCTTTAATAAGGACTCTTGTTTCTTTTTTTTCTTTTTAAGCAATAAATTCTTTTTAGTTTAAAAAAAATCCTAAACCCTAAAACCTAAAACCTTAATCCCTAAACCTAAATCCAAAAAACCTAAAAATCTAAACCAAAACTAAATAAAACCTAAAAATAAAATAAATAAATAAAAACCAAAAGCTAAATAAAATAAAAAATAAAATAAAATAAAAACCTAAACTAAAACCTAAATATAAACCTAAACCTAAAAATAAAGAAATATAAAAAATAAATACTAAACTAAAATAAAATTAATAAATACCTAAACTAAACTAAAAAATAAAATAACCCTAAAAATAAAAAACCTAAATAAAATAAAAACTAAACAAAAAATAAAAATAAAATAAACATAAATAAAATAAAATAAAATAAAAACTAAATACAAAGTTAAACTTAAAAAATAAACCTAAAAATAATAAAAAAACCTAAACCATAAACTAAAAAAAACCTAAACTTAAAATAAACAAAATAAAAAACCTATGACTAAATTAAAATAAACTAAACTAAAATAAATAAAACCTAAACCTAAATCGAAAATAAACTAAACCTAAACCCTAAACTAAATAAAATAAAATAAACTAAAAATAAACCTAAACTAAAAAAATAAAACCTAAAAATAAACCTAAAATAAATACGTAAAACAATAACCTAAAAAAATAAAATAAAAATCGAAACCGAAACCTAAACCTACAAAAAAAAAAATGAAACCTAAACATTAAAAATAAAATAAAAATAAAACTAAACTACAAAATGAACATAAACCTAAACGTAAACCTAAAAAATAAACTAAAATAAAAAACCTAAACAAAAATAAATAAACTTAAAATAAATAAACTAAACTAAATAAAAATAAAAAAAAGCCTAAATAAAAATAAAAAATAACATAAACTAAAATAAATAAAAAATAAACTAAATAATTATAAATCTACCAGTTTTGTTAATTTAAAAAAAAAACTCTAAACCCTAAACCCTAAATCCTAAAACTAACTCTAAGCCAACAACCCTAAAGCTACGACCCTAAATAAACAAAATAAAAAAATAAAAAAAACCTTAACAAACCATAAACCCTAAACCCTAAAACAAACCCTAAACCTACAACCCTAAACCTTAAAAACCTAAAACCCTAAACCGTAAACTCTAAACCCTAAAGACTAAACCCTAAACCATAAAACCCAAAACCCTAAACACTAAATCCTAAACCTTAAACCATAAACCCTAAAACCTACAACCCTAAACCTTAAATGCAAAAACCCAAAAACCTGAACCGTAATCCCTAAACCCTAAACCCTAAACCCTTAAACCCTAAACCCCAAACCATAAACAATAAACCCTAAACCTTAAACTAACCCTAAACCCTAAGCCCTAAACCCTAAACCCTAAAAAGCTAAAAACCTAAACCTAAACTAAATAAAATGTAAAAATAAAATAAATAAAAAAACCTTAAACAAAATAAAATAAAAAATTGAAATAAAATAAAAACATAAACATAAACCAAAAATGAAAATAAAATAAAAAATAAAAACTCAAATAAACTAAATTAAATAAAAACCTAAACTAAACAAAAAATAGAAAACCTAAATAAAATAAAAACTAAACCTAAAATAAAAATAAAATAAACCTAAAATAAAATAAACTAAAAAGTAAATAAAACTTAAATAAAATAAAAATAAAAATAAACTTAAACAAAAATTTAAAATTAAAAAACTAAAATAAATAAATAATAAATAAAATAAACCTAAACCTACCACTTTACTTAATTTAAAAAAAGTAAAAAATTTAAAAAAAACCTTTACCCTAAATAGTAAACCATAAAACTAATCCATAAACCAAAATCCTAAACCCTAAACCCTAAATCCTAAACCCTAAAACCCTAAACCCTAAACCCTAAACCTTACACCTTATACCCTAAAACCCTAAACCCTAAATACTCTAACCTAAACCCTGAACCCTAAACCTTTAATACTAAAAACCTAAAACCTAAACCTAAACTAAATAAAACCTAAAAATAAATTAAATAAAAAACCTAAACCTAAAGAAATAAAAAATTAAATTAAATTAAATAAAAACCTTATTTAAAACCAAAACATAAACTTAAAAATAAAATAAGATAAATAAATAAAAATAAAATAAAATAAATAAAAGCTTAAACTAAACCAAAAAATAAAATAAACCTAAGAATAAAAAACATAAATAAAATAAAAACTCAACGTAAAATAAAAAATCAAATAAACCTAAAATGAAAACAAAATAAAAACCTAAACCTAAAAAATAAACCTAAAAATAAAACCTAAACCCTAAACTAAATGAAAACCTAAACCTAACATAAAAATAAATTAAGCAAAATAAAATAAACTTAAACCTAAACTAAAATAAAGTAAATTAAAATAAATAAAACCTAAAATAAACTAAACCAAAACTTAAACCTAAATTAAATAAAATAAAATAAACTAAAAGTAAACCTAAAATAAAAACCTATATGCTAAACCTAAAAAAATAAAACAAAAACTTAAACCTAAACCAAAAAATAAAAAATAAAACCTAAACTTATAAAATAAAAATAAAACTCAACTAAAAATGAACTTAAATTTAAACCTAAACCCAAAAAATAAACTAAAATAAAAAATGTAAAGTAAATAAGATAAACTAATTAAAAATAAAAAATAAAGTAAACTAAAATTAATAAAAAATAAACTAAATATGCTAAATAAACTAAACTAAATTTACTAATTTTTTTAAAAAACCTTAAACCCTAAATCTTAAACCCTTAACCCTAAACCTTAAACTCTAAATCCTAAAAGCCTAAATCCTGAAACCCTAAACCCTAAACCCTAAACCCTAACACTAAATCCTAAACCCTAAACCCTAAATCCTAAAACCTTAAATCCTAAACCCTAAACTAACTCTAAAGCCCAAACTTTAAACCCTAAACTGTAAAGCCTAAACTCTAAACCCTAAACCCCAAACCAAAAAATCCTAAACCCTAAACCCTAAACTAACTCAAAAGCCTATATCTTAGAGACTAAAAACCCTAAACCATAAAACTTAAAGCCTAAACCATAAAGCCTAAAGCTAAACCTCAATAGGCCTAAACACTAAACTCTAAACCTAAACCCTAAATTAAACCCTAAAACCCTAAACCTAAATAAAGAATTCTAAAACCTAAAACCTAACCCTAAACTAAATAAAATAAATAAATAAACCAAAACCTAAATATAATAAAATAAAAATAAAATAATAACCTAAAACTAAACCTAAAATAATAAATAAATAAATAAATAAAATAAAATAAATAAAAATGTAAATTAAACTAAAAAAAATAAACCTAAGGATAAAAAACCTAAATAAAATAAAAATAAAATAAACCTGAAATAAATAAAAATAAAAACTTAATAAAAACCTAAACTTAAAAAAAAACCTTAAAATAAAACATAAAAATAAATAAAAAATAAAACCTAAACCCTAAACTATAAAAAAACCTAAACCTAACTTAAAAATAAAATAAATAAATTAAAATAAACCTAAAAATAAAAATAAAAAATAAAACTAAACCTTAAATAAAAAAATACTTAAACTTAAAATAAAAATAAAATAAGCAAAATAAAATAAACCTAAACCTAAATGAAAATAAACTAAACTAAAATAAATAAAACCTAAAATAAACTAAACTTAAACCTAAACCTAAACTAAATATCATAAAATAAACTTAAAATTACTGTAATCCTAAACTAAAAAGTAAAACCTAAAAATAAACCTAAAATAAAAACCTAAAACCTAAACCTAAAAAAATAAAATAAAAACATAAACCTAAACATAAAAATAAAAAATAAAACCTAAACCTAAAAAAATAAAATAGAAATAATACTCAACTAAAAAATAAACCTAAACCTAAACCAAAAAAATAAACAAAAATAAAAACCTAAACTAAAATAAATAAACCAAAAATAAATAAATTAAATTAAATTAAAATTAAAAATAAACCTAAATAAAATAAAAAAAATTAAATAACTAAAATAAATAAAAAATAAACTAAATATACTAAATAAACTTAAACCCATCAATTCACCTAATTAAAAAAAACCATAAACCCTAAATCCTAAAAAACCTAAACCCTAAACCCTAGACCGTAAAAGAATAAACCCTAAAACTTTAAACACTAATCCATAAACCTTAAACCTTAAACCCTAAACCCTAACCCTGAACCTTGAACCCTAAACCTAAACCTAAATTAACTAAATAAATTAAAAAATAAACCTAAACCCTAAAACCTAATAAACTTAAACCTAAACCTAAACCCTAAGAATGGGTAGAACCTTGACGATAGGAACATCACCATCAACTAGGCTCAGATCCTGGTGGAGGGACATCGCAGGGATCTGGAGGTGGTGGATATGGAGAGAATAGAATGCGATGAACACCATGGTGGTGGCAGAGGGAGAGATCTGGCATATGATCATGGATCCCGCTACTCGAGAGGCGGAGGTGGTTCTGATGGGAACTGGAGAAACTGAAGAATGGCCGATCCGTTCTGCTGCTAATGGATTCGTGTCTTTACAGTAGAGATGGCTTTAGTTATCTAGGGTTTTTAATTTGTTCTATGCATGCTCATTTTTTTATCTATGTCCTCACTTGTATCTTAGAAAACTTGCTGTGTTACTTGGTTGATGAAATTGAAAAGAAGAAATGCTGATCTGATTTTTTTCTCTATTAAAAAAAATAAAAACCCTAAACCCTAAACCTTAAATCCTAAACTAACCCTAAACAATAAACCTTAAACCATAAACCCTAACCCCTAACCTTGTCTATAAACCCTAAACTCTAAACCCTAAACCCTAAACCCTAAAACCCCAAACCCAAAACCTTAAACCATAAAAACCCTAAACCTTAAAGCCTAAACCCTAAACTAACCTTAAACACTAAGCTAACCTTAAACCCTAAACCTTAAATTGTAAAAACCCTAAACCTTAAAGCCTAAACATTAAACCCTAAACCCTAAACCCTAAACCCTAACCCTAAACCCTAAACCCTAAACCCATAAACCCTAAAACCATAAACCCTAAATCTAAAAAACCTAAAAACCTAAACTTAAATTAAATAAAACCTAAAAATAAAATAAATAAAGAAACCTAAACCTATATAAAATAAATAAATAAAATAAAATAAAAACCTAAACCTAAACATAAATATATAATTAAATTAAATTAAAATATAATAAAAAAACCAAAACTAAATGAAAAAATAAAATAAACCTAAGAATAAAAAACCTAAATAAAATGAAAATAAAATGTAAAATAAAAATAAATTAAACTTAAAATAAAATAAAATAAAATAAAAACTAAATAAAAACCTAAACCTAAAACCTAAAACTAAATATAAAACCTACATAAAATAAAAAATGAAACCTAAACCCTAAACTAAAAAAAAAACCCTAAACCTAAAATAAAAATAAAATAAACCTAAACCTAAACAAAAATAAATTAAACTCAAATAAATAAAACCTAAACCTAAACTTAAAATAAACTAAACCTAAACCTACACCTAAACTAAATAAAATAAAATAAACTAAAAATAAGTCTAAACCTAAATTAAAATTTAAAACCAAAAAATAAACCTAAAATAAAACTTAAAACTTAAACCCAAAAAAATAAAATGAAAACTAAAACCTAAATCTAAAAATAAAAAAATAAAACCTAAACCTAAAAAATAAACTAAAAATAAATCTCACCTAAAAATAAACCTAAACCTAAAAAATAAAATAAAAAAACCTAAACTAAAATTAATAAACTTAAAATAAATAAACTAAACTAGATAAAAATAAAAAATAAACCAAAATAAAGATAAAAATATAATAAATAAACCTAAACCTACCGGTTTACTTAATTTTTTTTTAAAAAATTTTAAACCCTAAATCTTAAACCCTAAACTATAAACCCTGAACCATAAAACCTAAAAACCCTTAAATAATAAACCCTAATCCCTAACCCTAAACCTTGAACCCTAAAAGCATAAACCCTAAATTCCTAAATCCTAAACCCTAAACCCTAAAACCTAACCCTGAACACCAAACCCAAAACCTATACCTAAAGTACCTAAATAAATTAAAAAATAAATATAAACCCTAAAACCTAATAAACCTAAACCTAAACCTAAACCCTAAGAATGGGCAAAATCTTGATGGTAGGAGCATCACAATCAACCCTCAATCTAGATTTAGCAGTGGGGGTCAAGGTGGAGGTGGCGATATGGGGTGGTGGCTCTGAGGTGGTGGATATGAGGTGGTGGTCGAGCAAGTGGTTTTGGCGAGGAGGAGCGATAGAGGTTACACCCGTGGTGGTGGATCCCACTACTAGATAGGCTTGGGTGGTTCTGATGGGAACTGGAGAAACTAAAGGATGGCGAATCTGATCTGCTACTTATGGAATTATGCCTTCTTAAGAGTTCAGTTAGTTTTTTTTATTTGATCTATGTGTGCTCTATTTTGATCTATGTCATCACTTATGTCTTAGAAACTGAAATGAAAAGAAGAAATGTTGAATATGAATTTGTTTTTTATTAAAAAAAGCTATAAACCTTAAACCCTAAACTAAAACCTAAACCCTAAACCCAAAACATAAACCCTAAACCATAAACCTTAAATCATAAAAACCCTAAAGGCTAAACCCTAAACCTTAAAGCCTTAAACCCTAAACCCTAAACCCTGAACCCTCAACCCTAAACCCTAAACATTAACCCCTAAACCCTAAACATTAACCCCTAAACAAACTCGAAACCCTAAACGCAAAAATCTAAAAACCTAAACCTAAAATAAATAAAACTTAATAAATAAACAAACCTAAATTAAAATAAAATAAAATAAAATGAAAACATAAACTAAAACCTAAACATAAAAAAAACTAAAATAAAAAATAAAAGCTAAACTAAAATATAATAAATAAAAACTTGAACTAAGCTAAAAAAATAAAAAAACCTAAATAAAATAAAAATGAAACCTAAAATAAAAATAAAATAAAAACTAAATAAAATCCTAAACCTAAAAATAAATATATAATAAAACCTAAAACTTAAACTAAAAAAAAAAACCTAAACCTAAAATAAAAATAAAATAAACTAAACCTAAACCTAAAATAAATAAAATAAAATAAACCTAAACCTAAACTAAAATAAAACCTAAAAGTAAAACTAAAATAAAAACCTAAAACCAAAACCTAAAAAAATAAAATAAAAACCTAAACCTAAACCTAAAAATAAAAAATAAATCCTAAACCTAAAAAATAAAATAAAAGTAAAACTAAACTAAAAAATAAACTTAAACCTAAACCTAAACCTAAATAATAAACTGAAATATAAATCCTTAACTAAAAAAAATAAACTTAAAATAAATAAACCAAATTAAATAAAATTAAAAATAAACTAAATAAACCTAAACCTACTAGTTTACTTAATTTTAAAAAAAAATAATAAAATAAAAAACCCTAGCCCTAAACCAAAAACCCTAAACCCTAAACCTACAACCCTAAACCCTAACCCTAAACCCTCAAATCATAAACCCTAAAACCCTAAACCATAAACCTAAACCTTAACCCATAACCCTAAACCCCAAACCCTAAGCCTAATCTTAATGTAACAAAATAAATTAAAAAATAAACATAAACCTTAAAACCAAATATACCTAAACCTTAAGAATGAGCAGAACCTTGACGGTAGGAACATCAATGTCAATCAAGCTCAGTCTAGATCTGGCGGTGGAGCCAAAGGAGGAGGCAGCCATTATCACAATGGTGGTGGGGGATCTGGAGGTGTTGTTGGATATGGAGGTGGTGGTCGTAGTAGTGGTGGTTATGGAGGCGAGAAGAGTGACGAAGGTTACCATCGTGGTTTTGGGGAGGGAGAGATCGAGGATATGATGGCGGACTTACTACTCAAGAGGCTAGGTGGTTGTGATGGGAACTAGAGAAACTGAAGAATGATTGATCCGATTTGCTTCTTATTGAACTATGTCTTTATAGTAGAGATGATTTTACTTATCTATTATTATTGATTTCCTCTATGCGTGCTCATTTTTGATCTATGTTGTCGCTTGTGTCTTAGAAAACTTGGTGTGTTACTTGGTTGATGAAATCAAAAAGAAGAAATATTGAATCTGAATTTATTATCTGTTAATAAATAAGAAAAAACCAAAACTCTAAACTCTAAACTAAAGCCTGAACCCTAAACCTAAAACCTAAACCCTAAACCCTAAACCCTAAACCCTAAACCCTAAAAACCCTAAACCATAAAACCTAAACCCTAAACACTAAACCTCAAACCCTAAACCCTAAACCCTAAACCCTAAACCCTAAACCTTAAAAAGCTAAAAACCTAATCCTAAACTAAATAAAACCTAAACATAAAATAAATAAATAAAACCTAAACCAAAATAAAATAAAAAATAAACTAAATCAAAAACCTAAACCTAAACCTAAACTAAAAAATAAAAAATGAAATAAAATAAAAAATAAAAAATAATCTAATATAAAATAAATAAAAAGCTAAACTGAACTATAAAAATAAAAAAATCTAAATAAAATAAAATGTAAACCTACAATAAAAATAAAATAAACCTAAAAAAATAAAGTAAAAACAAAATAAAAACCTAAACCTAAAAAATAATACTTAAAATAAATAAAATATAAAACCTAAACCCTAAACTAAAAAATACCTAATCATAAAATAAAAATAAAATAAACTTAAACTTAAACTAAAATAAGCTAAACTATAATAAATAAAACATAATCTTAAACCTATAATAAACTAAACATAAACCAAAACCTAAACTATATAAAATAAAATAAACTAAAAATAAACCTAAACTAAAAAGTAAAATAAAAATACCTAAAATATAACATAAAACCTAAATAAAAAAATAAAATAAAAGCCTAAACTTAAACCTAAAAATAAAATATAAAACCTAAAAAAAAACTAAAATAAAAATAAACCTATACCTAAAACATAAACTAAAATAAAAAACCTAAACTAAAATTACATAAACTTAAAATAAATAAACAAAACCCACTGCTTAATTTAAAAAATAAAATAAAATAATAATAATAATAAAAAAAAACCCAAACCCTAAATACCTAAACCCTAGTAAACCCCTAAACCCTATACCTTAAACCTACAACACTAAACCCTAAACTCTAAACCTTAAAACCCTAAAGCTTAAACCCTAAACCCTAAATCCTAAACCCTAATCCCTATACCCTAAAACCTACAACCCTAAACCATAAACCATAAACCTAAATGCCAAACCCTAAACCCTAAAACTTATAACCCTAGACCCTAAACCCTAAATGCCAAACCCTAAACCCTAAACTCTAGAAACCTAAACTTAAACTAAATAAAACTTAAAAATAAAATAAATAAGAAAACCTAAACGTAAATAAAAAATAAAATAAAATAGAAACCTAAACTAAAAAATAAAATAAAATAAAATAAATAAAAACCTAAACTAAATAAAAATAGAATAAATCAAAAAATAAAAACCCTAAATAAAATGAAAGCTAAATGTAAAATAAGAATAAAATAAACCTCAAATAAAATAAAATAAAAACTAAATAAAAACCTAAACCTAAAAAATAAACTTAAAATAAAACTTAAAAATAAATAAAAATAAAACCTAAACCCTAAACTAAAAAAAAAACCTAAACCTAAAATAAACAAAATAAAATAAACCTAAACCTAAACTAAAATAAATAAAACCTAAACCTAAGCCTAAAATAAACTAAACCTAAACCCTAAACTAAATAAAATAAAATAAACTAAAAACAAACCTAAACCTAAAAATAAAAAAATAAAGTAAAAAATATATAATAAAACTAAAGTAAAAAAATAAAACTAAAATAAAAAATAAACATAAACTTAAAACCAAAACCTAAATAATAAAGAAGTTGATGTGGAACTTGAGGATGATTCATATGAAGATTTAATAGAATTACCTTTTGATTGATACTTGTCTATGCTCATATTTTAAGAAAGAAAGGGTTAATCCCACATACTTGGTGAAAGCACAGGTTAGACTACTTCAAAATAATATGTAAGAATAAATGCAAAAGCTCTCAATCAAGACCAAGACTAAGATGCGGTGGTACAGTGGGTCTAGTCAATGATGACGATTAATGCTTAGTCATCACCATTCATTTAGAATTGATAGGTTCTTTTTAAATCACATTAACTTATATGAGGAGCTGTGCTTAGAAACTTCAAATGATCTAGATGATTTTGAAGTCAAAGATGCATCACTAGATTTCAAAGAAGAGATCAAGTCAACCATTGATGAGCTCAAAAAAATCAACTTAGAAATTGAAGAGGATCCATGCCTGACATACATCAATTCCTTATTGAATGAAATTGAAGCCAATGACTTAGTAGGCTATTGATTAAGCTTAAGGACCACTTTTCATGGAGTTATGAAGAGATGCCTAGATTGGCTCCTGACGTAGCAGTCCATAAACTAGTAATAGAGCCTATTGCTAACCCTATCAAGCAAGCTCCTAAATACATGCAATTAGACATAAAATAATAGGTCATTTCTAGAGTCAAGAAACTAATCGATGCTAGCTTCATCTGGGAAAAAAATACCTTACCTAGTTAGGCAGTGTCATCCTAATTAAGAAAAGAATGGTCAAATTCACCTATGCATCGATTTTAGGGATTTAAATAAGGCATGTCCAAAAGATGAATTTACTCTACCAAATTCACCTACGGTAGACATTGCCTCATCTCATGTCATCTTCTCTTTCATGGATGGCTCATATGGATATAACCAAATAAAGAGGGTTCCTGTAGATGAAAGAAACACTGCTTTAGAACCCTAATTAGAATCTATTACTATAAAGTCATGCCTTTCATCCTTAAAAATGCTGAAGCTATATACCAGTAGGCTATGACTCAAATCTTCGACGAACTCATTCTTTCATCATCATGTTGATCATCGAAAGTAGGGAAAAGGAAGACCATCTCTTTGATTTAAGAGTAGTTTTCGAATAGTAAGTAATTTATCCTCAAAATGAACCCCCTGAAGTGTGCATTCAAAGTAGCTTCAGGATGATTCCTTGGGTTTGTTGTCTGACACCAAGGAATTGATATCGATCTAGAGAAGATCAAGGCGGTATTAGAAATGCCACCCACTAAAATGTTAACTCAACTCAGATCATTCCAAGGGCATTTGACGTATCTAAGATGCTTTATATCCAACCTTTTGGGAATATGTTAGCCATTCTCTATACTTATCAAAAAGGATGCCAAGTTCAAGTGTGATGATAAGTGTGAGCATGCCTTCAAAAACATCAAGCATTACTTGATGATGTTGATAGTTCTAGCAGTCCCTATCCTAGGCAAGCTGCTCATACTTTACACTACTACATTAAATGACTCTTTTGGTGCTTTGATGGACCAAAGCAATGATGAAGGGATGGAAAATGTACTCTACTACCTCAATAATCATCTAATCCTTATTGAGGCTAATTATCAACCCATTGAGAAGCATTGCCTAGCTTTAATCTTTGCATCCCAAAGCTACAACACTACATGCTTCCTCATAAGGTGAACTTAATCTCTAGGATCAATCCACTACAATATCTCATTACATGATCAATGCTATCTGGATGGTTGAAATGACATTCCATGATCCTCTTATAGTTTGGCATTACCTTTGTACCCCTCCATGCGGTGAAAGATTAAGTGCTAGTAGATTTTTTAGCAGCACACCCACTTCCTACTGACTCTCTGCTTAGTGATGATATCCCTGATGAACAAATCATGAACTTACGGGATACTAGCATTCACTATTGGGAGATGTACTTTGATGGTGCAGCTTCCTCTCAAAGAGGAGAAGAACCATAATCTACTATTCCAGGAAAGGCAGAGGTAGGAATAGTTTTCTTAACTTCATACCATGATGTGATGAGATTCTCATATCATCTATCCAATCCATGCACCAATAATGAAGCTGAATATGTGGCTCTGATTGCTAATCTATAGTTAGCTGTTATTCTAAGCATCCAGAACATCAACATGTTCAGGGATTTTTAGCTAGTTATTAACCAAATAGCTGGTTCTTATGAAGTTATAAAGCCCAAACTCCATCACTATAATAAGTACACCATGGAGTTATTGGCCCAAATTATAGAGGTTACCATTTTAAGATTCCTCGATGAGAGAATGTCATAGCGTATTCTTTAGCCAAGCTTGCCAAGGAGTTGGCATGTCCGAAGGATGAGTCCATATCAATAAAGGTCCAAGATAGACAAGTCTTATCCATTTTTGATATTGAACTCATCAAAAAGTACTCTCTTGAAGGGGAGGTTGCCATTACTAAGAAGAATAAGGTGTTAGATTGGAGGCAACCATTCATGGATTACCTAAATAAAGGTAAACTACCAAGTCCCAAGCCCATTAGATGAAGTAGAGAGCACTTTCCTACACTCTTGTGGATGGTGCCTTGTATTGATGATCTTTCGATCATATGTGATTACATTATTTATACAAGCATGAAGCCTATAAGATCATTACTTAGGTACATTCAAGATTATGTGGAGCCAACCAATCTGGTCTAAAGATGAAAGCCAAGATGAAGAGACTAGGATACTACTGGCCATCGATGATCAATGATTGCATGGATATGTCTAGTCGATGCCACCAATGTCAAATAAATGTTGTGGTCCTACTCCAATTGCCCAACATTCTACATCCTACATTGGTCTCATGGCCATTCAAGTGTTGGGGTATTGACATAGTGGGTCTAATTGATCCTCGTTCTTTCAAGGGTCATCAATTCATCTTAGCTACTACTAACTACTTTTCCAAATGGGTGAAGGAAATTTTGCTCAAAGAGGTCATAGCTCAGCATGTGCTCCACTTCTTTAGGAATCATATCATATATAGGTTCAGAGTGCCTCAAAAAAATATATTTGATAATGCTACTGCATTGAAAAGCACCGAGTTCAACAAATTTACCTGAAGTCACAACATAGATTGGAGATATTCTACCATCAACTACTCAAGGGCAAACGGCTTAGCAGAAGCCTTCAATAAAACTCTCATCCAAATATTGAAGAAAATACTCATCAATAATAAGCGATAATAGCATTAGCAATTAGTTGAAGCCCTATGGTCCTACTGCACCACATATAGAATCCAACTCATTCTACTCCTTTTTATTTAGTGTATGGGTTTGAAGCCTTCCTACCATTAGAAGTCAAACTCCCATCACTAAGGATAGTTATGGGTAGAAAGATCACAATAGAGCAGAACACAAAGTTGTGGTTAGAAGAGATCGAAATATTGGAGGAGAGATGCCTGTGGGCATGCCAAAACCTCAAGCTGAACAAATCTAAAATGATTCAAGCTCAAAAATTGGTCAATCCTAAAGCTTTTCAAGTAGGAGAGCTTAGTTTAGTTCTAAGGAGTCTGATTGTTGCCCATCGTAAGATGGGAGGCATGTTTGAACCCACTTGGGAAGGCCCTTTTTTCATAGAGATGGCATACCAAGGAGGATCTTATCAGCTTATTAATCATAAGGGAGAGTGCCCAATGCTTCCAATCAACGGGATCAACTTAAAAAATATTATAAATCATGTTTGAAAAAAATTATCATCAATGAAAATTCCATTTCAAATTTAATCTCTTCCATATTGAAAGTATTCTTATTTTTTGAATCCTCCACGATGTGTTTAGGGTAGGTGTAATGAACTCGAGCAACATCTTATCCTTCATCATTACAACACAAACACAAACTACACACAAACATATAAAATAAACACATATCTTTTATCTAGAGCTACTTTGAGTTGAGATAACACCCCCAATGGTAGTCATTCAGTAGCTGCTCTAGGTTAGGCTGACGTGCTACCTTGCTAGTGTGTCACCCTAATGGTCTTCTTTCTTTGGAGAATGTAAGCCTGCTATAATTTTTATCCTAACATGGCCACTACTCACCAATGAGCGCCTTGTTAGTTTGATAGGCCCTACTACGTGGACAGTAAGCTACTTCATGTTGGCTTCGTTTAGGAGAATGTGAGTCTGCTACACTTTTTTCTTGCATTAGCCTTCATGAATTGACTAGGTCAAGTATATTTGAGGATTAGGATAAGTCCCATAGTACCTCCTTTCCTCCTGACTACTTCAAGTCTGGGTTTAATCCTTCCTGGGAGCTCCCTATTTAGTAGTCACTCTAGGTCAAATAGCATCTATCCCGCCGATGATAGACTATCCCGATGTTCAGTTCTACTTGGAAACTTGAAAGGCTACATGCTTTCTTTCCAGATTGATTGTTGCACACCTATGGGCACCTTAGGTTGGTTAGTTCACTATGATAATGGATACACCACTCATACTGATAAATACACCTTAGGTTGGTTATTTCTTGCACCTTAGGATACACCACTCATGTTAGATGTAAGTCTGGTATGCTTTCTCCTTGAGTTGGCCATTGTACACCTATAGGTTTTCTTTTCCAAGGCTTAGGATAACGCCCATAGCAGCACCTCCCTTGTGGACAATATCTGGATCACATCCTTTGTGACCCTATTTAGACATTACTCAGGTTACTATTAGATTAGACAATTCTCCTTTCTTTATAATCACCCCTGTGTTTTGAGAATCCATCTTGTGGATGTGTAGATTCTCCCTTGGTCTAGTAAATCTAAGATAGGTCAAGACAGACATAGCCCTTTCTTAGTGTAGTCCATCACACACTAATATGGTCCATGCAAACATATACAAAAATATATATTGGCTTGTGGATTAGGAGGACACCTGGTACATTTTCCCATGCGAGCATCCTATCTTTAGCATAGAAAACTCCTATTGAATCACCAATTACTCTTGAGTTGATAAGTCCCCCGGCATTCTCGGTACTCTCCCTTAAGTTAGGTTCTATTTGTTATGCTACCAACAAGTCACCCCAGTGGTTATTTCCTGCTTTAGAAGATGTAAGTATGCTATGCCTTCTTCCTAGAATAGTCGTTAGGCAAAGGCAACCTCTTAGGTTCGCTAGCTCTATCCCACGGCCAATAGACTATCCCTTTGGATTTGTAAATTTGAGATAGGAAAAGTTTGATATAGCCCGTTCTTAATGTGTCCATCACACCTTGGTTACTTATAAATCTTATAGGCTCCACAGTGGATATGCCCTCAATTTGAAATCAAACTAAACAAACAAATCATACCAAATGACATGAAATTAAGATAAAATTATTCCTGAGTACTTTTGAGTTGACATAAGTCCCCAATGACATTCACTCAGTAATCACCCTAGCTAAAGTGAGATTTATTGTGCATCCAATAGGTCACCCCAGAGGTTATTCCTCATTTTGGAAGATGTAAGTCTGCTATGCATTCTTTCTAGCGTGTTGCACAACCCCTTAGGTTGGGCTACCTCACCGGTGGTAGACTATCCCATTGGATTTGTAAACCTGTGGTAGGTCAAGGCTGATATAGCCTCTTCTTAGTGGATTCATCGCACACTGATAGGATCCATACATTAACTCAAATTAAATTAAACCCATTCTAATTTTTCCTAGTAGATTTAAATCATACCTTTCTCCCTAGTGGAGCCCTAAATCATTTATAAACAAGTCAAGCAAATAACTCAAGTTCAAAACCAAACTTCCCAATGGAGCCAAATTAAGCCAACTCCCCTAGTAGAGTCTAAGTAAAAGAAATCCAACCAAACTCTTATTCCTAGTAGATACATCCCCAAACAAATCTGTGAAATCAAACTCAAATCCTAATCCATGTCGGATAACGCTTCTCGTGGAAGGTTCATATATACCAAGCGGACTGAGCCTAGCAGATGTGCCTCCACATCAATTAAAACTAAACAAATTAAAGTTGATTCGATCTTAATCCATGGTGGATTATAGATTCTTATCCTCAATAGATCTTCTTTCCATAAATCGTATAATCAAATTAAATTCAAACCTTATCCCTAGCAGATTTTCTTCTTTTATGCCCTCGACATAGACCTCTCACATGTCATTTCCAATGCATGTGTAATTCCATATCAGATCTCTCTCCATGTCCTTGACATGAAATGCTCATCAAATATTATTTTTCCTCTCTTACAGACCTTTAATAATTCACCAAAATGCCTCACAATGTATTCCTTCAAATTACATCATCTTAACATTATAATAACCATTTTATGCTTTGTGATGGTGCAAGCTCAAACTAACTATACAATATCACGCTAAACATATTATAGTGTGAATTAACACACTATATTATACTATAATATATGATGTTATATTATAATTTGCGACAATATAATATATCATCCAACATTAGACCTCATTTGAATCATGTAAAAGTAACAAATAACAAAATTTTCTCAAAATATGAATCATGTTCATTTTCGATGTAAAATTATTTATTTTCTATTAGAAATGATACAAAATAGCATAATTTTGGTGTTGCTTCTTAGTGTGTGCTGTGAATTTGGCCAATTGCTTTCAGCTTAACCTTCAAAATTAACATTTTTGTGAGTTTTGACCCAATGTATTATAACAAAAGTAAAACATACTAAAATGTACAATAACGTTTAATAACACCTCACCAGATTCATATATATGTGAAGTTATATTGTTATCTACATTATATTTTAATATGCTTTCATATAATATAATATCTTACATTACACCTTAAAATAAATCACTTTAAGAAAAAATTTATAAAATTTGGTTGGAAAATGAATATTTATTTTGGATGAAAAATTCCATTCTTTTGATTAAATGATACACCATAGCACACCACCAATGATGTTTCCTAATGCTTACCTTAAATTTGGCCAAATCCCATCATCTCAGCCTACAAATTAGTATTTATATGAATAATACAAGTACAAATTCTATTATGTCAAACTATAACAAACTAAAATATGCTAACAAGAAGTAGTAATACACAATTGTATGTTATAATGCATGTTGCTACACTATGTTATGGCATCCTATATTATAATACACTATAACATATTATATTATATTATATTGCATATCACATCATAAGGGATTGCTTAAGATAAAAAATCATAAAATTAGTCAAAATAATAAAAAACTATATATTTTTATCATATCACTTACATATTTTAAATTAAAATAATATATTATGATGACATGCTCTACCTATTTTGAATTTGGCTAAATTCCACCATTTTAAAGTCTAAATCAACATTTTTATAAATAATGCTAGTGTAGGCTCGATTGCATGATTGTAAAATACTAAAAGAATTTAAAATGCGTAGAATAATATATTATGATATATGATGTTATACAATGCTATAACATATAATATTTATTTTGAACATAAAATATTACTTTTTATAGTATAAGTGGGGTAGCATACCTTTGGTACTACAACTAATTCCCACTTCAAATTTAACAAATTTCATCATTTGATTTATTAAATCAATATTTTTATGATTTATATTAATATAAACTATAGGGAACAATACCATAATATACTAAAACATTTCAAAACATCTTATAGCATCTAAAAACACATCACTACATGCTCAAATATATGATGTTAGATTACACTATAACATATGGTATTATAATATGATTTGGGGTTAGAGTTTAGAGTATTCAAATCTCTAAAAGTCAAGAGAAGTCTCTTGAATGCATTTTCTTTAGCTACCATAACAATGTTAGGATTAGTTCATTCTTTAGATCTACTCCTAATGACATCTTCATTTAAGGTTTAGGGTTTAGGGTTAGTTTAGGGTTTAGAGTTTAGGGCTTGGGGTTTACAATTTAGGGTTTGGGGTTTAGGGTTTAGGGTTTAAGGTTGTAAGTTTTAGGGTTTAAAGTTTAGAGTTTTAGGGTTTAGGGTTTAAGGTTTAGGGTTTATGGTTTTATGATTTAGGGTTTAGGGTTAATGGTTTAGGGTTTAGGGTATAGGGTTTAGGGTTTAGGGTTTAGAGTTTAGGTTTAGTTTATTATTAGGGTTTAGGGTTTTAAGTTTAGGGTTGAGTTAAGTTAGGTTTAGGGTTTAGGTTTTAGGTTTAGGGTTTATGTTTTAGTTTAGGGCTTAGGGTTAGGGTTTAGGGATTAGGTTTTAGGGTCTAAGGTTTTTTTAATAGAGAATAAATTCAAATTCAACATTTCTTATTTTAAATTTTATGAAATAAGTAGCCCCCAAGTTTTCTAAAATTTAAGTGATGACATGGAAAAAAATGAGCACCCATACAACTAATTAAAAACCCAAGATAAGTAGAACTATCTCTACTATAAATACACTGTTCCATAAGTAGAATATCAGATCAATCATTCTTCAATTTCTTTTGTTCCCATCAAAACTAGCCCTGCCTGTCGAGTAGCAGGATCCGCCATCATATCCCCAATCTCTCCCTCCACCACCATCATGGTTGTAACCTCCATCGCTCCACCCTCCTCCACCACCTCGACCCACCCTCCATATCCACCAACACCTAGATCCCCACCACCATTCGATACGCCTCACTTTGCCTCCCCTGCAGATCTAGCACAGCTTAGTTGATGGTGATGTTCCTATTGTCAAGCTTCTGCCCATTCTTAGGGTTTAGGGTTTAAGTTAGTTTAGGGTTTAGGTTTAGAGTTAGTTTAGGGTTTATGGTTTAGGGTTGTAGGTTTTAGGGTTTAGGGTTTAGGGTTTAGGGTTTAGGTTTAGGGTTTATACTTTAGAGTTTAGGATTAGGGTTTTGATTTAGGGGTTTAGGGGTTAGGGTTTTAGGGTTTTAATTATGGTTTAGGGTTTAGGGTTTAAGGTTGTATGTTTAGGGGTGTAGGTTTAGGGTTTTAGGGTTAGTAATAGGGTTTAAGGTTTAGGGTTTAAGATTTAAGGTTTAGGGGGGTTTTTTTAAATTAAGTAAACCAGTAGGTTTAGATTTATTTCATTAATTTTTTATTTATTTGAGTTTATTTTATATTTCATTTTTATTTAGGTTTATTTTTTATTTTTACTTAGTTTAGTTTATTTATTTTGGTTTTTTATTTTAGTTTAAGTTTTTTATTTTTATTTATTTTTTAGGTTTAGGTTTATTTTTTTAGTTGAGTTTTATTTTTATTTTATTTTTTGGGTTTATGTTTTATTTTTTATATTTTGGGTTATGTTTAGGTTTTTATTTTACTTTTTTAGGTTTAGTTTTTAGGTTTTTATTTTAAGTTTATTTTTAGGTTTTATTTTTTAGTTTAGGTTTAGGTTTATTTTTAGTATAATTTATGTTATTTAGTTTAGGCTTAGGTTTAGGTTTAGTTTATTTTAGGTTTAATTTATTTTAGTTTAGGTTTAGGTTTATTTTATTTTTATTTGAGGTTTAAGTTTTTTTTTTTAGTTTAAGGTTTAGGTTTAATCTATAATTTATTTTTAATCTTATTTTTTATATACGTTTTTATTTAATTTTTATTTTATATTATTTTAGGTTTATTTCATTTTTGGTTTTTATTTTATTTAGGTTTTTTATTTTTTTTAGTTTAGTTTAGGCTTTTATTTATTTGATTTTAGAAAATTTTTATTTTTATATTATATATTACTTTTAAGTTTAAGTTTAGGTTTTAGTTTATGTTATTATTATTATTATTATTATTATTATTATTATTATTATTATTATTATTATTATTATTATTATTTAGGTTTAGGTTTATTTATTTATTTTATTTTTTAGGTTATATTTAGTTTAAGTTTTGGTTTTTAGGTTTTTAGGATGTAGGGTTTAGGGTTTAGGACTTTTAGGTTTTAGGATTTAGGATTTAGGGTTAGGGTTTAGGGTTTAGGATTTAGGGTTTGGTGTTTATGCTTTAGGGTTTAGGGATTAGGGTTAGTTTAAGGTTTAGTGTTAGATTAGGGTTTAAGATTTAGTGTTTTAGGGTTTAAGGTTTAAGATTTAGGGTTAGGGTTAGAGTTTAGGATTTAGGGTTTAGGGTTTAAAGTTTAGGGTGAGTTTAGCATTTAGTATTTAGGGTTTAGGGTTTTCAATTTTTTAGGGTTTAGAGTTTAGGGTTTGGGGTGTAGGGTTGCAAGTTTAGGGTTTAGGGTTTATGATTTAGTGATTACAGTTTAGGGTTTAGGGTTTAGGTTTTTTCTTAAAATTAAGTAAACCTATAGATTTAGGTTTATTTAGTTTATTTAGTTTACTTTTTATTTATTTAGGTTTAATTATATTTTTATTTAATCTAATTTACTCTATTTATTTTAGGTTTATTTATTTTAATTTATTTTTTTTATTTTAGTTTAGTTTTTTAGGTTTAGGTTTATGTTTATTTTTTAGTTTAGCTTTATTTTTATCTTATTTTTATAATTTTCAGTTTTATTTTTTATTTTTAGGCTTAAGTTCACATTTTTATTTTATTTTTTTAAGATTAGGTTTAGGTTTTTATTTTAGGTTTATTTTTAAAATTTATTTTTTAGTTTAAGTTTATTTTTATTTTTAGATTATTTTATTTTATTTAGTTTAGGTTTAGTTTATTTTAAGTTTAGGCTTCAATTTCATTTATTTTTGTTTACGTTTATGTTTGTTTTATTTTTATTTTTGGTTTAGGTTTTTTTTAGTTTAGGTTTTATTTTTTATTTATTTTTAGGTTTATTATTTAGTTTAATTTTTTATTTAGTTTTTAAGTTTTTTTTTATTTTAGGATTAGGTTTAGGGTTTAGTGTTTAAGGTTTAGGTTTTAGGGTTTAGGGTTTAGGGTTAGTTAAGAGTTTAGGGTTTAGGGTTCCATGTTTAGGGTTTAAGGTTTATGGTTTAGGGTTAGTTTAGGTGTTAAGGTTTAGGGATTTTAAAAAAAAAATTAAGTAAACTAATATGTTTAGGTTTATTGAGTTTATTTTTATTTATTATTATGTTTTTAATATTTTTATGTAGGTTTATTTTTATTTATATTTAGTTTAGTTTTTTTATTTTAGATTTATTTATTTTAGTTTATTTTTTAATTTTATGCTTAAGTTTATGTTTATTTTTTAGTTTAATTTTATATTTTCATTTTATTTTTTTAGGTTTAGGTTTGTTATTTTATTTTTAGGTTTAGCTTTAGGTTTAGGTTTTGGGCTTTTATTTTAGGTTTATGTTTTCATTTAATTTAATTTAATTTATTTAATTTAGGGCTTAGGTTTTATTTTCATTAGGTTTAAGTTTAGGTTTTATTTATTTTAGTTTAATTTATCTTAGTATAGGTTTAGGTTTATTTTATATAAGTTATTTTAGGGTTAAGTTTTTTTTTTTTCCTTAGTTTAGGGTTTAGGTTTTATTTTTTATTTATTTTAAGGTTTTATTTTTATGATTATTTTTTAACTTTAGGTTTTATTTAGTTCTTATTTTATTTTATTTTAGGAGTTTTAAGGTTTATTTTATTTTATTTAGTTTGTAGGTTTTTATTTATTTTATTTTAGATTCATTTTAATTTTTTATTTATTTTTAGGATTTCATTAAAGTTTATTTTTTATGTTTAGAATTTTATTTAGTTTTATTTTATTTTACTCTAAATTTATTTATTTTTAATTTTTATTTTATTTAAGTTTGTTACTTTTTTAGTTTAGTTTAGGCTTTTATTTATTTTATTTTAGTTTATATTTTATTTTGATTTTATTTATTTTAGGTTTAAGTTTTGGTTTTAGTTTATTTATTTATCTTTTATTTTTTATTTAGGTTTATTTATTTATTTTAGTTTTAGTTTTATTTAGTTTAGGTTTAGGTTTAGGTTTTAGGTTTTAAGACATAAGGTTTAGGCTTTAGGCTTTTTTTTTAGTCTGGGTTTAGGGTTAGGTTAGGGTTTAGGTTTAGTTTAGTGTTAACTTTAGGGTTTAGGGTTTTAAATTTAGGGTTTAGGGTTTAGGATTTAGTGATTATTGTTACTTTAGGGTTTAGGGTTTAAGCTTTAGGGATTAGAGTTTTTAGGGTTTAAGGTATAGGGCTTAGGAACAGAGTAGGGTTTAGGGTTAGATTAAGGTTTAGGGTTAGTTTAGTGTTCATGGTTTAGGATTTTGGGTCTAGGATTTTTTAGGGTTTAGGGTTTATGGTTGTAGGTTTAGGGTTTAGGGTTTAGGATTTAGGGTTCTTTTTTTAAAATCAAGTAAACCGGTAGGTTTATGTTTATTTAGTTTACTTAGTTTATATTTTATTTATTTTAATGTATTTTTCTATTTAGGTTTAATTTTTATTTTTATTTTGATTAATTTATTTATTTTAGGTATATTTATTTTAGTTTAGTTTTTTTACATTAGTTTATTTTATTTTTTAGGTTTAGGTTTTATTTTTAGTTTAGGTTTTTTTTATTTTCTTAGGCATAGGTTTTATGTTTTTATTTTAAGTTTATTTTTGCGTTTTATTTTTTAGTTTAAATTTAGGTTTACTTTTAGGTTATTTTATTTTATTTATTTTAGGTTGAGGTTTAAGTTTTATTTTTTTTAGTTTAGTTTATTTTAGTTTAGGTTTAAGTTTATTTTATTTTTATTTTAGGTTTAGGTTTTTTTTAGTTTATAGTTTATGTTTTATTTTTTTATTTATTTTTAGGTTTATTATTTATGTTTCATTTTTTATTTAGTTTTTAATTTATTTTATTTTAGGTTTATTTTATTTAGGGTTTAGGGTTTAGTTAGGTTTAGGGTTTAGGGTTTAGGGTTGAAGGTTTAGGGTTAGTTTTAGGGTTTAGGGTTTTGTTTAATTAAGTAAACCAGTAGGTTTTAGTTAATTTAGTTACTTTAGTTTTTTTATTAATTTTGGTTTACTTTACTTATTTTTATTTTGGTTGATTTTTTTAGTTTAGTTTATTTATTTTAGGTTTATTTATTTTAGTTTAGGTTATTTATTTTAGTTTATTTTTTTGGTTTAGGTTTATGTTTATGTTTATTTCCATAAGCAGCAGATCGGATCGATAGTTCTTTAGTTTCTCTATTTCCCATCAAAATCACCATGACCTCACGACTAGTAGGATTCACCATTATATCCTTGATCTCTCCGTCCACCACCACCATGGCTATAACCTCCATCGCTCGTCCCACCTCCATAACCACCTCTGCTTTGACCACCACCTCCGTATCCCTGCCCCCACCAATATGATAACCACCGCTTCCGACTTCACCTCCATGATTCTAGAGAGCACGGTTGATGGTGATGTTCTATCATCGAGTTATGCATTCTTAGGGTTTAGGTCTATTAGGTTTATTAGGTTTTAGGGTTTATGTTTATTTTAATTTTTTTAGTTTTTTAGATTTTGGTGATGTTTTTAGGTTATGTTTTAGGTTTAGGTGGTTTAGGTTTAGGTTTTAGGGTTTTATGTTTACTTTTTTATTTGTTAGGTTTTGGTTTAGTGTTTTGTGTTTAGGGTTTAGGGTAAGTGTTTAGGGTTTAGAGTTTAAGGTTTAGGGTTTAGGGTTTAGGATTTTAGGTATTAGGGTTTTAGGGTTTATGCTTTTAGGGTTTAAGGTTTAGAGTTTAGAGTTCTTTAGGGTTTAGGATTTAGGGTTTACGGTTTAAGGTTATAGGATTTAGGGTTTAGGGTTTAAGGCTTAGGGTTTAGAATATAGGGTTTAAGGTTTTTTATTTAAAATTAAGTAAACTCGTAGGTTTAATTTTATTTAGTATATTTAGTTTATTTTTTATTTTTATTTATGTTTATTTTTTATTTTTATTGATTTAGGATTTATTTATTTTATTTAGGTTTTCTATTTTAGTTTATTTTAGGTTTAGATTTTTTTTTTAGTATAGGGTTCAGGTTTGATTTATTATTTAATTTTAGGTTTATTATTTAGCTTTAAGTTTTTTTTAGTTTTTAGTGTATTTTATTTTAAGTTTACTTTATTTAGGGTTAACATTTAGTTCTTTTTTGTTTTAATTCTTAGGTATATTTTATTTTTTTAATTTAGTTTAGGTTTTTATTTATTTTATTTTAGTTTATTTTTATTTTTTTATTTTATATTATTTTTAGGTTTAGGTATAGGTTTTAGTTTAGGTTTTTCATTTTTAATATTTTATTTAGGTTTAAGTTTTTTTATTTATTTTATTTTTAGGTTATATTTAGTTTAAGTTTTAATTTTTAGGTTTTTAGGATTTAAGATATAAGGTTTAGGGTTTAGGGTTCAGGGTTTAAGGTTTAGGGTTTAGGGTTTAGGGTTTAGGGTTTGGGGTTATGGGTTTAGTGTCTAGGGTTGTAGGTTTTAGGGTTTAGGGTTTAGCATTTTAAAGTTTAGGATTTCAAGTTTAGGATTTAGTGTTTAGGCTTTAGGGTTTAGGGTGTTTAGGGTTTAGGGTTCATGGTTTAGGGTTTGGGTCTAGGGTCAGCTCAAGGTTTAAGGTTAGATTGGGGTTTAAGGTTTAGGGTTTATGGTTTAGGCTTTATAGTTTAGTGTTTTTAAGGTTTAGGGTTTAGGATTTAGGGTTTTAGGTTAGTTTAGGGTTTAAGGTTTAGCGTTTTATTATTTAGGGTTTATGGTTTATGGTTAGGGTTAGGGGTTATGGTTTAGGGTTTATAATTTAGGGTTTAGGTTTAGGTTTATTAGGGTTTAGTGTTAGTTTTAGGTTTAGGCTCTGATTTAGTGTTTTAGGGTTTAGGGTTTATTTTGAGTTATTTAGTTTGGTTAGTTTATTTTATATTTTAATTTAGGTTTAATTTTTATTTTATTTAGTTTAGTTTATTTATTTTATGTTTATTTATTTTAGTTTAGGTTTTTCATTTTAGTTTATTTTTTTAGGTTTAGGTTTAGGTTTATGTTTATTTTAGCTTAGTTTTATTTTATTTTAGGTTTAGGTTTATTTTTTTTATTTTAGGTTTTGGTTTAGGTTTTATTTTAATATTTTAGGTTT
The DNA here is from genome assembly GCA_021442155.1 of Cymbidium sinense. Classification (NCBI taxonomy): domain Eukaryota; kingdom Viridiplantae; phylum Streptophyta; class Magnoliopsida; order Asparagales; family Orchidaceae; genus Cymbidium; species Cymbidium sinense. The sequence continues at coordinate 258,207,539 of CM038214.1, read as the reverse complement.
AGGTTTTAGGTTTTTATTTTATGTTTATTTTTAGGTTTTAATATTTAGTTTAGGTTTAGGTTTATTTATTATTTATTTTATTTTATTTAGTTTAGGGTTTAAGCTTAATTCATTTTAGGCTTAGGTTTAGGTTTTATTTATTTTAGTTTAGGTTTAGGTTTATTTTATTTTGTTTATTTTAAGTTTAGGTGTTTTTTTAATTTAGGGTTTAGGGTTTAGTTTTATTTTTATTTATTTTTAGTTTTATTTTAGGTTTATTTTTTTGTTTAGGTTTTTTATTTTGTTTTTTTTAATTTATTTTAGGTTTATTTTATTTTATTTTATATTTATGTTTATTTATTGAGGTTTTTTATTTTTAGGTTTCTTTTATTTTATAGTTTAGTTTAAGTTATAATTTATTTTATTTTAGTTTAGTTTTTGGTTTTATTTATTTTAATGTTTATTTCTTTTATTTTAGGATTAGTTTATTTTCATATTTAAGTTTTTAAGGTTTTAAGGTTTAGGTTTTTTGGGTTTAGTGTTTATGGTTTAGGGTTTAAGATTTAGGGTTTAAGGTTTAGGGTTTGGCATTTAGGGTTTAGGGTTTAGGGTTTAGGGTTTTAGGATTTAGGCTTTAGGGTTTACGATTTAGGGTTTAAAGTTTGGGGTTTTAGGGTTTAGGGTTTAGTGCTTAGGGTTTAGGGTTTAGAGTTTAGGGTTGTAGATTTAGGGTTTAGGGTTTAGGATTTAGGGTTAAATTTTTTTATGTTTTTATATTTTTATATATTTTATATTTTTAATTAAGTAAACTAGTATGTTTATGTTTAGTTTATTTTTTGTTTATTTTCATTTATTTTATTTTTATTTTTATCTAAGTTTATTTTTGTTTCTATTTATTTTAGTTTATTTATTTTAGTTTAGGTTTTTTTAAGTTAATTTTTTAGATTTAGGTTTAGGTTTAGGTTTATTTTTAGTTTAGTTTTAATTTAATTTTATTTTTTAGGTTTAGGTTTTATTTTTTATTTTTAGGTTTAGGTTTAAGTTTTTATTTTATTTTTTTAGGTTTAGGTTTTAGGTTTTTATTTTAGGTTTATTTTTACATTTATTTTTTAGTTTAGGTTTAGGTTTATTTTTGGTTTATTATGTTTAGGTTTAGGTTTAGTTTTAGGTTTTATTTATTTTAGTTTAGTTTAATTTAGTTTAGGTTTACGTTTATTTTATTTTTATTTTAGGTTTAGTTTTTTTTTTTTAGTTTGGGGTTTAGGTTTTATTTTTTATTTATTTTGGTTTTATTTTTAGGTTTATTTTTTAGGTTTTGGTTTTATTTTATTTTATTTTAGGTTTATTTTATTTTTATTTAATTTTAGTTTTATTTTATTTTAGGTTTTAATTTTAGTTTAGTTTAGGTTTTATTTATTTTATTTTAGTTTATTTTATATTTTTATTATTTTCTTTTAGGTTTTAGGTTTATGTTTAGGTTTAGGTTTTGTTTATGTTTTATTTTATTTTATTTTATTTATTTTGGTTTAGGTTTTTTTTATTTTATTTTTAGGTTTTAAATTTTTGTTTAGTTTTTTAGCTTTAGGTTTAGGGTTTTAGGTTTAGGGGTTTAGGTTTAGGGTTTAAGGTTTAGGGTTTTATGGTTTTAGGGATTAGGTTTTTTTTTAGGGTTTAGGGTTTTAGGTTTAGGTTTTTTAGGGTTTAGGGTTTTAGTTTTTTTCTTAGAGAACAAATTCATTCAACATTGCTTCTTTTGATTTCATCAACCAAGTAACATAACAAGTTTTCTAAGACACAAGCTTGATAAAGATCAAAGTGAGCACACATAGAGCAAATCATAAACCTAGATAACTAGAACCATCTCTCTTATAAAGATACATTTCCATAAGTAGGGAGAGATCAGATCTTCACTTTTCAGTTCCCATCAATCCCGGCTACCAGTGGTGAGATCCACCATCATATCCTTGATCTCTCCCTCTGTCACCACCATGGTTGTAACCTTCGTTGCTCCTCCTACCTCCATAACCACCACACCACCACTCCATATCCAACACTCCTCCTCCCCACCACCCTTTGCGATAGCCAGCCTCCACCTTCGCCTCCACAGATAGATCTAGGTTGAGCCTGATTGACGATGATGTTCCTGCCATCAAGGTTTTACCCAATCTTAAGGTTTAGATTTAGGTTTAGGTTTATTTAGATTTTAGGGTTTAGTTTTATTTTTTGATTTATTTTGTTACTTTAGGTCTAGGTTTAAGGTTTGGGGTTTAGGGTTTAGGGTTTATGGTTAGTGTTTAGGGTTTAGGGTTTAGGGTTCAGCATTTTTTATTAAATTAAGTAAACTTGTAAGTTTAGGTTTATTTAGTTTACTTTTTATTTATTTTATTTTTCATTTTTATTTAGGTTTATTTTTTTATTTTTATTTAGTTTCTTTTATTTATTTTATGTTTATTTATTTATTGTTTAAGTTTATTTTTTAGGTTTAGGTTTAAGTTTATTTAATTTATTTAGTTTAGGTTTAGGTTTAGGTTTAGTTTATTTTAATTTAGGTTTAGGTTAAGGTTTAGATTTATTTTATTTTAGGTTAAATTTTTTTTTAGTTTGGGGTTTAGGTTATAATTATTTTTAGGTATATTTTTTAAGTTTATGTTTTTATTTAGTTTCTATTTTATTTTATTTTAGGTTTATTTTATTTTTATTTTTATTTTATGTTTAGTTTTTATTATATTTAGGTTTTTTTATTCTTAGGTTATTTTATTTTTTTAGTTTAGTTTAGGTTTTATTTATTTTCAGTTTATTTTATTTTATTTTTAGTTTTAAGTTTAGGATTTTATTTTATTTTATTTTTATTTTATTTAGGTTTAGGTTTTTTTATATATATTTTATTTTTAGATTTTATTTAGTTTATGTTTTGGTTTTTAGGTTTTTAGGGTGTGGGGTTTAGGGTTTTAGGGTTTGTGGTTTTTGGGTTTAGGGGTTTAGGGTTAGTGTTTAGGGTTTAGGGTTTAGAGTTTAGTGTTTAGGCTTTTGGCTTTAGGGTTTTTAGGGTTTAGGGTTTAGGGTTTATGGTTAACTTAGAGTTTAAGGTTTTTTTTAAAAAAAAAATTAAACAAACCATCAGGTTTAGGTTTATTTAGTTTATTTTTAATTATTTTAGTTTATTTTATTTTTTATTTTTATTTATGTTTATTTTTTATTTTTATTTAATTTTGTTTATTTAATTTTGTTTACTTATTTTAGTTTAGGTTTTATTATTTTTGTTTATACTTTAAGTTTAGGTTTATTTTTTTAGTTGAGTTTTATTTTTATTTTATTTTTTAGGTTTTGGTTTTATTACTTATTTTTAGGTTTAGGTTTTTATATTATTTTTTGTAGGTTTAGGTTTTAGGTTTATTTTTAAGTTTTATTTCTTAGTTTAGGTTTAGGTTTATTTTTAGTTTATTTTATTTTATTTTTATTTTAGGTTTAGGTTTATTTTTAGTTTAGGTTTTACGTTTTATTTTTTATTTTTTTAGGATTATTTTTTAGGTTTTGTTTTTATTTAGTCTTTATTTTATTTTATTTTATGTTTATATTAGGTTTAATTTATTTATTTTTTACGTTTAGTTTATATTTTATTTAGGTTTTTTATTTTTAAGTTTATTTTATCTTTTTAGTTTAGTTTATGTTTTAATTTATTTTATTTTAATTTATTTTTATTAATTTATTTTTTATTTTTAGGTTTAGGTTTAGGTCTTCATTTAAAATTTTATTTTATTATTTTCTTTAGGTTTAGATTTATTTTATTTTTAGGTTATATTTAATTTAGGTTTAGGTTTTCAAGTTTTTATGGTTTAGTGTTTAGGGTTTAGGGTTTAGGGTTTAGTGTTTAGGGTTTAAGGGTTTTAGGGTTTTAGGGTTTAGGGTTTTAGGGTTTAGGGTTTAGGATTAGGGTTTAGGGTTTAGGGTTTAAGGTTTAGGGTTAGGTTAGGGTAAGGTTTAGGGTTTAGGCTTTAGGATTTTAGGTTTTTAGGGTATAGGGTTTAGAGTTTAGGGTTTAGGGTTTAGGGTTTTGGGTTTTGGGTTTTAGGGTTTACGGTTTAGGGTTTAGTGTTTAGGGTTAAGGTTAAAGTTTAGTGTTTAGGGATTACTGTTTGGGGTTTAGCGTTTAGGGTTTAGGGTTTTATGGTTTAGGGTTTAGGATTTATGGTTTAGGGTTTAAGGTTTTTGGTTTAGGGTTTATGTTTAGGTTTTTTTTAGGTTTTAGGTTTAGAGTTTTTAAATTAAAAACCAGGTTTATGTTTATTACTTATATTTATATTTATTATTATTTTAGGTTTATTTATTTTAGTTTATGTTTTTATTTTAATTTATTTTTTTTAGGTTTAGGTTTATTTTTTAGTTGAGTTTCATTTTTTAGGTTAGGTTTATTTTTTATTTTAAGTTTAGGTTTTATTTTATTTTTTTTTAGGTTTAGGTTTAAGGTTTTATTTTTGATTTAGGGTTTAGGTTTATTTTTTAGGTTTTATTTTTTAGGTTTATTTTAGTTTATTTTATTTTATTTAGTTTAATTTTAGGTTTAGGTTTAGATTTAGGTTTTATTTATTTTAGTTTAGGTATAGGTTTATTTTATTTTGTTTATTTTATTTTTATTTTAGGTTTCAATTTTTTTTTAGTTTAAGTTTTTGGTTTTATTTTTTCTTTATTTTTAGGTTTTATTTTGAGTTTTATTTTTTAGGTTTAAGTTTTTATTTTGTTTTTATTTTATTTTCTTTTAGGTATATTTTAAGTTTATTTTATTTTTATTTTACATTATGTTTTTATTTTATTTAGGTTTTTATTTTACATTATGTTTTAATTTTAATTTTTATTTTAGTTTAGGTTTTTATTTATTTTATTTTAGTTTATTTATTTTATTTTTAGGTTTAGGTTTACGTTTCAGTTTAGGTTTTTATTTTATTTAGGTATAGTTTTATTTATTTATTTTATTTTTTATGTTTTATTTAGTTTAAGTTTAGGTTTTTAGGTTTTTAAGGTTTAGTTTAGGTTTTATGGTTTAAGGTTTAGGGTTTTAGGGTTTAGAGTTTTAGAGTTTAGGGTTTTGGGTTAGGGTTTTAGGGTTTATGGTTTATGGTCAGTTTGGGGTTTAGGGTTTAGTGTTTAGGGGTTAAGATTGTAGGTTTAGGGTTTAGGGGTTAGGGTTAGTTTTAGGGTTTAGGGTTTAGGATTTAGGGTTTTTTTTTTTGAATTAACTAAACCAGTAAGTTAAGGTTTATTTAGTTTATTTCTTAGTTATTTTAGTTTATTTTATTTTTAATTTATATTTAGGTTTATTTTTTATTTTATTTAGTTTAGTTTATTTATTTTAGGTTTTTTATTTTATTTTATTTTTTAGGTTTAGGGTTATGCTTATTTTTTAGTTTAGTTTTATTTTATTTTATTTTTAAGGTTTAGGTTTTATATTTTATTTTTATATTTTTATTTAGTTTAGGTTTAGGTTTTTTGGTTTTTTGGGTTTAGGGTTTAGGGTTAGGATTTAGGGTTTATGGTTTAGGATTTAATGTTTAGGCTCCATGGTTTAGGGTTTTTATGGACTTAGCCAAATTCCTTCATTCTAAAGCCCAAATTTAATTTATTTTCTCATGAATCAATCAAACTTTCAATCATATTAACAAATATAAATAAAATCTACATTCATCAAGCTAAACCAAAATGAACCCAAGTCAAACCTAACTTAACCCTTTTGACTTGAAATGTTCAAATGAACCAAAACCCAAACCCAAACCAATTGCAATTGAATTTATATATCAATCCCAAATCCATATATAAACTCAACTAAATCAAACTCAAAAAATCAAGCAAAAGTAAATTGGTCCACTTTACCTGGCTAATTTGACCCATTTAAAGCTAATCTTACCTAAATTGGATTGAACCAAGCCCATCAAAACCTCCCATCATGATTATTACCTAAGTTGATCAATTATCACAATTGGTCAAACTAACTAACAGTCATTTGACCAATTGAATCCAAACTAGCCAAATTGCAACCTAATCCAAATCCCTTGAAACCAATGATTCATACCAAATCAAAATGAATATTTGAATATGACTTGACCTTCAATTTAGTCAAACCAAACCCTTTCGGCCCTCTTGGCCCAAGTTGACCCACATTGACTTAAAAGGCCAAATTGATTGCAACCAGTGGCTCAAGTTTATTCCAAATTAATTGTTGAACTTGACCAAAGCTATGATTGGACCCAATTGAACCCAATTGACCTAGCCCAAATTGACCTAAAGGTTCAAGTTGTCTAAATCAAAACCAAATCCAAATTAATTAAAACCTACAATCATCTTCAATTGGTTAACTAAACCAAACCAACAACAACCAATTTTTGACCAATTTGGTCAAATCAATCAACCCATTTGACCCAAATGAATTCAAATGAGCCAAAATCAAATCTAAGCCAAACTAAACCAAACCAATTGAACCAAAACATCTAAATGATCATATGAACTTGACCCCTTGGTTTGACCCAATTTGACCAATTGGTCAACTTGACCCAACTAACCCATTTGACCTAAGATTCAAATTGCCAAATAACCAAATCAACTCAATTGACTTGAAATTTGGGCTAACTTTTGGCTCATTTCAAATCTTCCCAAATCAAATCCAATGCCAAATGATCATTCTACCTTTGGGTCAAGGGCATCACATGAAATCATGTAATTGGTCATTTCCATTCATTGGCCACTTGGTACTCTCCCAATGGTCCACCAGGCACTACAACTGCCCAAGGGGTGGTTGGGTCGGCCATGACCCATGGGAGGTAAAATCACCTCACCCTCCCCATTGGTGCATTTGAAACCCATTGGCCAACTCACCTCCTCCCTGCCACCAATGACTCCCTGAGATGGTTGGACGACCACTAAATGCCAAACTTGATCCCACCGTCCGATCAAGATGAAGGGGGGTATACACCCCCTCGTTTCCACTCAAACACAAAAAAAAATTCCTTAAATCCCTAGATATCCAAGATGAGCCACTAGAGACATTCCCTAAGCTCCCAAGCCCATTCCTTGTTCAGGCAATGCCATTATCATTTATACTGAAATAGGACACTTCCATTTCTGCTCTAACTTCCCCATTTCTCCATCAAACTCAAATTAACTTTGCACGCACCTTCCCTAGGCCTCATTGAGTTATAATGAATCATCTCCCAAGCTTTTTGAGCACCTAAGGTGGGACTTTGATCAAAGCTGAGCTCCAAATCATTGGTTTGTGGCAGCGAGCGTCGGAATTGATCCAATTGCTCAGAGCTTCATCTCCACTAGATGAAGCTTCCTCAATTTGAACCGTCTTGAGCTTTAAAGTATGTTTCCAAAGTTGATCCATCGGCAAAAATGGGTTCGAGCTTTTTGAGGAAAACTTGCACCTCATGTGATCTTGATCGTTTGATCCCCTCTAATCATTATCGTAAAGGTGTGAGATCCTTTTGGAGTTGATCTAAGCTCAGGTAAGCTTGAATTAAGTGAGCAATGGTGGATGCACTCCATTCTTCCACACTCAGGTGATGCTAGATCACGTACCGTCCATTCCGCATGATTGGAACAGGCAGTCAGGATTAGATCCACTAGATCGATCTAATTTAACCCTATTAAGTTGTAAGATTGATCATAGCCACCCGATCTTAGATCGAATGGCTGATGAGAAAGCACCTCCGTTGATGCCATGTAGACGCTAAGTCGAATAAGTTTTTAGTAGCCAATCTCATGGTGCCAAATTGAAAGAATACTGCGTCAGTGCTCCACATGGTGCCAATAAGAGTAGGCTTTAATTAGGCTCAATCAATCATTTTTAATGATTGAAACTTCTAAAAATCAGAAGAAATCATAGAGAAATAAAAAAATGCAAATAAATACTCATTTTAAGGTATATCAGAGGAGAATTAATTAAAAATGATCTTTACAAATTTTGAATAGTAATTAAGTTTTAATTATAAAATTAATTAGCTTAATTACATTTTAATTACTTGAGAAATTAATTCTAAATTGTGTGGGTTAATTTAATGGGATGAGATCTACCTCCTATGATTTTCTTAGGATTTATTGCTCACTTAATTTGGAAAACTGACTAATCAAATTTTAACTATTCTTTTAAGTTAATTAATGATTAATTAATCCCATGAATAGTAACAAATTGGTTAATTAAGTTTACTAATCATTGTTCAACACTAGGTGTACTAAGCAAAACGGTTAGGACCCCTTTCCATATGTTCATTTCACCCTTTTTTAAAATGAAATTAATTAAGATTTAACTAATTAATTAAATCACTCAATCAAATTGAAATGATAATCACATCATACCTTAATTAATTAAATCATGGGGTAGATCTTTACGTGTTTAATAACTTAAAGGAGTTTAATGAAATTATGGTTAGTCCACATGTGGGAAACCATAAGAGTAATTAAGTCCCTTAGTCTAATTAACTATTAATCATGAGACAATTGCATTAGGTCCCTTTTATTTCCTAGGATCATTGCAAGTTTATTTTCCATGCATATAATGTTGGCTCATAATTATTAAGTTAATTACTTTAAAGTGACATAAGTAATGTTAATTAATTCATCTAATTAACAGTTCAACTTAATTAACCTATAAAATCAACTTAATTACATTTCCTTAAATTAAATCAAATTACTAATGTGGGAATGGGTTTAAAATAGCAATTGATGATTTCTCTTCTCCTCTTTAAATCAAATCAAATCTAAAACTTAATTAATAAAGAAGCTTTGGTTTGCTTTAAATAATCTTATTTGATTTGATTATCCTTAAGAACTAGTTTGGTTGAGTGAATCACATGCTTATATTTGATTGTCCTATTTCCAATCATGTTAAATTTGGTATGTCATTTGAATTCATGCATCCATCTTTTCAAAATCAAGTAAAATAAAATGGATTTTCTTTATGTAAGCTTGTATGTGTTGATTTAATTTAATATATGTGAAGCTATTATCACTATTAAATCCAAATGTATTTCTCAAAAGTTTATAAATGAATAATAATATGCGTTATGATGCTAGCTATAAATATATAAGAAATGCATGTGCTTATAGCTTAAGTATATGAATGTTGAGTTTTCTTTCATCCATTCATGTGTTGATTTAATTAAGATTGGATGGTAATGGGTATATAATGGGACATCTAGAACATGAGGCTTTAGCCACCCCAAGAAATGTTGAATCTGTTTTGTTCTCAAAAAAAATAAATATAAAATAAAACCATCAACCCTATAAAAACACTAAACCTAAAACCTAAACCATAAACCTTAAACCCTCAACCCTAAACCCTCAAAACCCAACCATAAACCATAAACCCTAAACCCTAAACCTAAAACTATAAACCCTAAACCACAAACCCAAAACCCTAAACTAAACTCCTAACCCTACCAAACTGACTAAACAAAACCTAAACACTAAACTAAATACATAAAAATAAAATAATTAAAATATAAACATAAATAATAAAACCTACTAAAACTAAACCTAAACTAAACTAAACTAACTTTAAAAATAAAAATAAATAAAATGAACTCAGATAAAAATAAACCAACTAAAACTAAAATTAAATAAATAAATAAAACCATAAATAAACTAATTTAAAATAAAATAAAGTACTAAATAAATAAAATAAAAATAAAACCAAACCAAAAATAAACCTAAAAATAAATAAAACTTAAATCTACTAAAAAACTAAAAATAAAACAAATAAAATAAACATACCTAAACTAAAATAAATAAACAAAATAAATAAAAATAAATTGAATAAAAAAAAATATAAAATAAATAATAAAATAAACCTACTAAATAAAATAAACTTAAACTAAATAAAAACTGACAAAAAATAAAATAAAACTACTAAAATAAGATAAATAAACTACTAAAACCAAACTAAACTAAAAATAAGCCTACTAAAATAAAATAAAAATAAACTAAACAAGATAAAATAACTAAATAAAAATAATAAAAGAAACTAAAACCTAAATAAAATAAACTGAAAACTACCTAAACTAAATAAAATAAAAATAAAAATATAAAACTGAAACAAATCCTAAAAATAAAAAAACTAAATAAAAAAAAAATAAAGTAATAAAATAAACTAAATAAAATAAATAAAAAACCTAAACTAAATAACTAAATAAAAATAAAATAAAAAACTAAAATAAAACAAGCGATAAAATAAAATAAAAATAAAATAAAACTAAATAAAACTAAACTAAAAAATAAAATCATAAAATAAACTAAATAAATAAAAATAAACCTATCTAAACTAAAAACTAAAACCTAAAATAAAAAAATAAAAAACCTAAACTAAAATATAATAAAAAAACTGAAAATAAATAATAAAACAAACTAAATAAAATAAAATAAAATAAACTAAAATAGAACACAAACTAAAGGTTAAAAAAATAAAATAAAATAAACTACAATCCACAAAATAAAAAATAAAACCTGAAACTAAATAATAAAATAAAAATAAAACTAAACTAAAAAATAAACATAAACCTAAACCTAAACTAGAAAAATAAACTAAAATAATAAACCTAAACCTAAGCCCTAAGCCCTAAACCCTAAACTAAAAACTAAACCCTAAACTTAAAACCTAAACCCTAAACCCTAAACCCTTAAACCCTAAACCCTAAAACCTAAACCCTGAACCCAAAAAAACCCTTAAACTTTAAACCCTAAACAGTAAACTAGCCCTAAACTCTAAACCCTAAAAGCTAAAATCCTAAACTTAAATAAAATAAAATGTAAAAATAAAATAAATAGAAAAAACTAAACCAAAATAAAATAAAATAAGAACATAAACTAAAACCTAAACCTAAACCTAGACCTAAACCAAAACTTAAAAAGAAAAAAAAACTAAACTAAATTGAAGTAAATAAAAACATAAACTAAACTGAAAAAAATAAAAACTAAATAAAAACCTAAACCTAAAATAAACTAAAAAATAAAAAACCTAAAGAAAATAAAAACTAAACCTAAAATAAAAATAAAATAAAACTAAAATAAAATAAAATAAAAACTAAATAAAAATCTAATTCTAAATAATAAACCTAAAAATAAAACTTAAAAATAAAAAATAAATAATACCTAAAAACTAAACTAAAAAAAAAACCTAAACCTAAAATAAAAATAAAATAAACCTAAACCTACACTAAAATAAACTAAACTAATATAAATAAAACCTAAATAAAAAATAAACTAAACCTAAACCTAAACTTAAACTAAATAAAATAAAATAAGTTAAATATTAATCGAAAACTAAACTAAAAAATAAACCTAAAATAAAAACCTAAAACCTAAACCTAATAAAATAAAATAAAAAGACCTTAAACTAAACCTCAAAAAAAATCTAAACATAAAAAGTAAAATAAAAATAAAACTAAACTAAAAAATAAACCTAAACTGAAACCTAAACCTAGAAAATAAACTAAAATAAAAAACATAAACTAAAATAAATAAACTAAACTAAATAAAAATAAAAATAAAGTTAAATCAAAATGGAAAATAAAATAAACTGAAATAAAAAAAAACTAAACAAACCTAAACTACTAGTTTAATTAATTTTTTTAAAAAATAAAAATTGGAAAAATAAAAAAAAACCATAACCCTAAGCCCTAAACCTTTAAACTAACCCTAAACCCTAAACTCTAAAACCTAAACCTACTACCCTAAACCCTAAACCCTAACACCTAAACCCTAAACTAACCCTAAACCCTAAACCCTCAAACCCTATACCCTAAACCCTAAACTAACCCTAAACCCAAAAAACTCTAAACACTAAACCCTAAACCCTAAACACTAAACTTTAACCTAAACCCTAAAGTCTAAACTCTAAACCTTAAACCCTAAACCCTAAACTAACCCAAAACCTAAGTTAACCCTAAACCCTAAACCCTAAACCCTATAACCTAACCCTAACCATAAAACCTAAAAACTAAATCCTAAACCCTAAACACTAAACTAATCCTAAAACCTAAACCCTAAACCCTAAAAACCCTAAACCATAAAGCCTAAACCCTAAACTTAAACCCTAAACCCTAAACTAACTTAAACACTAAGCTAACCCTAAACCCTAAACCCTAAACCTTAAAATCCCTAAAACCTAAACACTAAACCTAAACCCTAAAACCCTAAGTGTGAAACCATAAATTGTAAACCTTAAAAACCTAAAAACTTATAAACCTAAATTAAATAAAACCTAAAAATAAAATAAATTAATAAACCTAAACCTAAATAAAATATAAAATAAAATAAAATAAAAACCTAAACTAAAATAAAAACTTAAACCTAAAAAATAAAATAATATAAACTAATAAAAATAAACTAAAATAGAATAAATAAAAACCTAGACTAAACTAAAAAATAAAATAAACCTAAGAATATAAAAACCTGAATAAAATAAAAAATTAATCTAAAATAACTTAAAATAAAATAAAATAAAAACTAAATAAAAACCTAAACCTAAAAAATATAACTAAAAAATAAATAAAAAATTAAACCTAGACTCTAAACTAAAAAAAACCTAAACCTAAACTAAAAAATTAAGTAAATTAAATAAAATAATCCTAACCTAAATTAAAATAAACTAAACTAAAATAAATAAAAGATAAACCTAAACCTAAAGTAAACAAAAGCTAAACCCTAATCTAAATAAAATAAAATAAGCTAAAAATAAATCTAAACCTAAACTAAAAAAACTAAAACCTAAAAATAAACCTAAAATAAAAAGCTAAAACAAAAACCATAAAAAAAACCTAAACTTAAACTTAAAAAAAACCTTAAACCTAAAAAATAAAATAAAATAAAAATAAAACTAAACTAAAAAATAAACATAAACCTAAACTTTAACCAAAAAAATAAACTAAAATAAAAAACCTAAACTAAAATAAATAAAACTAAAATAAATAAACTAAACTAAATAAAAATAAAAAATAAAAATATAATAAAATAAATAAAAACTAAACTAAATAAACCTTAACCTACTAGTTTACTTAAATTAAAAAAAACCATAAATCCTAAACCCTAAATCCTAAACCATAAACCCAAAACCCTGAACCCTAAAACTAACCCTAAACCTTAAACCTGGAACCCTAAAACCAAAACCTAAACATAAAAATAAAATAAAAATAAAACTCAACTAAAAAATAAACCTAAAACAAAATCAAAACATAAAAAATAAGCTATAATAAAAAATCTAAACTAAAATAAATAAACTTAAAATAAATAAACTAAACTAAATAAAAATAATAAATAAACATAAATAAAAATTAAAATGTTTCAAATAAAAATAAACTAAATAAATAAAAGAAGAAAAGTTGAATATGAATTTATTCTCTTTGAAAAAGAAAATTGAAAACCCTAAGCCTAAACCTAAACCCTAAATCCTAAATCCCAAACCTTAAAAACCCTAAACCCTAAACCTTCAAATCCTAAACCCTAAACCCTAAACCTTAAACCCTAAAACCTAAACCCTAAACTTTAAACCCTAAACACTAAACCCTAAACCTTAAACCCTAAACCTATGAAAAAAAATCCTAAACCCCAAGCCCTAAATCATAAACTAACCATAAACCTTAAACCCTAAACACTAAAAAGAAATAAAAACCTAAACCAAAATCAAATAAATAAAAAATAAAATAAATAAAAACATAAATTCAAACATAAACCGAAACCTAAAAATGAAAAAAATAGAAAATAAAAATTAAACTAAATTAAAATGAATAAAAACCTAAAATAATCTAAAAATTAGAAAACCTAAATAAAATAAAAAATAAACCTAAAATGAAAATAAAATAAACCTGAAATAAAGTAAAATAAAAATAAATAAAAACTTAAACATAAATAATAAACCAAAAAATAAAACCTAAAAGTAAAGAAAATATAAAACCTAAACCCTAAATTTTTAAAAAAAACCTAAACCTAAAATAAAAATGAAATAAACTTAAACTTGAACTAAAATGAATTAAACTAAAATAAATAAAACCAAAGTCTAAACCTAAAATAAGCTAATCATAAACCTAAACCCAAGCTAAATAAAATGAAATAAACTAAAAACAAACCTAAGCCAAAACTAAAAAATAAAACCTAAAAATAAACCCTAAACCATCAAAACCCTAAACCCTAAACCCTAACCCTAAACCCTAAAACCCTAAACCCTAAACTCTAAACCCTAAATAAAAAAAATTAAACTAAACTAAAAAATTAGCATAAACTTGAACCTACTAAAAAACTAAAATAAAATAAAAAACCTAAACTAAAATAAATAAAACTAAAATAAATAAACTAAATTAAATAAAAATAAAAACTAAACCTAAATTAAAATAAAAAATAAAATAAACTAAAATAAATAAAAAATAAATGCTTACCATCTTAATTTGAAAAAAAAACAAACCAACCTAACCCTAAATCTCACTAAACCCTAAACTACAAACCTACCCAAATATAAACCTAATCTCTAAAACCCTAAATCCTAAATAAAGAAATGAAAAGAAACCAAATCCTACTAAAACTCTAAACACTAAACTATAACCCTAAACCCTAAATAACCCTAAACCATAAACTACAAACCAACCTGACTACCCAAATAACGCTAAAAGCTAAACTAAATAAAACCTAAAATAAAATAAATAAAGACCTAAACCTAAATAAAATGATAAAATAAAATAAAATAAAATAAAAAACTAAAACCTAAACCTAAACTAACATACTAAAAATAAATAAAAACTTAAACTAAATTAAAAAATAAAATAAACCTAAAAATAAAAAACCTACATAAAATAAAAACTAAATGTAAAATAAAAATAAATTAAACCTAAAATAACATAAAGACTAATAAAAACCTAAACCTAAAAAATAAACCTAAAAATAAATAAAAAATAAAACATAAACCCTAACTAAAAAAACCTAAACCTATAATAAACAAAATAAATCAAACCTAAACCTAAACTAAATTAAACTAAACTAAAATAAATAAAACCTAAACCTAAACCAAATAAAATATAATAAACTAAAACTAAACTTAAACGTAAACTAAAAAATAAAACTTAAAAATAAACCTAAAATAAAAACCTAAAACCTAAACCTAAAAAAATAAAATTAAAACCTAAACCTAAACCTAAAGATAAAAAATAAAACCTAAACCTAAAAAATAAAATAAATATAAAACACATTTAAAAAATAAACCTAAACCTAAATCTAAACCTAAAAAATAAACTAAAATAAAAATCCTAAACTAAAAGAAATAAATTAAACTAAATAGAAATAAAAATAAATCTAAAATAAAAAATAAAATAAAATAAATAAATATTAAAATAAACTTGGGTTTCTTAATTTAAAAAAACTCAAAACCTAAATCAAACCCTAAACCCTAAATTGTAAACCTAAAACTAACCCAAACCTACTAAATAACCACTAAACCCTAAACCCTAAACCCTAAACCCCAACACTAAACCCTAGACCCTAAAAGCATAAACCCTAAAACCCTAAATCCTAAACCCTATAACCTAAACCCTAAAACTTAACCCCTAAACCTTAAATTAATGGTCAATCTGATTAAAGAGAAATTGAAGAAAGGTCTATCCGATCTGCTATTTCTAGAACTGTATCCTTAGAGTCAGGACGGTTCTAATTATCTAGGGTTTTTATTTGCTCTATGCGTGCTCATTTTTTATCTGTGTCATCACTTGTGTCTTAGAAAACTCGGTGTGTTACTTGGTTGATGAAATCAAAAAGAAGAAATGTTGAATCTGGGTTTGTTCTCTCTTAAAAAAAATAAAAACCCAAAACCCAAAACCTAAAATTTAAATGTTGAACACTAAAACCCCTAAACCCTATACCCTAAATCATAAACCCTAAAACCTTAAACCTTAAACCCTAAATCCTAAACCGTAACCCTAAACCCTAAACCCTAAACCCCAAACCCTAAACGTAAACCTAAATTAACTAAATAAATTAAAAAATAAATTTATACCTAAAACCTAATAAACCTAAACATAAGACTAAACCCTAAGAATGGGCAGAACCTTGATGGCAGGAACATCACCATTAACCAAGCTCATTTTTTATCTATGTTGCCACTTATGTCTTAGAGAACTTAGTGTGTTACTTGGTTGATGAAATTGAAATGAAGAAATGTTGAATCTAAAATTATTCTCTATTAAAAAAACCAAAAACTCTAAACCCTAAATAAAAACTTGAACCCTAAACACTAAATGTAAACTTTTATTATAAAAAATTAATAAAAAATTAATAAACAAGAAACCCTAATCCTAAACCCTAGATAATAAACTAACTCCATAAACCCTAAATCCAGCCACAAACCACTAACCCTAAACTTTCACCAACCCTAAACTAAACTAAATACCTATCCACCCCACCCTAAAAAATCCTAAACTTACCTTAATTCTGGTTTATCAGACCTGTAACTTCAGCTGCTCCCCTCTAGGCCCTAAAAACCTAAACCCCAGATCTGATGATAAACAAAACCCACTAAACTAACTCCCACCACTACCCACCACCATAAACCCTAAACTTTAAACCCTAAACTGCCCTACCTTAAACCCTCCATACTACCTCCACTCCACTGACCACTACCACTGGCCCCTACCACACCTCCAAAAGCCTAAACCTAAACTAAATAAAACCTAAAAATAAAATAAATAATAAACCTAAACATAAATAAAATACTAAAATAAAATAAAATATAATAAAATAAACTAAACTAAAATAAAATAAATAAAAACCTAAACTAAACTAAAAAATAAAATAAATTTAAAAATAAAATAATGACTAAATGAAAAATAAAAATAAAATAAAACTAAAATAAAATAAAATAAAAACTAAATAAAAACCTAAACATAAAAAATAAATCCAAAAATAAAACCTAAAAAAATAAAAAATTAAACCTAAACCTTAAACTAAAAAAAAATCCTAAACATAAAATAAACAAAATAAAATAAACCCAAACCTAAACCATAATAAATTAAACTAAAATATATAAAACCTAAACCTAAAATAAACTAAACCTAAACCAAAAACTAAATAGAATAAAATAAACTAAAAATTAACCTAAACCTAAACTACAAAAAAAAATCTAAAAATAAACATAAAATAAAGACCACAAACCTTAACCTAAAAAAACAAAATAAAAATCTAAACCTAAACCTAAAAATTAAAAATAAAACTTAAACCTAAAAAATAAAATAAAAATAAAATAAAATTAAACTAGAAATAAACATAAACCTAAAGCTAAACCTAAAAAATAAACTAACATAAAAAAACTTAAACTAAAATAAATAAAATAAATTAAATAAAAATAAAAAAATAAACCTAAATAACAATAACAAACTAAAATAAACTAAATATATTAAAACCTAAACCTATTTGTATTTAAATGTAAACCACCACCTGGATACTAAATCCTGACCCTGACTCTGACCCTAAACCTAAAACTAACTCTGATCCCACAGGATCTGAGCCGACTGAGCATGACCATGGGCCAACAACCTGAGCCCAAATCCTACCCAACTGACCTAAACCTGGGCTACCACTCTGACCTAAACCTAACTCACTCCCTATTGAAACTCCATGGGCCATAGACCATACATGAGCCACCCCACTGGGCCACTGGGCCTAAACTGACCCTACAAACTCTAGGCCACTAGATCCTAAGCCATAAAAGCCACTAAACCTAATCTGACCCTAAAACCCAAACCCTGACCTTTAAAACCAAAACTGAGCCCTAAACCCTAAACCCTAAACCTAAACCATAAACCTTAGGCCAAACCATAAATAAAACCTAGAAAAAAACCTAAAGTAAAGAAAAAAAATAAGATAAATTAAAAGCCTAAAAAATAAATGAAATAAAATGAAATTAAAACCTAAGCTAAAACCTAAACCTAAAATTAAAAATTAAATAAAATAAGAAAATAAAAATACACCAAAATAAAAAAAATAAAAACCTAATCTAAATTAAAAAATAAAATAAACTTAAGATTTAAAAACATAAATCAAATTAAAACTAATAATAAAATAAAAAATAAAATAAAAATAAAATAAATTAAAACTAAATAAAACTTAAACCTAAAATAAAACCTAAAAAATAAAAAAAATAAATAAAATGCAAACTATAAAATAAAACTTACCCTAAAATAAAAATAAAATGTACAAAATAAAATAAACCTCAACCGAAACTATAATAAACTAAACTAAAGTTAAAAAAAATTAAACTAAACCTAAAATAAGCTAAACCTAAACCTAAACTAAATAAATTAAAATCACTAAAAATAAACCTAAACCTAAACTAAAAAAAATATTAAAAAAACCTAAAATAAAAACCAAAAATGTAAACCTAAAAAAATAAAACCTAAACCTAAACCTAAACCTAAAAAGCAAACTTGAAAAAAAAATTAAACTAAAATAAATAAACAAAACTACATAAAAGAAAAATAAACCTAAATAAAATAAAAATAAAATAAATAAATAATAAACAAATAAACTAAACTACCATTTTTTTTTTAAAACCCTAAACTCTAAACCCTAATTCTTAAAACTAACTTCAAACCCTAAACCTAACATACAACACTAAACCTACAACCCTAAACCCTAAACCCTAAACACCTAAATCAAACCTAAACTAAACCCTAAACCACCCCAAACTTAACCTAAATCTAAACCATAAACCATAACCCCTAAACCCTAAACCCTAACCCTAAACCCTAAATCCTAAACCATAAACCTAAACCTAAAGTAACTAAATAAATTTAAAAAAAAAATGTAAACCATAAAACCTAATAAACTTAAACTCTAAGAATGTGCAGAACCCTGATGTCAGGAACATCACCGTTAACTAGGATCAATCTAGATCTGGCGGTGGAGGTGCTAGTTATCATAGTGGTGGTGGGGGATCTAGAGGTGTTGGTCGATATGTAGGTGGTGGTCGGAGTAGTGGTGGTTATCGAGGCGAGCAGTGCAACGGAGGTTACAGCTATGGTGGCTCTCATTGGAATGGGAGAAACTAAAGATGGCTGATCTGATTTACTGCTTATGGAACCATGTCTTTCATTTTTCTCTATGTATGCTAATTTTTTATTTATCTCATCGCTTGTGTCTTAGAAAACTTAGAGTGTTACTTGGTTGATGAAATCAAAAAGAAGAAATGTTGAATCTAAATTTGTTCTTTGTGAAAATAAAAAAATAAAAACTAAAAACCCTAAACCTTAAACTAAAACCTGAACACTAGAACTAAAAACTAAACCCTCAACCATAAACCCCAAACCCTAAACCATAAAATCTTAAACCCTAAACCCTAAACCCTAAAACTCTAAACCCTAAAACCTAAACTCTAAAACCTAAACCCTAAACCTAACCCACAGACCCTAACCCTAAACCCTCAAAACAAATCATAAAATATAAAAAAACTAAACTAAACTAATAATAAAATAAAATAAATAAATAAACCTAAACTAAACTAAAATAAAAAATTAAAATAAAAATAAAAACGTCAATTAAAGCCCAAACCTAAACCTAAACCTAAACCTAAAAAAGATAATAAAATAAAAAATTAAAACTAAACTAAACTAAAAAAAACCTAGATAAAATAAAAACTAAACTTAAAATAAAAGTAAAATAAACCTAAAAAAAGAAAATAAAAACTAAATAAAAACCTAAACCTGAAAATTAAACATAAAAAATAAATAATAAAACCTAAACCCTAAAATAAAAAAAAACTAAACCTAAAATAAATAAAATAAAATAAACATAAACCTAAACTAAAATAAAAAAAAACTAAAATAAATAAAACCTAAACCTAAACCTAAAATAAACTAAACCTAAACCCTAAATAAAATAAAATAAACTAAAAATAAACCTAAACCTAAACTAAAAAATAAAACCTAAAAGAAACCTAAAATAAAAACTTAAAGCCTAAACCTAAAAATAATAAAATAAAAACCTAAACCTAAACATAAAAAATAATATAAAAATGAAATATAACTAAAAAGATAAACCTAAACATAAACCTACATCTAAAAAATAAAATAAAATAAAAAACTTAAATTGAAATAAAAAAACCTAAAATAAATAAATAAAACTAAATGAAAATAAAACTAAACCTAAATAAAAATAAAAACTAAAATAAACTAAAATAAATAAAAATAAAGTTAATAAATTAAATAAACCAAAACCTACTAGTTTACTTAATTTAAAAAATAAAAAATAAATTAAAACTATAATTAAAACCCAACCTACACAACCCAAACTAATCTAACCCACCTAAATTTGCGTCCCTAAACCCTAAATACTAAATAATAAAACCACCCTAAACCACAAACCCTGAGCCTAAACCATAAAGCCACTAAAACCCACCCTAAACCCTAAACCACAAAACCAAATAAGCCACAACCTAAACCCTAAACCATCCCAGACCCAAACTAAAAACTAAACCCTAAATAATAAAATCATAAAAACCAAAACCTGAACTAAATAAAACATAATAATAAAATAAATAAATAAAACATAAAATTAAATAAAATAAAAAAATAAAATAAAATAAAAACCTAAACTAAAATTTAAACTTACCCTATGCTAAACAAAATAAATATAAAAAATAAAACTAAAATAAAATAATGTAAATAAAACCTAAACTAAACTAAAATAAAATAAATTAAATAAAAAAATAAATAAAATTAAATAAACCTAAAATAAAATAAAAACTAAATGAAAACCTAAACCTAAAAAATAAACCTAAAAATAAATAATAAATAAAAATAAACCTTAAACTAAAAAAAACCTAAACTTAAAATTAACAAACTAAAATAAACCTAAACCTAAACTAAAATAAATAAAACCTAAATTAAACTACACTTAAACCCTAAAGTGACAAAATAAAATAAACTAAAAATAAACTACACCTTAACTAAAAAAATAAAACTTAAAAATAAACCTAAAATAAAAACCTAAAACCTAAACCTAAAAAAATAAAATAAAAACCTATACCTAAACCTAAAAATTTAAAATAAAACCTAAACCTAAAAATTAAATATTAAACCAAAACATAAAAAATAAAATAAAATTAAAAATAAACTAAAAAATATACATAAACCTAAACCGAAACCTACAAAATAAACTTAGATAAAAACATAAACTAAAATAAATATACCTAAAATAAATAAACTAAAATAAATAAAAATAAAAAATAAACCTAAATAAAAAAATAAAATTAACTAAAATAAATAAAAAATAAACTAATTAAACATAAACTTATTGGTTTTAATTTAAAAAAAATAAAATCATAAACCCAACCCTACCTAAACTCTAAATCAAAACCCAAATCTTACTCTATCACTACCCTAAACCTACTCACCACTGAGCCATGGTAAATAAAACCCTAAAACTCCACTGACCACAATACCTGTCCCAACTTAAACCACAAAACCCCTCTCCCCATTGTCATGACCACTAAACCTTTGACCCTAAATGCTCCACTAAATGAAATCTCACCACACCCTAAATCCCAAATACTAAACTAAATCTTTGTGTAAATCCATAAACACTAAACCCTATCCTAAACCATAAACCTAAACCAAAACCCTGACTCTTATCCTAACAAGCCTAAACCTAAATAAAATAAAACCTAAAATAAAATAAATAAAACTTAAACTATAAATAAAATAAAATAAAAAATAAACCTAAACTAAACTTTAAATAAAATAAAATAATAATAAAAAAATAAATAAATAAATAAAAATAAAACCTAAAAAAAGTAAAATAAAATAAAATAAAGATAACAATAAAAAACATAAATAAAATTAAAACTTAAAATAAAATAAAACTAAAATAAAATAAAATAAAAATTAAATAAAAACCTAAACCTAAGAAATAAACCTAAAAATAAATATAAAATAAAATTGAAACACTAAACTAAAAAAAACTAAACATAAAGTATAAATAAAATAAACAAAATAAAATAAACCAAAACCTAAACTAAAACAAACTAAACCAAAAGAAATAAAACCAAAACATAAACCTAAAAAATTAAACCTAAACCTAAACAAAATAAAATAAACTAAACTAAAAATAAACCTAAACCTAAAATAAAATAAAAATAAAATAAACCTAAAAGAAAACTAAAACCTAAACATAAAAAAATATAATAAAAACCTAAACCTAAACCTAAACCTAAAAAATAAAACCTAAACCTAAAGAATAAAATAAAAATAAAACTCAACTAAAAAATAAACCTAAACCTAAAAAATAAAATAAAATACCTAAATTTGAATAAATAAACCTAAAATAAATAAACAAAATTAAATAAAACTAAAGAATAAAAAAATTAAAATTAAATTCACATAGATAAATAAAAAAATAAACTAAGTAAACCTAAACCTATCAGTTCACTTAATTTTTTTAAAAAAAAAACCCTAAACCCTATATCTTAAGCCTTAAACCCTAAATTCTAAACCCTAAAACTAACCCTAAACCCTAAGCCCTAAACCTACAACCCTAAACCTTGAACCGTAAACCCTAAAACCCTAAACTCTAAAACCTAAACCCTAAACCCTAAACCTGAATTCCTAAACCCTAAACCCTAAGCCTTAAACCCTAAACCTTAAACCCTAAATCGTAAAACCTACAACCTTAAACCTTAAACCCTAAGCCCTAAGAATGGGCAAAACCTTGGCGGCATCAACATCACCTTCAACTAAGCAGTCTGATTTTTATGTTGGGGCAAAGGGATGGAGGTGGGGAGGATCAGGTGTTCTGGATATGGAGGTGGTGGTGGACCTGTGGTGGAGAGAGATGGAGAAATGAAATTTGGTGGTATAGATGGATAAGAAAATCGAGGAATATAGAAATCTCTACAGAGAGATGGTTCAACTTATCTATAGTTTTGATTTTCTACTCACTCATTTTATCTATGTCAATGAAAACTTGTAAATTGGGTTGAAATAAAAATATATAATTTGAATTTGTTCTTTAAATTCTTTAATAAACCTAAATCTAAACTTCTAAACCCTAAACTAAACTTCCCCTAAACCACCCTATCCCCTAAACTTAAATCCATCCCACAAACCCCTAAACCCCACCCACCCTAAACTTAAACCCTAATCCTAAATATTAAAACCTAAACCACAAAACCTATCCTAAACATTAAACCCACAATTCCTAAACTAATAAACCCTAAACTAACCCTAAACCTTAACCCAAAACCCTAAACCCTAAACTTTGAATAAGGATGTCATTAGGGGTATATCTAAAGAATGACCTATTCATAACATAGTTATGGTAGCTGAAGAAAATGTCTTCTAGAGACTTTCCCTTGACTATTAAAAATTTTAATACCTTAAACCCTAACCCTAAATCATATAATAATACCATTTATTATAATATACTGTAGCATCATATATTTGAGAATGTAGTGATGTGTTTTTGGATGTTATAAGATGTTTTGAAATGTTTTAGTATATTATGGTAGTATGCCCTTTAGTCTACATTAATATAAATCATAAAAATTTTGATTTAATAAATCAAATAATGAAAGTTATTAAATTTGAATTAGGAATTAGGTTGTATTACCAAAGGTGTGGTATGCCACTTGTAGTCTAGAAAGTAAGATTTTATGTTCAAAATAAATATTATACATTGTAGTATAGTGTAGCATCATAAATCATAATATATTATTCTATGCATTATAAATTCTTTTAATATTTTACAATCATGCAGTCGAGCTGACACTAGCAGTATTTATAAAAATGTTGATTTAGACTTTAAAATGGTGGAATTTTTCCAAATTCATAATAGGTGGAGCATTGCATCATAATATATTATTTCAATTTAAAATATTTAAGTGAAATGAATAGAATTTATAGCTTTTAAGACTAATTTTATGATTTTTTATCTCAAGCAATCCCTTGTGATGTGATATGCAATATAATATAATATAATATGTTATATTGTATTATAATATAGGATGCCATAACATAGTGTAGAATCATGCATTATAGCATACTATTGTGTATTACTGCTTGTTGTGTAGCATATTTTAGTTTGTTATAGTATGATGTAGTAGAGTTTGTACAGGTATAATTCATAAAAATATTAATTTATAGGTTGAGATGATGGGATTTGGCAAAATTTAAGGTACGCTTTAGGGAACATCATTGGTGGTGTGCCATGGTATGTCATTTAATCAAAAGAATGGAATTTTACATCCAAAATAAATATTTATTTTTCAACCAAATTTTATAATTTATTTGCTTAAAGAGATTCATTTTAAGGTGTAGTGTAAGATAATATATTATATAAAATCATATTAAAATATAATGTACATAATAATATAACTTCACATATATATGAATGTGGTGGTGTGTTACTAAATGTTATTGTACAATTTAGCTTATTTTACTTTTGTTATAATACATTGGGTCAAAACTCACCAAAATGTTAATTTGAAGGTTGAGATGGAAGAATTTGGCCAAATTCACAGCACACACCAAATGCAACACCAAAATTATGCTATTTTGTACCATTTAAAATAGAAAATAAACAATTCTACCATTCATATTTTGAGAAAATTTTATTATTTGTTACTTTTATGTAATTCTAATGAGGTGTAATGTTAGGCAATATATTATATTATAGCAAATTATAATATAACATAATATATTATAATATAGCATCATATATTATAATATAATATAGTGTGTTAATTTATAATATAATATGTTTAGCATGAGATTGTATAGTTAGTTTGAGCTTACACCATCACAAATCATAAAATGTTGATTACAATTTTAATATGATGTAATTTGAAGGAATACATAGTTAGGCTTTTGGTTGAAGTATTAAAGGTGTGCATGAGAGAAGAAATAAGATTTAATGAGAATTCCATGTCAAGGACATGGAGGGAGATCTGTTAGGGGATCACACATGCATTGGACATGACATGTGTCGAGGGCATAGAAGAAGAAAATCTATTGGTGATAAGGTTTGAATTTGATTTGATTATATGATTCAAGGAAAGAAGATCCACTAGTAATAATAATCTATAATCCACCATGGATTAAGATCGAATTGGATTTAATTTATTTTGTTTTAATTGATGTGGAGGCACATCTACTAGAGATATGGGCTCGAGTCTACTGGGGATCCAGTATATGAACCTTCCACTAGGAAGTAGCTTCAAGCTATCCACTGGGGATTGGGATTTGAGTTTGATTTCATAGATTTGCTTGGGGATATATCCACTGGGAATAAGAGTTTGGTTGGATTTCTTTAATTTAGACTCTACTAGGGGAGTTGGTTTAATTTGGCTCCACTAGGGAGGTTGGTTTTGAATTTGATTTGTTTACTTGAATTATTTATATATGATTTGGGGCTCCACTTGGGAGAAGGGTGTGATTTAACTCCACTAAGGAAAATCAGATTGGGTTTAATTTAATCTGAGTTAATGTATGGACCTGTCAACATGGATCTACTAAGAGATGCCTTGACCTACCTTAGGTTTACAAATCTAAAGGGATAGTCAGTGAGGTAGAACTAGCCAACCTAAGGGGTTGCTTTTTGGTGTGCAACGGCTGTGCTAGGAAGAAGGTGTAGCAGACTTACATCTTCCAAAGTGCGGAACAACTATTGGTGTGACTATTTGGATGCACAAAAAATTGAACCTGACTTAGGGTGACTACTATGTGAATGTCATTGGAGACTTATGATAACCAAAAAGTAGTCAGGATTAATTTTATCTTAATTTCATGTGATTTATTATTGTTTGTTTGGTTTAGTTTGATTTCAAATTGAGGGCATATGCACTGGGGATGTGAGCTCCGTCAAATTTGATAGTGTTAATTTATGGATCATGTTAGTGTGCGATGGACCCACTGAGATGGGGCTATATAGCTTTTGTCTTATCTCAGATTTACAAATCCAAAGAGATAATCTACTGGCGATGGGGTAGAGCTAGCTAACCTAGGGGGTTGCCTTTCGGTGTGCAATGGATATACTAGGAAGAAGGCATAGTAGACTTATATCTTCTAAAGCCGGGAACAACTGCTGCGGTGACCTATTGATAACATAACAAATAGAACTCGACTTAGGGGAGACTACTGAGTGAATGTCAATAGGGACTTATATCAACTCAAAAGTAATCAAGAGATTCTTATAGGGAGTTTTGCTGACACTTCCCTAAATATAGGATGTCTGCTTCCAAAAAGGTACCTCTAGGGATGTCCTTCTAATCCATAAGTGAATATATATTTTGTTTATATGTTTGTGTGGACCTTATTGGTGTGTGAGGATCCACATTGAAAGGGGCTATGTCATCCTTGACCTATCTCTGATTTACTGGACCAAAGGAGAATCTGCACATCCATAGGATTGATTCTTCAACCAAAAGGGTGGTTATAAGGAAAGGGGAACTATCCAATCTGATAGTATCTAGGTAATGTCTAAATGGGGTCGCAAAGGATGTGATCCAAATATAGTTCCCACAGGGGAGGTGCTACTAGGGGTGTTATCTTGAGCACTAAAAAAGAAAGCTTATAGGTCTACGATGGGCAATTTAAGGAGAAAGCATAACAGACTTACATCTGCCATGAATGGTGTATCCTAAGGTATGAGAACCAACCATCCTAAGCTATATTTGTCAGCATGAGTGGTATATCCATTAGCATAGTGAGAACCAACCAACCTAAGGTGCCCATCGGTGTGCAATGATCAATGTAGAAAGAGAGCGTGTAGTCTTACAACTTTCCAAGCAGAACTGAACATCAGGATAGTCTTTCATCGGTGGGACAGATACTATTTAACCTAGAGCGACTACTAAGCGAGGAGCCCTTAGGAAAGATTGAACCTACACTTGAAGCAGTCAGGAGGGAAGGAGCTACTATGGGACTTATCTTAAACTTTAAATATACTTGACCTAGTTAGTGCATGAAGGATAATCCAAGAAGAAAGTGCTTGAACTCACATCCCTCTGAAATGGAAGCTAACATAAGGTAGCTTGCCAAACTAACAAGGCACTCATCGATGTGCAGTGGCCAAGTAAGGAAGGAAAGCATAGCAGACTTACATCCTCCAAAAGCAAGCAGACCGCTAGGGTGACACACTAGTAGGGTAGCACATGGCTAAATTGAGTGAGTGTCATTGCGTTATCTCAACTTCAGTAGCCAAAAAGATATGTGTTTGTTTTATATGTTCGTATGTAGTTTGTGTTTGTGTTGTGTTGATGAAAGATAGGATGTTGCTCAAGTTCATTACACCTACCCTAAAAATATCATGGCAAATTTGCAAACAAGAATACTTTCAACATGGAAAAGATTGAATTAAAAATAGAATTTTCATTGATGATAATTATTTTCAAACATGATTTATAATATTTATTTAAGTAGAGCCCATTAATTGAAAGTATTGGGCACTCTCCCTTATGATTAATAATCTGATAAGATCCTCCATGGTAGGGCTTCTCTATGAAAAAAGGGCCTTCCCAAGTGGGTTCAAACTTGCCTCCCATCTTACGATGGGAAATAATCAATCTCCTCAAAAGTAAAATAAGTTCTTTTACTTGAAAAGCATTAGGATAGACCAACTTGCTGTGAGCTTGAATAATTTTAACTTTGTACAACTCGAGGTTTTAGCAAGCCCGTAGGCATCTCGCCTCCAATCCTTTAATCTCTTCAAACCGCAACTTGGTGTTCTGCTCTATTGTGATCTTGTTACCTATAGCTATCCTTAGTGATGGGAGTTTAACTTCTAATGGTTGAACAGCTTCAGACCCATACACTAAAGAAAAAGAAGTAGACTAAGTTGGAGTTCTATATGTGGTGCAGTGGGCCCATAAGGTTTCAACTAACTGTTGATGCCACTATTGCTTATTATTTCCTAGTGTCTTCTTCAATATTTAGATAAGAGTGTTATTAAAGTCTTCTACTAAGCCATTTACCCTCGGGTAGTTGATGGTAGAATATCTCCAATCTATACTATGACTCCAGGAAAAGTTATTGATCTCGCTGTTCTTGAATGCAGTACCATTATCAAATATAATTTATCGAGGCACACTAAACCTATATATGATATGGTTCCTAAAAGATTTGAGAACATGCTGAGTTGTGACCTCTTTGAGCAAAATTATCATCGCCCATTTGGAAAAGTAGTCAGTAACAACTAAGATTAATAGATGACCCTTGAAAGAATGAGGATCAATCAGATCCACTATGTCGGTATCCCAACACTCAAATGGCCATGAGGCCAATGTAGGATGTAGAATGTTGGGCAGTTGGTGTAGGACCACAATGTGTATTTGACATTGATGGCATCGCCTAGCCATATCCATGCAATCTTTGATCATCGATGACTAGTAGTATCCCAGCCTCTTGATCTTGGATTTCATCTTTGGACCATATTGGTTGGCTCCACATAGTACTGAGTGTACCTCAGTCATGATCATACATGCTTCATGCTTATATAAACAACATAACCACATATGATCGAAAGATCGTCGATACAAGGTACCATCCACAATAGCATCAGAAACTGCTCTCTGCTTTATCTAATGGGCTTGGGACTTCTCTTGAGGTAGATTTCTTTTAATTAGGTAATCCATGAATAGTTGCCTCTAATCTAACTCCTTATCATTCTTAGCAATGGTAGCCTCCCCTTCAAGAGAGTACTTTTTGATGAGTTCAATATCAATAAGGGATAAGACTTGTCTATTGTTGACCTTTATTGATATGGACTCATCCTTGAAACAAGCCAACTCTTTGGAAAGCTTGGATAAAGCATACACTATGGTGTTCTCTCCTCGAGGAATCTTATAAATGGTAACTTCTAGGATTTAGGCCAACAACCCATGGTGTACTTATCATAGTGATGGATCTTGGGTTTATAACCTTATAGAACCCAATAATTTGGTTGATAACTAGCTGAGAATCCCCAAAGATGTTGATGTTCTGGATGCTTAGAGTAATGGCTAACTCTAGACTGACAATCAAAGCCTCATATTTAGCTTCATTGTTGGTGCAAGGATTGGATAGATGATATGAGTAATAGAACTATTCCTACCTCTGCCTTTCTTGGAATAGTAGATTGTGGTTCTTCTCCTCTTTGAGAGGAAGTTGCACCATCAAAGTACATCTCCCAGTAGTGAATGCTAGTATCCCTTAAGTTTATGATTTATTCATCAGGGTGATCATCATTAAGTGGAGAGTCAGCGGGAAGTGGGTGTGCTGCTATGAAATCTGCTAGTTCTTATCCTTTCACCGCATAGAGGGTTACAAAGGTAATGTCAAACTACGAAAGGATCGTGGATCATCATGTCAACCATCCAGATAGTTTCAGTCATGTCATGAGATACTGTAGTGGATTAATACTAGAGATTAAGTTTACCTTATGAGGAAGCATGTAGTGCTATAGCTTTGGGATGCAAAGATTAAAGCTAGGCAATGCTTCTCAATGGGCAGATAATTAGCCTCAAAAGGGATTAGATGATGACTGAGGTAGTGGAGTGCATTTTCCATTGCTTCATCATTAGCTTGGGCCAACAAAGCACCAAAAGGAGTCATCTAACACATTAGTGTAAAGTATGAGTGGCTTTCCCAATATAGGGGATGTTAGGAAAAGTGGCATCATTAGGTAATGCTTGATGTCTTCCAAGGCATGCTCACACTTATCATCCCACTTGAACTTGGTGTCCTTTTTGACAAGTGCTGAGAATGACTGACTTCTTCCTGATAGGTTGGATATAAAGTATCTTAGATACGCCAACTACCCTTGGAATGATTTGAGTTGAGTTAAACTTATAAGGGGTGGCATTTCTAATATCTCCTTGATGTTCTACAGATTGATTTCGAATCCCTGGTGTCGGATAACAAACCCAAGGAATTTCTCTGAAGCTACTCTGATTGCTCACTTCAGGGGGTTCATTTTGAGGTTAAATTGTCTTAACTATTTGAAAACTACTCTCAAGTCAAAGAGACAATCTTCCGTTTCTCTTCTTTTGATGATCAACATGATGATGAATGAATGAGTTCATCAAAGATTTGAGTCATAGCCCACTGATATGTAGCAACAACATTTTTATGGCTGAAAGGCATGACTTTATAGCAATAGATTATGAATAGGATTTGAAAAGCAGTGTTTCTTTCTTCTTCAATAACCATCTTTATTTGATTATACCCATATGAACCATCCATCAAAGAGAAGACTACATTAGATGAGGCAATGTCCACCATCTGCTTTGGGATTGGTAGTGAAAATTTATCTTTAGGACATGCCTTATTTAAATTTCTAAAATCAACTCATATGTGAATTTGCCCATTCTTTTTCTTAATTGGGATGACACTAGCTAACTAGGTAGGGTATTGTTCTTCCCAGATGAAGCCAGCATCGGTCAATTTCTTGACTTCAGAAATGACCTATTGTTCTATGTCTATCGCATATGTCTAGGATCTTACTTGATAGGGTTAGTAGTACTCTCTATTAGTAATTAATGGACAACCATGCTAGGAGCCAATCTAGGCATCTCTTCATAAATCCATGCAAAGAAGACCTTAAACTAAGTCAATAGCCTAACTAAGTCATTGGTTTTGATTTCATTCAACAAATAACTGATGTATGTCGGCATTGGATCTTCTTCAGTTCCTAAGTTGATTTCCTTGAGCTCATCGATGGTTGACTTGATCTCTTCTTTGAACTCTAGTAGTGCACCTGGACTTGAAAATCATCTAGATCATCCGAAGTTTTTAAGCATAACTCCTCATATGAGTTAATGTGATTTAAAAAGAACCTATCAATTCCAAATGATTGGTGATGACTAAGCAATAATCATCATCATCGACTGGACCCACTATACCGAATCTTAGTCCTAATCTTGATTGAGAGCTTTTGCATCTATTCTTACATATTCTTTCCAAGTAATCTGACCTTTACTTTGACCAAGTATGTGGGATTAACCCTTTCTTTGCTAAATTATGTACACAAGGCAAGTACTAATCAAAAGGTAATTCTAATAAATTTTTAAATGAATCATCCTCAAGTTTTACATCAACTTCTTGACTTGAGGATGATGCTTCCAGAAAGAACCTCTAAGTCTTCACACCTATGGATGACTTAGGGGCAGGCTTCCTTAACTACCAAACTCTCAGCTTTTTGAAAGGAAGTTGGGGTTAGAGCTAAGGTTCCAAACAAATGCCTAATTGTTTACATATAGACTTAGATATACTTATGCTTTGCTTTGGAGCCTGATCGTCATCAGTATCTGGCTCAATTGTCACCTCCAAGGGAATCCACTGCTGAGAAGAGCTGGCTAGTGTGCTAACCATATAAGATGCATCTCATGAACTAGATTCTAAGTCTATATAAGTAGTAGTGTATTCCTAGTAACGGGGGCATATCTTCTATTGGGTGGCCAATAAGGAAGTTTTACACCCCTAGGACTGCCCTTGAACTAGCCTCTTCCTCTGCTTGGTGGATGTCAGGTCATCCTACCCATATGTTCGAATGGAGTAAGAGCGTGGGTGGGAATATCACTCCTCCTCCAAGTCTATTTCCTCTCACTTTTGTTTTGTTTTTCATTTTCTCATTTCTTTTCTTTTCTTTTTCTTTTTCTCTTTCTTTTTATTTTTCTTTTTGTTTATCTTTTATTTCTAAACTTTGGCAAGTTTGCGAGAATAGACTTGTTGATTTTAAAGGAGGTAGTAAGTTACATCCTCATATATACCGACCTCATGAACTGTAAATGGCTTGAGATCTCCTTTGACACAGTAGATGATCCCACCTCTCACAAACTTCATACACTGATGTAGAGAGGATGGAACTATATTATTCTCATGTATCCATGCTCTCCCAAGCAAAGCGTTGAAAGATGTATCCGAGTCAATAATGTGAAACTTGGCTTCAGTCTTTCAATCATTTATCTCCAAGGGCAACACTATGGAGCCTAAGGCCTGTTAACCTCACTTTTAGAGTGCGAATTTAATCTTCCCATCTTAGAATTAGATGTTTTCTAGACACTAAGACTTCCCTAGTCATAAGACACTTCTAACAATTAGGTAAAAACTTAACCTAAGCCTAATGACTTAGAAGGGTTAACCATAGGATTAGGTTATGACTTAGGAATTAGGATAATCCACCTACCATACAACCCAAATCCAATCCATGTTCACCTTCTCAAACCAAACCTCAAGTTCAATTCAAACATCAAATTCAAATCCAAATCCAAACCCAAATTTCAAAACCAAATGATTGAAGCCCATGATCAAATCCAAACTTGAAACCCTTCTAAAGCCATATGACCTATCCCATGGACATAGCCAAATCTTAATATAAGAATCCAAAATCAATTGATTTTCTCATAATCAATTTATATCTTTAATCATATTACATTCAAATGATCAAAACTAAATCAAACTAAATCAAATTAAATCAAAACCCTTCCTAAGCATATGACCTATCCATGGACTTAGCCAAATCTTAAACCAAATAAATTTAAACAAATTGATTTTCTCACAAATCAATCATATTTTCAATCATCTTCACAAATTTAAATGGAATATACATTTAAATCATCAAAACAAATCAAATTGAATCAAAATCCAAACCTAAGCCACATGACCCAACTCCATGGACTTAGCCAAATTCCTTGTTCCAAAACCCAAATTCAATTTATTTTCTCATGAATCAATCATACCTTCAATTATATTCACAAATATAAATTAAATCTACTCAAGCCAAACCAAAATCAACCCAAGTCAAACTTAACCTTTTGACTTGAAATGTTCAAATGAACCAAAACTCATTTGAACCCAAGTTAATTGAATTGAATTTATATATCAATCCCAAATCTATATATAAACTCAACTAAATAAAACTCAACCCAAAATCAAGCCAACTAAACCCAAAGTGGCCAATTTGACCTATTTGAGCCAAGTTCTAATCCTACCCAAATTAGATTGAACCAAGCCCATCAAAACCCCACATCATGATTGTTGATCACCCTAGGTTGATCAATTGTCACAAATTAGGTCAAACCAAGTCAACTTGGTCATTTGACCAAGTCAACCCCTTAACCCATATGAACCCAAACTAGCCAAATTGCAACCTAAGCCAAATCCCTTGAAACCAATGATTCATACCAAATCAAAATTAATATTTGAATATAACTTGACCTTCAATTGAGTCAAACCAAACCCAATTGGCCCTCTTGACCCAAGTTGATCCAAATTGACCTAAAAGACCAAATTGGGTCAAATCAAAATATAAACCAAATTGATTGCAACCAATGATTCAAATTCATTCCAAATTGATTGTTGAACTTGACTAAAGCCATGATCGAACCCAATTGACCTACTTAGCCCAAATTGACCTAAAGGTCCAAGTTGGCCTAAATCAAAACCAAATCCAAATTAATTGAAACCAAAGCCTACAATCATCTTCAATTAGTCAACTAAACCCAAACAAACATCCAACCCAAGCTAATTTGGCTAATTTGGTCAAATTGGTCAACTTAACCCATTTGACCCAAATGAATTCAAATGAGCCAAAATCAAATCTAAGTGAAACTAAACCAAACCAATTGAACCAAAACATCTAAAATGATCATTTGAACTTGACCCAACCCTTGGTTTGACCCAATTTAATCAATTGGTCAACTTGGCCCAACCTAACCTAATTTGACCTAAATTAGTCAAATTGAGCCAAACCTAACCAAATTAACTCCAACTAACTTGAAATTTTGGCTAACCCACTTTTGGCTCATTTTAAATCTTCCCAAATCAAATCCAATGCCAAATGATCATTCTACCCTTGGGTCAAGGGCATCACAAGAGATGAATCACCCATGTAAGTGGTCATTTCCATTCCTTAGCCACTTGGTAATCTCCCAATGGTCCACCTAGGCACTAATACACTGCCCAACCTGACCCAAGGGGTGGTTGGGTCAACCATGACCCATGGGAGGTGAAATCACCTCACCCTCCCCATTTGAACATTTGAAACCCATAGCTAGAAGCCAAACCTGATCCCACCATCCAATCAAGATGAAGGGGGTATACACCCCTCATTTCCACTCAAACACACACAAAAATAATTTCTCAAAGCCCTAACTACCCAATACGAGCTGTTAAAGCCATTCCCTAAGCTCCCAAGCTCATTCCTCGATCAAAAAATTTCATTGCAGTCCATCCCAAAATAGTACACTCTAATTTTCGACCTAACATTCCCATTTCTCCATCAAACTCTGATTTACTTTGCACGCACCTTCCCTATGCCTCATCGAGAAAAAATTAATCATCTCCCAAGCTTCTCGGGCATCAGAGGTGGGACTTCGATCAAACTTGAGCTCCAAATCATTGATTCATGGCCTTTCATGTGAACATCAAGGAATTTATCCAATTGTTGCTCAACAGAGCTTCGTCTCCACTAGATGAAGCTTCCTAATCATTGAGCCTTGAGCTCGGAGGTATGCTTCCAAAACCAATCCGTAGCCAAAAATAAATTGGAGATTTTTGAAGTAAACTTGCATCTCGTGTGATCTTGACTGTTGGATCTCTTACGATCAATGTCGTGAAGGTGTGGGATCCTTTTGGAGTTGATCCATGCTCTGGTAAGCTTGGATCAAGTGAGCAATGGTGAACATACTCCATTCTCCCTCACTCATGTGACATTAGATCAGGCACCATCCATTCTAAGTGATCAGAATGGATGGTCGTGATTAGATCTATTACATTGATTTGATTTAATCCTATTATGCTACAGGATTAATCATAGTCATTCGACCTTAGATCGAACAATAGATGAGAAAGCACATCTACCGCAGCCACGTAGGCATTAAGTTGGATAAGTTTTAAATCGCATATCATGGGAAAACCGCATCAATGTGTGACATTATAATAGGCTTAATTAATCATTTTAATGAAACTTCTAAAAATCATAAAAAATCATGAGAAATAAAATGTAAATAAATACTCATTTTAAAGGTATTTTAGGAGAATTAATTAAAAAATGATCTTAACTAATTTTGAAATTAAGTTTAATTACAAAATTAATTAACTTTTTAATTACTTGAGCAATTAATCCCAAATTTTGGGTTAATTTACTGGGATGACCTCCTCCCATGATTTTCTTGGGATTTATTGCTTACTTAATTAAGAAGATTGACTAATTAAACATTAACTACTCTTTTAAGTTAATTAATGATTATTTAATCCCATGAATAGTAATAAATTGGCTAATTAAGTTTATTAATCATTGTTCAACAGTAACTAAACTAAGGAATAAGGTTAGGACCCCTTTCCCTAAGTTCATTTCACCCTCTTTAAAAATGAAATTAATTATGATTTAACAAATTAATTAAATCACTTAATCAAATTAAAATCATAACCACATCAGAACTGAATTAATTAAATCATGGGGTAGATATTTATGTGTTTAATAACCTAAAGGAGTTTAATGAAATTATGGTTAGTCCACATGTGTGGGAAAACCATAAGATTAATTAAGTCCCTTAATCTAATTAACTATTAATCATGACTCAATTGCATGGGGCACTTTTATTTCCTAAGATTATTGTAAGTTTATTTTCCATGCATATCATGTTGGCTCATAATTATTTAATAAATTACTTTAAGGTGACATAGGTAAGGGTAATTAATTCATCTAATTAAGTGTTCAACATAATTAACCCATAAAATCAACTTAATTATATTTCCTTAAATTAAATTAAATCACTAATGTGGGAATGGGTTTAAAACATCATGTGATGATTTATCTTCTCCTCTTTAAATCAAATAAAATCCAAAACTTAATTAATAAAGAAGCTTTGGTTTGCTTTAAATAATCTTATTTAATTTGATTGTCCTTAAGAACTAGTTTGGTTGAATGAATCACATGCTTATATTTGATTGTCCTCTTTCCAAACATGCTAAATTTGGTATGTCATTTGAATTCATGCATCCATCATTTTAAAATCAAGTAAAATAAAATGGATTTCCTTTATGTAAGCTTGCATGTATTGAATTAATTTAATATATGCGAGGTTATTATCACTATTAAATCTAAATATATTTTTCAAAAGATTATAAATGAATAATAATATGTGTTATGATGCTAGTTATAAATACATAAGAAATGCATGTGCTTATAGCTTAAGTGTATGGATGTTGAGTTCTCTTTCCTCTATTCATGTGTTGATTTATATAAAATTGAATGTTAATGGGTATATAGTCTAGACATCCCAGGAATGCAAGGCTTTAGCTAGCCCAAAGGAGGTCATTTTAGTACCTCACTTCCTTGGTTTAACAATAGCACATACCCATTTGATTTCATTCTTCTGTATTTCAATATTAGAATTTAGATAGAGCTTTAATTCATACATATAAATGATTCAATCAAAACAATATATACATTCTTTGCATGGTTTTATTTTCCCTCATTTATGTATACATCCATGTGTGTCCAAGAATAGCAAGTATATAGTCTAGACATCCTGGGAATACGAGGCTTTAGTTCGCCCCAAGGACATTTGGTTACCTCACTTCCCTGGTTTAACAACAACACGTACTTGCCTATATCTTTGTACATGTATATGTATATGTGATTAGTGAATGAAAATCCCATTTTTACATTAAAATTGCATGCATTCATAATTGGCTAAGTTGTTCAATTAATTACCAATATAATTTGGTGCTTACTTCCTATGTTCATCTATACTAATTTACATATGTTTGAATGCAAATGGATATATAGTCTAAACATCTTGAGAATACAAGGCTTTAGCTAGCTCCAAGGAGGTCATTTGATTACCTCACTTCCCTGGTTTAACAATAGGATATGTCAATTTAATTTCATTCTTATGTGCTTTCTGTATAAGATTTTGGATAAAGTTTTAAATTAATATGTTTAAATATTACAATCAAATTAAATATAAATTCTAGACATACACATACATTCATCATTTAAGTGTGCTAAAATATGTTGCATATATAGATACACTTAGGGTTAAATCATATGTATGTTACATGTTATGGAAAGGAATGATTTAATATATGTCATGTGGTAGTAATTCAGTTAAATTAATCTTAAGATTCCTTTCATTTTAAATAGGACTATTTAAAGTGAACTTAAACTTAGGATTAATTAAATCATTTATTAAGCCGTTCACTAAAGAGAACTAAATCAAATTAATATACTTTAGAAAGTGACTTAAGGTAGGGATGAAAGAGGGCCATCCTATTTTCCTCTTTATAACACTTAGTTGCTAAGTGTAATTAAATGAAACAAAAGAAAACACATTAAAATTCTCAAATCAATTAAACTACTTCAAGTGAAATCAACCTTTCATGTTAAATTGAATTCTTCTATACTTAGAAAATACAATACTAATGCCTAACAAGGCTTACCACACAAGCCTTAATACACACATTATAATTAAGTCACCACTTCTAGTTCTAAGTTAGGATGGTGTATGATATGATGTATGTTTTCTTTATGTTGTATTATTTTAGATTGAAAGTTAGGATGTATGTTTCATAGACTAGATTATAGGCCAATATTAGCCTAATTATGTTTTCTATAGGGGATTATGCTTAAAGGATGCTTAAAAAAAATGTGAATGCTTTTTTTGCAAGTTGCTTAAATCCTTAAGTATAATCCAAGTTAGGATAGGTGGGCATAGTTACCCATGTGTAGAGTATTAAGTCCAAATTATAAATACAACTGCTTGGGATTATATGTATATTTAGCTAACCTCTATTATGGAGGTGTAGTTAGATTTAGTTTTTCCACATAAATGTAATTTTTGCAATACGAAATAGGATTAGTTCCATGGGGGATTAGAATGAGTAATGGCTAGAAGGCTTTGTCCTAGGGTGTCCTGTGATGCCTTTGAAGCAAGCACCATCCAAATCGAAGAAGGAACCAAATAAAAAATGGAGATATGAATAAAGAAGACTCCCCATAGCATTTAATACAATTATAATTATTCTTTCATATTCCAGGTTTTATAAGGGTAGAGCTCGGTTACCCATCTTTTCTCTCTTTGGTTGTACAGCGGTACCCGACTGCACCAGCCTTCTATTATTTTATGATATTTTATATAATTATTTGATGTTATGTTTACATTGTGCATTAGGATGGCATGCTTTTCATAATTTCTTAAATGGTTGATGCTTTAATGTGTGGCTAGGATATGATTAGGCTCCTATGATAAAAATAACTTTTCTACCCAACTAATCACTCATAATTAAATTTTAAACAACTCATAGCCTCATCATAATACTTAAGACATAAATAAGATAATTAAAAGATTTAGCAACCCCTTAGCTATATGGTGGTATGTTTCACATTATCCATGCATATTCTTTATCTCTTGAATATGAAGGATCTTCATCCTTACATGATAAAAGAATGATTGACCTGTGAAGGCATCCCTTGTGGTGGAGAACACCTTCTTCTAGCTGATTTGACCCATAACCTATTTCATCATGCATTTATGCATAATAAATCCTAAAGCTTCTGTCAAAATGAAGTGTCTAAAATGAAATAAAATTTGAAATGCTTTTGCATCTATAAATTAAGTCATATGCTCATACCACTCATGCTCTAGTCTTTTAGGGAGTGTGTTTAGGAATTTAGTCTATTTCTAATTAAATAACTTCCCTAGTTACCTTATAATTGATAAGACCAGACTACATGGATTTAAAATCATAGGAGGAGTTAACTAACAGCCACTCCAAGCGCTTATAAGTCTAGAAGTTGGACATTTTATTCTCTCTTATGGAGGTAAACCCTTATGTCCACCTATCGCTTAGATCTAGGTCGAGCTTTAGCTCGTACTAAAGATCCCAAGATTTAGGATCCGATGTAGCTATTTCCTTCAGGTTATGAGCATAAATTCTCACCTCTTAGGTATTCCCACAACCTTATGTTGCTGGATTATAAGCCCTAGTAATCTAATTAAATTTCAACTCAAAACATATAAATCTCCTCTACTTCAAAACTATAAAGCCCAATAATATGATAGATTAGAATGCTCACTAGGCCATTTCTTACTTATTTCATTTGGATTCCAAAAATAAATCTTCTCCTTGAACTTTCCTAATTGATTTTCCAATTACAACAATTCCTTTGATAATATAACCTTGAAATCTTTTGAGATGATAATTGCCTACTTTAATCGAAAGTATTCTTAAGAAATTTTATTTCCTAAGATGTAATTAACCATGGAGGCTTGCCTCCATAAGAAACTTAAGAACTTAGTTTATACTTTATTCATCAATGTAAAGTAGGGGAAAAAATCTCTGGTACATTAAAAGACCCATCATGCCTTAGGAGTCCTTATTACATGATTAGGCTCACTATAGGGGGTGATTCCTTTATCTTTCGAGATAGTACATCAATCCTCAATGTTGTACCCGATCACCTCAAAAAGTAACCCCCCCCCAACTAGGCAAGGATTCTTAGACTCATAATGTTGACTGATACACTTGGGTCAACCAGAACTTCGGATAGCCTATATCTGCCAACATCCATTATAATGTAAAGTGGCGGTTGTGGTCGGTCATCCCTAAGAGTAAGTCTTCATTGTTGAATGTAACTCTTAAGATGTCCTTTGAGTGGCATGCCTCCTCTTTAGTAGCGGTCAGCTGAGCTAAGCATATCTCTAGATCAAGTAATGCCTTGATTAGAGATTCTCTCATCTATTTGGATAAGTCAAGGGTGTCATATATGCTTAACTTAGCTAGAAACTTTGTAAGGTGAGCTAGGACATTATAATCAACTCTGGCTTGGTCATCCACAAGTATCCATGGGTGGAGCATCCTATGGAGGGGCTCTATGCTCATTGAAACCAATGAGTTACTTACCCTTATCATGAGGTGCTACCCAAGGAGGTAGAACTTTTCCATTACATAGATTGACTTCTGTGACTTCTTGGAATGATGAGATTGTGAAAAGTTCTACCTTCTCATCGAGCATACCTATAGCTTCTTCTATGGGATCCTCAGAGTCAGTTGACTCCAAGTAAATCTCAAGAGGTGAACTTGATTGATTCAGAGAAGGATAGTCTAACTCTAAATAAGAAAAGAAATGATCAGAACTACTAGATCTATTATTTTTATTTATACTCAAAGAGCATTCAATAGGAATAAAATTATGACGATCAGAAATAGACAATATATACGTATAATAAGCCTTCTTCATTAATTTCTTTTTGGGTGGAGGTACATGATAGAAATCAAGTAAAGTAAGCAAAGTAAGGGATTTAGTTCCCTTATCTATAGATAGAACGCTCCTACCAGTAGAAGAGGAGCAAGCAGAAGAGGTGGTAGCTGCAATGGTGGAGGGAGTACTAGACTCGAATGGTGGCTTTGCTACTAGACTATCCCGAGAAAGTATGGTGAGCTATTGCTACTGTTGGGCTGTCACCCTCCTAGAGTTATCCTTTGCAACTAGGAAACCTTCCTTAGTGTTGGAGGTTTGAGATACTTCAGGCACCTACAATGAAAGCTTCTTGATCTTAGAAATGATCTTCTTAAAAATTTAGGATAGGGAGATATCCTAACCTTCTTTGCTCTTAAGAGGCTCACAAGTATCCCCAAGGATTACTTTAACAGAACTGGATGGTTGTTCTAATAAGTATTCCTTAGGGATAGCTATGGCTCCCAAATTATAGCTACACTCAAGCTAGTCCTTAAAAGTGATACAATCCTCTAAGACACAGCCTACCATGTGGTAGTAGGGGTATAGCTAGGATCATCGCTCTTGCCCACTTCCTCCGGCCTCTTAGGTACTGGTAACTAAAAGTTAGGTTTCATTACGAGATTCTAAAAGATTTTCCTAACTACCTACCACTTGAATGAATATGGATTATTCAATCTATCGGTAAGAGTAGGTGGTAAGTATCTACCTGGAGATGAATATGAATACCGCTACTAAGTAGGCTACTGAGGTGGTGGAAATTATCATTGTGGCAGCTATAGTGGCTGGTATGATGGATGAGGTGGTGGAAAAGGAGGTGGCAAAGGAGGCTGTTGAGCTCGTAGTCTTCATACTACACTCTGGTTGGCTGCATCCCTCTATCCACTGACATAACTATCTCTGGCTTCTTCTCAAACACCTTCTACGGCTTGGGCCTAGATGATTGGTCGGAAAGAGCAACTGTTTGGCTTCCTCTTGTAGGCTAGCCACCTTGTTGATTAATTTCTCGAATATTTTGATGGTAAAGCCCTTAAGCATGAAGGCGATTGGCCATAGATATTCTTGAGAAGAATCTCAATGGCATGTTGTACGGACAGCTGTGGTCGCATTTCATGCTCAGGTTGTGCCACTTGAGAATGTAATCAATAAGCGACAAGTTGAGTTTCTGTTTCTCTACAATGTGGTCACCAACAGTCACCCTCTACTGAGCTCTAGGAAACATCTTGATGAAGAGGTGCTCCAACTCAAGAAAATTCTTCACCGAACCATTGGGTAGTTCGACGTATGAATCAAATGCAACAACTAACAGATTGCTAACAAAAGGGTGGAAGAGAACTGCGTTGCTTCCACCGGTGTTGCAACAGCCAACTTTGAAGTGTGCAATGTGTTATCGTGGGTTCCCACTATCATGAAAGATCTTGAAGGATGGTGGCAAAAAACCCTAAATAAAATAAAAAACTAAATAAAAACCGCAAACTAAAAATAAATAAATAAAACATAAACACTAAACCAAAAAAAAACCTAAACCTCAAATAAAATAAACATAAACTTAAACTA
Source organism: Cymbidium sinense (assembly GCA_021442155.1). NCBI lineage: Eukaryota > Viridiplantae > Streptophyta > Magnoliopsida > Asparagales > Orchidaceae > Cymbidium > Cymbidium sinense. Next base: position 258,165,776 of record CM038214.1, on the reverse strand, counting down.
AAATAAACTAAACTAAAATAAAAAAATCTAAACCTAAACCTAAACCATAAACTAAATAAAACAAAATAAAATAAAAATGAACCTAAACCTAAACTACAAAATAATATCTAAAAATAGACCTAAAATAAAAATTTAAAACCAAAACCTAAAAAAATAAAATAAAAACCTAAACCTAAACCTAAACATAAGAAATAAAACAAAAACCTAAAAAATAAAATAAAAATAAAACTAAACTAAAAAATAAATCTAAAACTAAAAAAATAAACTAAACTAAATAAAAATAAAAATAAATCAAAATAAAATATAAAATAAAATAAACTAAAATAAATAAAAAAATAAACTAAATAAACCTAAACCTACAATTTTACTTAATTTAAAAAAATAAAAATAATAAAAAATAATAAAATAAATAAAAAAACCCTAACCCTAAACCTTAAACCCTAAAATTAACCATAAACCCTAAACTCTAAACCCTAAACCTACAACCCTAAACACTAAACCCAAAAACCCTAAACACTAAACCCTAAACATTAAACCCTAAACCCTAATCCCTAAGCCCAAAAATCTACAACCCTAAACCCTAATCCCTAAACCCCAAACACTAAACCCTAAACCCTAAAAACCTAAAAATCTAAACCTAAACTAAATAAAACCTAAAAATAAAATAAATAGAAAACTTAAAGCAAAATAAAATAATAAAATAAAATAAAATAAAAATATAAACTATAACTTGAACCTGAACCTAAACCTAAACTTAAACCTAAAAAGAAAATAAAATAAAAAATAAAAACTAAACTAAAATAAAATAGATATAAACCTAAACTAAACTAAAAAAAATACAAAACCTAAATAAAATAAAAACTAACCCTAAAATAAAAATAAAATAAACTTAAAATAAAATAAAATAAAGCTTAATAAAAACCTAAACCTTAAAATAAAACCTAAACCCTAAACAAAAAGAAACCTAAGCCTCAAATAAAAATAAAATAAACTTAAACCTAAACTAAAATAAACTAAACCAAAATAAATAAAACCTAAACTTAAACCTAAAATAAACTAAACTTAAACCTAAACCAAAACTAAATAAAATAAAATAAACTAAAAATAAACCTAAACCTAAACTAAAAAATAAAACCTAAAAATAAACCTAAAACATAAATCTAAAAAAATAAAATAAGACTTAACTAAAAAATAAATTTAAAACTAAACTAGAAAACCTAAACTAAAATAAATAAACCTAAAAAAATAAACTAAACTAAATAAAAATAATAAATAAATCTAGATAAAAATAAAAAATAAAATAAACTAAAATAAATAAATAAAAACTAAATAAACTAATTAAACTTAAACCTACCAGTTTACTTAATTTTAAACAAAAATCATTAACCCTAAATCCTAAACCCTAAACCCTAAACCTTAAACCCTAAACCCTAAACTTACAACCCTAAATCCTAACCCTAAAAAACCTACACCCTAAACCCTAAACCCTAACTCTCAACCTTAAACCCTAAAAGTAGAAACATTAATACTCTAAACCCTAAACCCTAAACCCTAAACCCCAAACCATAAACCTAACTTAAAGTAACTAAATAAATTAAAAAATAAACATAAACCCTGAAACCTAACAATGGGGAGAACCTTGATGGCAGGAACATCACCGTCAACCAGGCTCAGTCTAGATATCTCACAATGGTGGTGGGGGATCTTGAGGTGGTGGTTGGAGCAGTGGTGGTTATGGAGGTGGGAGGAGCTATGAAGGTTACATCCATGGTGGTGGCGGGGGGAGAGATCTGGGATATGTTGGTGGATCACGCTACTTGAGAGGCCGAGGTGGTTCCGATGAGGACTAGAGAAACTGAAGAACGGCTGATTCGATCTACTGCTTATGAAACTGTGACTTCACAGTAGAGACGATTGTAGTTATCTTGGGTTTCTTATTTGCCCTATGTGTGCTCATTTTTTATTTATGTCATCGCTTGTGTCTTAGAAAACTTGGCATGTTACTTGGTTGATGAAATCAAAAAGAAGAAATGTTGGATTTGAATTTGTTCTGTGTTAAAAAAAACAAAAAACCCTAAACCCTAAATTAAAACCTAAACCCTAAACCTAAAACTTAAACCCTAAACCCTAAACTCCTAACCTTAATAAAAATAAAAAAAATAAAAAATTTTAAAAAAACCCTAACCATAAACCCTAAACCTACAACCCTAAACCCTAAAACCCTAAAACTCTAAACCCTAAACCCACACTAAACCCTAAACCCTAAAACCTTAAACCCTAAACCCTAAATCCTAAACCCTAAACCCTAAGCCATATACCCAATAACCTAAAACATTAAACCCTAAAAACCCTAAACCCTATTCCCTAATTCCTAAAAACAAAAAAACCTAAACTAAAACTAAATAAAAACTAAAAATGTAAATAAATATACCTAAACCTAAATAAAATAAAAAAATAAAAAAATAAAAATCTAAACTAAAACTTAAACATAAACCTAAAGTTAAACCTAACAATAAAATAATATAAAAAATAAAAACTTAACTAAAATTAATAAAATAAAAACCTAAACTCAATAAATAAAATAAAATAAACTTAAAAATAAACAACCTAAATAAAATAAATACTAAATGAAAAATAAAAACAAAATAAAATAAAAAGTAAATAAAAACCTAAACCTAAAAAATAAACTAAAAAATAAATATATAATTAAAACCTAAACCTAAACCTAAAATAGACAAAATAACATAAACCTAAACTGAAACATAAAATAAACTAAACTAAAATAAATAAATCCTAAAAATCAACCTAAAATAAAAACTTAAAACTTAAAGCTAAAATAATAAAATTAGAGCCTAACCCTAAACCTAGAAATAAAAAATAAAACCTAAACCAAGAAAAAATTAAACCTAAATAAAAAAAATAAGCCTAAACTTAAAACAATATATAAACCTAAACCAAAACCTAAAAAAGAAACTAAAATAAAAAATATAAACTAAAATAAACAAACCTAAAAAGAACTAAATAAAAATTAAAAATAAAGCTAAATAAGAATAAAAAATAAAATAAACTAAAATAAATAAAAAATAAATTGAATAAACTAAAAAAACCAAAACCTATTGGTTTACGTAATTTTAAAAAAACCACTAAACCTTAAACCCTACACCTTAATCCCTAAACCCTAAACCTTAAAACTAACCCTAAACCCTAAACCCTAGACCTACAACCCTAAACCTACAATCGTAGACCTTAAACCCTAACCTAACCTTAAACCTTAAACCCTAAACCCTAAACCTTAAACCATAAAATCATAAACCCTAAAATAAAATGGTACTTTGGATAATTAACTAAATGAATCAATTCTCATGCTAAAATAACTGGACACAAATTACTATAAGTATGAAAATTGATTCAATAAGAAATAAACAAACTAAACTCAAGTTTAAATGCAACGGATAAGGTTAAACTAAGTGCAAGTAATTAAATTATCCAGAAAAAATAATTTCATGAAAATTGTAAAATAATGTAAATTAAATATGGTGAAATATTTTAAAAATAAAAATAAATAAGATAAAAAAAATTTAGAGAATATATTCATTTTTGTGAGCTTTAATTTATTTTATTTTACAAGTCCTATGGAAATTCTCAAATAGCCCCTGTCTAAACTGATATGACTTTCCCGATTTAATGAAGCAAGTTGAGTGTGATGAATTTCTTGAAACACTTGAAATAAATAATTAATAAATTTAAGAAAATATATTTCTTATCTATAAAAATTTAAATTAATAATGATAATCATAATGGTTAATATGAATAATTCATCCTACAAAGAAAATGTTAATCTTTATTATAAGAGATTTGTTATCAACAAATCAAATGGTGAGAGATATAAAGTGTATTCTTAATAATATCCACCTATTTTAGAACCTAATCCTAAATCTTAACTTAAACATAAACTCAAAAAACCTAAACCCCTCCTCCCCCTGCCCAAAAGCTCTTTTTCCTCTAGTGATTCCTGATTTTTTCTTAATGTCGCATCCCCAACTAAGGATCTCTACATTATTTGCTTCAGTTTTGGTCAAATTTTAGAGCCTGATCGACATCTAGCCGACTGCGTGATGCTTCATCCTTTATAATGGCTGCGATGAGTTGGATTCTTTTGGCTCCACCTCAAATTTTGGATGCTTCGGCTAGGGCATTTGACACTTTGGAGATTGGAGGCCCTATTGCATCATCTTCTACTAAATCATTTAAGGACATGCTCTTTGGTAAGGCTTCTCACTCTATTGAATTGATTAATCTCATTTTGACCTCTTTTCATGATTTTTTGGCCATTATGTGTTTTGATGTGGATGTTGAATTGTTGGAAAAACCTTTTGAATTCTCTCTTGTCAAAAAATTTTCCTTACATCATCCAAATTTGGATAAGATCCGCACCTCTTTTTCATAATCTTAAGCTAACGGATGCCTTTTCAATTGGTCTTATTGACCCTCAGCATATTTTGATACAACTTTCTAATGATATGAATTATTCACGTGTTTTTGCACATCATTCTTACCTCATCTTTAATTGTTAAATGCACTTATTGAAGTGGTCACCCCTTATTGACATTAAGGAGGAATCTCCTATTATCATTATGTGGTTATCTCTTCCTAATATGCGCATCCATTTTTTTACCCATCATGTGCTTTTTATTATTGAGGCTCTTTTTTGTTGGCCTTTACAACTCAATCAAGCTACCACTGAGCAATCTCGCCCCTCTGTGGCTAGGATCCTAGTGGAAATTGACATAACAGAAAAATATCCTAAGACTAGATTGGTTCTGAAAAATATCGATATTCGTAAAAGGTTGAATTGGAGAATCTTCTAATTTTTGTTTTTGTTGTAAAATTCATGGCCACAATCATTCAAAATGTTTTATTCTCCATTCCCATTTAAAAAAGTGAAATCCTCTCAAAAAAATCTTGCTCCAAGTCATAAGCTGATCCCTACATATGTTCAAAAAATAGACTTGGATACTAAGAATGGTTTAAAGGATGTAATTGAGGTTGATTCATTGAATATCAGGGTTATTCCTGCTGAACCAATTTTGGCTCCTACTATTGATATGGCTTCGACTATTTTCATATTGGGAAGGATGAATTACCTCTTATCTCTTCTTTAAAATTGAATATTTCTAATGCAGAGAATAACAAATTTTGAAAATTATTGGATGACAATTCTGTTTCCTCTGATTCTATCCCTGTATCTATGCTGGCTTTAATTGATGAAAATGAAGTTTTCAATGAGGATTTAAATGATATTGAGCATGCTAAAACTATTTCTGATCTAGACTTAACTATTTATACTTTAAATGGTTTTAAATCATCACTATCTCTCATTTCAAATCTTGATATTCTTGTTAATCCTACTTTTCAACTTAATCTAGATTTGGAAGAGTGTGAATTCCCCATAAACACTTGGAGAAGTCTCCTAAATTGGTGACCAATGTTACTAAATCTTACTCAGATGATGATTCCAGGGAAAAATAAAATGGTTTTCAAACTTATCATGCTAAAAAGGAAAAAAGTGTTAAAAATTACTCTCCAAATTGTCCAAAAACACTAGATCGGTTACAGCCTCCCACTCCTCTCTTAGTTAACCATTGCTCACCCCCCCTTTTTTATTATGATTAATTTTCTTGTTTGGAATGTTAGATGGATTGGTACCCTCTTTATTTGCAATTGCATTAGAAATCTTTGTCGCATTCATAATATTTCTATACTCATTATTTTGGAACCTCTTATTCATGCTAAAAAAATTAACCATGTTACTAGAATGATCGACTTCAATAAATTTTACTCTAATGTTAGTAATAAGATCTGGTGTTTTTGGAATAATTTCTTTGAGGTTTCTATTATTGATGATTTTGAACAAGTTGTTAATGCACTAATTTTTTATGATGACTATTGTGTTTTGGGTTCATTTATTTATGCATCTTGTTATAGATCTAGTTGAAAGCTCTTTTGGGATAATTTGAGGAATTTTGCTACATTGGTCAACAAACCTTGGTTTGTGGGTGGGGATTTCAATACTATTATTTTTTCTTTTGAATCGAATGGTGGTTGCTCTCCCGATATTCATTATATGGAAGAATTTTCTAATATGATCCCTGATTGCAATTTGGTTGATATTGAGTTCTAATTACACTTGGCAAAACTCTAGACTTTGGCAAAGGTTGGAAAGGATTCTTTTTAATACTCATTGGATTACTCAAAGGCCTATTACTTCTATTGATCATTTAAGGAGAACCTTTTCTGATCATGCTCCTCTTTTAGTTTCTGTTAAAGATAATTCTAATAGACTTAATAACTCCTCTCCTCTTAGATTCTAGAACATGTTGATTCAGCATATTGATTTCCTTAATGTTGTCACTAAAAATTGAAAAGCACCTTTACATCCTGATAATTCATTTAGGGGGATGAATAGACTTTGGTTTGAACTTAATAGACTTAAACAAAATTTGGGTTGGTGGAATAAGCATTATTTTAAAAACCATTTTGCTAGTATTAAAGACATGGACATGTTGGTTTGTAAACTTAAAATCTCTATTATGTCTGATCCTTCTAAGCTTATAGATTTGACAAAGGCTAAAGATAAACTTGTCAATTTCCAAAATATGGAATAGACTTATTGGCACTAAAAAGCTGCTAGTAAACATATTGCGGATGGTGATAGGAATACTAAGTATTTCCATGCTTTGGTTAACAAAAAGAGAGCCTTGAATAATATTCTAAAAATTAAAAATGAAAATGGTGATTAGATTATGGAAAAAATGATATTAAGGATTCAGTGATTAATTACTTTAGAAGTATGCTGAAGAAGAATTGCCCATATGAAGCGATTTCCAAATCGCACTTGATTCCTTCTATTATTAATAATGATGATAATGATTTTCTTACCATCATGCCTAATAAAGATGAAGTTTTTAAATTCTTTAATAGCATGAATTTTTATTCTGTTGCTTATCCGGAGGGTTTCACTACTCATTATTTTCAAAAATACTAGTTTATCATTAAAAATGATCTGATTTTGTAAGTGATCTATTTTTTTAATGGTAATCCTTTTCCCAAATATTTTTCTAGTAATTCTATTATTCTCAAACCTAAAAAAGATAACTCAGCCTTTTGGAGTGATTTTTTAGTCTTTTCACCTTTTTCAATAAACTGATTTTCAAAATTCTTACAAACAGACTTAGTCCTTTACTCAATAGAATTATCTCTCTAAACCAAACTAGTTTTGTTAGAGGTAGATCTATTTCAAATAATATTTTACTTGCCCAAGAATTAATTCAATGATCTTGATGCCAAGACTAGAGGGGGCAACATTCTTTTCAGATTAGATATTATCAAAGCCTTTAATAACATCTCTTGTGATTTCCTTTTTCATATTCTAAATTTATTTGAGTTTTCTAGAAAATTAACTCTTCTTATTGAAAATTGTATTAATAATGCCTGGTTTTCGATCTTGCTTAATGGAGAAGCCTTGAGTTTCTTTCCCTCTTCCCATGGCTTAATACAAAGGGATCCCTTATCTCCAGGTTTATTTATTATTACTATTGAGTACTTCTCTAGGAGCATCAACAATTTATTCTTAAAAAACTTATGTACTATTTGGTGGTCTCCTTATTTCCCATTTAAGTTTTGCTGATGATTTCATTATTTTTTGCAATGCTCATCACATCAAGCATCTTAAGAATTTTTAAATATATTTGCTAGAGAAAGTGGCCTTTTGATCAATGATAATAAAAGTTGTTTTATCACATCCTCTAGTATCTCCAATAATAAAATCAATAAAATCCTTCATATCACAAATTTTAAACATCAACACTTACCTCTTAAGTACTTAGGTGCTTTACTCTTTAATGGCTTGAAACATTCCCACCTTTTTGATGAGCTAATTCAAAAAATTACAAATAAAACATCTATTTGTGAATTCCATTTACTATCATTGGGTGGTACGCTCACTCTCCTTAAAAGCACTCTCAACTCTATGCTACTTTATTTGATTCAAACTATTATTCCCATTCATCCTACTCTTATCAGAATCGATCATTTGCTTAACAAATTTTTTTGAGGCTCCAATAATTCTATCAAAAGAATGCATTGGACATCTTGGCATAAATGTTGTGGTCCTTTGGGTGAAGGTGCTCTTGGTTGCAAACCTATTCATGAAGCTATAATTACTTTCTCTCATAAACTTTGGTGGAATTTTAGAAAGAATGATAGCCTTTGGGCTAAATTTTTGATGAAAAAATATTATCAAGGAAAACACCCTCTTAACTATGATTATAAAGTTGGTGACTCTCAAATTTGGAAAAAGGCTTTGTTCCATTAAATGGGTTGCTGAATCATTAATATCTTGGGGTATCCAGTCAGATTCTTCCTTTTTCTGGAAAGATAATCGGATTGGCTACAGTTTAATTGACACCTAATTATGTACCCACTCTACTACTGCTATCAAAGTTAATTCTTTTTGGCTAAATAACAATCATAATGAAAATAAACTTGAGAACTTTATCCCTATATCTCTTTTTGATAACTTTAGAAATATTCTCATTATTTCTAGCCAACCTGATCAAATCCTTTTTAAACTTTTTCATAATGGTAACTTTTTTCTTAAAGAGGTTTATAACTGTATTAGAGAAAAACAACAACCTTCTAATGTTTTTATTAAAATTTGGAATAATATCATTCCCATTTCTTATTCAATTTTAGCTTAGAGGATTTTGATTAGCTATATTCCTTTGGACTCTTTGCTTTGGACTAAAGGGTTTTATTTACCTTCAAAGTGTTATTGTTTCTTTCATATTGAAAATGTAAATCATGTCTTTGTAAATGGTGAGATTTATTTAAAATTATGGTTTGATGATTTATTTAATTCCAACTATTTTCATGGTTTCCTTTCTTTATATCAACTTCTTGAAGCCTATTTCTAAAACACTGTGAAAGGTCATATAAAAGTTTTAATTGCTATTGCCCTTATCTAATTCATCTCAATGGAAAGAAATTATGCTAAATATCATGGTATTCTTATGAAACATAAAAGGATCTTGGCTAGAACTAAAGAAAAAATTCATGCATGATCTTGACTGAAGTAACAAATTTGTGACTAAAAACTTGGGTATCATTCTGCCTGATCTTGACTCTCAAAAAGGTGCTAGAATTATCCATTGGATCAAACCTAAAGACAATGTGAATAAAGTTAATACTGATGGTTATGTTGCTTCCAATAAATGTGGTTGTGGTGGTATCCTTAGGGAATCTAAAGGTACCAACATCTGTGCTTTTTCCTACCTTCTCGAAGCTTGATCTATTCTCTTTTCAAAGCTTATGGCTATTAATAAAGCAATTGAAACTTTTTTGAATAGAGGTTTCCTCAACATCTGGATTGAAGTTGATGCTCTCTTTCTTCTTAATTTCCTTAATTCCAATAGAAATGGGAATGCTAAATTATATTATCTTCTTAATCATATAAAATTCTGCTTTCTCAAGTTTATTTTAAAATTTCCCACATCTTTTGTGAAGGTAATGCTTGTGATGATTATTTAGCTAATTTTTGTGCCAACTTGATTGAGTTAACTTTATTTAACAACCAAACTTTGCCTAAATTATTAAGAGGTTTAGTTAATATGGATAATATTGGATTGCCTTATCTCATATTATAAATTCTTAGATTGGTTTTATCATTATTTTTTTATGATCTTTTATTTTTATTTTGTCCATGTTAAACCTCTTTGGGTTATGGTGAACTTCTAATTTTTACCTCTTTGGGGTTTTGTTTTTCAACTCTAGTTTTTGTTCTAGCCTACTTGTTGCTCCCTGATGATTTTTCTTAGTGCAAACTGGGGTGTTTTGGTTTTTATAGCTTGGTGGTTGCTAACTATCTCACTGGGATTTTACCAACTTTTTCCCTTGGTTGTTTCCTATTTCCTTCTTCTGGGTTGCAACTTTGGCTGTTGTAGGAATTTCTTTCTATATGGTTTTTGCCTCTTTTTTTTCTTGCTTACAAACCTATTATATCTACTGCTGTAGTGGTTGACTATGTGGCTTGGTTGGCTAACTGGGTTGGCTGACAATTTTTGCTGGTTGGGTAGGCTGGATGGTTGTTCTAGGTGTTTTATCTTTGGCTTGCTTTTGGTATGGTGGAGGTGGCTGGCAAACTATTACTTGCTCTATTTTGTTGACTAGGGGTTGGTGGTTGGTTTGATTATTTTTGTTTGGATTCTTTTGTTTATGTGTTGGACCTCCTCCTATACTAATGTGGCTTTGGGTTTGGGTATTGTTCTGAAATGGCAATTTGATGACTGTTATATGGCAGTTATTTGGTCTTGGCTGGTGGTGGCTGGGTTTGGTGCCTTTCTTGCTGTTGTTTTTGTTTTTTGGCTTATTATTTGACTAATTGGGCTCTATATCTTTCTATATTTGGCTGGTTTTTCTACCATTCTGGATTGGTTTTTTCTTTGCCTTGGTTGGGTTTGGAGGTTATTGTCCTTTTCTACCCCTTCCCAAGCTATTTTGGATGTTTATTGTTTGATAACTGTTGTCGATCTTGATACTAATCTTTTTTGTTTTGATGACTTGGATCTTCTCCTATTTAGGTGGTTGGCTAGGAGGATTTGTTGGATTGCTAGACTAGTTGGAGGAGTGGCTGCTTTGGCTATTTTGCCTGCTCCATTGGTGACTGTTCTGCAAACCTGCTGGTTGTCTTTCTATTATTGTTTTCTTCTGGTTTCCCCTGCTTGGTCTCACATCTCTTGACTACAGTAAATCACCCCTTTCCTACTTGGATGGCAACCTTGCTCCCCACCCATCTTGCTATTAGGTTGGGTTTTTCTATTTGGTGGATGAAGGATTTGAGCACTTATGGTTTTCCTTTCTGCTCTTATTTGTCACTTTTTAGTGTTGTCACCCATATCATGATGCTTGCTCCTCTTGAATTGGTTATTTCTTTTTGGTGGAGACTCTGGTGGTGCTCGTACTGTTTTGCTATTATCCTTGCGGGTTGCTTGCCTAATCTTATTAAGCTTAATTGTTCTAGTGGCTTGGTGGTTGGCTGCTATATTTGCTATTTTGAGGATTTTGCAGGCTTGCTGGAGGACCGTCTTTGGATAATGTGTGAAATGAGGTAATCTGGCAAAGATGGCCTAAATGTTTCCCACTCTTTCTTCTTTTGGCTGGAAGAGCTATATGTAATTGTAACCCTTCCCCTGAAGTTTAGATGCTTACATATAATGTTGCTCGTTGAGATGATTGTAACTGAGCCTGAGCCTTTTCTTTACTTTATTCCTTTTATCTGCTCTTACTCTTTATCCTTGATTAATTGTACTCATTCTTTCAAAAGTATGTTGCAGATTTCTTTTATAGGCTGGAAGAATCTTTTAGGTGGATCTTGTTGGCATCTAAAGAACCTGATGAAGTTAGCTGCTGCTTATATGGATTTTAATTTGTTCTTTATTTGGCTATTTTTCTTTTGCTTTCTTTCCTTAATTATTGTAGTAGTTATGGGGTTAATCTCTTTAGGACTTATTATAGCTCTTTCAACATTAGCTTAGAGATTTACTCTCATTAAGGACTTTGTACCTTTTCTTTGTGGCAATAAAATATCCCTAATTTTCCTTAAAAAAAACCAACTAAACCCTAAAAACCTAAAAAACTAAACATAAACTAAATAAAACCTAAAAATAAAATCAATAAATAAACATAAACCTAAATAAAATAAAATAAAATGAAAACATAAACTAAAACATAAACTTAAACCTAAACCTAAACCTGAACCTAAACCTAAAACTAAAATAAAATAAAAAATAAAAAACTAAACTTAAATAAAATAAATAAAAACCTAAACTAAACTAAAAAATAAAATAAACCTAAAAATAAAAACCTAAATAAAATAAAAACTAAACATAAAATAAAATTAAAATAAACCTAAAATAAGATAAAATAAAAACTAAATAAAAATCTAAACCTAAAAATAAAACCTAAAAATAAATAAGAAATAAAACATAAACCCTAAATTAAAAAACACCTAAACTTAAAATAAACAAAATAAAATAAATCTAAACTTAAACTAAAATAAATAAAACATAAACCTAAAATAAACTAAACCTAAACCCTAAACAAAATAAAATAAAATAAACTAAAAATAAACCTAAAATAAATGAAACCTAATCATAAAACCAATTAAAAAAATAAACTAAAAATAAACCTAAAATAAAAACCTAAATCCTAAACCTAAAATAAAAACCTAAATCCTAAACCTAAACCAAAAAAAATAAATAAATAAAAAACATAAACCTAAACCTAAAAATAAAAAAATAAAACCTAAGCATAAAAAATAAAATAAAAATAAAAATAAACTAAAAAATAAACATAAACCTAAACCTAAACCTAAAAAATGAACTACAATAAGTAAAGCTAAGATAAATAAACTAAACTAAATAAAAATAAAAAATAAACCCAAAAAAAATAAAAAATAAAATAAAGTAAAATAAATAAAAATTAAGCTAAATACATTTAAACTGAATGATTTACTTAATTTTAAAAAACCCTAAATACTAAATCGTAAAGACTAAACCTTCAACCCTAAACCCTAAAAAACCCTAAGACCTAAATATTAAACCCTAAGCTAACCCTAAACCCTAAAGCCTAAACCCTAGAAACCCTAAACCCTAATGCCTAAACACTAAACCCTAAACCCTAAACCCAAAAACCCTAAACCCTAAATCCCTAAAACCATAAAAGCTAAAACCCTACACCCTAAACCCTAAACCCTAAACCTTATACCCTAAAAACTTAAACTGAATAAAACCTAAAAATAAAATAAATAAAAAAGCTAAACTTAAATAAAATAAAATAACATATATAACTTAAACTAAAAGTTAAACCTAAACTAAAAAATAAAAAAAATAAACTAATAAAAATAAACTAAAATAAAATAACCAATAACCTAAACTAAACTAAAAAATAAAATAAACGTAAGAATAAAAACTTAAATAAAAGAAAAACTAAATGTAAAATAAAAAAAATAAACATAAAATAAAATAAAATAAAAACTAAATAAAAACATAAACACTAAACATAAAAACTAAATAAAAAAACCCCTAAACCCTAAATCTTAAAACTAACCCTAAACCCTAAACCTATAACCCTAAACCTTAAACCCTAAACCCTAAACCCTAAAAAGTCATAAACCTTAAACCCTAAATACTAAACTAAAACTAAAATCTAAACCTAAACCTAAACTAAATCCTAAACCATTAAAAACCTCACTAAACCTAAACCTAAATCAAAACCTAAAACTAAACCCTAAACTTAAACCTAAAACACTAAACTATAAACTAAACCTTAAACCTAACCTTAACCTAAAAACTAACCTCAACCTAAACCCTAAATCCTAAACCTAAATAAAACCCTAAACTCAATCAAAGTAAACCTAAACTAAACCCTAAACACTACTAACCCTAAAAAACCCTAAATCATAAAACCTAAGCTAAAACCTAAACTATAACTAAACACTAAACCCTAACTAAACCTAAACTATAAAACCTAAATCTAAAACCCTAAACCTAAACCTAAAACCTAAATTTAAAACTAAACTTAAACCTAAACCTAAACCCTAATCCTTAAATCATAAACACTAAACCCTAAACCCTAATACTAAACCTAAATCTTAAACCCTAAACCCTACAACTATAAACCCTAAACCCTAAACTAACTCTAAACCACAAACCCTAAATCATAAAAACCCTAAACCCTAAAGCCTAATCATTAAACCCTAATCCTTAAACCCTAAACTAACCCTTGGCCCTAAGCTAACCATAAACCATAAAGCTTGAACACTAAACCCTAAACCCTAAGCCTTAACCTTAAAACCTAAATCCTAAAACCCTAAAACCTAAAACCCTAAACAGTAAACCCTAAACCCTAAACCCTATTTAAAATCCTAAAAACCTAAACCTAAACTAAATAAAACTTTAAAATAAAATAAAATAAAAACAATCACCATCAACCAGCTCAATCTAGATCTAGTAGTGGAAGCGAAGGCGGAGGCGGCGATTATCGCACTGGTGGTGGGGGATCTGGAGGTGCTCATGGATATGGAAGTGGTGGTTGGAGCCGTGGTGGTTATGGAGGTGAGAGGAACAATGGAGGTTACAACGAAGGTGGTGGTGGAGGGAGAGATCAGGGATATGATGGTGGATCTCGCTACTTGAGAGGCTGTGGTGGTTCTGATGGAAACTAGAGAAATTGAGGAATGACCAATCCGATCTACTGCTTATGGAACTATGTCTTTATAGCAGAGATGGTTCTACTTATCTAGGCTTTTTTATTTGCTCTATGGGTTCTCAATTTTTATCTATATTATCATTTGTGTCATAGAAAATTTAGGGTGCTACTTTGGTTGATGAAATCAAAAAGAAGAAATGTTGAATCTAAATTTTTTCTCTATTAAAAATAAAACCTTAAACCAGAAACCCTAAACTTACTAGTTTACTTAATTTATTTTTAAAAACCCTAAACTCTATACCCTAAACCCTAAACCCAAAATCATAAACCCTACACCCTCAACCCTAAACCTTAAACCCTAAAAAACCCAAAACCCCTAAACACAAAACCCTAAACCCTAAACCCTAAAACCTAAAGCCTAAAGCCTAAACCCTAAACCCTAAAACCCTACCATAAACCCTAAACCCTAAACCCTAAACCTAAACCTTAAAACCTACAACCATAAACCATAAACCCCAAGCCTTAAAACTTAAACCCTTAACCCTAAACCTTTACCTAATCTTAAAAAGAAAATAAAATAAAAAATAAAAAAAAATTAAAATAAAACAAAACAAAACTTACACTAAACTAAAAAATAAAAAACCTAAATAAAAATAAAACTAAACCAAAAATAAAAAAAAACCTAAAATAAAATAAAATAAAAAACTAAATAAAACCTAAACTTAAATAATAAACATAAAAATAAAACTTAAAAATAAATAAAAAATTAAACCTAAACCCTAAGCTAAAAAAAAACCCTAAACCTAAAATAAAAATAAAATAAACCTGAACCTAAACTAAATTAAACTAAGCTAAAAGAAATAAAACCTAAACCTAAACCTAAAATAAACTACACCTAAACCTAAACCTAAACTAAATATAATAAAATAAACTAAAAATAAACCTAAACCTAAACCTAAAAATAGAAAATAAAAACCTAAACATAAAAAAATAAAAAACATAAAAAAAATAAAATAAAAAAATAAAACTAAACTAAAAAAAAAAATAAACCTAAACCTAAACCTAAAAGATAAACTAAAATAAAAAACCTAAACTAAAATAAATAAACCAAACTAAATAAAAATAAAAAATAAACACTAAAATAAATGAAAAATAAACTTAATAAACTAAATAAACTTAACCCTACCAGTTTAATTATTTTTTTCAAAAAAAAACCCTAAACCCAAATACTAAAGCCAAAACCCTTAACAATAAAACCCTAAACCCCAAACCTAATACCTAAAACCCAAAACTCTAAACCCTAAACCCTAAAAACCCTAAACCCTAAACCCTAAATCTTAAATAATAAACCCTAAACCCTAAACCTTAAACCCAAAACCCTAAACCCTAAACCCTAAACCCTAAAACCCTAAACCCTAAAACCCTAAACCCTAAAAACCTAAAATCATAAACCTAAAAATTAAAATTAAAATAAAACTCAACTAAAAAAAACCATAGCCTAAACATAAACCTAAAAAATAAACCTAAACCTAAACAAAAACCTAAAATATAAACTAAAATTGAAAACCTAAACTAAAATAAATTAACTTAAAATAAATAAACTAAACTAAATAAAAATAAAAAAAATGCCAAAATATATGAAACCTTGAACCCTAAACCCTAAATTATAAACCCTAAACCCTAAACCTTAAACCCTAAAACTAACCTTAAATCATAGAACCTAAACGTACAACCCTAAATAATAAACCCTAAAAAATTCTAAACCTTAAAACCTGAACCCTACAAATTTGGTTAATAAATAAAAAAAGTAAACTAAATAAACAAAATAAAAAAAACTTAAACCAACTAGTTTACTAAATTTTAAGACAAAACCTTAAACCCTAAACCCTAAATCTTAAACCCTAAACATTAAACCCTAAACCTAAAATTAACCCTAAACCCTAAAGCCCTAAACCTTCAACCCTAAACCCTAAAACCTAAAACCTAAACCTTAAAACCCTAAACACTAAACCCTAAACCCTAAAATCAATAATTGCAAACCCTAAAACCCTAAAACCATAAACTCTAAACCCTAAACCCTAAACCCTAAACCCTAAACCCTAATCACCAAACCCTAAAACTTAAACCCTTAACCCTACCTCAAACCCTAAATCCTAAATCCTAAACCCTAAAATGCTAAAAGCCTAAACCTAAATGAAATAAAACCTAAAAATAAAATAAATAAAAAATGTAAATAATAATAAAATAAGAAAAATAAATAAAATAAAAATAAAAACTAAAACTTAAACCTAAACCTAAATCTAAAAAGAAAATAAAAAATAACTAAATTAAAATAAAATAAATGAAAACCTAAACTAAACTAAAAAAATTAAAAACCTAAATAATATATAAACTAAACCTAAAATAAAAACAAAATAAACATAAAATAAAATAAAATAAAAACTAAATAAAAAGTCAAACATAAAAAATAAACCTAAAAATAAAACCTACAAATAAATAAAAAATAAAACCTAAACCTTAAACTAAAAAAAACCTAAACCTAAAATAAAAATAAAATAAATAAAATAAAATAAACATAATCCTAAACTAAACTAAAATAAATAAAACCTAAACCTAAACTTTAACCTAAACTAAATATAATAAAATAAATTAAAAGTAAACCTAATCCTAAACAAAAAAATAAAACCTATAAATACACTAAAAATAAAAACCTAAAACCAAAACCTAAAAAAATTCAAATAAAATCCTAAACCTAAACCTAAAAATAAAAAATAAAACTTAAACCTTAAAAATAAATTAAAAATAAAACTCAACTAAAAAATAAACCCAAACATAAACCTAAACCCAAAAAATAAACTAAAATAAATAAACATAAAATATATAAATTGAACTAAATAAAAATAAAAAAAATAAAATAAACTAAACAAAATTAAAAAATAAACTAAATAAACATAAACAGTTTAAAAAAAAAGAAAACCAGAAACCTTAAACCCTAAACCCCAAATCTTAAGAAAAAAATAAAAATAAAAAAAAAATAAAAATAAAAATAAAAAATAAAAAAATAAATTTAAAAAAAAAAAAAAACACTAAACCCGAAACCTACAATCCTAAACCCAAACCCTAAACCCTAAACCCTAAACCCTAAACCCTAAACCTACAACCCTAAACCCAAAACCATAAACCATAAAAACCCTAAACTCTAAACCCTAAACCCTAACCCTAAACCCTAAACCTAAACTTAAACTAACTAAATAAATTAAAAAATAAACCTGAACCCTAAAACCTAATAAGCCTAAACCTAAACATAAACTCTAAGATTGGGTAGCACCTTAACGTCAGGAACATCACCATCAACCAGGTTCAGTCTATATCTAGCGGTGGAGGAGAAGGCAGAAGCGTGGATAATACTAGTGGTGGTGGGGGATATAGAGGTGCTGGTGGATATGGAGATGGTGGTCAGAGCAGTGGTGGTTATGGAGGCAGAAGGAGCGAAGGAGGTTATATCTGTGGTGGTGGCGAAGGGAGCGATTGGGGATATGATGGTGGATCACGCTACTCGAGAGGCCGGGGTGGTTCTGATGGGAACTGGAGAAACTAAATAAGGATAAATCTAATCTACTGTTTATGAGACTATGTCTTTACATCAGAGATGATTCTAGTTATCTAGGGTTTTGACTTGCTCTATGCGTGCTAATTTTTTATCTATTTCATCGCTTGTGTCTAAGAAAAGTTGGGGTGTTACTTGGTTGATGAAATCAAAAAGAAGAAATGTTGAATCTGAATTTGTTCTCTGTTAAAATAAATAAATAAAAATCCTAAACCCTAAACCCTATAACCCTAAAACCTAAACCCTAAACCCTAAACCTTAAACCCTAAACCCCAAACCCTAAAACCTAAACCCTAAACCCTATACCCTAAACTAACCCTAATTCCTAAACCCTAAAAAGTTAAAAACATAAATCTAAACAAAATAAAACCTAAAAAAATCTAAACTAAAATAAAAAAAGAAAATAAATTAACAACATGAACTAAAACCTATGCCTTTAAATAAAATCTAAACTAAAATAAAAATAAAAATTGAACTAAAATAAAATAAATAAAAACTTAAACTAAACAAAGAAAATAAAAAAAACTAAATAAAATAAGATCTAAACCTAAAATCAAAATAAAATAAACTTAAAATAAAATAAAAAATAAAAATAAACCTAAATGAAAATAAAATAAAACTAAAATAAATAATTAACAAATTAAATAAACTTAACCCTATCACTTTACTTAATTTTAAAAAATATAAAAAAACCCCTCACCATAAACTCTAAACCCTAAAAGTTAAACCCTAATCCTACAACCCTAAACCCTAAACCTTTAATGCTTAACACTAAACTCTAAACCCTAAAACCTATAACCATAAACCCTAAACCCTAAACCCTAAACTATAAACCCTAACCCCTAAACCCTAAACCCTAAACCATATAACCCTAAACTCTAAATCCTAAAGCCTAAACACTAAACCCTAAACCACAAAGCCTAAACTCTAAACTATAAACCCTAAAAACATAAACACCTAAACCTAAGCTAAATAAATCATAAAAATAAAATAAATAAAAAAACCAAAACCTAAATAAAATAATATAAATAATACAAAATAAAAACATAAAATAAAACCTAAACCTAAACCTAAACTTAAAAATTAGATAAAATAAAAAAATAAAACCTAAACTAAAATAAAATTAATAAAAACCTAAGCTAAACTAAAAAATAAAATAAACCTAAAAATAAAAAACCTAAATAAAATTAAACCCAAACTAAAAATAAAAATAAAATAAACCTAAAATAAAATAAAATAAAAACTAAACAAAAACCTAAACCTAAAAAAATAACCAATAAATAAAGAAAAATTAAAACCTAAACCTAAACCAAAAAAAACCTAAACTTAAAAAAACAAAATAATATAAAGCTAAACCTAAAATAAAATAAATAAAACCTAAACCTAAAATAAATTAAACCTAAACCCTAAAATAAATAAAATAAATAAACCAAAAATAAACCTAAATCTAAATAAAAAAATAAAACCTAAAAATAAACCTATAATAAAAACCTAAAACCTAAACCTAAAAATATAAAATAAACACCTAAACCTAAACCTAAGCCTAAAAATATAAAATAAAACCTAAACTTAAAAAATGAAATAAAACTAAACCTAAACTAAAAAAATTAACATAAATATAAACTTAAACATAAAAAATAAACTAAAATAAAAAACCTAAACTAAAATAAGTAAACCTAAAAAAAATAAACTAAACATAATGAAAATAAAAAAAAACCTAAATAAAATTAAAAAATAAAATAAACTAAACAATCCTTAACCTACCTGTTTACTTAATTTTTTTTAAAAAAAAAAACCTAAACCCTTAACCCTAAACCCTAAACCCTAAACCCTAAATCCTAAATGATAAGCCCTAAACCCTAAAACTAATCCTAAACCCTAAAACCTAAACTAGCCCTAAACCTTAAACCATAAATAAAAAAAAACTAAAAAAAAATGTAAAACCTTAACCCTATAATCTGAAACCCTAAACTCTAAACCCTAAAACCCTAAACCCTAAACCCTACAACCCTAAACCCTAAACCCTGATCCCTAAACCCTAAACCTTTAATAATAAACCTTAAAACCTAAAACCCTAAACCTTAAATCCTAAACCAATAACCCTAAACCCTAAAC
This sequence comes from Cymbidium sinense, assembly GCA_021442155.1. Lineage (NCBI taxonomy): Eukaryota > Viridiplantae > Streptophyta > Magnoliopsida > Asparagales > Orchidaceae > Cymbidium > Cymbidium sinense. Next base: position 258,145,789 of record CM038214.1, on the reverse strand, counting down.
CCTAAACCCTGAACTCTAAACACTAAGCCATAAACCTGAAACCATAAAACCCTTAACCCTAAACCTTAAATCCTAAACCCTAAACCTTAAAACAAACAACCCTAAACCCTAAATCCCAAACCCTAAACTCTAAACCCTAAACCTTAAACCATAAACCATAAACCCTAAACCCTAAAAACCTAAAAACCTAAACCTAATCCTAATAAAACAAATGAATAAAATAAATAATAAAAACTAAACCAAAATAAAATAAAATAAAATAGAATAAACTAAGATGAAAACCTAAACCTAAATGTAAACCTAAAAATAAAATAAAATAAAAAATAAAAACTAAACTCAATTAAAATAAATAAAGACCCAAGCTAAACTAAAAAATAAAATAAACCTAAAAATAATAAACCTAAATAAAATTAAAATTAAATGTAAAATAAAAATAAAATAAAATAAAATAATATCTAGATAAAAACCTAAACCTAAAAACTAAAGCTAAAAATAAATAAATAAATAAAACATAAACCCTAAAATAAAAAAAAACCTAAACCTCATATAAACAAAATAAAATAAACCTAAACCTAAACTAAAATAAATAAAACCTAACCTAATCCTAAAATAAACTAAGCATAAACACTAAACTAAACAAAATAAAATAAACTAAAAATAAAACATAAAAATGAACCTAAAATGAAAACCTAAAACTTTAAAAAAATAAAAAATAAAAATATAAACTTAAAAATAAAAAATAAAACCTATACCTAAAAAATAAAATAAAAATAAAACTAAACTGAATAATAAACATAAACCTTAACCTAAAAAAAGTAAACTAAAATAAACAGACTAAACTAAAATAAATAAACCTAAAATAAATAAAAAATAAACTAAATAAAGCTAAACCTACTAATTTACTTAATTTTTTTAAAAAAAAACCCTAAACCCTAAACCCTAAAACTGAAACCCTAAAAGCATAAACCTTAAAACCCCAAATCCTAAACCCAAACCCTAAACCCAAAACTCAAACCCTAAACCTAAACCTAAAGTAACTAAATAAATTAAAAAATAAACCTAAACCTAAACCTGAACCCTAAGAGTGGGCAGAATGTTGATGGCAGGAACATCACCGTCAACTAAGATCAGTCTACATTTGGTAGCGGAGGCGAAGATGGATGTGGAAGTTATCGTGGTGGTGGTGGGGGATCTAGAGGTGCTTGTGGATATGGAGGTGGTGATCAGAGCAGTGGTTGTTATGGTGGCAAGAGGAGTGATGGAGGTTACAGCCGTGGTGGTAATGGAGGGAGAGATCAGGGATATGATTGTGGATCCCACAACTCGAGAGGCCCGGGTGGTTATGATGGGAACTAGGGAAACTAAAGAATAACCAATCCGATTTGCTACTTATGGAACTATGTCTTTACAATAGAGATGGTTCTAGTTATCTAAGGTTTTTGATTTGCTCTATGTGCACTCAATTTTGATTTATGTCGTCACTTGTGTCTAAGAAAACTTAGTGTGTTATTTAGTTGATGAAATTAAAAAGAAGAAATGTTTAATATTGATTTATACTCTATTTAAAAAAACCTCCCAAATCTTAAACCCTAAACCCTAAACCCTAAACACTAAACCCTAAACCTACAACCCTAAACCTTAAACCCTACTCCCCAAACCCTAAACCCTAAACCCTAAACCTTAAACCATAAATCGTAAACCTTAAACCCTAAAAACCTAAAAACTTAAACCTAATCCTAATAAAACCTAAGAATAAAATAAATAAATAAAACCTAAACCTAAATAAAATAAAATAAGAAAAAAACCTAAACTAAAACCAAAACCTAAACCTAAACATAAACCTCAAAATAATATAAAAAATAAATAAAAACTAAACTCAATTAAAATAAATAAAGACCTACTATAAAATAAAATAAACCTAAAAATAATAAACCTAAATAAAATAAAAATAAAATAAAATAAAATAAAAACTAAATAAAAGCATAAACCTAAATAATGCAGCTAAAAATAAAAAAAATAAAAACTAAACCCTAAAATAAATAAAACCAAAACCTCAAATAAATAAAATAAAATAAACTAAAAATAAACCTATACCTAAACTAAAAAGTAAAACCTAAAAATGAACCTAAAATGAAACCTAAAATCTAAAAAAAAAAGAAAAAAAGAACCAAAACCTAAAAATAAAAAATAAAACATAAACCTAAATAATAAAATCAAATTAAAACTAAACTAAATAATAAACATAAACTTAAACCTAAAAAAAATAAACTAAAATAAATAAACCTAATATAAATAAATTAGACTAAATAAAATTAAAAAATAATCTTAAATAAAAATAAAAAAAAATAAATTAAAATTAATTAAATGAACCTAAACCCACTTATTTACTTAATTTATTTTTTTAAAAATACTAAACACTAAAACTAACTTAAACCCTAAACCCTAAACCCTAAACCTACAACACTAAACCTACAACCCTAAACCTTAAACTCTAAACTCTAAAAAACTCAAAACCCTAAACCCTAAACCATAAATCATAAAACCATAAACCCTAAAACTCTAAATCCTAAACCCTAAATCCTAAACCCAAACCCTAAACCTAAACCTAAAGTAACTAAATAAATTAAAAAAGAAACATAAACCCAAAACCTAATAAACCTAAACCTACACCCTAAGAGTGGGCAGAACCCTGACGGTAGGAATATCACCGTCAACTACACTCAGTCTATATTTGGCAGTAGAGATGAAGATGGATGTGGCAATTATTGTAGTGGTGGTGGGGTCTAGAGGTGCTGGTGGATATGGAGGTGGTGGTTAGAGTAGTGGTGGTTATGGTGGCAGGAGGAGTAACAGATGTTACAGCTATGATGGTGGCAGAGGGAGAGATCAGGGATATGATTGTGGATCCCACAACTCGAGAGGCTGGGGTGGTTCTGATGGGAACTGGGAAACTAAAGAACAACCAATCTGATTTGTTGCTTATGAAACTATGTCTTTACAATAGAGATGATTATAGTTATCTATGGTTTTTGATTTGCTCTATGTGTGCTCAATTTTGATCTATGCCATCACTTGTGTCTTAGAAAACTTGGTGTGTTACTTGGTTGATGAAATCAAAAAGAAGAAATGTTTACTCTCAATTTATTCCCTATTAAAAAAAGCTCCCAAATCTTAAATCCTAAACCTTAAACCGTAAACACTAAACCATAAACCAACAACCCTAAATCTTAAACCCCAAACCCTAAACCCTAAACCCTAAACCCTAAAAACTTAAAAACCGAAACTAATCCTAATAAAACCTAACAATAAAATAAATAAATAAAACCTAAACCTAAATAAAATAAAGTAAAATAAGATAAAAACCTAAACAAAAACATAAACCTAAAAATAAAATAAAATAAAAGTTAAAAACTAAACATAATTAAAATAAATAAAGGCCTAAGCTAAATTAAAAAATAAAATAAACCTAAAAATAATAAACTTAAATAAAATAAAAAATAAACATAAAATAAAAAAAAATAAAAAAAACTAAATAAAAACCTACACCTAAAAAATAAAGCTAAAAATAAATAAAAAAAATAAAACATAAACCATAAAATAAAGAAAACTAAACCTCAAATAAACGAAATAAAATAAACCTAAACCTAAACTAAAATAAATAAAACCTAAACCTAAACCTAAAATAAACTAAGCATAAAGCCTAAACTAAATAAAATATAATAAATTAAAAATAAATCAATACCTAAACTGAAAAGTAAAACCTAAAAATAAACTTAATATGAAAACATAAAACATTTAAAAAAAACCTAAACCTAAAAATAAAAAATAAAACCTAAACCTAAAAAATAAAAAATAAAAAACTAATCTAAATAATAAACATAAACCTAAACCTAAAAAAAACTAAACTAAAATAAAATGACTAAACTATAATAAATAAACCTAAAATAAATAAATTAAACTAAATAAAAATAATAATCCTAAATAAAAATAAAAAATAGACTAAACTAAATAGAAAATAGACTAAATAAACCTAAACCAACTTATTTACTTAATTTTTTTTTAAAAAAAACTCTAAACCCTAAATCCTAAACCCTAAACCCTAAAACTAACCCTATACCCTAAACCCTAAACCCTAAACCTACAACACTATACCTACAACCCTAAACCCTAAAAAACACTAAACATTAAACCCTAAACCTTAAACCCTTAAAGCCTAAACCCTACAACCCTAAATCCTAAACCCTAAATTCTAAACCCAAACCCTAAACGTTAAACCTAAACCAACCTGACTGAGAACATCATTGTCAACTAGGCTCAGTCTACATTTAGCAGTGGAGGCGAAGATGGATGTTGTAATTATCGTAGTGGTGGTGGGGGATCTAGAGGTACTGGTGGATATGGAGGTGGTGGTCAGAGTAATAGTGGTTTTGGTGGTGAACGAAGCAACGGAGGTTACAGCCATGGTGGCATAGGAGGGGGATATCATGGATATGATTGTGGATCCCACAACTCGAGAGGTCGGGGTGGTTCTGATGGGAACTGGGAAACTGAAGAACGACCAATCTGAGCTACTGCTTATGGAACTATGTCTTTATAATAGAGATAGTTCTAGTTATCTAGGGTTTTTAATTTGCTCTATGGGTCCTCAATTTTGATCTATGTCATCACTTGTGTCTTACAAAAGTTGGTGTGTTACTTGGTTGATGAAATCAAAAAGGGGAAATGTTTAATCTCAATTTATTCTCTATTAAAAAAACCTCCCAAATCTTAAACCCTAAACCCTATACCCTAAACACTAAATCCTAAACCTACAACCCCAAACCCTAAACCATAAAAAACCCTAAACCCTAAACCCTAAACCGTAAAGCCTAAAAGCATAAACCCTAAAACCCTAAACACTAAATCCTCACCATAACCCTAAACACTAAACCCTAAACCTAAAGTAACTAAATAAATTAAAATATAAAGATAAAGCCTTAAACCTAATAAACCTAAACCTAAATCTAAACCCTAAGAATAGGCTAAACCTTGATGACATGAACATCACCGTCAACTAGGCTCAGTCTAGATCTGGTGGTGGATGTGAAGGCGGAGGTGGAGGTTATCGTAGTGCTGGTGGGGGATCTGGAGGTGCTGCTGGATATGGAGATGGTGTTTAGAGCAGTGGTGGTTATGAAGGTGGGAAGAGCGACAGAGGTTACAGCCATGTTGGTGGTTGAGGGAGAGATCGGGGATATGATGGTGGATCCTGCTACTCGAGAGCCCGGGGTGGTTTTGATGGGAGCTAGAGAAACTAAAAAATGGTTGATCCAAACTGGTGCTTATGGAACTATGTCTTTATAGTAGAGAAGATTATAGTTATATAGGGTTCTTGATTTGCTCTATGCGTGCCCATTTTTTATCTATGTCATCACTTGTGGTTTAGAAAACTCAGTGTGTTACGTAGCTGATGAAATCAAAAAGAAGAAAAGTTGAACCTGAATTTGTTCTCTGTTAAAAAAAACCAAAAACTCTAAACCTTAAACCATAAAACCCTAAACCCTAAAACCCTAAACCGAAAACCCAAAACCCAAAACCCAAAATCCTAAACCCTAAAGCCTAAAAACTTAAAAACCTAAACCTAAAAAATAAAATAAAAATAAAACTCAACCAAAAAATAGATCTTAACCTAAACCTAAACCTAAAAAATAAACTAAAATAAAAAACCTAAACTAAAATTAATAAAACTAAAATAAATAAACTAAACTAAATAAAAAACCTAAATAAAAATATAAAATAACCTAAATAAAATATAAAATAAACATAAATAAAATAAAAATAAAATAGATAAATAAAATAAACTATGTATTAAATAAACTAAACCTATCTTGGTTTTGGAATCCAAAATCCTATCTTATCTCTAAACCCTAAAGCCACTGAGCTACTCCCTAAATCTCCAAAATTGACCACTGACACTAAACTGAACCTAAAAGCATACCTGACCCTAGGCTCTAAATCTGGCCTAAACCTAAACAAAAATGCTGAATAACCCTAGGACCCACTACCCCACTCTATTAAACCTAAACTCTAAACCCTAAAGAAAACCCACACTAAACCTAAACCCTAAAGCATCCACAACCCCTAAACCCTAAACCCTAAACCCTAAACCCTAAACCCAATCACTAAACCTAAACTTAAACCAAAAGTAACTAAATAAATTAAAAAGTAATCCTAAACCCTAAAACCTAATAAACCTAAACCTGAAACCTAAGAATGGGTAGAACCTTGATGATAGGAACATCACCATCAACTAGGCTCAATCTTGTTCTGGCGGTGGAGGAAAAGTCAGAGGTGATAGTTATCATAGTGGTGGTGGGGGAGCTGTAAGTGTTGGTGGATATGGAGGTGGTGGTCAGTGCAGTGGTGGTTATGGAGGTGGGAGAAGCGATGGAGGTTACAACCATGGTGGTGGCAGAGAGGGAGGTTGATGACATGATGGTGCATCCCGCTACGCGAGAGGTCAGGGCGATTCTCATGGGAATGAGAGAAATTAAAGAAAGCCTGATCCAATCTACTACTTATGGAACTGTGTCTTTATTGTTAAGATAGTTCTAGTTATCTAGGATTTTTTATTTGCTCTATGCGTGCTCATTTTTTATCTATGTCATCGCTTGTGTCTTAGAAAACTTGGGGTGTTACTTGGTTGATGAAATTGAAAAGAAGAAATGTTGAATCTAAATTTGTTCTCTATTAAGATAAAAACTAAAAACCCTAAACCCTAAACTAAAACTTGAACCCCAACATAAAACCTAAACCTTAAACCCTAAATCCTAAACCCTAAAAATAAAAAAATATAAAAAATAAATAAAAAAACCATCCCTAGACCCAAAACCTTAACCCCACAATGCTAAACCTACAACCCTAAACCATAAATCCTAAACCCTACCAATCCCTAAACAAAAAATTCTAAACCCTAAAAGATCGTAAACCCTAAACTCTAAACCCTATACCTTAAATCCTAAACCCTAAACCCTGAACAACAATCCCAAAACATAATCCTAAAATTACTAAATAAATTAAGAAATAAACTTAAACCCTAAAACCTAATAAACCTAAACCTAAACCATAAGAATGGGCAGAACCTTGATGGAAGGAACATCACTGTAAACCAAGGTCAGTCTATATCTGGCAGTGGAGGTGAAGGCGGAGGCGGTGGTTATCGCAGTGGTGGTAGGGGATATGGAGGTGCTAGTGGATATGGAGGTGGTGGTCAGAGTAGTGGTGGTTATGGAGGTGGGAGGAGCGACAGAGGTTATAGCTATGCTGGTGGTGGAGGGAGAGATCAGGGACATGAAGCTGGATCCTGCTACTCAAGAGCCCGGGTGGTTCTAATGGGAACTGGAGAAACTAAAGAATGATCGATTTGGTCTGCTACTTATTGAACTGTGTCTTTACAATAGAGATGATTCAAGTTATCTAGGGTGTTTGATTTTCTCTATGAGTGCTCATTTTTTATCTATGCCGTCGCTTATGTATTAGAAAAGTTGGTATGTTACTTGGTTGATGAAATCAAAAAGAAGAAATATTGAATATGAATTTATTCTCTATTAAAAAATAACCAATAACCTTAAATACTAAACTAAAACTTGGACCCTAAACCTAAAACCTAAACCTTAAACCCTAAACCCTAAAAATTAAAAAAATTAAAAAAATTAAAAAAATTAAAAAAATTTGAAAAGAAAAACTAAAACCCTAAACTTACAACATTAAATGTATAACCATAAATTCTAAACCCTAACCCTAAACCCTACAAAACTCTAAACCCTAAACCCTAAACCCTAAACCTAAAACCTAAACCCTAAACCCTAAAATCATAAATAATAAAATCCTAAACCTTAAACCTCAAACACTAAATCTAAACTTAAAGTAACTAAATAAATTAAAAAATATATAAACACAAAAACCAAATAAACTTATAAACCTAAACCATAAGAATGAGCAGAATCATGATGATAGGAACATCACCATCAACCAGGTTCAGTCTAGATCTGACAGAGAAGGCAAAGGAGGAGGCGACAATGATCATAATGGCGGTGGGGATCAAGAGGTGCTGGTGGATATGGAGGTGGTGGTCAGCGTAGTAGTGGTTATGGAGGTGGGAGGAGCGACGGAGGTTACAGTCACGGTGGTGGCGAAAGGAGAGATCGGAGATATGATGGTGGATCCCACTAGTCGAGAGGCCGGGGTGGTTCTGATGGGAATTAGAGAAACTGAAGAACGGTTGATCCAATCTACTGCTTATGGAATTGTATGTTTACAGTAGAGACAGTTTTAGTTATCTAAGGTTTTTGATTTGCTCTATGCATGCTCATTTTGAACTATGTCATTGTTCGTGTCTTAGAAAACTTAGTGTGTTACTTGGTTGATGAAGTCGAAAAGAAGAAATGTTGAATATGAATTTTTTCTCTGTTAAAAAAAAACCTTAAACCCTAAACCATAAAGTAAAACATGAACCCTAAACATAAAAAGTAAACCCTTAACCCTAAACCTTAAAATAAAAAAAATAAAAAATAAGAAAACCATAAACCTATACCCTAAACCCTATACTCTAAAAATCTAAACACCTAAACCAAAATCTAAATAAAACCTAAATAAAATAAAAACAAAATGAAAAATAAGATAAAATAAACCTAAAATAAAATAAAATAAAAACTAAATAAAAACCTAAACCTAAAAAACATACCTAAAAATAAATAAATAAATATCAAAAACCCTAAACTGAAAAAAAAACCTAACCCTAGAATAAAAAAAAAATAAACAAAATAAAATAAACCTGCACCTAAAAAAAAAATAAAACTAAAATAAATAAAACCTAAACCTAAACCCAAAATAAACTAAACCTAAACCTAAACCTAAACTATAAAAAATAAAAAATAAAAGTGAAAGTAAACCTAAAACTAAACTAAAAAAAATAAAACCTAAAATAAAAACCAAAAATGTACACCTAAAAAAATAAAATTAAAACCTAAATCTAAACCTAAAAATACAAAATAAAACATAAACCTAAAAAATAAAATAAAAATAAAACATAACTAAATAAAACCTAAACCTAAAAGATAAACTAAAATAAATAAACCTAATATAAATAAATTAAGCTAAATAAAAATAAAAAATAAAATAAACTCAAATAAACAAATAAAATAAATGGAATAAACCTTGACCTGCTAGTTTACTTGATTTAAAAAAAAGCTTATACCCTAAATCCTAAATCCTAAATCCCAAATAAAACCAACTAACCCACCACTATAACCCTAAACTTACAACCCTAAACCTAAACCCTAAACCCTACCTAAAACACTAAACCTTACCCAACCACCCACCAAACCACACCCTAAACCTAAACCCAAATCTAAACCCTAAACCCTACACCCAACCCTAAACCTTAAACTATCCCAAACCCTACACAACCAACCCTAAACCAGAATGGGAGAACCTTTATGACAAAAATATCATTGTTGTGGGTTGATGGGTGGGGGATATGGAGGTGCTGGTGGATACGGAGGTGGTGGTCAGAGCATTGGTGGTTATCAAGGCAGGATGAGTGATAGAGGTTATAGCCATGGTGGTGGTGGATGGAGGGATCAAAAATATGATGGTGGATCCCACTACACGAGAGGTGGGGGTGGCTATGATGGGAACTGGATAAATTAAAGAATGGTCGATCCGATCAAATGCTTATGGAACAGTCTTTACAGTAGAGACAGTTCTAGTTATCTAGAGTTTTTTATTTGCTCTATGGGTGGTCATTTTTGATCTATGTCGTCGCTTAACTTAGAAAACTTTACTTGGTTGATGAAATCATAAAGAAGAAATGTTGAATCGAATGTTCTCTTAAAAAAACCTACCACTAAACTAAAACTTAAACCCTATACCTAAAACCTAAACTCTAAACCCTAAACCCTAAACCCTAAACCCTAAATCATAAACCCCAAACCCTAAACATTAAACCCTAAACCCTAAACCCTAAACTAAACTTAAATAAAAAAAATAAAATAAATTAAATAAAATTAAAATAAAATAAAATATAATAAAATAAAAACATAAACTAAAACTTAAACTAAAACCTAAACCTAAAACTAAAACTAAAAATAAAAAAATAAAAAATTAAAGCTAAACTAAAATAAAATAAATAAATACCTAAAATAAACTAAAAATAAAAATCTAAATAAAATAAAAATTAAACTTTAAATAAAAATAAAATAAAATAAAAACTAAATAAAAACCTAAACCTAAAAATAAACCTAAAAATAAAACCTAAAAATAAAAAAAATAAGCCCTAAACCCTAAACAGAAAAATATAAACCTAAAATAAAAATAAAATAAATAAAGTAATATATACCTAAACCTAAACTAAAATAAACTTAACTAAAATAAACTAAACCTAAACCTAAACTAAATAAAATTAACTAAACTAAAAATAAACCTAAACCTAAATAAGAAAATAAAACTTAAAAATAAACCTAAAATATAAACCTAAAACCTAAACCTAAAAAAAATAAAATAAAAACCTAAAACTAAACCTAAATATAAAAATAAAATTAAACTTAAAATAAAATAAAATAAAACTCAACTAAAAAATAAAGCTAAACCTAAAGATAAACTAAAATTAAAAACCTAAACTAAAATAAATAATCATAAAATACTAAACTAAACTAAATAAAAATAAAAAATAAAATAAACTGAAATAAATAAAAAATAAACAAAACCTAAACCTATCGATTTACTTAATTTTTTAAAAAACTTAAACCCTAAATGCTAAACCCTAATACCTAAAACCAACCCTAAACCCTAAACCCTAAAACCCTAAACCTTAAACCCCTAAACCCTAAAACCCTAAGCCCTAAACCCTAAATCCTAAATCCTAAACCCTAAAGCCTACAACCCTAAACCCCAAACCCTAAACCCTAAATCCTAAACTAACTCTAAATCCTAAACCTTAAGAATGGGCAGAACCTTGATGGCAGGAACATCACCATCAACTAGGCGTAGTCTAGATCTAGTGGTGGAGGTGTTGGTTGGAGTAGTGGTGGGGTATCTCAAGGTTTTGGTGGATATGGAGGTGTTGGTAGGAGTAGTGGTGATTATGGAGGTGGGAGGAGTGATGGAGGTTACAACCATGGTGGTGGAAGAGGGAGAGGTCCTGGATATGATGGTAGATCTAGCTACTCGAGAGGTTGGGGTGGTTCTGATGGGAACTAGATAAATTGAAGAATAATCATTCCGGTCTGCTAGTTATGGAATTGTATCTTTACAGTAGACATGGTTCTACATATCTAGAATTTTTTAGTTACTCTATGGGTGCTCATTTTTTATATATGTCATTGCTTATGTTTTAGAAAACTTGGGGTGCTACTTGGTTGATGAAATTAAAAAGAAAAAATGTTGAATTTGAATTTATTTTGTGCAAAAAAAACCCTTAAACCCTAAACCCTAAAATAAATCTTAAACTTTAAACCTAAAACTTAAATCCTAAATCCTAAACCCTAAACCCTAAACCTAAACCCTAAACCCTAAACTCTAATCCCTAAATAAACCATAAACCCTATACCCTAAAAATCTAAAAACCTAAACCTAAATTAAATAAAACCAAAAAATAAAATAAATAAATAAACCTAAACCAAAATAAAATAAAAACATAAACTATAACCTAAACATTAAATTGAAACATAAAAAGAAAATAAAATAAAAAATAAAAACTCAACTAAAATAAAATAAGTAAAAACCTAAACTAAAATAAAAAATAAAAAAACATAAATAAAATAAAAACTAAAACTAAATAAAAAATAAACTTAAAATATAATAAAATAAAAACTAAATAAAAATCTAAACATGAACAATTAACCTAAAAATGAATAAAAATAAAACGTAAACCTTAAATTAAAAAAACAAAACCTAAATTAAAAATAAAATAAATAAAATAAAATAAACCTAAACCTAAACTAAAATAAGCTAAACTAAATTAAATAAAACCTAAACTTAAACTTAAAATAAACTAAACCTAAACCTAAACCTAAACTAAACTCAAAAATTAAATAAGTAAAAATAAACCTAAACCAAAATTAAAAAATTAAAAAAATAAACTTAAAATGAAAACCTAAAACTTCAACCAAAAGTATAATAAAATAAAAACCTAAACTGAAACAAAAAAATAAAAAATAAAACCTAAACCTAGAAAATAAAGAAAAGTAAAACTAAACTAAAAAATAAACCTAAACCTAAAAAATAAATTAAAATAAAAAAATCTAAACTAAAATAAATAAACCTAAAAAAATAAACTAAATAAAATAAAAATAAAAAATAAACCTAAATAAAAAGATAAAATAAAATAAACTTAAATAAATAAAAAAATAAACTCAAATAAAAAAATAAATAAAATAAACCTAAACTTATCAATTTACTTAGTTTTAAAAATAAGAAAAAATCTTAAACCTACAAACCTACCCAAACCTAAACCCTAAACCCTAAAATTATAAACCCTTAACCCTAAACCACCCTAATCCTAAACCTAAACCTTAAAACCCACAAACCTAAACCCCAAACTAAACCTAAAACCACAACCTAAACTCTTAACCATAAAACACCCCCAATCCTAAGCCAAACTCTAAAGCTAAACCAACCTAAACCCTAAATGGGCATAAGCTGAGGAACATCAGATCCGAACTGGGTGGATCTGGCGGTGGGAAGGTAGCGATTATCATAGTGGTGGTGGGGGATCTAAAAGTGCTTATGGATTTGGAGGAGGTGGCCAGAGCAGTGGTGGTTATTGAGGTGGGAGGAGTTTTGGAGGTTACAACTGTGGTGGTGGTGGAGGGAGAGATTAGGGATATGATGTCAAATCCCACTACTCAAGAGGTGGGAGTGATTCTGATGGGAACTGGAGAAACTGAAGAATGATCGATCCAATCTGTTGCTTATGGAATTATGTCTTTATAGTTGAGACAGTTTTACTTATCTAGGGTTTTTGATTTACTCTATGGGTGCTCATTTTTTATCTATGTAATCGCTTGTGTCTTAGAAAACATGGGGCGCCACTTGGTTGATTAAATCAAAAATAAGAAATATTGAATTTGAATTTGTTCTCTGTTAAAAAAAACTTTAAACCCCAAACCCTAAAATAAAACTTAAACCATAAATCTAAACACTGAACCCTAAACCCTAAAAACCCTAAACCCTAAACATTAAACCCTAAACCCTAAACCCTAAACTTAAACCCTAAACCCTAAACCCTAAACTCTAAACCCTAAACTCTAAACCCTAATCCCTAAACCCTAAACTCTAAAACTATAAACCCTAAACCCTAAAACTTATAACCATAAACCCTAAATGCTAAATGCCAAACCCTAAACCATAAACCTTAACCCTACCTAAACCTAACCTAACCCCATAAATTAATAAAGATGTCATTAGGGTAGATCTAAAGAATGACCTAATCTAACATAGTCATGGTAGATAAATAAAATGTCCTTGATTATTAGAGATTTGAATACCTTAAACAACCCTAAATTATACCATATACCATATATGTAAAATCATAAATTTGTAGTAATGTGTTTTGGATGTTATAAGATGTTTTGTATATTTGTCTATATTAATATAAATTATGAAAATATTGATTTAATAAAACAGATGATGAAATTTGTTAAATTTGAAGTGGGAATTAGGTTGTAGTACCAAAGGTGTGCTACACCACTTGTTGTCTAAAAAGTAAAATTTTGTTTTCAAAATAAATATTATATGTTGAAGCATATTATAGCATCATATATCATAATATATTATTGTGTGCATTTTAAATACTTTTAGTATTCTAGAATCATGTAGTCAAGGCTACACTAGTATTGTTTATAATAATGTTGATTTAGACTTTAAAATGGTGAAATTTGGCCAAATTCATAATAGGTAGAGCATGGCATCATAATATATTATTTCAATTTAAAATATGTAAGTGATATGATTAAAATATATAGTTTTTTTATTATTTAGACTAATTTTATGATTTTTTATCTTAAGCAATGCCTTTTGATTTGATATGCAATATAATATAATATAATATGTTATAGTGTATTATAATATAGGATGCCATAACATAGTGTAGCATCATGCATTATAGCATACTATTGTGTATTACTTATTGTTTAGCATATTTTAGTTTGTTATAGTATGATGTAGTAGAGTTTTTATTGGTATAATTCATAAAAATAATGATTTATAGGCTAAGATGATGGGATTTGGCCAAATTTATGGCATGTTTTAGGGAACATCATTGGGGTGTGCTATGGTGTGTCATTTAATCAAATGAATAGAATTTTGCATCCAAAATAAATATGCATTTTTCAACCAAATTTTATATTTTTTTTTTGCTTAAAGTGATTCATTTTAAGGTGTAATGTAAGATAATATATTATATGAAAGAATACTAAAATATAATGTACATAAACACATAACTTCACATATATATGAATATGGTGGTGTGGTACTAAATGTTATTGTACATTTTAGTATGTTTTACTTTAGTTATAATACATTGGGTTAAAACTCACAAAAATGTAAATTTGAAGGTTGAGATGGATGAATTTAGCCAAATTCATGGAAAACACCAAGAAGAAACACCAAAATTATGCTATTTTCTATTATTTCTAATAGAAAAAAAATTATTTTACATCCAAAATGAACAATATTCATATTTTGAGAAAATATTTTTTTATTATTTTTAAGTGATTCTAATGAGGTCTAATGTTAGACATTATATTATATTATAGCAAATTATAATATAACATCATATATTATAATATAATATAGTGTGTTAATTCACACTATAATATGTTTAGCATGATATTGCATAGTTAGTTTGAGCTTGCACCATCACAAATCATAAAATGTTGATTACAATGTTAAGATGATGTAATTCGAATGAATACATTATTAGGTTTTTGGTTGAATTATTAATGGTGTGCATAAGAGAAGAAATAAGATTTGATGAGAATTCTATGTTAATGACCTGGAGGGAGATCCACTATGGGATCACACATGCATTGGACATGACATGTGAGGGGTCTATGTCGAGGGCATAGAAGAAGAAAATCTATTGGAGATAAGGTTTAAATTTGATTTGATAGTATGACTTGTAGAAAGAAGATCCACCGAGGATAAGAATCTATAATCCACCAAGGATTAAGATCAAATCGACTTTAATTTGTTTTATTTTATTTAATGTGTAGGTTTATCTACTAGAGATATGGGCTTGAGTCAGTTGAGGATCTGGTATATGAACCTTCCATTAGGGAAGTAGGTTCAGGCTATCTACTAGGAATTGGGATTTGAGTTTGATTTCATAAATTTGTTTGGGGCTATATCTGTTAGGAATAAAAGTTTAGTTGGATTTCTTTGATTTAGACTCTACTAAGTGAGTTGGTTTAATTTGGCTCCATTGGAGAGGTTGGTTTTGAATTTGATTTATTTGCTTGACTTATTTATATATAATTTGGGGCCCCACTAGGGAGAAGGGTGTGGTTTAACTCCACTGGAGAAAATCAGATTGGGTTTAATTTAATTTGAGTTAATGTAGGGACCCTATCGATGTGCAATGGACTCAGTAAGAAGGGGCTATATCAGCCTTGACCTACCTTAGGTTTACAAATCCAAAGGGATAATCTACCGGCTATGGGGTAGAGCTAGCCAACCTAAGAGGTTGCCTTTTGGTGTGCAACGGCTATGCTAGGAAGAAGGCATAGAAGACTTACATCTTTCAAAGCTAGGACCAACTACTGTGGTGACCTGTTGGATGCACAACAAATTGAATCTGACCAATCATGACTACTGAGTGAATGCAGTTGGGGACTTATGTCAACTCAAAAGTAGTTAGGATTAATTTTATAATAATTTAATGTGATTTCATATGGTTTATTTGGTTTAGTTTGATTTGGAAAAGCCATATCCATTGGGGATGTGAGCTCAATCAAATTTGATAGATTTAATTTATGGACCATGTCAGTGTGGGATGGACCCACTGAGAAGGGACTATGTTGGACTTGTCTTATCTTTGATTTACAAATCCAAAATGATAGTCAACTAGTTGTGGGGAGAGCTAGCTAGCCTAAGGTGTTTCCTTTCGGTGTGCAATGACTGCATTAATAAGAAGGCATAGCAGACTTACATCTTCTAAAGTTAGGAACAACTATTGGGGTTACTTATTAGTAGCACAACAAATCGAATCTGACTTAGGGGTGACTATTGAGTGAATCCCTCTAGGTACTTATATACAACTCAAGAGTAGTCAGGCGATTCCTATAGGGAGTTTTGCTGACACTGCTCTAAAGATAAGATTCTTGCTTGGGAAAAGGTACAGCTAGGGGTGTCCTCCTAATCCAAAGGTGAATATATATTTTATTTATATGTTTACGTGGAACCTGTTGGTGTGCGATGGACCACACTAAGAAGGGGCTATGTCGGCCTGGACCTATCTCAGATTTACTAGAATAAGGGAGAATCTGCACATCCACAGGATGAATTCTCCAACCATAGGGGTGGTTACTAGGAAAGGGGAACTGCCCAATCTAATAATAACCCGGGTAGTGTCTATGGGTCGCAAAGGATGTGATCCCAATATAGTGCTCATAGAGGAGGTGCTGCTAGGGGGGTTATGTGGAGCCATAGAAAGAAGGCCAATAGTGTATGGTGGCCAACTCATGGAGAAAGCATAGCAAACTTACATCTACCATAAGTGGTGTATCCTAAGGTGCAAGAACCAACCAACCTATGGTGTATCAGTCAGCATAGTGAGAACCAACCAACAAAAGGTGTCCATTGGTGTCCAATGAACAATCTATAAAGAAAAATGTTGGCTTACAACTTTCTAGGTGGAACAAATCATCGAGATAGTCTATCATCGATGGGATAAATGCTATCTGACTTAGAGCGACTACTAAGTGGGGAGCCCTAAGGAAGGACTAGACTCAGACTTGAAGCAGACAGGAGGGAAGGAGCCACTAGGAGACTTATCCTAATCCTCAAATATACTCGACCCAATCAGTTCATGATGGAAAATCCAAGAAGAAAGCATAGAAGACTCATATCCTCTTAAATGAAGCCCACATGAGGTAGCTTACCGGCCATGCAGTAAGGCCTACCAAACTAACAATGCACTTATTTTTGTGCAGTGGCCATGTAAGGAAAGAAAGCATAGCAGACTTACATCCTCTGAAGCAAGAAGACCACTAGGGTGATACACTTGCAAGGTAGCACATCAGCCCGACCTAGAGCAGCCACCGAGTGAGGTCCATTAGGGGTGTTATCTCAACTCACAGTAGCCCGAGATAAAAGATGTGATTATTTTATATGTTTATGTTAGTTTGTGTTTGTGTTGTGTAGATGCAAGATAATATGCCACTCGGGTTCCTCACACCTACCCTAAACACATCGTGGAAGATTCACAAATAAAAATACTTTCAACATGGAAGAGATTGAATTCAAAATAGATTTTTTTTTATGATAACTATTTTCAAACATGATTTGTAATATTTCTGTAAGTAAAGCCCATTGATTGGAAGCATTGGGTGCTCCCCTTGTGATTAATAAGCTGATAAGATCCTCTTTGGTAGTCATTCTCTATGTTAAAAGGGCCTTCCCAAGTGGGTGCAAACTTGCCTCCCATATTACGATGGGCAACAATCGATCTCTTTAGAACTAAAATAAGCTCTCCTATGAGAAAAGCTCTAGGACAAACCAACTTTTTTTGAGCTTGAAACCTTTTAGCTAGGTATAACTCGAGGTTTTGGCATGTTCGCATTCGTCTCTCTTTCAAACCTTTGAGCTCTTCTAACCGTAACTTGGTGTTCTGCTTTGTTGTGATCTTACTACCCATAACTATCCTTGGTGATGAGAGTTGGACTTCTAATGGTTGAACAGCTTCCGACCCATACACTAAAGAGAAAGGAGTAAACTGAGTTGGAGTTCTATATATGGTGTGATAGGCCCACAATGCTTCAACTAACTGCTCATGCCACTATCGCTTGTTGTTGTCGAGTGTCTTCTTTAGAACTTGGATGATCATTTTATTGAAGGCTTTTGCTAAGCTATTTTCATTCGGGTAGTTGATGTTAGAATATCTCCAATCTATGTTATCTCTATGCAAAATTATTTATCTTGATGCTCTTGAATGCAGTACCATTATCAAATATAATTCGTCAGGGCACTCCGAACCTATATATGATATGGTTCTTAAAAAATTAGAGCACATGCTGAGTTGTGACCTTTCTTAGCAAAATTGCCTTCGCCCTTTTGGAAAAGTAGTCAGTAGCAGCTAAGATGAACCAATGACCCTTGGAAGAAGGAGGATCAATTAGACCCACTATGTCAGTACCTCAACACGCGAATGTCCATGAGGCCAATGTAGGATGTAGAATGTTGGGTGGTTTGTGTAGGACCACTCCATGTATTTGACATTGGTGGCATCGCTTTATCATATCCATGAAATCTTTGATCATCGACGGCCAGTAGTATCATAGTTTCTTGATCTTGGCTTCCATCTTCAGACTGGATTGGTTGGCTCAACATAATCCTGAGTGTACCTCGGTCATGATTTTATGGGCTTCATGCTTGTCTAAACAACATAACCACATATGATCGAAAGACCGTCGGGACAAGACACCATCAATAAGAGTGTAGAAAAGTGCTCTCTACATCATCTAATGGGCTTGAGACTTCTCTTGAGGTAGTTTGCCTTTATTTAAGTAATCTATGAATGGTTGCCTCCAATCTAACTCATCATACTTCTTGGCAATGGTAACCTCCCCTTCAGCAGAGTACATTTTGATGAGTTTAATATCAATAAGAGATAAGACTTATCAATTTTGGACCTTTATTGATATGGACTCATCCTCCGGACATGCTAACTCCCTGGAAAGCTTGGCTAAAGCATACGCTATGATGTTATCTCCTCAAGGAATCTTATAAAAGGTAACCTTTGGGATTTGGGCCAACAACTCAATGGTGTACTTGTGGTAGTGATGGAGCTTGGGCTTTATAACCTTATAGGATCTAGCAATTTCGTTGATAATTAGCTGAGAATCCCTGAAGATGTTAATATTCTGGATTCTTAAAGTAATGGCTAACTCTAGACTGGCAATCAGAGCCTCATATTTAGCTTCATTGTTGGTGCAAAAATTGGACAGATGATATGAGAATCACATCACATCACGATGCTGAGTTAGGAAAACTATTCCTACCCCTATCTTTCCTGAAATAGTAGATAGTGTTTCTTCTCATCTATGAGAGGAAGTGGCACCATTGAAGTATATCTCCTAGCGGTGAATGCTAGCATCTCCACAGTTCATGATTTGTTCATCAGGGAGATCATCACTAAGAGAAGAGTCAACAAGAAGTGGTGTGCTGCTAAGAAATTTACTATCACTTGTCCTTTGACCGCACAGAGGGGTATGAAGGTAATGTCAAACTATGAGGGGATCATGGACCATCGTGCCAATCATCCGGATAGCATCGACCGTGTCATGAGATCCTATTATGGATTGATCCTGGAGATTAAGTTTACCTTATGAGGAAGAATGTAGTGCTGTAACTTTTGGGATGCAAAGATTAAAGCTAAACAATTCTTCTCAATGGATGGATAATTAGCCTCATCAGGGATTATACGATGGCTGAGGTAGTAGACTGCATTTTCTTTTCCTTTATCATTAGTTTGGGCCAACAAAGCACCAAGGGAGTCATCTAACAGAGTAGTGTAAAGTATGTACAGCTTACCTGAGATAGGGGCTGCTAGAACTGACGATGTGATCAAGTAATGCTTGATGTCCTCAAAGGCATGCTCACACTTATCATCCCACTTGAACTGGGCATCCTTTTTGACAAGTGTTGAGAATGGCTGACATCTTTCTGATAAGTTGGATATAAAGAATCTTAGATAGCTAACCACCCTTGGAATGATCTGAGTTGAGTTAAACCTTAATGGGGTGGGATTTTTAATATCACCTTGATCTTCTCTAGATCGATTTCAATTTCCTAGTGTCGTACAGTAAACCCAAGGAATTTCCTCTCCGAATGCATATTTCATGGGGTTCATTTTGAGGTTAAATTATTTTAACTATTCAAAAACTACTTCCAAGTCAAAGAGATGGTCTTCCTTTTCTCTACTTTTGACCACAAGATCATCGACATAGCACTCTACTTGATGATGAATGAATTCTTAGAAGATTTGAGCCATAGTCCGTTGGTATGTAGCACTGACATTTTTAAGGCTGGAAGGCATGACCTTGTAGCAATAAATTTTGATCGGGGTTCTAAAAGTAGTGTTTCTTTTATCTTCAGGGGCCATCTTTATTTGGTTATATTCAGATGTGCAATCCATGAAATAGAAGACTGTATTTGATGAGGCAATGTCCACCATCAACTCCAGGATTGGTAGTGGAAATTCATCTTTTAGACAAGGCTAATTTAAATCCATAAAATTGACACATATGTGAATTTGGCCATTTTTTTTCTTAACTAGGATGACGCTGGCTAACTAGGTAAGGTATTTTTCTTCCTAGATGAAGCTGATATTGATCAGTTTCTTAACTTCATAAATGACCTATTATTCTATGTCTAATCACATGCATCTAGGAGCTTGCTTGATAGGGTTAGTAGTAGTCTCTATTGCTAATTTATGGACCACAAGAGCCAATCCAGGCATCTCTTCATAACTCCATGCAAAGTAGTCCTTAAACTCAATCAATAGCCTACTAATTAATTGATTTCAATTTCATCCAATAAAGAACCGATGTATGTCAGGCGTGGATCTTCTTCAGTTCATAATTTATTTCCTAGAGCTCATCGATGGTTGACTTGATCTCTTCTTCAAACTTTAGCAGTGCATCTTTGACTTCAAAATTACATGGATCATCTGAAGTTTCTAAGCACAACTCCTCATATGAGTTAATGTGATTTGAAAAGAACCTATCAGATTCCAAATGATTGGTGATGACTAAGCAGTAATCATCATCATCGACTAGACCCACTGTACTAAATCCTAATCTCGATCTTGATTAAGAGCTTGTTCATTTGTTCTTCAATATTCTTTCAAAATAGTCTGACTTATAGTTTGGCCAAGTATGTGGGATTAACCCTTTATTTGCTAAATTATGAACACATGGAAAGTACAAATCGAAAGGTAATTCTATTAAATCTTTATATGAGTCATCCTCAAGTTCTACATCAACTTGTTAACTTGAGGATGATGCTTTCAGAAATAGCCTCTAAGTCTTCACATCTATGGATGACTTAGGGGCTTTCTTAACTACCAAACCCTCAACCTTTTTGGAGGAAAGTTAGGTTAGAGCTAAGGTTCCCTACAGATGCCTAATTGTTTGACCTATATATTTAGATACACTTATGCTTTGCTTTGGAGCCCGATCTTCATCACTATCTGGCTCAAGTATCACCTCCAAGGGAATCTACTGCTGAGAAGAGCTGGCTGATGTGGAAACCATATAAGACTCATCCTAAGAACTAGATTCTATGTCTATATGGATAGCTGGTGTACTTCTAGTAGCTGTGACATATCTCTTATTAGGAGGCCAATAAGGAGGTTTTCCACTCATTGGACTACTTCTGAACTAGCTCTTCCACTGCATGGTGTAGGTCAGTCATCCTACCCATATGTTCAATTGGAGTAATGAACTGTGGGTTGAATCTAATGTCAGGCTCCACTTCCTCCTCAAAGTCTATTTTCACTCCCTTTTATTTTTTTTTCATTTTCTCTTTTATTTTCTTTTTCTTTTTATTTTTCTTTTATTTTAAAACTTTGGCCAAATTTACAAGAGTAGACTTGTTGATTTTGAGAGAGGTAGTAAACCGCATCCTCATATATGCTGACCTCCTGAACTGTGAATAGCTTAAGATCTCCTTTGACATAGTAAACGATCCCAACTCTCACAAATTTCATACACTGATGTAGAGAGGATGGAACTATGTTATTCTCATGTATTCATGGTCTCCCAAGTAAAGCATTGAAAGATGTATCCAAGTCTATAATATGAAACTTGGCTTCGGTCTTCCAATCATCTATCCCCAAAGACAATAATATGGAGCCTAAGGCATGTTAACCTCACATTTGGAGTGTGGATTCAATCTTCCCATCTTAGACTTGGGAGTCCTCTAGACACTAAGACTGCTTTAGTCATAAGATACTTCTAACAATTAGGTAATCACTTAACCTAAGCCCGAAGACTTAAAAGAGTTAACCATATGATTAGGTTATGCCTTAAAGATTATGATAATCAACTTACACTACAACCAAAATCCAATCCATGTTCACCTTCTCAAGCCAAATCTCAAGTTCAATTCAAACATCAAATTCAAATCCTAATCCAAACCCAAATTCCAAAACCAAATTATTGAAGCCCATTATCAAATCCAAACTTGAAACCCTTCCTAAGCCATAAGACCTATCCCATTGACTTAGCCAAATCTTAATCCAAATCAATCCAAAATCAATTGATTTGGTCATAATCAATTTATATCTTCAATAATCTTCCTAAATATAAATCAAATCTACATTCAAATGATCAAAACTAAATCGAACTAAATCAAATTAAATCAAAATCCTTCCTAAGCTATATGATCTATTTCATGGACTTAGCTAAATCTTAATCCAAATCAAGTCAAACTCAATTGATTTTCTCACAAATAAATCTTATTTTCAATTATATTCACAAATTTAAATGAAATATACATTTAAATAATCAAAACTAAATCAAACCAAATCAAAATCCAAACTAAAGCCACATGACCCAACTCCATGGACTTAGCCAAATTTTTCATTCCAAAACCCAAATTCAATTTATTTTTTTTCATGAATTAGTCATACCTTCAATCATATTCACAAATATAAATGAAATCTACAATCATGAAGCTAAACCAAAATCAAGCCACGTCAAACCCAACTTAACCCTTTTGACTTGAAATGTTCAAATGTTCCAAAACCCAGTTGAACCTAAGCCAATTGTAGTTGAATTTACATATCAATCCCAAATCCATATATAAACTCAACTAAATCAAACTCAACCCAAAATTAAGTCAACTAAACCTAGTTAGTCCACTTGACCCAAAGTGGCCAATGTGACATATTTGAGCCAAGTTCTAATCCTACCCAAATTGGATTGAACCAAACCAATCAAAACTTCCTATCATGATTATTGATAACCCTAGGTTAATTAATTATCCCAAATTATGTAAAACCAAGTCAACTTGATCATTTGACCAAGTCAACTGCTTAACGCATATGAACCCAAACTAGCTAAATTGCAACCTAAGCCAAATCCCTTAAAACCAATGATTCATACCAAATTAAAATCAATATTTGTATATGACTTGACCTTCAATTGAGTCAAACCAAACCCAATTGACCCTCTTGACCCAAGTTGACCCAAATTGACCTAAAAGACCAAATTGGGTCGAATCAAAATATAAACTAAATTGATTGCAACCAGTGGCTCAAGTTCATTCCAAATTGATTGTTAAACTTGACCAAAGTCATGATTGGACCCAATTGAACCCAATTGACCTTCTTAGCCCAAAATAACCTAAAGGTTCAAGTTAGCCTAAATTAAAACCAAATAAAAATTAATTGAAACCAAAGTCTACAATCATCTTCAATTTGTCAACTAAACCCAAACCAACACGCAAGCCAATTTGGTCAAATTGGTCAACCTAACCCATTCAACTCAAATGAATTCAAATGATCAAAAATCAAATTTAAGCCAAACTAAGCCAAACCAATTGAACCAAAACATTCCAAATGATCATATGAACTTGACCCAACCCTTAGTTTGACCTAATTTGATCAATTGGTCAACTTCACCCAACCTAACTCAATTTGACCTAAATGAGTCAAATTGAGCCAAACCTAATCAAATCAACTCTAATTGACTTGAAATTTGGGCTAAGCCACTTTTGGCTCATTTCAACTATGTACAAATCAAGTCCAATGTCAAATGATCATTTTACTCTTGGGTCAAGGGCATCATATGAGACAAATCACCCATTTAAGTGGTCATTTCTATTCCTTGGCCACTTGGTACTCTTCAAATGGTCCACCTAGGCACCTAGGATGCTGCCGAATTGGACCGAATGGGTGGTTGGGTCAGCCATGAGCCATGGGAGGAGAAATCACCTCACCCTCCCCATTGGGGCATTTGAAACGCATAAGACACCCATGATTCCTCCTTGGTAGCCTACTCCACACCTACAACCAACCAAGCTAAGCCACCACACCTCTTCCCTACCACCCACAACTCCCTAAGATGCTCGGACAACCACTAGAAACCAAACACTATCCCACCATCTGATCAAGATGAACGGAGGTGTACAACCCCTTGTTTCCACTCAAGCAAACACAAAAATCATTCCTTAGAGCCCTAGTTACCCAAGATAAGTTGTTAGAGCCATTCCCTAAGCTCCCAAGATCATTCCATGATCAGAAAATGCCATTCCCATCCATCTCAAAATAAGACACTCCCATTTTTGACCTAACTTCCACATTTCTCCATCAAACTCAAATTGACTTTGCACTCATCTTTGCTAGGCCTCGTCAAGCAAGAACAAATCATCTTCCAAGCTTCCTCAGCACCAGAGGTGAGACTTCAATCAAAGCTGAGCTTTAAATCATCGGTTCATCACCTTCCAAGCGAATTTCAATGAATTGATCTAATTGTTGCTCAACAGAGCTTCGTCTCCAATACATGAAGCT
The DNA here is from genome assembly GCA_021442155.1 of Cymbidium sinense. Taxonomy (NCBI): domain Eukaryota; kingdom Viridiplantae; phylum Streptophyta; class Magnoliopsida; order Asparagales; family Orchidaceae; genus Cymbidium; species Cymbidium sinense. The sequence continues at coordinate 258,121,014 of CM038214.1, read as the reverse complement.
TCCTTAATCATTTAAGCAACCAATCTTGAGATCCAGTGAGGTATGCTTCCAAAATCAATCCTTATGCAAAAATGGGTTGGAGCTTTTTGAAGAAAACTTGCATCTCATGTGATCTTGATCGGTGGATCCCCTCTGATCGATCTCTTGAAGGTGTGGGATCTTTTGGACTTGATCCGAGCTCAGGTAAGCTCTGATCAAGTGGGCAATGGCAGACAGACTCCATTCTCCCTCACTCACATGATGTTAAATCACACACCATCCATTCCATGTGATCAGAACAGACGATCGTCTCATTTAATCCTATTAAGCTGTGGGATTAATCATAGCTGTCCAATCTTAGATAAGATGGAAAACGAGAAAGCACATCTACTACTGGTACATAGGCTCTAAGTCAGATAAGTTTTGAAAGCGCATCACGCTACGTCAGCACGTCACATGGCGCCAACAGGATTAGGCATTAATTAGGCTTAATTAATCTTTATTAATGCCTAAAACTTCTAAAAATCATAAAAAATCATAGAAAATTAAATAAAATGCAAATAAATACTCATTTTAAAGGTATTTTAGAGAAGAATTAATTAAAAATGATCCTAACAAATTTTTAATAGTAATTATGATTTAATTACAAAATTAATCAGCTTAATTACTCCTTAATTACTTGAGCAATTAATCCCAAATTTTATTGATTAATTTAATGGGATGACCTCTGCCTCCCATGATTTTCTTGGGATTTATTACTAACTTATTCAAGATAATTAACTAATTAAACCTTAACTACTCTTTTAAGTTAATTAATGATTTAGCATTTAGGGTTTAAGGTTAGGCTTTCTAATTTATTTTTTATTTTTTTAAAATTTAGGGTTTAGGGGTAGGGTTTTTTTTTGTTTTTTTTTTAATTTTTTAATTTTTTTTAAATTAAGTAAATTAGAAGGTTTAGCTTTATTTAGTTTATTTTTTATTTTGGTTTATTTTATTTTTTTATTTTAATTTTGGTTAGTTTTATTTTATTTCATTGAGTTTATTTAATTTAGGTTTATTTATTTTAGTTTAGGTTTTTTATTTTATTTTATTTTTTAGGTTTAGGTTTAGGTTTATGTTTATTTTTTTCTTTAGTTTTATTTTTATTTTGGCTTTTAGGTTTAGGTTTTAGTTTTTATTTTTTTATGTATAAGTTTTGATTTTTATTTTATTTTCTTAGGTTTAGTTTTTAGGTTTTCATTTTAGGTTTATTTTTACATTCTATTTTTTAGTTTAGGTTTAGGTTTATTTTTAGTTTATTATATTTTATTTAGTTTAGGTTTACATTTTGGTTTTGTTTATTTTAGGTTTAGGTTTAGGTTTTATTTATTTTAGTTTTGGTTTTAATTTACTTAATTTTTATTTTAGGTTTTTTTTTTAGTTTTGGGTATAGGTTTTATTTTTATTTGTTTTTAGGTTTAGGTTTTTATTTAGTTTTTATTTTATTTTATTTTATTTTAGGTTTATTTCATTTTTATTTAGTTTTAGTTTTTATTTTATTTAGGTTTTTTAGTTATTATTTAGTTTAGGTTTTTATTTATTTTATTTAGTTTAGTTTTTATTTTTTATTTTATTTTCTTTTTGGGTTTAGGTTTAGGTTTAAGTTGCAGTTTATGTTTTTATTTTATTTAAATTTTTTATTATATTTAGGTTTATTTATTTATTTTTATTTTAGGTTTTATGTTTTTATGTTATGTTTATTTTTAGGTTTTATTTTTTAGTTTAGGTTCAGGTTTATTTTTAATTTATTTTCTTTTATTTACTTTAGGGATTAGGTTGAGTTTATTATAGGTTTAAGTTTAGGTTTTATTTAGTTTAGTTTATTTTATTTTAGTTTAGGTTTCAATTTATTTTATATTATTTATTTTATTTTTATTTTAGGTTTAGGTTTTTATTTTAATTTCTTCTAGTTTATTATAAGTTTATTTTATTATTTTTTTACATTTAGTTTTTTTTCTTAGATTTATTTTATTTTTTGTAGTTTAGTTTATGTTTTTATTTATTTCATTTAATTTATTTTATTTGTTTATTTTATTTTATTTTATTTTTAGGTTTAGGTTTAGGTTATTTTATTTGTTTTTACTTTGAGGTTTTATTTAGATTAGGTTTACATTTTTGGGTTTTTATGGTTTAAGGTTTATGATTTAGAGTTTAGGGTTTAGGGCTTTAGGGTTTAGGGTTTAGGGTTAAGGTTTAAGATTTATGGTTTAGAGTTTAAAGTTTAGTGTTTAAGCTTTAGGGCTTAGGGATTTCAAGGTTTAGGGTTTAGGGTTAGCTTCATATTTAAGGTTAGTTTAGGGTTTAGGGTTTAATGTTTAGGGTTTAGCCTTCAGGGTTTAGGGTTTTTATGGTTTAGGGTTTAGGATTTAGGGTTAGTTCAAGGTTTATGGTTTAAGGTTTTAGAGTTTAGGGTTTAAGTATTAATGTTTAGGGTTAGGGTTAAGGTTTAGGGTTTAAGATTTAGGCTTTAGGGTTTAGGATTTAGTGTTTAAGTTTTATGTTTAGGGTTTAGGGTTTTTATTTTTTTTAACAGATAATAAATTGATATTCAACATTTCTTCTTTTTGATTTCACCAACCAACACACTGAATTTTCGAAGACACAAGCGAAGGAATAGATAAAAAATGAGCATGCATAGAGCAAATTTAAAACCCTAGATAACTTGAGCTGTCTCTACTATAAAGATAAAGTTCCATAAGCATTAAATCGGATCAGGCGTTCTTCAATTTCTCTAGTTCCCATCAAATCCACCCTAGCCTCTTGTGTAGCAGGTTCGACCATCTTATCCCCAATCTCTCCCCTCCGCCACCACCACGGTTGTAACCTCCGTCCATCCTTGTGCTCCATAACCACCACTACTCTAACCACCACCTCCATATCCACCAACACCTCTAGATCGCCCACCAACACTACGATAACTGCCACCTCTACTTTCACCTCCACCACAGGATCTAAACTAAGCCTGGTAGACAATGATGTTCTTGCCATCAAGGTTATGACCATTCTTAGGGTTTAGGTTTAGGTTTAGGTTTAGGTTTACTAGGTTTTAGAGTTTAGGATTATTTTTTAATTTATTTAGTTACTTTAGGTTAGGTCTAGGGTTTTTTTTTTCAAATTAAAAAACTGATAGGATTAGGTTAATTTAGTTTATTTTTTATTTATTTTAGTTCATTTTATTTTTAATTTTTATTTAAGATTATTTTTTTTATTTTTATTTAGTTTAGTTCATTTATTTTAAGTTTATTTATTTTAGTTTAGGTTTTTTTTTGTTTATATTTTAGGTTTATGTTTATTTTTAATTTAGTCTTATTTTTATTTTATTTTTTAGATTTAAGGTTTATTTTTTATTTTTTGCTTTAGGTTTATGATTTATTTTATTTTTTTAGGATTAGGTTTTAAGTTGTTATTTTCGTTTTATTTTTAGGTTTTATTTTATAGTTTAACTTGAGGTTTATTTTTAGTTAATTTTATTTAATTTAGTTTGGGGTTTAGGTTTAGTTTATTTTAGGTTTAAGTTTTATTTATTTTAGTTTAGTTTATTTTAGTTTAGGTTTTCGTTTATTTTATTTTTTTATTTTAGGTTTTGGTTTTTTTTTTTTAGTTTCTAGTTTCAGTTTTATTTATTATTTATTTTTAGCTTTTATTTTTAGGTTTAGGTTTTTTTTTAGTTTTTATTTTATTTTATTTTAGGTTTATTTTATTTTTATTTTAAATTTAATTTTTTTAATTTTTTTAAGTTTATTTTATTTTTCTAATTTAGTTTAGATTTTTATTTATTTCATTTTAGCTTAGTGTCTATATTTTATATTACTTTATTTTTTTTAAGGTTAAGTTTAGGTTTAGGTTTAGGTTTTAGCTTAGGTTTTAATTTAATTTAATTTTTTTAGTTTATTTAAGTTTAGGTTTTTTCATTTATTTATTTTTTTAGGTTTTATTTAGTTTAGGTATTGGTTTTTAGTTTTTAGGATTTAGGGTCTATGGTTTAAGTTTTAGGGTTTGGGGTTTAGGGTTTAGAGTGTAGGGTTTAGCATTTTAGGATTTAGGGTTTACGATTTCAGGATGCAAGTTTATGATTTGGCGTTTAGGGTTTAGGGTTTAGGGTGAGGGTTTTTTTTTTAAATTATGTAAACTGGTAGGTTTAGGTTTATTTAGTTTATTTTTTATTTATTTTAGTTTTTTTTATTTTTTATTTTTATTTTGGTTTATTTTTTATTTTAATTTTATTTAGGATTTTATTTTATTTTTATTTTATTTTTATTTTATTATATTTTAGGTTTATTTTATTTTTATTTTAGATTTAGTTTTTCTATTTTATTTAGGTATTTTATTTTTTTTATTTAGTTTAGGTTTCTATTTATTTAATTTTGGTTTAGATTTTTTTTTTAATTTTAGGTTTAGGTTTTAATTTAAGTTATTATTTCTTTTATTATTTTATTTTATTTTATTTTAGTTTAGGTCTTTTTATTTATTTTATTTTAGGTATTTATTTATTTTTAGTTTAGTTTTTATTATTTATTTTATTTTATTTTTAGGATTAGGTTTAGGTTTAGGTTTAGGTTTAAGTTTAGGTTGACATTTAGGTTTAGGTTTTAATTTAGGTTTTTATTTAATTTTATTTTTTTATATTTTATTTAGGTTTAAGTTTTTATTTATTTTATTTTTAGGTTTTATTTAGTTTAGGATTAAGTTTTTAGGTTTAGGGGTTAAATAAATCATCATACCATATCCAAAGTTTGGAAGTATTAGCACCGTTGACAAAAACATGATTAGCATTTTCAATATGAAAGCAATAGTGGCACTTGGAAGGTAAATAAAACCCTTTAAGCCAGAGCAACCAATCTACAGGAATGAAGTTATTCAAACTCCTCCAAACTAAAATATAATAAAAAATAGGAATGATATTGTTCCAAAGTTTAATGAAAACATTAAAGGTGTTTTTTTTTTTCTAATAAATTTCCAAACCTCTTTAAGAATGAAATCGCCATTTTAAGTGAGCTTGAAAAGAATTTGATCAGGTTTATTAGAAAATATAGTGATGTTGCAAAACTTATCAAAAATAGTAATAGGAATGTCGTTCTCAAGTTTATTTTCATTCCAATTATTATTAAGCCAAAAAGTGTTAACTTTGATACTAACAGTAGAGTGTGTAGATAAAAGGGAGTCAATAAAGCCATTGCCAATCCAATTATCTTGCCAAAAGAAAGAAGAGCCCAAATGAATACCCCAAGATAACCCATTTAATGGAGCAAAGCCTTTTCCAAACCGGAGAGTCACTAACTTTATAAGCACAGATAAGAGGGTGTTTACCTTGACAATATTTTTCTATCATAAAATTAGCCCAAAGGCTATCATCATTCTTTCTAAAATTCCACTAGAGAATATGAGAGATGAAAGTCATAGCTTCACGAATAGGTTTGCAACAAAGACCACCTTCACCCAAAGGACCACAATATTTATACCAGGATGTCCAATGCATTCTTTTAATAGAATTATTAGATCCCCAAAAAAATTTATTAAGCAAGAAATCAATTCTAATAAGAGCAGAATTAGCGGGAATAATAATTTGAATCAAATAAAGAGACATAGAATTAAGAGTTCTCTTAAGAATAGTGTGCCTACCACCAAAGGAAAGTAAATGGGATTTCCAAACAAAAATTTTATTTAAAATTTTTTGAATTAACTCATCAAAAAGATGGGATCATTTTGGACCTTTAAATAAAGGAGCACCCAAGTACTTAAGAGGTAAGTGTTGATGTTTAAAATTAGTGAAATGCCATATTTGATTGATTTTATTATTAGAGATACTTGAAGAAATAATAAAATAGCTTTTGTTATCATTGATAGAATGACCACTTTCTCTACCAAATTTGTTTAAAAAAATCTTGAGGTTCTTGATATGTTGAATAGAACCATTGCAAAAAATAATAAAATCATCTACAAAACTTAAGTGGGAAACAGGAAGACAACCAAGAGTTCTGTAGTACATACTTGGATTATTTAAAAATAACTCATTTATGCTCGTAAATAAGTACTCAATAATAATAATAAATAAAGTAGGAGATAAAGGATCCCCTTATTTTATTTTTTAGGTTTACATTTAGGTTTAGGTTTCTTTTTTAGTTTAGTTTTATTTTTATATTATTTTTTTTAGGTTTTATTTTTTATTTTTAGCTTTAGCTTTAGGTTTTTATTTTGTTTTTTTTTTCAGTTGAGGTTTTAGGTTTTTATTTTAAGTTTATTTTTAGGTTTTATTTTTTAGTTTAGGTTTAGGTTTATTTCTCATTTATTTTATTTTATTTAGTTTAGGTTTAGCTTATTTTAGGTTTAGTTTTATTTATTTTATTTTAGTTTATTTTAGTTTAGGTTTAGGCTTATTTTATTTATATTTTAGATTTATGTTTTTTTTTAGTTTAGGGTTTATGTTTTATTTTTTATTAATTTTTTAAGTTTTTATTTAACTTTTATTTTATTTTATTTTAAGTTTATTTTATTTTTATTTAGGTTTTTTATTTTTTAGTTTAGTTTTGGTTTTTATTTATTTTATTTTAGGTTTTTTTTTATTTTATTTTCTTTTTAGGTTTCAATTTAGTTTATTATTTTATTTTATTTAGGTTTAGGTTTATTTATTTATTTTATTCTTAAGTTTTATTTAGTTTAGGCTTAGGTTTTTAGGTTTTTAGGTTTTTAGGGTTTAGGGTTTAGGGTTTAGCATTAGTTTTGGGTTTAGTGTTTAGGGTTTTATGATTTAAGGTTTAGGGTTTAGGGTTTTTTGAGTTTAGGGTTTAGGGTTTATGGTTTAGAGTTTTGGTTTTTGATTTAGGGTTCAGGTTTTAGTTTTGGGTCTAGGGTTTTTGGTTTTTTTTAAGAGGACAAATTCAGATTTAACATTTCTTCTTTTTGATTTCATCAACCAAGTAACACACTGAGTTTTTGAAGACACAAGCGATAATATAGATAAGAAATGTTCATGCATAGAGCAAATCAAAACCTTAGATAACTTGAACCATTTATACTATAAAGATAGTTTGATAAGCAGTATATCGGATTGACCATTCTTCAGTTTCTACAATTCCCATCAGAACCACCCTGGTCTCTCGAGTAGCAGGATCCACTATAATAACCCCAATCTCTCGCTCAACCAACACCATGGGTGTAACCTTCTTTACTCCTCCTGCATCCATAACAACCACTTCTCTGACCACCACCTCCATATCCACCAGCACCTCCAGATCCCCCATCGCCACTTTGATAAATCCTTCCTTCTCCTCCATCGTAGATCTAGGCGAGAATGGTTGATGGTGATTTTACACCATTCTTAAGATTTAGGTTTAGGTTTGGGTTTATTAGATTTTATAATTTATTTAGTTACTTTAGGTTTAGTTTTAGGGTTTGACGTTTAAGGTTTATGGTTTAGGGTTAAGGTTTAGGCTTTAAGGTTTAAGATTTAGGGTTTTAAGGTTTATGTTTTTAAGGTTTAGGGTTTAGGGTTAGGGTTTAGGGTCTAGGGTTTAGTGTTTATGTTTTAGGGTTTAAGGTTTTTAGGATTTAGGGTTTAGGGTTTAGGGTTTAGGGTTTAGGGTTTAGGGCTTAGGGTTTTAGGGTTTACGGTTCAAGGTTTAGGGTTTAGGGTTTAGGGTTTATGGTTTTAGAGTTTAGGGTTGTTCAATATTTAAGGTTTAAGGTTTAGGGCTTAGGGTTGTATGGTTTAAGGTTTAGGGTTTAGGTTTTAAGGTTCTAGAGGGGTTTAAGGTTTAGGGTTTAGGGTTAGTTTTAGGTTTAGGGTTTAGGGTATATGGTTTTTATGGTTTAGGGTTTTAGGGTTTAGGATTTATGTTTAGGGTTTTTAAGGGTTTAGGGTTTCGAGTTTAGGGTTTAGGGTTTATCATTTATGGTTTAGGATTTATGGTTTACGGTTGTAGGTTTAGGGTTTAGGGTTTAGGGCTTAGGGTTTAGCATTGTAGGTTTAGGATTTAGGGTTTAGAGTTTAGGGTTTAGGGTTTAGGATTTAGGGTTTAGGGCTTTAAGGGTTTACAGTTTAGAGTTTAGGGTTTTGGTTTTAAAAACAAAAGCAGGTTTAAAATTTAATTTATTTTTTATTTAGTTTATTTTTTTTATTTTATTTAGGTTTATGCTTTTTTTAATTAATTTATTTTATTTATATTAGGTTTATTTATTTTAGTTTATTTTTTAGATTTGGGTTTATTTTTTAGTTTAGTTTTATTTTTATTTTATTTTTTAGGTTTATGTTTTATTTTTTATTATTATTTTTAGGTTTAGGTTTTTATTTTATTTTTTAGGTTTAGGTTTTATGTTGTTATTTTTTGTTTATTTTTAGGTTTTATTTTTTTATTTTAGGCTTACTTTTATTTTTACTTTATTTTATTTTATTTAGTTTAGGTTTAGGTTTGGGTTGAGATTTTATTTATTTTAGTTTAGTTTATTTTAGTATAGGTTTATGTTATTTTTTATTTTGTTTATTTTATTTTTATTTTAGGTTTAGGTTTTCTTTAGTTTAGGGCTTAGTGTTATTTTTTATTTATTTTTAAATTTATTTTTTATGGTTAGGCTTTTATTTAGTTTTTTTTTTTTTTGAGGTTTATTTTATTTTTATTTTACATTTAGTTTTTATTTTATTTAGGTTTTTAAGGTTTATTTTATTTATTTTATTTTATTTAGGTTTTTATTTATTTTATTTTAGTTTAGTTTTTATTTTCTATTTTTTATATTTCTAGGTTGAGGTTTAGGTTTAGATTTTAGTTTAGGTTTTTAGTTTTTTTTATTTTATTTTATTTTTAATTTAGGTTTAGGGTTTTTGGTTTAGGGTTTTAGGCTTTAAGGTTTTAGGTTTAGGATTTTGGGTTTAGGGAGTAGTGTTTAGGGTTTACGGTTTAGGTTTTGGGTTTAGGGTTTAGGTTTTAGTTTAGGGTTTAGGGTTTAAGGTTTTTGTTTAATAGAGTTTATGGTTTAGGGTTTAGAGTTTTAGGGTTTAGGGTTTATGATTTAGGGCTTAGGGTTAAGGGTTTTAGGGTTATGGGTTTATAGCTAGTTTTAGGGTTAGGGTTTTTTTTATTTTTCTAAAATTAAGTAAATTGATAGGTTTTGGTTTATTTAGTTTATTTTATTTTTATTTTTATTTATATTTAGTTTAGTTTAAGTTTTTATTTTAGTATATTTTTTAAGTTTAGCCACAATAACCCAAAGAGAGGTTAGAACAAAGTCAGAACACCAAAAATAACCATTAACCAAATACCCATCGAAGCTCAAAATCAGGGAAAACTAGAACCAACCATCAGCAAACACTAGACTAATGCCAATTAATAAAGAAACAACCAACAAAACCAATATAGGAGCCCTCAAGCCAAAGTCCCAACAATAAGCAGTCACTAAACCAAACCAGGGTGAGCAACCATAAATTACTAAACCTCTCAGAAATGAAACCATCAACTGAAGGAAACATAAGCTGCAACTAGTGCAAATCACCATAAGACAAAACACCCACATAAAAGGGGGCCAAAGGTAGCCACAACCCACCAGAAACCAAAAAGTCCAATCCAAAAGGATTAATAAAGTTTCAACTAGCACAGCAAAATGCTCTACCAAATTGGTAGGTTTAGGTTTTAGGTTTAGGGTTCAAGTTTTATTTTAGGGTTTAGGGTTTTTTATTTGTTTTAATAGAGAACAAATTTAGATTCAACATTTCTTTTTTTGAATTTCATCAATAAAGTAACACACCAAGTTTTCTATGACACAAGCGATGACCTAGATAAAAAAGGGGAACACAAGACAAATCCAAAACCCTAGATAACTAGAATTATTTCTATTATAAAGACATAGTTCCATAAGCAGCAGATCAGATTGGCTGTTCTTTAGTTTCTCCAGTTCCCATCAGAACTACCCCAGCCTCTTGAGTAGCGGGATCCACCATCATATCCCCAATGTTTCCATCTACCACCACCATGGCTATAACCTACGTCGCTCCTCTCACTTCCATAACCACCACTGCTCTGACCACCACCTCCATATCCACCAGCACCTCTAGAACCCCCACCACCACTATGATAACCGCCACCTCGACCTTCGCCTCCACCACCAGATCTAGACTAAGCTTGGTTGACGATGTTGTTCCTACGATCAAGGTTTTGCCCATTCTTATGGTTTAGGTTTAGGTTTAGCTTTATTAAGTTTTTGGGTTTTGGTTTATTTTTTAATATATTTAGTTACTTTAGGTTTAAGTTTAGGGTTTATGGTCTAGGGTTAGGTTTAGGGTTTAGGGTTTAGGCTTATGTTTAGGGTTTAGGGTTTTAGGATTTAATCTTTTAGGTTTTACGGTTTAGGGTTAGGGTTTTGAATTTAGGGTTTAGTGTTTTTTAGAGTTTAAGGTTTTAGGTTTAAGGTTTAGGGTTTAGGTTTTAGTGTTTAGTATTTAGGGTTTAAGGATAAAAAAACTTTAAGTAAACTGGTAGGTTTAGGTTTATTGAGTATATTTAGTTTACTTTATTTTTATTATATTTAGGTTTAATTTTTATTTTTATTTAGTTTCTTTTTTATATAAGTTTAGGGTTTTTATTTTAGTTTATTTTTTAAGTTTAGGTTTAGGTTTACTTTTTAATTAAGTTTTATTTTATTTTATCTTTTTAGTTTAGGTTTTCTTTTTTTTTAGGTTTAGGTTAAGGATTTTATTTTATTTTTTTAGGTTTAGGTTTTACGATTTTATTTTAGGTTTTTTTTTTATTTTTTAGTTTAGGTTTAGGTTTAGTTTTTGTTTATTTTATTTTATTTAGTTTAGGTTTATGTTTAGGTTTAGTTTATTTTAGGTTTAGGTTTAGGTTTTAATTATTAGAGTTTAGTTAATTTTTTTTAGATTTAGGTTTATTTTATTTTGATTATTTTATTATTATTTTAGGTTTAGGTTTTATTTAGTTTAGGGTTTAGGTTTTATTTTTTTATTTATTTTTAGGTTTATTTTTTATTTAGTTTTTCTTTTCTTTTATTTTCAATTTATTTTATTTTTATTTTATGTTTAGTTTTTATTTTATTTAATTTTTTTATTCTGAGGTTTATTTTAATTTTATTTATTTAGTTTAAATTTTTATTTATTTTAGTTTAGTTTCTTCTTTTTGGTCTAGGTTTATGTTTTAGATTAGGTTTTTATTTTTTTATTTTTTTATTTTATTTAAGTATAGGTTTTTTATTTATTTTATTTTTAGGTTTTATTTAGTTTAGGTTTAGGTTTCTAGGTTTTTAGGGTTTAGGGTTTAGGGTTTAGGGCATATGGCTTAGGGTTTAGGGTTTAGGGTTTAGGGTTTTAGGGTTTCAGGTTCTAAGATTTAGGGTTTAGGGTTAGGGTTTAGGGTTTAGTATTTAGGCTTTAGGGTTTAGGGTTCTTAGAGTTTAAGGTTTAGGGTTTAAGGTTAGCTTAGGGGTTAGGTTTAGATTATGGTTTAGGATTTAGGGTTTGGGGTATTTAGGGTTTAGGGTTTAGGGTTAGTTTAGGGTTTAACATTTAGGGTTTTAGGGTTTAGCATTTTAGGAATTAGGGTTTAGGGTTTAGGATTTAGAGTCAATTTAGGGTTTAGGGTTTAGGGTTAGTTTTAGGGTTTAGGGTTTAGGATGTAGTGTTTAGGGCTCAGGGTTTAGCATTTAAGGTTTCTTTTTAAAATTAAGTAAATTGGTAGGTTTAGGTTTATTTACTTTATTTAGCTTTGTTTTTATTTTTATTTAGGTTTATTTTTTATTTTTCTTAGTTTAATTTATTTATTTTACTTTAGGTTTTTTATTTTAGTTTATTTGATAGGTTTAAGTTTAGATTTATGTTTATTTTTTAGTTTAGGTTTATTTTAATTTTATTTTTTAGGTTTAGGTTTATTTTTTATTTTTAGGTTTAGGTTTTGGTTTTTATTTTATTTTTTTAGGTTTAGGTTTTAGGTTTTTATTTCAAGTTTATTTTTAGGTTTTTTTTTTAGTTTATTTTATTTTATTTAGTTTAGGGTTTAAGTTTAGTTTATTTTAGGTTTTGGTTTAGGTTTTATTTATTTTAGTTTAGGTTTAAGTATATTTTATTTTGTTTATTTTATTTTTATATTAGGTTTAAGTTTAGTTTTTTAATTTAGGGTTTAGGTTTTATTTTTTATTTAATTTTAGGTTTATTTTTTAGGTTTAGGTTTTTATTTATTTTTTATTTTATTTTCTTTTTTAGTTTATTTGGTTTTTATTATATGTTTAGTTTTTATTTTATTTGGGTTTTTTATTCTTAGATTCATTTTATTTTTAAGTTTGGTTAAGGTTTTATTTATTATATTTTAGTTTATTTTTATTAATTACTTTTTTTATTTTTAGGTTTAGGCTTAATTATAGTTTAAGTTTTTTTTTATTTAGGTTTAGGTTTTTTATATATTTTATTTTTAGGTTTTATTTAATTTAGGTTTAGGTTTTTAGGTTTTTAGGGTTTAGGGTTTAGGGTTTAGGGTTTAGGGTGTTAGGGTTTAGGGTTTAGGGTTGGGGATTAGGATTTAGTGTTTAGGCTTTAGGGTTATTAGGGTTTAGAGTTTATGGTTTAGGGTAAGTGTGTTTTAAAAAAAATTAAGTAAACTTATAGGTTTAGGTTATTTAGTTTATTTTCTTCTTTATTTATATTTATGTTTATTTTTAATTTTTATTTAGTTTAGTTTATTTATTTTAGTTTACATTCTTATTTTAGTTTATATTTTAGGTTTAAGTTTATTTTTTAGTTGAGTATTATTTTTAGGTTTAGGTTTTATTTTTTATTTTTTATCTTTAGGTTTAGGTTTAGGTTTAGGTTTTTATATTATTTTTTTATGTTTAAGTTTTAGATTTTTATTTTAGGTTTATTTTTAATTTCTTTTATTTTATTTATTTTAGGTTTAGATTTAGGTTTAGGTTTTATTTATTTTAGTTTAGGTTTAGGTTTATTTTATTTTGTTTATTTCATTTTAATTTTGGGTTTAAGTTTTTTTTTAATTTAGCATTTAGGATTTATTTTTTATTTATTTTTCATTATAATTTTTTAGTTTTAGGATTTTATTTAGTTTTCATTTTATTCTATTTTAGGTTTATTTTAGGTTTTATTTATTTTAGTTTAGGTTTAGGTTTATTTTATTTTGTTTACTTTAGGTTTAGGTTTTTATTTTTTAGTTTAGGGTATAGGTTTTACTTTTTATTTATTTTTAGCTTTTATTTTTAGGTATATTTTTTAGGCTTAGGTTTTTATTTTATTTTTATTTCATTTTATTTTGGATTGATTTTATTTTTATTTTATGTTTAGGTTTTACTTTATTTAGGTTTTTTATTTTTAAGTTTATTTTATTTTTTGTTTAGTTTAGGTTTTTATTTATTTTATTTTAGTTTAGTTTTTATTTTTTATTTTTAGATTTAGGTTTTGGCTTAGGTTTAGGTTTTTCTTTAGGTTTCTATTTTATTTTATTTTTTTATTTATGTTTAAGTTTTTTTATTTATTTTATTTTTAGGTTTTATTTAGTTTAGGTTTAGGTTTTTAGGTTTTTAGGGTTTTGGGTTTAAGGTTTAGAGTTTAGGGTTATTTTAGAGTTTAAGGTTTAGGGTTTAAGATTTTTTAGGGTTTAAGTTTAGTTTTAGGGTTTAAGGTTTAGGATTTAATGTTTATGATTTAGGTTTTAGCATTTAGGTTTTTTTTTTAAACTAAGTAAACTAGTAGGTTTAGGTTTATTTTTTTATTTAGATCAAAAATGAGCATGCATAGATAAAATCAAAAACCCTAGATAACTAGAATCGTCTTTACTGTAAAGAAATAATTCCGTAAGTAGTTTATCGAATCAGCCATTATTTATTTTCTCCAGTTCCCCTCAGAACCACCATAACCTGTCGAGTAGCAGGATCCACCATCAAATCTCCAATCTCTCCCTTCGCCACCACCACGGCTGTAACCTTCGCCACTCCTCAGACCTCCATAACCATCACTGCTCTGACCACCACCTCAAAATCCACCAGCACCTCTAGATTCCACACCACCACTGCAATAACGGCCGCATCCATGTTTGCCTCCATCGCCAGATCTAAACTGAGCCTAGTTGACGATGATGTTCCTACCGTCAAGGATTTGCCCAGTATTAGGGTTTAGGTTTACTTTTAAATTTAGTTAGTTAGCTTAGGTTTAGGTTTACGGCTTGGGGTTTAGGGTTTAGGGTTTAGGGTTAGGGTTTAGGGTTTAGGGTTTATAGTTTAGGGTTTAGGGTTTTAGGGTTTATACTTTTTGGGTTGGGGTTTATGGATAACATTTAGAGGTCAGGGTTTAGGGTTTTTTAAGGTTTAGGGTTTAGGGTTTAGTGTTTAGTGTTTAGGGTTTAGGATTTAGGGTCTATCATTTTTTTTAAAATTAAGTGAATTGGTAGGTTTAGGTTTATTTAGCTTATTTAGTTTATTTAGTTTATTTTATATTTATTTTAGTTTATTTTATTTTTCTTATTTTAATTTAGGTTTATTTTTCTTTTTTATTTAGTTTAGTCTATTTATTTTAGGTTTGTTTATTTTAGTTTAGGTTTTTTTATTTTAGTTTATTTTTTATGTTTAGGTTTAGGTTTGGGTTTATCTATTAGTTTAGTTTCATTTTTATTTTATTTTATAGTTTTAGGTTTTATTTTTTATTTTTAGGTTTAGGTTTAGGTTTTTATTTTATTTTTTTAGGTTTAGGTTTTAGGTTTATATTTTAAGTTTATTTTTAAGTTTTATTTATTAATTTAGGTTTAGGTTTATTTTTAGTTTAATTTATTTTATGTAGTATAGCTTTAGGTTTAGGTTTAGTTTATTTTAGGTTTAGGTTTAGGTTTTATTTATTTTAGTTTAGGTTTAGGTTTACTTTATTTTTATTTTAGGTTTAGGTCTTTTAGATTAGGGTTTAAGTTTTTTTTATTTATTTTTAGGTTTTTTAGGTTTAGGATTTTATTTAGTTTTTATTTGATTTTGTTTTAAGTTTATTTTATTTTTGTTTTCAGTTTAGTTTTTATTTTATTTAGGTTTTTAATTTTTTAATTCAGTTTAGATTATTATTTATTTTATTTTACTTCATTTTTTCTGGTTTAGATTTTGGTTTTAGTTTATGTTTTTATTCTTTTTCTATTTTTTTTATTTTGGTTTAGTTTTATTTATTTATTTTATTTTTTGGTTTTACTTAGTTTAGGTTTAGTTTTTAGCTTTTTAGGGTTTAGGGTTTAGGGTTAGTTTAACATTTAGGGTCTATGGATTTAGGTTTAGGGTTTAGGTTTGTAGGTTTGGTTTTAGGGTTTAGGGTTGATGATTTAGGGTTTAGGGTTTGGGGTTTGGGGTTTAGGGTTTATGGTTTTACAGTTTAGGGTTTAGGGTATAGGGTTACAGGTTTAGGGTTTCATGTTAGGGTATTTATTTTATTTTATGTTATTTTATTTATTTTGGGTTTAGGATTTAGGATTAGTTTAGTATTTAGGGTTGTAGGTTTAGGGTTTATGGTTTATAGTTAGTTTTAGGGTTTAGGGTTTAGAATTTAGGGCTTAGGGTTTAGGGTTTAGGGTTTAGGGTTTTATTTAGACTAAGAGAACTGATAGGTTTAGGTTTATTAAGTTTTGTTTTTAATTTATTTTAGTTTATTATATTTTTTATTTTTATATATGTTTTTTTATTCAAATTATTTTAATATTATTCTTTATAATTTAAATTTTTTATTTTAGTTTATCTTTTAGGTTTAGTTTTAGGTTTATTTTTATTTGTTAGTTTTGTTTTATGTTTATATTATATTTTAAGTTGAGGTTTTATTTTTTATTTTTAGGTTTTGGTTTAGATTTTTATTTTATTTTTTTAGGTTTAGGTTAAAGGTTTACATTTTAGGTTTAATTTTAGGTTTAGGTTTATTTTTAGCTTATTTTATTTTATTAAGTTTATGGTTTAGGTTTAGTTTAAATTAAGTTTATGTTAAGGTTTTATTTATTTTAGTTTAGTTTATCTTAGTTTAAGTTTAGGTTTATTTTATTTTGTTTATTTTATGTTTAGGTTTTCTTTTTAGTTTATGATTTAGGTTTTATTTTATATTTATTTTTAGGTTTATTTTATTTTTATCTTATGTTTAGCTTTTATTTTATTTAGGTTTTTTATTTTTAGGTTTATTTTATTTTATTTTTAGTTTAGCTTAGTTTTTTATTTATTTTATTTTTGTTTAGTTTTTATTTTTAATTTAGTTTAATTTAAGCTTTAGGATTAGGTTTATGTTCATGTTTAAGTTTAGGTTTTAGTTGAGGTTTTTATTTTATTTTATTTAGGTTTAGGTTTTTTTTTTAAATTTATTTTTAGGCTTTATTTAGTTTAGATTTAGGTTTTTAGGATTTTAGGGTTTTGGGTTTAGGGTTTGGGGTTTTGGGTTTAGGGTTATAGGTTTTAGGGTTTAGGGTTTAGGGTTAAGGGTTTATGGTTTAGGATTTAGGATTTAGGGTTTAGGGTTTATGTTTAAGGGTTTAGGGTTTAGGGTTTAGGATTTGAGGTTAGTGTTTGTTTTTATTTTTTATTTAGGGTTTAGGGTTAGTTTAGGGCTTAGGGTTTAGGGTTTAGTGTTGTTTAGGGTTTAGGGTTTAGGGTTTGGGTTTAGGGTTAGTTTTAGGGTTTAAGGTTTTGGGTTTGGGGTTGTAGGTTTAAGGATAGTTTTAGGGTTAAGGTTTTTTTTCGTATTGTTTTATTTTCATTAATTTACGTAAACTTGTAGGTTTAGGTTTATTTAGTTTATTTTTTATTTATTTTTGTTAATTTTATTTTTAATTTTAATTTTGATTTATTTTTATTTTTGTTTTCATAAGTTCATTTAATTTAGGTTTATTTATGTTAGTTTAGGTTTTATTTTAGTTTATTTTTTGTTTAGGTTTAGATTTATGTTTATTTTTTACGTTAGTTTTATTTTTATTTTATTATTTAGGATTAAGTTTTATTTTTTTATTTATAAGTTTAGGTTTTAGGCTTTTATTTTAGGTTTCTTTTTTAGGTTTTATTTTTTAGTTTAGATTTATTTTTGGTTAATTTTATTTTATTTAGTTTAGGTTTAGGTTAAAGTTTAGTTTGTTTTAGGTTTTATTTATTTTAGTTTAGTTTATTTTAGTTTAGGTTTTGGTTTATTTTATTTCTATTTTAGGTTTAGATTTTTTTTTAGTTAGGGTTTCGATTTTATTTTTTATTTATTTCTAGGTTTTATTTTTTAGGTTTAAGGTTTTATTTAATTTTTATTTTATTTTACTTTAGGTTTAATTCATTTTTATTTTAGGTTTAGGTTTTATTTTATTTTGGTTTTTAATTTTTTAGTTTAGCATAGGTTTTTATTTATTTTATTTTAGTTTAGTTTTTATTTTTTTATTTTAATTTCTTTTCAAGTTTAGGTTTAGGTTTAGGTTTTAGTTTATGTTTTTATTTTAATTTATTTTATTTATTTAGGTTTGGCTATTTTTTATTTATTTTATTTTTAGGTTTTATTTTGTTAAGGTTTTAGGTTTTTATTTTAGGTTTAATTTTCAATTTTACTTTTTAATTTAAGTTTAGTGTTATTTTTAATTTATTTTATTTTATTCATTTTAGGGTTTAAGTTTTATTTATTTTAGTTTAATTTATTTTAGTTTAGGTTTAGGTTTATTTTATTTTATTTATTTTATTCTTATTTTAAGTTTAGTTTTTTTTTTTTAGTTTGGGTTTTGGTTTTATTTTTTATTTATTTTTAGGTTTATATTTTTATTTAGTTTCTATTTTATTTATGTTTTTTTTCTGAAGTCTTTTTTGTTTAGTTTAGATTTTTATTTATTTTATTTTTATTATTTTATTTTATTTTATTTTTAGGTTTTGGTTTATCTAATTATTTTATTTTTAAGTTTTAATTAGTTTAGGTTTAGGTTTTTAGGTTTTAAGGTTTAGGGTTTAGGATTTTAGGGTTTAGGGTTTTAAAGTTTAGGGTTTTGGGTTAGGGTTTAGGGTTTACTGTTTAGGCTTTAGGGTTTAGGGTTTTTAGGGTTTACGATTTAGCGTTTAATGTTTAGGGTTTAGGGTTTAGGGTTTAAGGTTTAGGGATTATAGGTTTTATGGTTTGGGGTTTAGGGTTTAGGGTTTATGGTTTTAGGGTTTAGGGTTTTAGATTTTAGTGTTTAGGGTTGTAGGTTAAGGATTTAGGGTTAGTTTTAGAGTTTAGGGTTTAGGGTTAGGGTTTTTTATTTATTTTTAATTAATTTCTTTCTTTAGGGTTCAGGGCTTCGAGTTGTAAGTTTACCATTGTAAGTTTAGGATTTAAGACTTACGATTAGTTTTAAGGTTTATGATTTAGGCTTTAGGGTTTAGGGTTTAGGGGTTTTTTTTAATTTAAAAAATTGGTTGGTTTAGTAATATTTATTTTATTTAATTTATTATTTATTTAGTTATTTTATTTTTATTAAGGTTTATTTTTTTTACTTTTTCTTAATTTAGTTTATTTTTTTTAGGTTTATTTATTTTAGCTTAGCTTTTTTAATTTTGTTTATTTTTTGGTTTAGGTTTAGGTTTATGTTTATTTTTTAGTTTAGTCTTACTTTTATTTTGTTTTTCAAGTTTAGGTTTCTTTTTTTATTTTTAGGTTTTGGTTTAGGTTTTCATTTTATTTTTTTTGTTTAGGTTTTAGGTTTTTATTTTTGGTTTATTTTTAGGTTTTATTTATTAATTTAGGTTTAGGTTTATTTTTAGTTTATTTTATTTTACTAAATCTAGGGTTTAGGTATAGTTTATTTTAGGTTTAGGTTTAGCTTTTATTTATTTTAGTTTAGTTTCGATTTACATTTATTTTATTTTGTTTATTTCAGGTTTAGGTTTTTAGTTATTTTTTATTTGATTTTATTTTAGGTTTATTTTATTTTTATTTTACATTTAGCTATTGTTTTATTTAAGTTTTTTTTAGTTTTATTTTATTTTTTAGCTTAGTTTAAATTTTTATTTATTTTATTTTTTATATCATTTTAATCTTAGGTTTAGGTCTAGGTTTAGGTTTAGGTTTAAGATTTAGTTTAAGTTTTTATTTTATTATTTATTTAGGTTTAGGTTTAGGTTTATTTATTTATTATTTTTAGGTTTTATTTAGTTTAGGTTTAGTTTTTTTTTAGGTTTTTCGGGTTTAAAGTTTAGGGTATAGGTTTAGGGTTTAGGCTTTAGGGTTTATGGTTTAGGTTTAGGGTTATAGGTTTTTGGGTTTGGGGTTTAGGGTTTATGGTTTAGGCTTTAGGGTTTATGGTTTAGGGTTTTAGGGTTTTGGGTTTTGGGTTTTGGGTTTAGGGTTTAGGGTTTAGGGTTTAGGGTTGTAGGGGTTTAGTGTTGTAGGTTTAGGGTTTAGGGTTTAAGGTTTAGGGTTTAGGGTTAGGGTTTTTTTTATGTTCAGTAAACTAGTAGGTTTAGGTTTATTTAGTTTATCTTTTATTTATTTTAATTTATTTTATTTCTTATTTTTATTTAAGTTTATTTTTTATTTAAGTTTTTATTTAAGTTTTTATTTAGTTTTTATTTTATTTTATTTTAGGTTTATTTTAATTTTATTTATGTTTACTTTTTATTTTATTTAGTTTTTTATTTGTTAGATTAGTTTTGGTTTTTATTTGTTTTATTTTAGTTTAGTATTTATTTCTTATTTTATTTTCTTTTTAAGTTTAGGTTTAGGTTTAGGTTAGGTTTATGTTTTTATTTTATTTTATCTTTTATTTTATTTTAGTTTAGGTTTTTTTATTTATTTTATTTTTAGGTTTTATTTAATTTAGGTTTAAGATTTTAGCTTTTTAGCATTTAGGGTTTAGGGTTTAGGGTTAGTTTATGGTTTATGGTTTAGGGTTTGGGGTTTAGGGTTTAGGGTTTAGGGTTTAGGTTAGGTTAAGGTTACAGTTTAGGTTTTTAAGGTTTAGGGTTTAGGTTTAGGGTTTAGGGTTTAGGTTTAGAGGAGGTTAGGGTTAGGGTTAGGTTTGAGGTTTTAGGTTTAAGGGTTTATATAGTTGAGTTTTAGTTTAGGGTTAGGTTTATGGTTTAGGGATTTAGGGTTTATGTTTTAGGGTAGGGTTTAGGGTTTAGTGTTTAGGGTTTAGGCTTTACGATTTACAGTTTACGATTTATAGTTTAGGGTTTTGTGTTTTGGGTTTTAGATTTTGGGTTTTGAGTTTTGAGTTTTGTTTTTTAGCATTTTAGCATTAGGGTTTAGGGTTGTAGGTTTTGGGTTTAGGGTTTAGGGTTTAGGGTTAATGTTTTTTTTATAGTTTAAGGTTAGGGTTTTTTTTTTCAGGTTTAAGGTTTAGGGGGTTTTAGGTTTAGGGTTCAAGTTTTTGTTTAGGTTTATTTTTCAAATAAGTAAACTGGTAGGTTTTAGTTTTTTTTTTAGTTTAATTTTAGGGTTTAGATTTAGCTTAGGGTTTAGGGGATTTTTTATTTTTAAATTAAGTAAACCATAAGGTTTTGGTTTATTTAGTTTGTTTTTTTATTTACTTTAGTTTTATTTTAATTTTTTTTTTATTTATTTTTTATTTTTATTTAGTTTAGTTTATTTATTTTATTTTATTTTTTTAGGTTTAGATTTAGGTTAATGTTTTTTAGTTTAGTTTTATTTTTATTTTATTATTTATGTTCAGGTTTTATTTTTTTATTTTTAGGTTTAGGTTTAGGTTTCTTTTTTCCTTTTTTAGGTTTAGGTTTTAGATTTTTATTTTATGTTTATTTTCAAGTTTTAGTTTTTTAGTTTAGGTTTAGGTTTTTTTAGTTTATTTTATTGTCTTTAGGGTTTAGGTTTAGGTTTAGGTTTAGGTTTAGTTTATTTTAGGTTTTACTTATTTTAGTTTAGATTGTTTCAAGGTTTTAGTTATTTTAGTTTAGGTTTAGTTTATTTTATGTTTTGGTTCAAGTTTTATTTATTTTAGTTTAGTTTATTATGGTTTAGGTTCAGGTTTATTTTATTTTGTTTAATTTTATTATTTATCTTTTTTAAAATTATGTAAACTGGTATGCTTAGATTTATTTAGTTTACTTTTTATTTATTTTAGTTTATTTTATTTTTCATTTTTATTTTGTTCCTTTTTTAGGTTTAGATTTAGGTTTAGGTTTATTTTTTAGTTTAGTTTTATTTTTATTTTAATTTTTTGGTTTAGATTTTAATTTTTATTTTTAGGTTTAGGTTTACATTTTTATTTTATTTTTTTTAGGTTTAGGTTTTAGGTTTCTATTTTAGATTTAGTTTTACATTTTATTTTTTAGTATAGGTTTAGGTTTATTTTTAGTTTATTTTATTTTATTTAGTTTAGGTGTAGGTTTCAGTTTTATTTATTTAAGTTTAGTTTATTTTAGTTTAAGTTTGTTTTATTTTGTTTATTTTAGCTTTAGGATTTTTTTTTTAAATTTAGGGTTTAGAGTTTAGGATTTAGGGTTTTAGGTTTCATGGTTTTGTGTTTAGGGTTTAGGGTTTAGGTTTTAGGGTTTTGGGTTTTGGGTTTTAGGGTTAGGGTTTAGGGTTTAGGGTTTAGGGTTTAGGGTTTTACGATTTAAGGTTTAGGGTTTAGTGTTGTATGTTTAGGGTTTAGGGTTAGTTTTAAGGTTTAGGATTACGGTTTTTATTTATTTTATTTTTCTGTTAAGTAAACTAGTAAGTTTAAGTTTACTTGCCTTATTTTTATTTATTTTAGTTTATTTTACTTTTTTATTTAAGTTTATTTTTTATTTTTATTTAGTTTAGTTTTTTTATTTTAGATTTATTTATTTTTGTTTTGGTTTTTTATTTTAATTTCTTTTTTAGATTTAGGTTTTGGTTTAGGTTTATTTTATAGTTAAGTTTTATTTTTGTTTTATTTTTTATTTTTAGGTTTAGGTTTATGTTTATATTATATTTTTTAGGTTTAGGTTTTAAGTTTTTATTTTAGGTTTAAGTTTAGGTTTTATTTATTTTAGTTTTGTTTATTTTAGTTTAAGTTTAGGTTTATTTTATTTTGTATATTTTAGGTTTAAGTTTATTTTTAAGTTTAGGGTTTAAGGTTTCGAGTTTAAGGTTTAGGGTTGTAGGTTTTAGGGTTTAGGGTTTTAGGGTTTTAGGGTTTAGGGTTTAGGGTTTAGGGTTTTAGGGTTTACAGTTTACTATTTAGTGTTGCAGGTTTAGGGTTTATGGTTAGATTTAGGGTTTAGGGTTATGTCTTTTTTATTTTTTTTATTTTTATTTTTATTATTATTTTATGAGAAGTAAACTAGTACTTTAGGTTTATTTAGTTTATTTTTTATTTATTTTACTTTATTTTATTCTTTATTTTTATCTAGGTTTATTTTTATTTAAATTTTTATTTAAGTTTTAATTTAGTTTTATTTTATTTTATTTTAGGTTTAGTTTCTATTTTATTTTAGTTTTTTAGTTTTTTTCTTTAGTTTTTTTTATTTAATTTATTTTAGTTTAGTTTTATTTTTATTTATTTTTCTTTTTAGGTTTAGGTTTAAGTTTAGTTTATATTTTATTTTATTTTATTTTATTTTTATCATTTTTTTAGTTTTATTTATTATATATTTAGGTTTTATTTAGTTTAGGTTTAAGTTTTTATCATTTTAGGGTTTATAGTTTAGGGTTTGGGGTTTAGGGTTTAGAGTTTAGAGGCTGTAACGTCCATTAGTTTAGTTTAGGTTTAGGGTTTAGGTTTAGGTAGTTTAGGTTTAGGGCTCACCCATCTAGGGTCACGATTTTAGGAGGGTTAGGGTCAGTTTAGGTAGGGCCTAGTTTATGGTTTATTTTGTGGGTTTAGGATTTAAAGATGTACTACGGTATAGGTTTTGGGTTTGGGTCTAAGTTTACCCAAGGGTTTAGGGTCAGTTTATTGTTTTTAGGTCAAGTTTTAGGCCTAGGGTTAGGGGTTTTAGGGCCTGGGTTTAGGGTTTAGGGTTTAGGTTTAAGGCATAAGTTTTAGTTTAGGTTTATTTTAAAATATGTAAACCCAGTAGGTTTTAGTTTATTTTAGTTTATTTTAGGGTTTAGTGATTAAGTGATTAGGGTATAGTGCAATAACCAAGTAAGTTTACTTAGTTTATTTTTTTTATTAATTTTGTGTTTATTTTATTTTTTTTATTCTTATTTAGGTTTATTTTTTATTTTTATTTGGTTTGGTTTATTTATCTTAGTTTATTTTTTAGGTTTAAGTTTAGGTTCAGAATTATTTTTTAGTTGAGTTTTATTTTTATTTTATTTTATTTTTCAGGTTTAGGTTTTATTTTTTATTTTTAGGTTTAGGTTTAGGTTTTATTTTATTTCTTTAGGTTTAGGTTTTAGGTTTTTATTTCAGGTTTATTTTTAGGTTTTATTTTTTAGTTTATGTTTATGTTTATTTTTAATTTAGTTTTTTTATTTAGTTTAGGTTTAGGTTTAGGTTTAGGTTACTTTAGGTTTTATTTATTTTAGTTTATATTATTTTAGTTTAGGTTTAAGTTAATTTTATTTTGTTTATTTTAGGTTTTGTTTTTTTTAAAGTTTAGGATATAGGGTTTGGGGTTTAGGGTTTAGGGTTTAGGGTTGTAGGTTTTAGGTTTTTTTAGGGAAACCCCATGAAGGGTGTATTTTATTGCCACAAAAAGAGGGTTAAAGAGGGTTATAAGGTCCTTAGAGGGGATAAACTCCAGAACTACTGCTCAAAGAGCTACAATTAGCCTAAGGAGTAAATCCCCTATCTAAGTACATCCAAAAGCAAAAGAAGACATTAAAGCGATCAAAAGATACAATTAGATTAACATAATAAGCCAAAGGAAGATTAGGGCCAATGCTCGCGGTGATGAGAATGCATGACACTATGGAGCAAACCTACAAGAGGACAAGAGAGAAGCACCTGCAAAAATGTAAACAGAAATAAATTATAGCAGTTAAGGTAATACAGACATAATGATAACTAAAAACAACATAATCTGAGAATGATAGTAAAGAATTGTGATAGAGAAGGCTCAGGCTCAGTCACACCAAGTTGGGGCAGATGCAAATATGTACATCCAAACTTCAGCAGAAGGGTTACATCACAAGAGCTACTACCTAACCAAAAGGGAGTGAAATCATCACAGCCATCATAGCCAACAAACCTATGAGAAGATAACAGCCAGTTGTTGAAAGTCTTATGGGCTTTATTACCTACAAACCTAAATAAAACTACATATAATATAGAGAGGAAATTGCAAAGGGCATGCAGGAAAATTATCATCAATATAGTCACGCTGACATGAGGATATTTATACATATAAAAAGATAAAACCATCCACAAGAAAATAGTAAGAGGTAGCTGCTAAAATCCTCGCAAGCAAGTCGATGAGCCTATAAGTAACACCATCCCAAAGATATGATATATATATATATATATATATATATATATATATATATATATATATATATATATATATATATATATATATATATATATATATATATATATATATATATATGAATCTTTTAGGCCAGGAGTATAACATAGAAGTAAAGCCCAGAAAATGAGCCCAATCATAATAATGAATGCAGATGTGAACAAACCCCTTATTATTATCCATATCAGTAGTTGGCAAAAAGCATTTGTAAAGGATGGCAGCATAACCCAATACCAAAAATAGCATAAAAAAAGATAGTTAGAACTGACTCTAAGAAGAAAGATGTCGACAAAAAATTGGATAATCTAGATCAACAAACAACCAAGATAGTAAGATAACAAAAGGTAGTAGCTGTCCATAGTACCACCCATTCAGAATAGACATTGCATTCCAAGGAGATAGTAGACAAGCCTAACTAAACCCAGATGGGAATAGAAACAACAACAGTTAATGTAGATCATAACTATTAGGAAATGAACAGCAGCCTAGACACAAATAACAAGGGCAATCAGAAAGCCAACCCCAACAACAAAATAGTTAGTGCAACATTGGAACCCACTAGAGGAAAAATCAAAATGGGGATTCAAATTAGGGTCCTCATTAGAATCCAAAAAAAATAAGACAGTAGATAACCAAGATAAAAAATAGGCAAGACAGCAGCAACCAAGGCAGCCACAGCAAAGATAGCAAGGGACAACAAGATGGCCATAGAGCCTCTCAATTGGAGTAGCCATTGTAATAGTTACTAACCAAGTAGATAGAGAATAGAAACATGGATCGGAAAAGCAGCAGCCCAGACACCAATGACCAAAAATAATCAGAAAGTCAGAAACAGCTTGCTGAACATAGGACCCTAAAGTCCTACAACCAACAAAGATAGTGCCAACATTAGAATCCTGAGAAACAAGGATAGTAAATATCCAAGATAATAAGTAGCCAAGATAATGAAAATCAGCTAGCTGGCCAAAGAACCACCCATTCAGAATAAATAGTGCAATAGATACAAGTTTAACTGAAAGAAGATGGAGAAAAGAGCAGCAGATAAAGTAGTCCATAAAATTCAGATGATAAGCATATAATAAACTAATAAGGAGATTCAAATCAAAAGCCACCAAGCAGTCAACAACTTCAATAGAGGCTTGCTCAACAAAACAAACCAAAACCCCAGAAACAGCATGTAGAGTATTAATGGGGTTTAAGGTTTAGGTTTTAGGGTTTAGGGTTTAGGGTTTTAGGATTTATGGTTTAGGAGTTTAGGGTTTAGGGTTTAGGGTTTAGTGTTGTAGGTTTAGTGTTTAGGGTTAGGATTTTTTTTATTTTTTATTTTTTTATGTTAATTAAACTAGTCTGTTTAGGTTTATTTAGTTTATTTTTTATTTATTTTAGTCTATTTTACTTTTTTTATTTAGGTTAATTTTTATTTTCAATTTTATTTAGGTTTTTATTTAGTTTTTATTTTATTTTATTTTAAGTTTATTTTATTTTTATTTTAGGTTTAGATTTTATTTTATTTTTGGTTTATTTTAATTTTATTTTAGGTTTAATTTTTATTTGGGTTTATTTTTTATTTTTATTTGGTTTGATTTATTTATTTTAGGTTTAGGGTTTTTATTTTTAGTAGTTTTTATTTTTAGGTTTAGGTTTAGGTTTAGATTTATTTTTTAGTTGAGTTTTTTTTATTTTATTTTTTAGGATTAGGTTTTATTTTTTTATTTTTAGGAATAGGTTTAGGTTTTTTTTTTAGGTTTATGTTTTAGGTTTTTATTTTAAGTTTATTTTTAGGTTTTATTTTTTAGTTTATTTTTAGGTTTATTTTTAATTTTGTTTATTTTATTTAGTTTGGGTTTAGGTTATTTTAAGTTTAGGTTTAGGTTTTATTTATTTTAGTTTATTTTATTTTAGTTTAGATTTAAGTTTATTTTATTTTATTTATTTTAGGTTTTGTTTTTTTATGTTTTGTAGGATGTGGCTCAGGCTTTAGGTTTGTGGTGTATCAGTCTGTGGATCATGGGGTTTTCCAGGATTTGTAGTTTTGTGGTTTCTTTAGGTTTTGTGGTCATCATTTTTATGGCTCAGTTTCCTCATTTCTGATTTAGGGTTTAGGTACAGGTTTAGGGTTTAAGGATTAGTGTTGTAGGTTTAGGATTTGTGGGCAGGAATTTTTCTTTTATTTTTTTATTTTTATGTTACAAACTAAGAACCTTTGGTTTATTTAGTTTATTTTACACATTATTAGTTTTATTTATTTTATTTAGGTTTTATTTATATTTCATTAATTTTATTTAATTTTAAGGTTATTTTATTTTATTTTAGGTTTAGTTTTCATTTTATTTAGGACTTTTATTTTTTTCTTTAGTTTTGGTTTTTATTTATTTTATTTTATTTTATTTTTGATTTTTGATTTTTTTTTGTTTTTAGTTTTACATTTAGGTTTTAGTTTATGTTTTTATTTTTTTTTGTTTAGGTTTATTTATTTATTTTTGTTAGGTTTTATTTAATTCAGGTTTAAGTATTTAGCTTTTTAGGGTTTAAGGTTTAGGGTTTGGGGTTTAGGGTTTAGGGTTTAGGGTTTAGCATTACGAGTTAAGGTTTTAGTGTTAGCGTATGGTTTAGGTTTGGTTTAGGTTTAGTTTAGGGTTTATGGTTTAAGGTTTAAGGTTTTTAGGGTTTAGAGTTTAGGGTTACAGATTTAGGCTTATAGGTTTAGGGTTCAGGGTTAGGGTTTAGAGTTTTTAGTTTTTTAGGTTTTAGGTTTTAGTGTTTAAGGTTTAGGATTTAGGGTTTAGGGTTTAGGGATTTAGGGTTTCAGGTTTAGGGTGTAGGCTTAAGGTTTAGGGTTTAGGGTTTAGGGTTTAGTGTTTAGGCTTTAAGGTTTAAGGCTTTAGGGTTTAGGGTTTAGGGATTTGGGTTTTAGGTTTAGGGTTTTAGGGTTTTGGCTTTAGGGTTTAGGGTTTAGGGTTGTAGGTTTAGGGTTAAGGTATTTTTTAAGGTTTTAGGTTTGGGGTTTGGGGTTTAGGTTTTAGGTTTATTTTTAAAATATGTAAATTGGTCTGTTTTAGTTTATTTTAGTTTATTTTTAGGGTTTAGAGTTTAGGGTTCAGTGTTTGCTTAGGGTTTGTGGGGTTTTTTAAAATTAAGTAAATGAGTAGGTTTCATTTTATTTAGTTTATTTTTTATTTTTTAGTTTATTTTAGTTTTGACTTTTATTTATGTTTACTTTCTACTTTTATTTAGTTTAGTTTATTTATTTTAGATTTATTTATATTAGTTTTGGTTTTTTATATTAGTTTATTTTTTAGGTTTAGGTTTAGGTTTAGGTTTATTTTTAGTTGAGTTTTATTTTCATTTTATTTTTTAGGTTTAGGTTTTATTTTTTATTTTTAGGTTTAGTTTTAAGTCTAGGTTATTTTAGGTTTAGGTTTTATTTATTTTAGTTTATTTTAATTTAGTTTAGGTTTGAGTTTATTTTATTTTATTTATTTTAGGTTTTGGTTTTTTTTTAAGTTTATGGTTTATGGTTGTAGGTTTTAGGGTTTGGGTTTTAAGGTTTAGATTTTAGTGTTTAAGGTTTAGGGTTTAGGGTTCGAATTTTCTTTATTTTTTATTCTTTTATGTTAAGTAAACTAGTATGTTTAGGTTTATTTAATTTATTTTTTATTTATTTTAGTTTATTTTACTTTTTTATTTAGGTTTATTTTTATTTTTATTTTTATTTAGGTTTTTATTTAGTTTTTATTTTATTTTATTTTAAGTTTATTTTCATTTTTATTTAGATTTTTATTTAGTTTTTATTTTATTTTATTTTAAGTTTATTTTATTTTTATTTTTGGTTTAGTTTTTATTTTAATTAGGTTTTTTATTTTTTTCTTTAGTTTTTGTTTTTATTTATTTTATTTTAGTTTAACTTTTATTTTTATTTTTTTATTTTTAGGTTTAGGTTTTAGTTTATGTTTTTATTTTATTTTATTTATTTATTTTATTTTGGTTTAGGTTTATTTATTTATTTTTGTTAGGTTTTATTTAATTTAGGTTTAAGTGTTTAGCTTTTTAGAGTTCAGGGTTTAGGGTTAGTTTAGTGTTTAGGGTTTTGGGTTTGGGTTTTATGATTTAGGGTTTAGGGTTTAGCGTTAAGGGTTAAAGATTTAGAGTTAGCATATGGTTTAGTTTTAGTTAGGGTTTAGGGTTTAGGTTTTAAGGTTTAACGTTTTTAGGGTTTAGGGTTGAGGGTGGTAGGTTTAGGCTTATAGGTTTAGGGTTTAGGGTGTAGGGTCAGTTTTAGGATATAGTGTGTAGGGTTATTAAGTTTTTAGGGTTTAGGTTTTAGTGTTTAAGGTTTAGGTTTGGTTTAGTTTTAGGGTTTAGAGTTTAGATTTTAGGTTTAGGTTTTGGGTTTAGTTTAGGTTTAGGTTTAGGGTTTAGGTTTGGTTTAGTGTTTAGGAGGTTTAGGTTTTAGGTTTAGTTTATTTCAGTTTAGGGTTTAGTTTAGTGTTTAGTTTAGGTTTAGTATTGTTAGTTTAGGTTTGAGGTTCTGATTTAGGGTTTAAGTTTGGGTTTTGTGTTTTGGGTTTAGGGTTTTAGGGTTTTGGCTTTAGGGTTTAGGGTTGTAGGTTTAGGGTTTAGAATTTAGGGTTAGGGTTTTTTTTTTATAGTTTAGGGTTAGGGGTTTTTTAGGGTTTTAGGTTGAGGGTTTGGGGTTTAGGTTTTAGGTTTAGGGTTTAAGTTTTAGTTTAGGTTTTTTTTTAAATTTGTAAACTTGTATGTTTTTTGTTTTTTTTTATTTTATTTTAAGAATATAGGGTTTAGGGTTTTGGATTAGCTTAGGGCTTAGGGGTTTTTTTTAAATTAAGAAAACCAATAGTTTTAGGTTTTTTTAGTTTATTATTTATTTATTTTAGTTTATTTTATTTTTTATTCTTATTTAGGATTTATTTTTTATTTTTATTTAGTTTGGTTTATTTATTTTAGGTTTATTTTTTTTAGTTTATTTTTTAGGTTTAGGTTTAGGTTTAGGTTTATTTTTTAGTTTAGTTTTATTTTTATTTTATTTTTTAAGTTTAGGTTTTATTTAATATTTTTAGGTTTGCATTTTCTTTTTTTAGGTTTAGGTTTTAGTTTTTCTATTTTAAGTTTACTTTTATGTTTTATTTTTTTTGTTTAGGTTTATTTTTAGTATATTTTGTTTTATTTAGTGTTTAGGTTTAGGTTTTGTTTATTTTAGTTTAGTTTATTTTAAGGTTTTATTTATTTTAGTTTATTTTACTTTTTTTTAGTTTATGTTTTGGTTTAGGTTTAGTGTATATTAGCCTTAGGTTTAAGTTTTATTTATTTTAGTTTAGGTTTTGGTATATTTTATTTTTTTATTTTAATTATTTATCTATTTTAAAATTAAGTAAACTAGACGGCTTAGATTTATTTAGTTTATTTTTTATTTATTTTAGTTTATTTTTTTATTTAGGTTTATTTTTTATTTTTATTTAGTTTAGTTTATTTATTTCAGTTTTGGTTTTTTATTTTAGTTTATTTTTTAAGTTCAGGTTTATTTTTTAGCTGAGTTTTTTTTTTAAGTTTTGGTTTTATTTTTTATTTTTAGGTTTAGGTTTAGGTTTTTATCTAATTTTTTTTGGTTTTTATTTTAGGTTTTTATTCTAGGTTTATTTTTAGGTTTTATTTTTTAGTTTAGGTTTATGTTTATTTTTAATTTATTTTATTTTATTTACTTTAGGTTTAGGATTTGGTTTAGGTTTAGGTTTTCATTATTTTCTTTTAGTTTATTTTATTTTCGGTTTAGGTTTATTTTATTTTATTTATTTTAGGTTTTCATTTTTTCTCAAGTTTAGGGTTTAAAGTTCGGGGTTTATGGTTTAGGGTTTGGGGTTGTAGATTTTATGTTTTGGGGTTTAGTGTTTAGGGTTTAGGGTTAGGATTTTTTATTTGTTATTTTTTTATTTTTTATGTTAAGTAAACTAGTAGGTTTAGGTTTATTTAGTTTTTATTTATTTATTTTAGTTTATTTTACTTTTTTATTTAAATTTATTTTATTTTCATATTTACTTAAGTTTTTATTTAATTTAAATTTGATTTTATTTTAGGTGTAGTTTTTATTTTATTTAGGTTTTTTATTTTTTATTTATTTTTGGTTATTATTTATTTTATTTTAGTTTAGTTTTTATTTTTATTTTTTTCCTTTTTCTTTTTTAGGTTTAGGTTTATCTTTTAGTTTATGCTTTTATTTTATTTTATTTTATTTTGGTTTAGGTTTATTTATTTATTTTATTTTTAAGTTTTATTTAGTTTAGGTTTAAGTTTTTAGCTTTTAGTGTTTAGGGTTTCGGGTTAGTTTAGGATTTAGGGTTTAGGGTTTAGCGTTAGGAGTTAAGGGTTTAGGGTTGCAGGTTTAGGGTTACATGTTTAGGGTTCAGGGTTTAGGGTTTTTAGGTTTTTAGGGTTTAGGGTTTTGTGTTAAGTTTTATGGTTTAGGATTTAGGCATTAGTGTTTAGACTTTAGGGTTTAAAGTTTTGAGGGTTTAGGATTTAGGTTTTAGGATTACGATTTAGGGTTTAGGGTTTTATTGGTTTTTGGTTTAGGATTTTAGGTCTAGGTTATTGGTTTTTTTAGGGTATACGGTTTAAGGTTTAGGGTTTATGCTTTTGGTTTAGGGTTCAGGCTTTAGTTTATGTTTATTTTTAAATAAGTAAACTGGTAGGTTTTATTTTTTTTTAGTTTATTTTTTGGGTTTAGGGCTAGCTTAAGGATCAAGGTTTTTTTAAAATATAAAATTTAGTAAACTGGTAGGTTTAGATTTATTTTATTTATTTTGTTAATTTTTTATTTATTTTAGTTTATTTTGTTTTTTATTTTTATTTAGTTTGGTTTATTTATTTTAAGTTTATTTATTTTTGTTGTTTTTTTAGGTTTATGTTTATTTTTTAGTTTAGTTTTATTTTTTTTATTTTTAGATTTTAGTTTTATCTTTTATTTTTAGGTTTTGTTTTCTTTTTTTAGGTTTAGCTTTTACTTTTTTATTTTATTTTTATTTTCAAGTTTTATTTATTAGTTTAGGTTTAGGTTTATTTTTAGTTTATTTTGTTTTATTTAGTTTAGTTTTAGGATTAGGTTTAGTTCATTTTAGGTTTAGGTTTAGGTTTTATTTATTTAAGTTTAGGTTTTGGTTTATTTATTTTGTTTATTTATTTTATTTAGTTTAGGTTTAGGTTTATGTTTATTTTATTTTAGGTTTAGGTTTAAGTTTTATTTATTTTAGTTTAGTTCATTTTAGTTTAGGTTTAGATTTTATTTTGTTTATTTAAATTATTTATCTTTTTTTAAATTAAGTAAACTAGTGGATTTAGATTTAATTAGTTTATTTTATTTTTTTATTTTTATGTAGGTTCAATTTTATGTTTATTTAGTATAGTTTATATATTATAGATTTATTTATTTTTGTTTTGGTTTTTTATTTTTGTTTATTTTTTTAGGTTTAGGTTTTTTTTTAGTTGAGTTTTATTTTTATTTTTATTTTTTAGGTTTAGGTTTCATTTTTTTATTTTAGGTTTAGGTTTAGGACTTTATTTTATTTTTTAGGTTTAGGTTTTAGGTTTTTATTTTAGGTTTTATTTTTTAGTTTATTTTATTTTATTTAGTTTAGGTTTAGGTTTAGGTTTAGGTTATTTTAGGTTTATGTTTAGGTTTTATTTACTTTAGTTTATTTTGTTTTTGTTTAAGTTTAGGTTTATTTTATTTTTGTTTATTTTAGGTTTAGGTTTTTTTTTAGTTTAGGGTTTATGTTTTATTTTTTTATTATTTTTAGGTTTTTTTTTTAGATTTAGGTTTTTATTTTGTTTTTATTTTATTTTATTTTAGGTTTATTTTATTTTTATTTTACATTTAGTTTTCATTATGTTTAGGTTTATTCTATTTTTTTTATTTAGTCTAGGTTTTCATTTATTTTATTTTAGTTTTGTTTTTATTTATTTTATTTTATTTTTAGGGTTAGGTTTGGGTTTATTTTTTATTTTAGTTTTATTTTTACTTTATTTTTTAGGTTTAGGTTTTATTTTTTATTTTTAGGTTTAGGTTTTTTTTGGCTTAAATTTTAGGTTCTTATTTTAGGTTTATTTCTAAGTATTATTTCTAGTTTAAGTTTAGACTTATTTTTATTTTATTTTATTTTATTTTTTAGGTTTAGGTTTAAGTCTAGTTTATTTTAGTTTTAGGTTTAGGTTTTAATTATTTTAGTTTAGTTTATCTTAGTTTAGGTTTATTTTATTTTTATTTTATGTATATGTTTTTTTACTAGTTTAAGGTTTATGTTTTATTTTTAGGTTTATTTTTTAGGTTAAAGTTTTTATTTAGGGTTAGCTTAGGATTTAGGGTTAGTTTTGGATGTCGGGATTAGGCTTTAGGATTTATGGTTTTTAAGGTTTAGGATTTATGGTTTAAGGTTAGTTTAGGGTTTAGGGTTTAGGGTTTAGGATTTAGGGTTTTTTATTTAGGGTTTAGGGTTTAGGTTTAGGGTGTATGGTTAGTTTAGGGTTTAGGATTTAGGGTATAGTGTTGTAGGTTTAGGGTTATAGGTTTAGTGTTCAAGGTTTAGGGTTTAGGGTTTAAGGTTTTTAGGTTTTCAGGGTTTAGGGTATAGTGTTTAAGATTTAAGGATTAGGGCTTAGGGTTTATGGTTTTAGGGTTTAGGGATTTTGGTTTTAGGGTTTAGGGTTTAGTGTTTAGGCTTTAGGGTTTAGGGTTTTTAGGAATTAAGGTTTAGGGTTTACAATTTAGAGTTTATGATTTAGGGTTTTGGGTTTTGGGTTTTCGATTTGGTGTTCAAGGTTTAGGATTTTGGGTTTAAGGTTTAGATTTGTAGGTTTAGGGTTTAGGGTTTAAGGTTTAGGGCTTAAGGTTAGGGTTTTTTTAATGGTGTAGTTTTATGGTTTAGGTTTTTGGTTTAGTTTTCAAATTTTAGTTTTGGTTTATTTTTAAATTAAATAAACCAGTAGTTTTTGGTTTTATTTAGCTTATTTTTAGGATTTTTAAATTTTTTTTTAAAATTAAGTAAACAATTAGGTTTATGTTTATTTAGTTTATATTTTAGGTTTTTTTTGGTTTTTTTTATTTTTAATTAGTTTAATTTATTTATTTTAATTTTATTTATTTTTTAGGTTTAACTTTAGGTTTTGGTTTATGTTTAGTTTAGTTTTATTTTTATTTTATTTTTTAGGTTTAGGTTTTATTTTTAATTTTTGGGTTTTGGTTTAGGGTTTTTTTTAGGTTTTCATTTTAGGTAATTATTTTAGGATTATTTTTAGGTATTATTTTTTAGTTTAGGTGTAGGTTTTTTTAGTTTATTTTATTTTATTTAGTTTAGGTTTAGGTTTAGTTTTTGGTTTTATTTATTATAGATAAGTTTATCTTAGTTTAGGCTTATTTTATTTCTATTTTAGGTTTAGGCTTTTTTTTGAGGTTTAGGTTTTATTTTTTATTTATTCTTAGGTTTATTTTTTAAGTTTAGGTTTTTATTTTAGTTTTATTTTATTTAATTTTAGGTTTATTTTATTTTTATTTTGGGTTTACTTTTTATTTTATTTAGCTTTTTTATTTTTTTAGTTTAGTTTAAGTTTTTATTTTAATTTATTTTAGTTTAATTTTTATTTATATCTTATTTAATTTTTATTTTTAGGGTTTAGGTTTTAGTTCAAGTTTTTATTTTATTTTATTTTTTAGGCTTAGGTTTAGGGTTTAAGGTTTAGTGTATAGGGTTTAGGGCATATGATTTGGGATTTAGGGTTTAGGGTTTATGATTTGGGGTTTTGGGTTTTTTAATGTTTAGGGTTTGGGGTTTAGGGTTTTAGAGTTTAGGGTTTAGAGTTTTAGGGTTTAGGGTTTAGGGTTTAAGGTTTAGGGTTTATGATTTATTGGGTTTGCTGTTTAAGGTTTAGATTTTAGGTTTAGGGTTTAAGGTTTTTGGATATTTTTTTAAAAGGGAATAAATTCAGATCTAACATTTCTTCTTTTCAATTTCATCAACCACGTAACACACCAAGTTTTCTACTATAGAAGTGATGAAATAGATAAAAAATGAGCACACATAGAGAAAATCAAAATCCTTATATAGCTAGAACCATCTTTACTGTAAAGACAAAGTTCTATAAGTAGTAGATATGATCGACCGTTCTTTAGTTTCTATGGTTCCTATCAGAACCACCCCGGCCTCTCGAGTGGTAGGATCCACCATCATATCCTGATCTCTCCCTCCGCCTCCACCAAGATTGTAACTTCTATCATTCCTCTTGCCTCCATAACCACCATTGCTCTGACCACCACCTCCATATCCACCAGCACCTCTAGATCCCCCACCAAAATTGTGATAAGCTTTGCCTTTTCCAGTTAGAACTTATGAGCTTGGTTGAGGTTTAGGGTTTAGGGATTTTAGGGTTTAGGGTTTAGGGTTTAGAGTTTAGGGTTTATGGTTGTAGGTTTAGAGTTGTAAGTTTAGGGTTTGCGGTTTAGGGTTAGTTTTCGAGTTTAGGGATTCGGGTTTAGGGTTAAGGATTTAGGGTATTTTTATTTTATCTTTTTTAAATTAAGTGAACCAATAGGTTTAGGTTTATTTAGTTTACTTAGTTTATTTATTTTAGTTTATTTTATTTTTATTTTTATTTAAGTTTACTTTTTTATTTTTATTTAATTTATTTAATTTATTTTTGGTTTATTTATTTTTGTTTAGCTATTTTATTTTAGATTATTTTTTAGGTTTAGGTTTAGGTTTATTTTTTTAGTTTTTTTTTATTTTCTTTTTTAGGTTTATGTTTTTAGGTTTTAATGGTTTAGGGTTTAGAGTTTGTGGTTTAGGGTTTAGGGTTTAGGGTTTAGGGTTTAGGGTTTTAGGGTTTAGGGTTAGGGTTTTGGGTTTAAATTTTAGGGTTTAGTGTTTATGCTTTAGAGTTTTGGGTCTTTAGGGTTTAGGGTTTAGGGTTTAGGGTTTAGGGTTTAGGTTTTACATTTTAGGATTTTGGGTTTAGTGTTTAGGGTTTTGGGTTTATTTTAAGGTTTAGGATTTAGGGTTATAGTTTTTTTATTTCTTATTTTTAAAGTTTAGGGTTTAGGGTTTAGGTTTTAAGTTTAGGTTAAAGTTCTAGTTAGGTTTTTATTTTATTTTATTTATTTTAATTTTTTTAGGTTTAGGCTCTTTTATTTATTTTATTTTTAAAATTTATTTAATTTAGGTTTAGGTTTTTAGGTTTTAAGGTTTTTAGGGTTTAGCGTTTAGGGTTTAAGATTTTAGGGTTTAGGCTTTTAAAGTTTAGGGTTTCGGGTTAGGGTTTAGGGTTTAGGGTTTAGGGTTTAGTCTTTACGCTTTAGGGTTTTAGGTTTTTAAGGTTTAGTGTTTAGGGTTTAAGGTTTAGGGTTAGGATTGTTGGTTTAGTGTTTAGGGTTTAGGGTCTAAGTTTAGTTTTATGTTTTAGAGTTTAGGGTTTAGGGTTTAGGGTTTAGGATTTAGGGTTTAGGATTTAGGGTTTAGGGTTTAGGGTTTAAGGTTTTTTAAAATTAAGTAAACTGGTAGGTTTAGGTTTATTTAGCTTATCTATTTTATTTTTTATTTATTTTAGTTTATTTTATTTTTATTTTTATTTAGGTTTATTTTTTTATTTTTATTTAGTTTAGTTTATTTATTTTATGTTTATTTATTTTAGTTTAGGTGTTTTTACTTTAGTCTATTTTTTAGGTTTATGTTTATTTTTTAGTTAGTTTTATTCTTATTTTATTTTTTAGGTTTAGGTTTTATTTTTTATTTTTAGGTTTAGGTTTAGGTTTTTATTTTATTTTCTTAGGTTTAGGTTTTAAGTTTTATTTTTAGGTTTTTTTTTAAAGTTTAGGTTTAGGTTTATTTTAGTTTATATTATTTAATTTAATTTGGGGTTTAGGTTTAGTTTCTTTAGGTTTAGGTTTTAATTATTTTAGTTTAGGTTTATGTTTATTTTATTTTATTTATTTTAGGTTTAGGTTTTATTTTTTATTTATTTTTAGGTTCATTTTTTAGGTTTAGGTTTTTATTTAATTTTTATTTTATTTAGGCTTTTGTGCCACCATTCTTCAAGATCTTTGATAATAGTGAGAACTCACAATAACACATTGCATACTTTAGAGCCAACTGTTGCAATGCTAGTAGTAGCAACGCACTCCTCTTCCGCCTTTTCATTAGGAGTCTGTTAGGTGTTGCATTTGATTGGTACACTGAATTGCCCAATAGTTCGGTGAATACTTTTGTTGAGTTGGAGCAACTCTTTATCAAGAGATTAGCTGGAGCTCAACAAAGGGTGATTATAGGCGAACTCATTATAGAAAAATAGAAACTTAACGAGTCTATTGGTTATTATAATCTCAGGTGGCACAACCTGAGCATGAAATGCTAACCACAGCTATCCGAATAGCATGCCATTGAGATTCTTCTCAAGAATATCTATGGCCCAATTGCCTTCATGCTTAAGGGGTTTACCATCAAAACATTCGAGAAATTAATCAATAAGGCAGCTAGCTTACAAGAGGAAGCCAAATAGTTGCCCTTTCCTGACCAATCATCTAAGCCGAAGTAGTAGAAGGTGTTTGAGAAGAATCCAAGGATAGTTGTGTCAGTGGACAGAGGGAAGCAACCAGCCAGAGTGCAGTATGAGAGTCTACGAGTTTAGTAGCCTCCTCTGCCACCTCCTCTTCCACCACATCGGCCATCATACCAACCACTACAGCTGCCACATGGACCATTTCCACCACCTCATCATCCTACCCAGTAGCGATATTCATATCCATTGCCAGGTAGGTACTTTCCACTTACTCTTGCCAATAGATTGAATAAGCCAAATTCATTCAAAAGTGATTTAGCTAGGAAAATATTTAATAATCTCTTAAAGAAACTTGACTTTCAGTTACCAGAGCCTAAGAGGCCGGAGGAAGCGAGCAAGAGTGATGATCCTAGCTATTGCCCTACCACTGCATGTTAGGCCATGTCTTAGAGGATTATATCACTTTTAAGGATAAGCTTGAGTGTAGCTACAAATTGGGAGTCA
The DNA here is from genome assembly GCA_021442155.1 of Cymbidium sinense. Taxonomy (NCBI): domain Eukaryota; kingdom Viridiplantae; phylum Streptophyta; class Magnoliopsida; order Asparagales; family Orchidaceae; genus Cymbidium; species Cymbidium sinense. The sequence goes on along the minus strand of CM038214.1, from coordinate 258,083,601 downwards.
TAGTTATCCTAAGGAATACTTATTAGAATAACTATCCAGTTCTGTTAGAGTAATCTTTGGGGATACTTGTGATCTTCTTAAGACTAAAGAAGGTTATGATATCTCCCTATCCCAAACCTCTAAGAAGTTCATTTCTAAGATCAAGAAGCTTTCTTTGTAGGTGCTTGAAATAGCTCAAACCACCAACACCACAAAAGGTTTGGTAGTTACAAAGGACAGCTCAGGGAGGGTAATAGCTTAGCAGCAGCAGCAGCTCAACATACTTGTCCGAGATAGTCTAGTAGAGTAGCCACCATCTGAGTCTAGTACTCCCTCCACTGTTGTAGCTACCACCTCTTCTGCTAGCTCCTCTTCTACTGGCAGGAGCATTGTATCTGCGGATAAGGGCACTAAATCCTTACTCCATTTACCTTACTATATTTCTATCATGTACCTCCACCCAAAAAGAAATTAATGAAGAAAGCTGATTCTACTTATATATTATCCACTTTTGATGCTCTTGATTTTATCCCTATTAAAAGCTCTCCGAGTCTAAATAAAAATAATAGCTCTAGTAGTTCTGATCATTTCCATTCTTATTTAGAGTCAGACTATCATTCTCTAAATCAATCAGGTTCACCTCTTGAGATTGACTTGGAGTTACCTGACTCTAACGATCTTATAGGAGAAGGCTGCGATAAGAAGGTAGAACTTTTCACAATATCATCATTCCAAGAAGTCACTAAAGTCGATCTACGGAGTGGCAAAGTTCTACCCCCTAGGGTAGCACCTCAGGATAAGAGTAAGCAAGTCACTGGTTCCAGTGAGCAGATAGTCCCTCTACAGGATGGTCCATCCAAGGATATGCTTATGGAGGACCAAGCTATAGTTGTTCATAATGTCCTAGCTCACCTAAGTTAAGCTTATATGATGCCCTTGTCTTATCCAAATGGGATGAGGAAATCTCTAATTAAGGCCTTTCTTGATCTAGAGATATGCTTAGCTCTGCTAACCGCTACTAAAGCGGAGGCATGCCACTCGAAGGACATCTTAGGAGTTACATTTAGCGATGAAGACTTACTTTTAGGGACGACCAAGCACACCTACCTATTTACATTACAATGGATGTTGGAAAATATAAGCTATCCAGAGTTCTGGTTGACCCAGGTGTACCAGTCAACATTATGAGTAAGAACCCTTGCCTACTTGAGGATCGACATCTCCAAAATCCAAAAATAAATGATGATGTTGAGAGGATTCAATGAACTAGATGAGAGGGCCTTGTGGTGTTTCTTTTTGGATGTATGGGGGAAGGGGATTTTTAGGTGATGAACATTGAGTGCGATGTACTATCTCGAAAGATAGAGGCATCACCCTACAATGGACCTAATCACATAATAAGGACTCCTAAAGCATGATGGGTTTTGAAATGTACCAGAGATTTTTCCCCTACTTTATATGGATGAATAAAATAGGGTTTCTATTAAACTAGGTTCTTAAGTTCCCTATGGAAGCAAGCATCCATAGTTAATTACATCTTAAGAAATCAAATTTCATAAGAATACTCTTGATTAAAGGAGACAATTATCATCTCCAAAGATTTCAAGGTTAGACTATCAAAATGGTTGTATTTGGAAAATAAATTGGTAAAGTTCAAAGTGAAGACTTATTTTTGGTATCCAATTGAAATAAGTAGGAAATACTCATGATACTAGGAAGCCTAGTGAGCATTCCAATATATCCTATGGTTGGGCTTTATAATTTTGAAGTTGAAGAGATTTATATATTTTGAGTTGAAATTTAATTAGATTACAAAGGCTTATAATCCACCAACACAAGGTTGTGGGAATGCCTAAGAGGAGAGGATTTATGGGGAGCTTTAGTATGAGCTAAAGCACTACCTAAATCTAAGCGATAGGTGGACATAAGGGTTTACCTCCATAAGAGAGAATAAATTATCAGACTTATAACCACACAGGTGGCGCCAACTAACTCCTCCTATGATTTTAAAACCATATAGTTTGGTCTTATGAATTGCAAGATAGCTAGGGTAGTAATTTAATTAGAAAGAGACTAAAGTCTTAAACACACTCCCTAAGAGACTAGAGCATTAGTGGTATGAGCATATGACTTAATCTATAGATGTAACATCTTTTCAAATTTTATTTCATTTTAGGCACATCATTTTGATAGAGGATTTAATATTTCTTATGTCTAAATGCATGATGAAATAGGTTATGGGTCAAATCATCTATAATAAGGTGTTCCCCACCATAAGGGATGCCCTCACATGTCAAGCAATCTTTTATCATGCAAAGATGGAGTCCTTCAGTTCAAGAGAAAAGAATATGCATGCATGATGTGAAACATACAACCATACAACTAAGGGGTTGTTAAATATTTTAATTATCTTATTTATGTCTTAGGCTTTATGATGGGGTTATGAGTTGTTTAAAATTTAGTTATGAGTGATTAGTTGGGTAGAAAAGTTATTTTTATCCTAAGAGCCTAATCGTATCCAAGCCACACATTAAAGCATCAATCATTTAAGAAACTATGAAAAGCATGTCATCCTAATGCACAATGTAAACATAACATCAAATAATTATATAAACTATCATAAAAGAATAAAAGGCCAGTGTGGTCAGGTACCGTCGTACAACCCGAAGAGAGAAAAGATGGGTAACTGAGATCTACCCCAACATAACCTAGAATATGAAAGAATAATTATAATGGTATTAAATGTTGTGTGGATCTTATTTCTTCATTTCTACATTTTTGATTTTGTTCCTTCTTTGATTTGGATGGTGCTTGCTTCAAAGGCATCACGGGGCACCCCTGCATAAAGCTTTTTGGCCATTGGTCATCCTAATCCCCCATAGCACTAATCCTAATTCCTATTACAAAAATTACATTTATATAAGAAAAGTAAATCTAACGACACCTGCAAAATAGAGGTTAGCTAAATATACATATAATCCCAAGCAGTTGTATTTATAATTTTGACTTAGCACCTTAGACATGGGTAACTAAGCCCACCTATCATAACTTGGATTATGTTTAAGGATTTAAGAAACCTGCAAAAAGAGCATTCACATTTATTTGTAAGCATCCCTTTAGCATAATCCCTACAGAAAATATGATTAGTCTAATATTGGCCTATCATCCAATCTATGAAGCATACACCCTAACATCCAATAAAAAATAATACATCATAAAATAGAACATACATCACATCATACACCATCCTAACTTATAACTAATTCTAATTTTTGTAATCTTGTGTGGTAAGTCTTGCTTGGCATTAGTGTTGTATTTTTTAAGTGTAGAAGGATTCAATTTAACATGAATGGTTGATTTCGCTTGAAGTAGTTTAATTGATTTGAGACTTTTAATTTATGTTTTCTATTTCATTTGATTACACTTAGCAACTAAGTGTTATAAAGAGAGGAAAAGAGTATTGCCCTCTTTCATCCCTACCTTAAGTCACTTTCTAAAGTATATTATTTTGATTTAGTTCTCTTTAGTGAAGGCCTTATTAAATGATTTAATTAATCCTAAGTATATGTTCACTTTAAATAATCCTATTCAAAATGAAAGGCATCTTAAGATTAATTTAATTGAATTATACCAAATGACATATATTAAATCATTCCTTTCCATCACATGTAACATGCATATGATTTAATCCTAAGTGTATCTATACATGAAACATATTTTAGCACACTTTAATATGAATGTATGTGTATGTTTAGACTTTATATTTTATTTGATTGAATTATTTAAACATATTAATTTAAAACTTTATCCAATTTCTTATGCAAAAAGAACTTAAGAATGAAATTAAATAGGCATGTGTCGTTGTTAAACTAGGGAAGTGAGGTAATCAAATGAACTCCTTGGAGCTAGCTAAAGTCTCATATTTTTGGGATGTCCAGACTATATACTTACTTTTTTTGGACACACAAGGATGTACACATAATTGAGGGAAAGAAAACCATGTGAAGATTGTATTTATTTTTTATTGAATCATATATATATATATATATATATATATATATATATATATATATATATATATATATATTAATTAAAGCTCTATCCAAATTCTAATATTGAAATACATAAGAATGAAATCAAATGGGTATGTGTCGTTATTAAGCCAGGGAAGTGAGGCAATCAAATGACCTTTTTGAGACTAGCTAAAGCCTCATGTTCTCGAGATGTCCAGACTATATACCCATTACCATTCAATCTTATATAAATCAACACATGAATAGAGGAAAGAGAACTCAACATTCATACACTTAAGCTATAAGCACATCCATTTCTTATGTATTTATAACCAGCATCATAACACATATTATTATTCATTTATAAGCTTTTGAAAAATACATTTGGATTTAATGGTGATAACAACAATGCATATATTAAATTAAATCAACATATGCAAGCTTACATAATGGAAATCTATTTTACTTTACTTTATTTTGAAAAAATGGATGCATGAATTTAATTCACATACCAAATTTAACATGATTGGAAAGAGGACAATCAAATATAAGCATGTGATTCATTCAGCCAAACTAGTTCTTAAGGACAATCAAATCAAATAAGATTATTTAAACCTAACCAAAGCTTCTTTATTAATTAAGTTCTGGATTTGATTTGATTTAAAGAGGAGAAGAGAGATCATCACTTTCTATTTTAAACCCATTCTCACATTAGTGATTTTATTTAAGTTAAGGAAATGTAATTAAGTTAATTTTATGGGCTAATTAAGTTGAACCCTTAATTAGATGAATTAATTACCCTTACCTATGTCACCTTAAAGTAATTAACTAAATAATTATGAGCCAACATGATATGCATGCAAAATAAACTTGTAATGATCCTAGGAAATAAAAGGGGCCTAATGCAATTGGCTCATGATTAATAGTGAACACTTTTTTTCTTCTTGTAAATAGTTTTATAACCATGCCCCTTCTCTAAAATGTCTCCATCCAAAAATGAATCAGTATTGTTATTAAAGGCATGGGGATCAACAAAAGCTATCAATTTCAAAGAAGAGCATTCAAAATCATCCACAACATTAGACAAAGGAAATCAAAAATAGTATGCATTTCAGAATCAAAAGTGAAAGAAGTAAAAACAACTTTATTAAGAAGACAATTATCTATATTTTCACCTTCCAACAAAATTTGAAGGGTGTCCTCCCTATCTTCATTCATTAAAGAAGCAAAAGAAGCAGAATCCTGATTTTCAGTACAATCTTCATGTAAAGGATTAAAATAAGATTCAAATCCCTTAGAAACATATAGCATATTACCAAAATTCTGAATAGAATTATCAGCCATAGAAAAACCAACATTTTGAACTAAAATAGAACTATTCACAATGAGAGAATTGTCACAGCTATCTAAATCTTATTATTTTAAAAGAAGGATTGCCAATATTAATAAGATTATTAGGACCAAAAATTAAAATATCAAAAATAAGAAGATTCTTTTCACCACCATTCTCAATCAAAGAAGGCAAAGAAATTATCTCTTTCTTGTGATCTAAAGTAGACATAAGAGAAAGAGAAATAATATCCAATTGATTGGAAGAGATGGTGCTAGCATCAATAATATTCGATCCATCATGAAAGGACTTATGCATAACATCCAAACCATTAGAATCATTAACCACGACCTCTAAAGTATTCCCTTTAACAGAATCTTTGAAAGAAACACTTAGATCCTGATTATTAGTTAAAACATTTTCAGAAAAACCAAAATTGCCTTTCGCATTAGACAAATCATTAATAGGTAAAACTTTTTCAGAAGATTCAGAAATCTGGTTTTGCAAAACATCAGAATTTTGAAAAGTAGATTTTCTTTATTCAACTTGAGAGAATCATCATTTTTTCAACCATTGAATTCTTACTGGTGATTTTTTTCTTAAGAGAGGGATGAGCAATAAAGCATTCAAAAATTTCATGCCCATGAATCTTACAATGATTACAAAAAAATGGGAAACTTGTCAAAAACAACTTTCTAAAAATAATCACATTTCTCTGAACCCAACCAAATTTCATTCGGATATTGTTTAGTAATTTCAATCTCTACAAGAATTCTAGCAACAGACGGTCTAGAAGAAGCAGCTGTTGCTTGATCAACTTACAAAGGCTGACAAAAAATTAACCCAATAGCATAAAGAATTTGATGATTAAATAGATGAATATGTAAGTTAGGTAAATAAATCCAAAGGGAACAATAGGAGACTCTTCATTAACATCAAGGCATCCACTTCAGAATACGCATTTGATAATTAAAAACATAATAAAAACTCATAGAAAAAATTATTCTGTAATCAAGGTCATTAGAAAGTTTAATCAGAACATGCCCTGGATCAGTCAGCCTAATAGAAAATGAACCATATAAATTTAAGCTATTAAAAAAAGAATGAATATCTTCCATCTTTGGCCAAAAGGCTCAGCTAATCTTTCAATATCCTCATCTAAAATCATAATTATCGGAGTACCTTTAAAAGTTGTATGAAGAAAATTGAAAGGAGGCTCGATGGAGGAATTCTTATAGGCTAAAGCCTTTTTGAAAGATTTAGTAATAGTGGGTAATTTAGAGGAAGGATTACACAAAAATTCTAATGCCCTAGTGGGATCCACTTGCACATGGGATTTATGCCATGGATTTGAAGAAGCTGATTCCATGAGTCACATCATCATGACAAGAACATGTCGAGATCAACCCAAAGCTGATAATTTATAGGGAAACCATGAGAGAAATCACTCAAAAACTCACCAAGAATGCGAGAGATCTCGAAATCGCTCAATAAGAGGGTTTAGTTTCATTTTAAGTTTTAGGTTTTAGGTTTAGTTTTTATTAGTTATTATTAGATTTTATTAGTTTTAGGTTATTATTAGTTTATTATTAGTATTATGTTTAGTTTAGTTTTATTAGTTTTAGTTTTAGTTATTAGTATTTTAGGTTAGTTTAAGGGGGAGGGGGGAGTGTTTAGGTTTAGTTAATTAGTTTATTTAGTTAGTTTGTTTATTTGGGTTTTCTTTATTTTAGTTTATTTATTAATTTTTATTAGTTAGTTTAGTTATTATTAGTTAATTAATTATTTATTTAGTTTAGTTAGTTATTATTGCTAGTTTATGGTTTTATTATTATTGAGGTTTTAGTTAGTTTTAGTTAATGGTTTAGTTTTCTTAGTTTAGTTTTGTTAGTTTATTTATTAGTTTATTAGTTTAGTTTATTAATTTTATTAATTTAGCTATGGGTTTAGGTTTATTAGTTTATTATTATTAGTTTTTTAGATTAGTTTATGGATTAGTTTTTTATTAGGGATTATTAGTTATTTATTGTTTATTATTATTATTTATTTAGTTAGTTCATTTTTTATTAGTTTTGTTTTAGATTATTTATTTAGTTTATTATTATTATTATTAGTTTATGTATATTATTATAAGTCTTTTATTAATATTTAGTTTATTTATTTAGTTAGGGTTTAGGGTTTAGTTATTTAGTTATTTATTAGTTAGTTTATTATTATTAGTTTTATTATTATTATTAGTTTAGTTAGTTGGTTATTAGTTATTTTCTTACTAACTTGTTGTTAGTTTAGTTATTGGTAGTTAGTTTTATTATTATTAGTTTATTTATTAGGTTTATTAGTTTAGTTATTTAGCATATTTATTTATTTAGTTTTTTTACTTAGTTATTAGTTTATTATGTTATTATTAGTTAGTTGTTATTAATTTTTTTAGTTTGGTGTTCTATTATTAGTTTATAACTAGTTATCAGTTAGTTTATTAGGTTTAGTTATTTTCATGTTTATTTATTAGTTAGTTTTTATTAATTATTAGTTTAGGTTTTAGTTTTAGTTAGTTATTTAGTTATTTATTATTAGTTATTATTATTAGTTTATTAGTTTAGTTTTAGTGTTTATTATTTATTCGAATTTAGATTTATTTATTAATTAGTTTAGTTTATTTAGTTAGTTTGTTTATTATTTTATCACTTTATTAGTTAGTTAATTATTTATTTAGTGTAGTTAGTTATTATTATGAGTTTATGGTTTTATTTTTTTTAGGTTTAAGTTAGTTTAGTTAGTGGTTTAATTTTATTAGTTTAGTTTTGTTAGTTTATTTATTCGTTTATTAGCTTAGTTATGGGTTTAGGTTTATTAGTTTATTATTATTAGTTTTTTAGTTTAGTTTAAGATTTAGTTTTCTATTAGTTATTATTAGTTATTTATTTATTATTATTATTATTAGTTTAGTTAGTTGGTTTGTTATTAGTTTTATTTTAGATTAGTTTTTTTCTTAGTTTTCATTTATTATTATTAATTTTATTATTATTATTTAGTTTATTTATTTAGCTAGGGTTTACGGTATAGTTATTTATTTATTTATTAATTAGTTAATTATTTGTTTTATTATTATTAGTTTATTAGTTTAGTTAGTTAGTTATTAATTATTATTAGTTTTTATTAGTTTACTTATTGTTAGTTAGTTTTATTATTATTATTACTAGTTTATCAGTTTATAATTAGTTAGTTATTATTAATTTTTTAGTTAAGCATTTTATTATTAGTTTCTTATTAGTTATTAGTTATTTTATAAGGTTTAGTTATTATTATGTTTATTTATTAGTTAGTTTTTATGGCTTATTAGTTTAGGTTTAGGGTTTAGTTATAGTTAGTTTTTTAGTTATTTATTATTAGTTATTATAATTAGTTTATTAGTTTATTTTTAGTGTTTATTATTTATTGGGGTTTAGGTTAATTTATTAATTAGTTTAGTCTTATTAGTTTAATTTTTTGTTAGTTAGTTTATTAGTTTATTAGTTATTCATTTTAGGTAATTAGTTATTTATTATTAGTTCTAGTTTTATTAGTTTTATTGAGTTTATTATTCATTTTAATTTTTTATTAGTTATTATTAGTTTTATTAGTTTATTAGGTTTTATTATTTTATTATTAGTTAGTTTTAGTTTAGTTTCATTATTAGTTAATTAGTTTTTTTTGTTATGGTTTAGATATTATTATTAGTTTTATTAGTTCAGTTATTAATTATTTTAGTTTAGTTTAATTTATTATTTTTAGTTTTATTATTATTAGTTTTATTAGTTTAGGTTTAGGGTTTGATGTTTAGTTTATTTAGTTTTACTATTATTATTAGTTTTAATTAATATTATTATTAGTTTATTAGTTTTAGTTAGTTTAGTTATTAGTTATTTATTTAGTTAGTTTAGTTATTATTATTTTACTATTATGAGTTTGTTATTATTGGTTAATTTTTATTTAGTTTATTATTATTTATTAGTTTAGTTAGTTTAGTGTTTAGTTTAGTTTAGTTTTATTTATTTATTATTTAGTTTATTATTAATTTTAGTTTAGTTATTACTATTTATTTATTATTTAGTTTATTTAGTTTTATTATTATATAGTGTTTTTTAGTTATTATTATTTTTTAGTTTAGTTTATTTTTTATTATTATTAGTTATTAGTTTATTAGTTTAGTTAGTTTTATTAGCTTATTATTATTAATTAGTTTCTTAGTTTGTTTATTATTATTTGGATTAGTTTATTTATTTAGGTTTTATTTATTATTTAGTTTATTTTTAGGTTAGTTTTTTATTATTATTAGTTTAATTATTAATTTTATTTAGTTTAGTTTATTATATATATATATAGTTTAGTTTATTATTATTTTATTAGTTTAGTGTTATTTGTTATTAGTTATTTAGTTTTAGTTTATTAGTTTTTTAATTTTACTATTAGTTTTAATTATTATTATTTAGTTAATTTATTATTAGGTATAGTAAGTTTATTAGTTAGTTTATTAGTTAGTTTAGTTATTAGTTTTATTTATTAGATAGTTAGTTATTATTAGTTATTTATTAGTTATTTAGTTAGTTTCTTAGTTTTAGTTTAGTTAGTTTAGTTATTAGTTTATTTATTGGGTTTAGTTTTGTTAGGCTAAATAAGTTTAGGGTTTAAGTTTATTAGTTAGTTATTTATAAGGGTTTAGGGTTAGTGTTAAGGTTAAGGTTTAGGGTTTAGGGTCAAGCTTAATGTTTAGGGTTTAGGGTTTGGGTTTTTTAGGGTTTAGGGTTTAGGGTTTTATGTTTAGTGTTATAGTTTTAGGGTTAAGGATTTAGGGATTATTGTTTCCATAAAGAAAAAAAAATTAAGTAAACTAATAGGTTTAGCTTTATTAAGTTTATTTTTTATTTATTTTAGTTTCTTTTATTTTTTTATTTAGGTTTTTTTATTTAGTTTTGTTTTTTTTTATTTTAGGTTTTTTTATTTAAGTTTAGGTTTTTTATTTTACTTTGTTTTTTAGGTTTAGGTTTATTTCTAAGTTCAATTTTATTTTTATTTTATTTTTAGGTTTAGGTTCAATTTTTAATTTTAGGTTTAGGTTTAATTTTTTATTTTATTTTTGTATGTTAAGGGTTTAGGTTTTTATTTTAGGTTTATTTTTAAGTTTTATCTTTTTTAGTTTAGGTTTAGGTTTATTTTTAGGTTATTTTATTTTGTTTAATTAAGGTTTAGGTTTAGGTTTAGTTTTTTTAGGTTTAGGTTCAGGTTTTATTTATTTTAGTTTCATTTATTTTAGTTTAGGTTTAGGTTTATTTTATTTTGTTTATTTTATTTTTATATTAGGTTTAGGTTTTTACATTAGTTTAGGGTTTAGGTTTTATTTTTTATTTATTTTTAGGTTTTATTTTTAGGTTTATTTTTTATGTTTAGGTTTTGTTAGCTTTTATTTTATTTTATTTTAGATTTATTTTATTTTTATTCTACGTTTAGTTTATATTTTATTTAGTTTTTTATTCTTAAGTTTATTTAATTTTTTAGTTTAGTTTATATTTTTATATATTTTATTTTATTTATATTTATATTTTTTTAATTTATTTTATTTTTAGTTTTTGGTTTTTATTTTATTTTTTTATTTTATTTAGCTTTAGATTTTTTTAGGTTTAATTTAGTTTAGGTTTAAGTGTTTAGGTTTTTAGGGTTCACGGTTTATGGTTGAGGATTTAGGGTTTTAGGGTTTAAGGTTTTCGGGTTTAGGGTTTAAGGTTATGGTTTAGGATTAAGGGTTTAATGTTAGGTTTTAGGGTTTAGGGTTTAGTGTTTAGGATAACAAGTTTTAGGTTAATTTGGATTAGGGTAGTTTAGCAGTTTTAGGATTAGTTTAGGTTTAGGGTTTAGTGTTTTAGGATTTTATGGTTTAGGGTTTAGGGTTTAGGGTTTAGGGTTTAAGGTTAGGGTTAGAGTTTAGGGGTAGGGTTTAGGGTTTAGGGTTTAGGGTTTAAGGTTTAGGGTTTATAGTTTAGGGTTTAAGGTTAGTTTAGGGTTTAGGGTTTTTTAGGGTTTAGGGTTTAGGGTTTAGGTAGTATTTTTTAAAAAATTAAGGAAACCAGTAAGTTTACATTTATTTAGTTTGTTATTTATTTATTTTAGTTTTTTTTATTTTTTATTTTCATTTAGGTTTATTTTTTTATTTAGTTTAGTTTTTTATTTTAGGTTTATATATTATAGTTTAGGTTTTTTATTTTAGTTTATTTTTTAGGTTTTGGTTTAGGTTTATGTTTATTTTTTAGTTTAGTTTTCTTTTTATTTTATTTTTTAGGTTAAGGTTTTATTTTAAGTTTTTTGGTTTAGGTTTAGGTTTTTTTCTTTTTTTGTTTACGTTTTAGGTTTTTATTTTAGTGTTGTTTTTAAGTTTTATTTTTTAGTTTAGGTTTAGGTTTATTTTTAGTTTATTTTATTTTATTTATTTTATGGTTTAAATTTAGTTTATTTTAGGTTTTATTTATTTTAATTTAGGTTTAGGTTTATTTTATTTTAAATATTTTAGGTTTATTTTTTTAGTTTAGGTTAGGTTTTATTTTTATTTATTTTGGTTTATTTTAGCTTTATTTTTTATGTCTAGGTTTTTATTTTGTTTTTATTTTATTTTTTTAGGTTTATTTTATTTTTATTTTACGTTTAGTACTTATTTTATTTAGATTTTTTTTATTTTTAGGTTTATATTTTTTAGTTTAGTTTAGGCTTTTATTAATTTTATTTTATTTTAATTTGAATTTTTTATTTTATTTTATTTTTAGGTTTAGGTTTATTAAGTTTATTTTTTATTTATTTTATTTTCTTTTATTTTTTTTATTTAGGTTTTTTTATTTAGTTTGGATTTTTTTTATTTTAGGTTTTTTTTATTTGAGTTTAGGTTTTTTATTTTACTTTGTTTTTTAGGTTTAGGTTTATTTCTAAGTTGAATTTTATTTTTGTTTTAATTTTAGGTTTAGGTTCAATTTTTAATTTTAGGTTTAGGTTTAAGTTTTTATTTTATTTTTCATGTTTAGGTTTTAGGTTTTTATTTTAGGTTTATTTTTAAGTTTTATCTTTTTTAGTTTAGGTTTAGGTTTATTTTTAGTTTATTTTATTTTGTTTACTTTAGGTTTAGGTTTAGGTTTAGTCTTTTTATGTTTAGGTTCAAGTTTTATTTATTTTAGTTTAGTTTATTTTAGTTTAGGTTTAGGTTTATTTTATTTTGTTTATTTTATTTTTATATTATGTTTAGGTTTTTTCATTAGTTTAGGGTTTAGGATTTATTTTTTGTTTATTTTTAGGTTTTATTTTTAGGTTTATTTTTTAAGTTTAGGTTTTGTCAGCTTTTATTTTATTTTAGTTTAGCTTTATTTTATTTTTATTCTACGTTTAGTTTTTATTCTTAAGTTTATTTTATTTTTTAGTTTAGTTTATATTTTTATATATTTTATTTTATTTATATTTAGATTTTTTTAATTTATTTTATTTTTAGGATTAGGTTTTTATTTTAATTTATTTTTTTATTTTATTTAGCTTTAGTTTTTTTTTTAGGTTTAATTTAGTTTAGGTTTAAGTTTTTAGGTTACTAGGGTTCACGATTTATGGTTGAGGGTTTAGGGTTTAAAGTTAGGGTTTAGGGTTAATGGTTTAGGGTTAGGGTTTAGGGTTTAGGGTTTAGTGTTTAGGGTTAGCTTAAGGTTTTAGGTTAGTTTAGGGATTAGGGTATAGGGTTTAGGCCTTAGGGTTTTAGGGTTTAGGGTTTAGGGTTTAGGGTTTAGGGTTTAGGGTTAGGGTTTAGAGTTTAGGGTTTAAGGTTAGTTTAAGGTTTAGGGTTTTTAGGGTTTAGTGTTACTTTTAGGATTTAGCATTCAGGGTTTAGGATTTAAGGTTTAGGGTTTAGGGTTTAGGGATTAGGTGGTATTTTTTTAAAAATTAAGTAAACCAATATGTTTACATTTATTTAGTTTGTTTTTATTTATTTTAGTTTTTTTTATTTTTTATTTTAATTTAGGTTTATTTTTTTATTTAGTTTAGTTTTTTTTTATTTTATGTTTATATATTTTAGTTTAGGTTTTTTTTTTAGTTTATTTTTTATGTTTTGGTTTAGGTTTATGTTTACTTTTTAGTTTAGTTTTCTTTTTATTTTATTTTTTAGGTTAAGATTTTATTTTATGTTTTTAGGTTTAGGTTTAGGTTTTATTTTATTTTTTATTTGGTTTAGGTTTTAAGTTTTTATTTTAGTGTTGTTTTTAAGTTTTATTTTTTAGTTTAGGTTTAAGTTTATTTTTAGTTTATTTTATTTTAATTAATTTATGGTTTTGGTTTAGTTTATTTTAGGTTTTATTCATTTTAATTTAGGTTTAGGTTTATTTTATTTTATATATTTTAGGTTTACATTTTTTTTTAGTTTATGATTTAGGTTTTGTTTTTTTTTTATTTTGAGGTTTTATTTTTAGCTTTATTTTTATGTCTAGGTTTTTATTTTGTTTTTATTTTATTATATTTTAGGTTTATTTTATTTTTATTTTACGTTTAGTATTTATTTTATTTAGATTTTTTATTTTTAGGTTTAATTTTTTTTAATTTAGTTTAGGCTATTATTTATTTTATTTTATTTTAATTTTAATTTTTTATTTTATTTTATTTTTAGGTTTAGGTTTAAGATTAAGTTTAGGTTTTAGTATAGGTTTTTATTTTATTTTATTATTTTATTTATTTAGGTTTAGGTTTTATTTATTTATTTTAATTTTAGGTTTTGTTTAATTTAGGTTTAGGTTTTTAGGCGTTTAGGGTTTAAGGTTTAGGGTTTAGGGTTTAGGGTTTAAGGTTTTTAATTTTTATGATTCACAATTTAGATTTTAGGTTTATGGTTCAAGTTTTAGTTTTTAGGGTTTCTTTTAACATAGAATAAATTTAGATTCAACATTTCTTCTTTTCAATTTCATCAACCAAGTAACACCGTAGAGAGCAAATCAAAAACCTTAGATAACTAGAACCGCCTTTGTTGTAAAGACATAATTTCATAAGCAACAGATTAGATCGATCATTCTTCAGTTTCTCTAGTTCCCATCAGAACCACCCCAGCCTCTCGAGTAGCGGGATTCACCATCATATCCCAGTTCTCTCCCTCCGCCACTACCATGGTTGTAACCTCCATCACTCCTCACGCCTCCATAACCACCACTGCTCTGACCACCACCTCCATGTCGTCGACCTCCGGTTCCCCACCACCACGATGTATCACCTCCTCCTTCACCTCTACAGCCAGATGTAGATTGAGCCTAGTTGAAGGTGATGTTCTTTCCGTTAAGGTTCTGCCCATTCTTTGGGTTTTGGTTTAAGTTTAAGTTTATTAGGTTTTTGGGTTTTGGTTTATTTTTTAATTTATTTAGTTAATCTAAGTTTAGGTTTTGGGTTTGGGGTTTAGGGTTTAGGGTTTAGGATTTAGGGTTTGTGTTTGGGGTTTAGGGTTTAGGGTTTAGGGTTCTAGTTTAAGTTTAGGGTTTAGGGTTTTAGGGTTTATGCTTTTAGGGTTTAGGGTTTAGGTTTAGGGTTTAGGGTTATAGGTTTAGGGTTTAGGATTTAGAGTTTAAGGTTTTTTTTGTTTAATTAAGTGAATCGATAAGTTTAGGTTTATTTAGTATAATTAGGTTAATTTTTATATATTTTAGTTTTCATTATTTTACATTTCTATTTAAGTTTATTTTTTAGTTTTATTTAGTTAAGTTTATTTATTTTAAGTTTATTTATTTTAACATAGCTTTTTTATTTTAGTTTATGTTTTAGGTTTAGCTTTAGGTTTAAATTTATTTTTTAGTTGAGTTTTATTTTTATTTTCTTTTATAGGTTTAGGTTTTCATTTTTTTCTTTTTAGGTTTAGGTTTAGGTTTTTATTTTATTTTTTTAGGTTTAGGTTTTAGGTTTTTATATTAAGTTTATTTTCAGGTTTTATTTTTTCATTTAGGTTTAGGTTTATTTTTAGTTTATTTTATTTTATTTATTTTAAGGTTATTTTAGGTTTAGGTTTTAGTTTTATTTATTTTAGTTTAGTTTATTTTAGTTTAGGTTTAGGTTAATTTTATTTTAATTTTAGGTTTAAGTTTTTTTATATTTTAGTTTAGCGTTTAGGTTTTATTTTTTATTTATTTTTATGTTTTATTTTTGGTTTATTTTTTTAGGTTTTGGTTTTTAATTAGTTTTTATTTTATTTTATTTTAGGCTTATTTTATTTTTATTTTAAGTTTAGTTTTTTATTTTATTTTGGTTATTTATTTATTTAGTTTAGTTTAAGTTTTTATTTATTTTATTTTAGTTTAGTTTTAATTTTTTATTTTATTTTCTTTTTAGGTTTAGGTTTAGGTTTAAGTTTAATTTAGGTTTTATTTTATGCTTATATTTTATTTTATTTTGTATTAGGTTTTTTTATTCATTTTATTTTAAGGTTTTATTTAGTTTAGTTTTAGGTTTTAAGGTTTTTAGGTTTTTAGGGTTTAGGGTTTAGGGTTTACGATTAGTTTAGGGTTTTGGGTTTAGTGTTTAGGGTTTGGGGCTTAGGGTTTAGGGTTTGGGGTTTAGGGGTTTTAAGGTTTAGGGTTTAGAGTTTAAGGTTTAGGGTTTTGGGTTTAGGTTTAGGTTAAGGTTTATTAGGTTTTAGGGTTTAGGTTTTTTTTTTAAATTTATTTAGTTAGTTTAAGTTTAGGTTTAGGGTTTGGGGTTTAGGGTTTAGGGTTTAGGGTCAGGGTTTAGGGTTTAGGATTTAAGGTTTTAGGGTTTATGCTTTAGGGTTTAGGTTATCGGGTTATTGATTAAGGTTTTGGGTTTTGGGTTTATGGTTTAGGGTTTAGTGTTTAGGCTTTAGAGTTTAGGGTTTTAAGTTTAGGTTTATTTAGGTTTAGGTTTAGGTTAACAGAGTTCAAGGTTAGTTTAGGGTTTATGGCATAGGATCTAAGCTTTATGCTTTAGGGCTTGTTTAGAACTTAGAGGTTAGGGTTTTGGGGTTTAGGGTTTAGGGTTTATGGTTAGGGTTAGGATTTAAGGTTTAGAGTTTATGGTTTTGGGTTTAGGGTTTACGGTTTAGGGTTTAGGGTTTTTGGGTTTAGTATTTTTTGGGTTTAGGGTTTAGGGTTTAGGTTTTTTAGGTTTTAGTGTTTAGGGGTTAGGGTTTAAGATTTAGGTTTTCAATTTAGGGTTCTAGTTTTGGTTTAGTGTTTAGGGTTTTAGGTTTTGTTTAAATAGAGAACAAATTCAGATTCAACATTGTTTCTTTTTGATTTTATCAACCAAGTAACACACCAAGTTTTCTAAGACACAAGTTACGACATAGATAAAAAATGAGCATGCATAGAGCAAATAAAAAAACCCTAGATAACTAGAACCATTTCTACTATGAAGACATAGTTCCATAAGCGGTCAGTTGGTCATTCTTGATTTCTCAGTTGTCAGAACCACCTGACCTCACCAGGTTTAGGATTCTAGTTTTAGTTTAGTGTTGAGGGTTTTTTGTTTTTTTAATAGAGAACAAATTTAAATTCAACATTTTTTTCAATTTGATTTCATCAACCAAGTAACACACCAAGTTTTCCAAGACACAAGTGATGACATAGATAAAAAATGAGCACGCATAGAGCAAATAAAAAATCCTAGATAACTAGAACTGTCTCTACTATAAAGGCATAGTTCATAACCAGATCAGATTGGCCATTCTTTAGTTTCTCCAATTCCCATCAAAACTAGCGCCTTTTTGGGATCCATCCATCTCTTCTTCCTCGCCACCAATATAACCTTCGTCGCTCCTCCTGCCTCCATAACCACCTTTGCTCTGACCACCACCTCCATATCCACCAATACCTTTAGATCCCCCACTATTATTATAACCACCACCTCCACCTTCACCTCCACTGCCAGATCTAGACTGAGCATGGTTGATGGTAATGTTCTTGTGATCAAGGTTCTGCTCACTCTTAAGGTTTAGGTTTAGGTTTAGGTTTGTTAGGTTTTAGGGTTTAGGTGTACTTTTTAACTTTTTTTTTATTTACTTTTTAACTTATTGAGTTACTTTCAGTTTAGGTTTAGGGTTTGGGGTTTAGGCTTTGGGGTTAATGATTTAGGGTTCAGGGTTTAGGGTTTAGGGTTTTAGGGTATATGGTTTAGGGTTTAGGGTTTTTTAGTGTGTAGGGTTTAGGATTTATGGTTTAGGGTTGTAGGGTTAGGGTTGTAGGTTTAGGGTTTAGTGTTTATGATTTAGGATTTTATGGTTTAGGGTTTAGGATTTACGGTTTAGGGCTTAGATTTTAATTTAAGGTTTAGGGCTTTTTTTTTACAAGGAACAAATTTAGATTCAACATTTCTTCTTTTTTATTTCATCAACCAAGTAACACACCAAGGTTTCTAAGACAACATAGATAAAAAATGAGCACGCATATAGAAAATCGAAAACACTAGATAACTAAAACTGTCTCTACTATAAATACACAGTTCCATAAGCAGCAGATTGGCTCGGCCGTTCTTCAATTTCTCTAGTTCCCATCAGATCCACCCCGACCTCTTGAGTATTGGGATTTACCATCGTATCCCCGATCTCTCCCTTCACCACCACATTGGCTATAACCTCCATTGCTCCTCCCTCTTCCATAACCACCAATTCTCCGACCACCACCTCCATATCCACTAGCACCTCCAGATCCTCCACCACCACTAGAATAACTGTTGCTTCCCCCTTCGCCTCTACTGCAAGATTTAGACTGAACCTGGTTGACAATGATGTTCCTGCCATCAAGGTTCTGCTCATTCTTATGGTTTAGGTTTTTTTAGGGAAAATTAGAATTTTATTACCATAAAAATAAAGGATACAATGTCCTTAAAGGGGTAATGCTCAAATTTCTAGTGCTCACAGAGCTACAAGAAACCTAAAAAGCTAAACCCCAATCTAAGTACAATGGAAAAAAGAAAATAAAAGAGCAAAAAGAATAGCATAAAATAAAATGAGAAAATACATAAAATGGTCTAATAAAACTTAAGAAAATAGTAAAAGGACTAGTCAGCAACAACTCATGATCCCATTAAGAAGTCAAGATATGCAAGCTCCATATCAATAGTACTTGAGTTGGTTGAGTAAAGATCATTCCATCTGAGAATTTCCAACTTGCAAAAGAAATCTGCAAAATACTACAAAGGCAATGCTTATAGTTCAATGAAAAATGGTAGAGTAAATAATTTAGAAAAAGCTGAGAAAAAGAAAGTTTGGACTCTGTTTTGATCATCTTAAGGGGAACAATACATATGAGCATCCAAACTTCATGAGAAGGGTTACAATCATATGCATGCTACCAACTAGAGAGAAGATATGGGGAAATATCAAGGCCATCATATCCAGCTTACCTGATATAAGCAACCATCCAAGGCAAAATAGTCCATAGTGATGTAGTCCTTACACCAAAAGAAACAAAGCAAACCAGCCAGCAGCCAACCCACCAATCAAATCCCACAATAGACCAAACACATAAAGCCAGCATCCTAGAAGTTACAACAAGGTCGGTGGCCTAGAAGAACCCGTAACTATCTCTAGAGCGCTAGCAATCCAAATCTAAGGGCAAAACCTCTACCCAAATAATAATATAGTAGAAGATAAGCAGCACCAGAGAGAAGAAAGCCAAAACATAGACAGACCAAGAGGGCAACTAGAAATTACCATCAAATCCACCATCACCAACTAAGAGTCAAATATCAAGAAATAAGGAGCGCCAACTAAACCAAAGGTAGTCAATACCAACAGCCAACATAAAGCAAAAAACACTAAGCCACGAGACAAGCATCCAAGGCAAGATAGTAGCCATAAAAAACTCCTCAAGTAGCCAAACCCCAACAACAAGTCCTAAAATAGCACCAAAAAACCCACAAGAGCTTATATCCTCCACCAATAAAATAGCCAATAAAACCACCCG
Organism: Cymbidium sinense; assembly: GCA_021442155.1. NCBI lineage: Eukaryota > Viridiplantae > Streptophyta > Magnoliopsida > Asparagales > Orchidaceae > Cymbidium > Cymbidium sinense. The sequence continues at coordinate 258,064,333 of CM038214.1, read as the reverse complement.
AGCCAGCATCCAATAGGATGAGCAGTGGGCGAAGTCAAAGCAGCAGGAAAACCAACACCCAAACTGGAAAGCAATAATAAAGGAAAAATAGCTACATCCAAGAGAGGATAACCAACCCAGGAGCAGACTAGAAACCCAACTAAAAGAATCTAACCAAAAGCACCTAAACCAACCATACAACATAGCCAACACATCCACAAACTAACCCACCAAAATAGCCACTAGCTAGTCACCAACAAAACCAACCTGGATAGATCTAATATAAAGCCAAAAGAAAAAAACAACAACAGACAAAAACAACCCCACATCTCCAAAATAACCAAGAAACAAAAATGGTAGTCACCCAGCCAATTTAAAAAAGGCCAAGGAGGACCACCCAACCACAAGTAGCAAAATTGTAATGAAAGGAATAAGGCTAGAGGCAAACAAAACCCCTTCCAAATCCCAAAGAGTAGATAATCACTAAAAAGGAGAAAATGGGGAGACAATAACCACATAACAGCTAACTCCAATTCACAGGGTAGATGGAACCAACTAGCGAAAACCTCCAATCCAAACCAAGAGAAGAGAACAACAACCACCAAAAAACCCAAAACTAAGCCAAGCCAGAAGAGGCCAACAACAGCCATGAAAAAATAACCACCCAAAAAATAACCACCAAAAAATCTTTGAGCCTATGATGGAAGAACACCTCTTTCCCTTCTAATTTGGCCCATAATCAACTTCTCATGCATTTAGGCATACAAAATCCTATAGCCTATGTCAAAATAAAGAGTCTTAAATTAAATAAAATTTGATAAGAATTTGCATTAGATTTAAGTCATTATTTATACCCCCCATGCTCTATTCTCTTAGGGAGTGGGTTTAAGGGCTTAGTCTCTTTTTTAAATAATAACAACATAGCCATCTCGCAAAAGCATATGACTTGCCTACATGGATTTAAAGTGTAGGAGGAGTTAGTTGGCTGCCACTCCAGGCAATAATAAGTCCAATAGTCGGGTGGTTTACTATCCCTTATGGAGGTAAACCATATACAACTTTTGACTAAGATTTAGGTCATGCTTTGGCCCTCGACAAAGTTATCTAGATTTATGATCTGTGGTTGTTATTTCTCTTTGTGAGCTACAAGCATAAATCCTCACCTCGGTATTTCCATAATCTTTTATTATGGAATTATAAGTCTTAGATTTCTAATAAAATTTCAAATCAAATAAATAAATATCCTAAATTTCTAATATATAAAGCCTAACCATAAGATATATTGGACTGCTCACTAGGTTTCCTAGTATCATGAGTACTCCATACTCATCTCCTTTGGTTTCGATAATAACTCTTCTCTTTTGATCCATGCCACTTGATCTTCTAAAATACAACCAATTTATTGATAGTCCAATCTTTGAATTCTTTGTAGACAATAATTGCCTACTTTAATCGTGAGTATTCTTAAGGTATTCATTTTTCTTAAGATGCAATTAACTATGGGGCCTTGCCTCCATGGGAACTTAACGAACCTAGTTTAAATAAACCTTGCTTTACTTTTCCATAAAAATTATAACAAAAATCTCTAGTATATTCGAAGACCCATAATGCCTTAGGAGTCCTTATTAGGTGATTAGGTCCACCGTAGGGTAGTGATTTCTATCTTTCGAGATAATGCACTATTCCTTGATGTCATACCCAATCACCTCAATAAGTACATCCTCAGATCTGCATGGTATCCCCTCACATATACACACACAAACGAAATTGAAAATAAACTCTACAAAATCTTAAACCCCAAACCCTAAATCCTGAACCCAAAACCCTAAAATCTACAACTCTAAACCCCAAACCCTCCTAAACCTTAAACTTTAAAATTCTACAGACCCTAAATCTAAACAACATAAACCCTACTGCAACCCTACCACACTGTAACTAAACCTAAACACCAGACCACTATTAAACCCATCCACTAAACCTAAAACTGAGCCCTAAACCTCAACTAAACCTGGGCTCTTGAACACTGGACCTGGGCTGATCAACTGGGCCTTACCTGGGCCACTGACTCTAAGTGAAATTAGCTACTGACTGGGCTGAGCTGAGCTCTGGGCTGGCTGACAGGCTTAAATCTGGGCTGAGCCAGGCTGAAAGGCTTAGGCCTGACTGACTAAACCTAGGCTGAGCCTGGGCCAGGCCAAGGCTGGGCACTTAATGGCTGATCAAACCCAAGGCTGAGCTGGGCTGAGCTGACTCCTAAATCTTGACTGGCCAGGCTGGGCCCCAACTGAAACTGAGCCCTGGAACTGAGCTTACTAAAGGCCTAGGCCCTAACTCTCATGACTCCATCCCCTGAAACTGAGCAGGCTGAGCATAAACTCTTAAACTACCCAGATCACTAAATCTGGGCTGTACTCTGACTCCTGATTACCTGATCCTGGGCCCTAGGCCTGGGCCTGACTTAACCCTGGGCTAAACTGAGCCCACAGGCTCAACTGGGCTGAACTCTATTGGATAAACAGGCGGACCCTCTTAACTCTGACACTAAATCTTGACTAAAGTCTAAACCCTGAGCCAAACCTAAACTAAACCTAAACCCAAAGCTAAACCTAAACCTAAATTAAACTAAACCTAAACTAAAATAAAATTTAAACTCTACTAAAAATAAACTTAAACCCTAAACTAAAACCCAAAAACCCAAAAAAACCACTACCCGAGCCCTCATCCATGTGCTCTAGTGATTTCCCTTTCCCCCTCTCATTTTTAGTTTTCTAGCCGCTACTTGCCAGCTATTTTGCATGATTCTCATTTGATTCCTTCCTGAATTAACTGTTTCTGGCCTATTTTTTGTCATCATTGGAGTGATACTACTGCTTGGCTTCTTCCCTGATGATTCACTGGGGAAAATTGAAGGATCCTATGGATCCTTCTATGGCATCAACTAACTCAGCTTCAACTACTTTGAAATCATTCAAAGATGTTCTAGTTTGGATTTCTCTCCCTAATATGCAAATTCATTTTATTAACCATCAATTCTTTTTATTTTGGGTGCTTTATTTAGTCGGCCATTATAAATTGACCAGACAACGGCTATGAAATCTCGTCTTTCAGTGGCTAGAATTCTTATTGAGTTGGACATTACCAAGAAATACCCCAAAGAAATCTAGTTGGGATATGAAAATTATAGTTATATGCAAAGAATTGAATCTAAAAATTTCCCCATTGTTTGTTCCCACTGTAAAATCCATGAGCATGATAATTCTGAATGCTTCATTCTTCATCCTCACCTAAAAAATTCCTTGTTAAGGAAACTTCTATTCCTAAAGCTAGGCCAATCACTATTAAATATCAAAAAGCTACTTTAGAAAAAAGGAAATTTTGAATGTTCCTAATAAGGATGTTTTACTTCTTACTTCTTCTGTGCAATTGAAGGCTTCTAATAATGTAAACAATAATAGTTTTTGTAAACTTTTGAATGATGATTTTGTTTCCTCCGATTCAATCCGTGCATCCATGTCAGCTTTGATTGATGAAAATGAAGCTTTGATTAAGAATATAAATGAGGATATTAATGTTATGCATCATTCAAATTCAATGGAGAATATGGCAATAATACCTCATGATAATCAGGTTGAAAAAATTGATTCTATTTTTTAGATTTAGGATGATTTAAATTCTCAAAAATATTTTGCTTTGTCTAGTAATTTGGTTCATGAAAAGGAAGGGCTTGGTGTTCACATTTGCCTTTTAATAAATCTATTTATGCTTCCTCTCTTGCTATTCCTAATGCTCATTTGGCTTTAATAAATTCTAATAGCTTGGAAGGAGGAGAACTCATTTCTAATCAAGAGATTTCTCCTAAATCTATGACTAATGTTGATAAATTTTTCTCAGATGATGATTATATGGGAAAAGAAAATGGTTTCCAAACTTCTCATGCTAAAAAGAAAAAGATGTTAAAAATTTCCCTCCCAAATTACTAAGAAACACTAGATCGGCTATGACCTCCCTCTCCTCCCTTAATTAACCTTTTCTTAACCCCTTTTATTTCCTGATGTTTAATTTTATTGTTTGGAATTTTAGAGGGATCGGTACCCTCTCTATTCATAATCGTATTAGAAATATTTGTCATATACATAATATTTCTTTACTTATTTTTTTATAGCCTCTTATTCATGCTAACAAAATTAACCATATTGCTAGAATGATCGGTTCCAATAAATTTTTTTCTAATGCCAATAATATAATTTGGTGTCTTTGGAATAACTTTGTACATGGTTCTATTCTTGATAATTTTCAAAAAGTTTCCAATGCTCAAATGTCTTATGGTGATTATCGTGTTTTGGGCTTAGATCTAGTACAAATCTTCTTTGGGATAATTTGAGGAATTTTGCTACCTCTGTCAAAAAACCTTGATTTGTTGGTGGTGATTTCAACACTATTTTATTCACTTCTAAATGAAGTGGTGGTTGCTCTCCTAATATTCATTCCATGGAAGCATTTTCTAATATGATCCTTGATTATAATTTGATTGATATTTATTTTAAAGGTTCTAATTATACTTGGCAAAACTCTAGACTTTGACAAAGGTTGGATCGTATTCTTTTTAATACTCATTAGATTGCTCAATGGCATATTACTTCTGTCTATCATTTAAGTAAAATCTTGTCTGACCATGCTCCTCTTTTGGTTTCTATTAAAGATATTTCTAATAGATTAAAAAATTTCTCTCCTTTAGATTTCAGAACATGTGGGTTCAGCATATTAATTTTTTTAATGTTGTGGCTAACAATTTGAAAGCTCCTTTACATCTTGATAATTCTATTATGGGGATGAATAGACTTTCATTTAAGCTAAAATGACTTATTAAAAATCTGGGTTGGTGGAACAAGGATCTATTATGGGGATGAATAGACTTTCATTTAAGCAAAAATGACTTATGAAAAATCTGGGTTGGTGGAACAAGGATTGTTATAATAACCTTTTTACTAATATCAATGATCTGGAAAAATTGGTTTGTGAGCTTGAGGTCTCTATTATGTCTGATCATTCTAAGATTAAGGACTTGACTGAGGTGAAAGATAAACTTGTAAATTTTCAAAATATGGAAGAGTCTTATTGGCTTCAAAAAGCTGCTAGTAAACATATTGTAGATTATGATCGGGTATCTGCATGCTTTAGTTATTAAAAAGAGAGCTTTAAATAATTTTAAAAATAAATTAAAAATGGCAATGGAATGGATTATGGAGAATAATGATATTAAGGATTAAATTAGAAATATGCTTAATAAGAGTTGCTCTTATGAAGCTATTTCTAAATCGCACTAGATTCCATCTATTATTAACAATGATGACAATGATTTGCTTACTATTGTGCCAAAGTAAGATGAAATTTTTAAAGTTCTTAATAGCATGAACATAGATTCTATTGCTGGTCCGGAGGGTTTCACTACTCAATTTTTTTAAAATTGTTGGTTTGTTATTAAAAATGATTTGATTGAGGTTGTGGTTGATTTTTTTAATGGTAATCCTTTTCCTAGATATTTTTCTAGCACTTATATTGTTCTCATACCTAAGAAAGATAACCTAGAATATTGGAGTGATCTTTGACCTATTAGTCTTTGCATTTTCTTCAATAAGCAGATTTTAGAAATTCTTGCCATCAAGCTTAGTCTTCTACTTCATATGATTATCTCTCTCAACCAAACTAGTTTTATCAGAGGTTGATCTATTTCTGACAACATTTTACTTGCCTAGGAATTAATTCATGACTTAGATGCTAAGACTAGAGGTGGAAACATTCTTTTCCAAATTAGATATTCCAAAGATTTTAATAATATCTCTTGGGATTTCTATTTCCATTTTATGAATTTTTTTGGGTTTTCTGGTAAATTTATTTTTCTTAATAAAACTTGTATTAATAATGTGTGGTTTTCAATTTTACATAATGGGAAAGATTTTGGCTTCTTACCTTGTTCCCATGGCTTAAGACAAGGGGATCCTTTACGTCCCGCTTTATTTATTATTACTATTGAGTACTTATCTAGGAGCATCAATGTGTTATTTTTAAACAATCCTAGTATATACTATAGAACTCTTGGTGGTCTTCCTATTTCCCACTTATTCTTTGTAGCTATTTTCATTATTTTTTACAATGCTTCTATTCAACATATCAAGAACCTCAAGATTTTTATAAATAAATTTGGTAGAGAAAGTGGTCTTTCTATCAATGATAACAAAAGTTATTTTATTCTTTCTTCAAGTTTCTCTAATAATAAAATCAATCAAATCCATCTTTCTATCACAAATTTTAAACATCAACACTTACCTCTTAATTACTAGGGTGCTCCTCTATTTGAAGGTCTAAAATGATCCCACATTTTTGATGAGTTAATTCAAAATATCTTAAATAAAATTTTTATTTGGGAATTCCATTTACTTTTCTTTTGTGGCAAGCTCACTATTCTTAAAAGCACTCTCAATTATATGCCTCTTTATTTGATTGAAACTATTAGTCCCACGAATTCTACTCTTATCAGAATTGATCGCTTGCTGAATCAATTTTTTTTGGGATCTAATAATTCTATTAAAAGAATGCATTGGACATCCTGGCAAAAATGTTGTGGTCCTTTGGGTGAAGGTGGTCTTGGTTGTAAACTTATTCATGAAGTTATGACTGCCTTCTCTCATATGCTTGGTGGAATTTTAAAAAGAATGATAGCCTTTGGGCTAATTTTATGATGGAAAAATATTGTTAAGGTAAACACCCTCTTTTCTATGCTTATTAAGTTGGTGACTCTCCAGTTTGGAAAAGGCTTTGCTCCATTAAATGGGTTATTGAATCATTAATATCTTGGAGTGTTCATTTGGGAACTTCTTTCTTTTGGCAAAACAATTGGATTGGCAATAACTCTTTTGACTCCATTTTATCTACACACACTACTGCTACTATCAAAGTTAACTCTTTTTTGCTTAATAATAATTGGAATGAAAACAAACTTGAGAACTACATTCCTATTTCTATTTTTGACCAGTTTTGCAACATCACTATCTTTTCAAATTAACGTGATCAAATTATTTTTTTAAATCTCTCTTACAATGGCTATTTTATTCTTAAAGAGGTTTGGAATTTTATTAGAAACAAACAAAACACCTCTAATGTTTTCATTAAACTTTGGAACAATATCATTCCCATTTCTTATTCTATTTTAGCTAGGAGGATTTTGAATAACTTCATTCCTGTAAATTCTTTGCTCTGGCTTAAAGGGTTTTATTTACCTTCTAAGTGCTATTGTTGCTTTCATATTGAAAATGTTTATCATATTTTTGTCAACGGTGCTATTACTTCCAAACTTTGGATATGGTATAATGACTTATTTAACACTAACTATTTTCATGGTTCTCTTTTGTTATATGAACTTCTTGAAGTTTGTTTCCATAAAACTGTGAAACGTCATATGAAAGTTTTAATTGCTATTACCCTTTTTTGGTTCATTTGTATGGATAGAAATGATGCTAAATATCGAGGCATCCCAATGAACCATAAAAGGATCATTGCTAAAACTAAAGAAAAAATTCATGCTTTGTTTAATGCAAATTTAATTAGTAATCTTCATTTTAGAGGTGATAAATTTGTGGCTGAGAAATTGGGTATCACTTTTGATGATGACCCTTCATACAAGAGTATTAGGATTATACATTGGATTAAGCCTAAAGAGAATTTTCTAAAGATCAATTCTGATGGTTCCATTTCCCCTAATAAATTTGGTTGTGGTGGAATTCTTAGGGATTCTAAAGGTACTGTCATTTGTGCTTTTTCCTACCCCTCAAAGATTGTTTTGTTATTTATGCTAAGCTCATGGCTGTTAATAAAGCTAATGATATTTGTTTAAACAAAGGCCAATTTAATATTAGGATTGAAGTTGATGCTCTTCTTTTACTTGATATGCTCAATACTAATAAAATGGGAAATACTGACTTATTTTATCTTCTTAATCACACTAAAATGCTTCGTTCTCAAGTTTGCTACAAAATTTCTCATATTCTTTGTGAAAGTAATGCTTGTGTTGATTTCCTGGCTAATTTGGGAGCTGAATAAAATGAGCTCACTTTATATGTTAACCATAGCTTACTTAAGCATCCGCATGGTTTGGTCAATCTACATAATATTGGACTGCCTTACCTCAAATTTTCACTTTTGATTATTTTGCTGATCATATTGCTATGGTGGTTTTATTTAGTCTATTTCTTGGTTGTTTTTTTTGTGTGTGCTTCCCTCACCAAGAAGTGGTTTTTGCTATTTTTCTTTAGGGCCCTGGTCAATCTCACTTTATATGAAAGCTACTTGTCAGTTTTAGTTTATTTCTAAACTTAAACCCCCTTCCTCTTTACCCAATTGTATACTTGACTAACCCTTATTTGGGTCATAGTGGTGCTATTTTTAATTGGTTTTCCTATCCTCTAAAATTGGTGGTTTCTTTCTATGGCTTATGCTATGCTCCTTTTGTTACACAACTAGTGATGTTTTGGGGGTCTCCTGTTAGGTTATGGCTATGCCTGATTTTTTCCTACCCCTTATATTAATTGATGTTGGGTTTACCTCAAGTTTTGGCTAGCTGTTACCTTATTTGAATTTGATATTTAGCTATTATGATTGGTTCTAGTGGATGCTACAATTCGCTTCTTCCCTCTGCCTGACTATTTTGGGTGGTCATTTTTTCATGGCTACTATTGGTCTCTTCTAGTTTGCCATAGTTTGGGCTTTTTGGTGGTTGATGTTCTCCTTTCCTGGTTTCTCTTAGGGGTTTCTACTGGTTGGTTTTCCCCTTTGCCTTGTGGATTGGAGGTGGCTTTTTTTTGGTTGTTGCCCTCCTATTTTCTCTTTTGTGGTGACTGTCTACTCTTTAGGGTTTGAAAGGGGATTTATTTTCCTCTGGCTTGTTCTTTTCCCCACTGATTTACTGCTTGTGGTTGGGTGGTTCTCTTTGGCATTTTATACCGTGGTTTTTTGTCCAACTAAGTGACTACCAATTTTATTTCTTGGTTTTTTTGGAGATCTTAAGGTGGGTTATGGCTATGCCTATTGTTGTTCTTTCCATCTATTTGGGCTTTGTATTTGGTTAACATCTTGTTTTGGCTGGTTGCTCCCTTTACTGAATTGGAACTTCTACTGCTGTGTTTGGTTGTTGAGTGGCAGCTATTGGACTCTTCAGAATTTGCTTAGGTTTAGTTTTTTTCAATTCTTTTTGTCTATTTTTTTGGTTTGGGTTGGTGTTTTCTTTTGTTGGTTGTTTTATTTGTTGATTGGTATGAGGGCAGCTACTTTGATTTTTTTTTAGACGGGTTTTATTCTTGGAGGAGATGGTTATGGCTATTTTTTTGTCTATGCCTCTTGGTTTCTTGTGTACTCCTAGATTGGTCGGGTTTTCTTTGAGTCTTGGTTGTGGCTCTCTCTAGCTTGGTGTCTTGAGATTGGATGTTTTCTTGCCTTGGATGCTTGTGCCCTGGCTTGGTGTCTTGGAATTTAAATTGGCTATTGGTATTGAATCTCTCTGGTTTATTTTGCTTTCTTTATTTCTCGATATTTGCGTCTTTGTTAGTGGTGCTAGATTTGCTATATTTCCTGCTGCCTTGGTGGTGGTTTTGATGGTAATTTTTGGATGCTCTCTTGGTCTCCTTATTGCTTTCCTCTCTCTAGTGCTGCTTATATTCTACTATTTTGCTATTTGGGTGGAGGTTTTATCCTTAGATTTGGATTGCTAGTGCTTTGGAGATAGTTGTGGGTTATTATTATGCCTTTGGGGTTGTTTTGTTGGGTTGTGTTGTTACCCCAATTCATGTTGACTCATTTTTTGTGTTTCTCTTCCTTTTGGTGGTGTCTTTGGTGGAGTTATTGCTTGGTTTTTTTAGCTTGGCCACTGATCCTATTATAACTTTTGGGGTGCTAGCTTTATGTGATTTGTCTATTGTACTAAACCTAGACCTAAACTAAATAAAATAAAATAAACTAAAAATAAACTTGAACCTAATCTAAAAAATAAAACCTAAAAATAAACCTAAAATAAAAACCTAAAACCTAAACCTAAAAAAATAAAATAGAAACCTAATCCTAAACCTAAAAATAAAAAAAAAACCTAAACCTAAAAAATAAAAGAAAAAGAAAACTAAACTAAAAAATAAACTTAAACCTAAACCTAAACATGAAAAATAAACTAAAATAAAAAACCTAAACTAAAACAAATAAACTAAACTAAATAAAACTAAAAATAAAATTAAATGAAAAATTAATAAATTAAAATAAAATAAAATAAATAATAATAAATAATAAAAAAGCTAAATAAACCTAAACCTAGAAGTTTATTTAATGTAAATAAAAAAAATTTATACCCTAAAACCTAAACCCTAACTCTAACCCAAACTCTAAACTACCATAAACTCACCATAAACTAAACCATGGTCTAAACCTAAGTTGACCCCAACACAAGTAAACTAACTAAAGCCTAAAGCCCTAAACCTAAACCTAAACCAAACCACTAAACCCCAGTCCTAAATCCTAAACATTAAATCCTAAACCACTGACCTAAACCCTAAACCTAAACTAAAACCACAGATCCTAAAACCTAAATAAAAATAATGCCTAAACCTAAATAAATAAAATAAAACTAAACAAAAAGAAACTTAAAGACAAAATGAAAGAAACTAAAATAAAACATATAAATAAATAAACCTAAAATAAATAAACTAAACTAAATAAAATAAATAAACTAAATATAAATAAATAAACTAAATGGCGTGACTCTGGTTTGTTTAAAATAAATTTAAAATAAATGATTAAATAAAACTTCCACTGACCCTAAACACCTAAACCACAGATCCATCTGATTAGGTGGGCCCCAGCCCTAACCCTAAACACCTTCACTTACCATCATAAACACCTAAATCTACCATACCACTGAGCTAAAAAAACTGAAGTCCTACCTGACTAAAACTTACTATGACCATGACCCACCCACCCTCCCCAGGACCATGGGCTCAACCCACTAGCCATGGGCCAAATACTAATGACCTAGATCAAGGCCACTAAACTCCCACTACTAGGCCACTGCACTGAGCCCACCCAATCTGAGCCCTGCCTAAACCCTGACTAAGGCCTGGGCCACTGAGCTGACTCCACTCATGGGCTAAATAGCCACTAAACTGAACAGTCCCTCTAATCAACTCCTAAAGGCCTGGGCACAAACTGGGCTCACAGGCCACTGCCTAACCTGGGCCCTGACATGATCAGGCCACTAAACCTGACAGCCCTACTCCTACTAAATACAAACCAAAATACCAAAAAACCAAAGGACCCCTGAGCATTAAATAAACCATAAGTACAAAAACCTAAAAACCTAAACCTAAATTTAATAAAACCTAAAAATAAAATAAATAAAAAAATCTAAACCTAATTATAATAAAAAAATAAAATTAAAAAAATAAACTAAAACCTAAACCTAAACCTAAATCCAAAAATAAAATAAAATAAAAAATAAAAGCTAAATTAAAATAAAATAAATAAAAACCTAAACTAAACTAAAAAATAAAATAAACCTAAAATAAAATAACCAAATAAAATAAAAAAGAAAACTAAAAGATAAAAATAAAATAATGAAAACCTAAACCTAAAAAACAAACCTAAAAATAAATAAATAAATAAAACTTAAACCTTAAACTAAAAAAATCAAACTTAAAATAAATAAAACAAAATAAACTTAAACTAAAATAAACTAAACCTAAATCGAAACCTAAAATAAACTAAACTTAAACCTAAACCTAAATTAAAAAATAATACCTTAAAATTAACCTAAAATAAAAACCTAAAACCTAAACCTAAAAAAATAAAATTAAAACCTAAAACTTAACCTTAAAATAGAAAATAAAACCTAAACATAAAAAATAAATTAAAAATAAAACTAAACTAAAAAAATAAATCAAATCCTAAACGTAAAACTAAAAAATAAACTAAAATAAAAAACTTAAACTAAAATAAATAAACCTAAAATTAATAAAGTAAATTAAATAAAAATAAAATTGAACTTAAATAAAAAAATAAAAAATAAAATAAACTTAAATAAATAAAAATAAACTAAATGACCACTTAATTCTTATTTCAAATAAAAATGGCAAATCCTGACCACTGAGCCTAATACGGACCCCCTCTGACTAGGCCACTGGGCAGGCCTGAGCCCCAGACACAAATGAGCCACAAAACACTACTCCTAGGCCACAGGCCCCTACTAGGCCATGATCCTGGGCCTAGCCCTACCTAAACCCCACCACCAGGCCCTAAGATCTCTCCACCAAAATAAACTGACCCAGGCATTGATCCCAGGCACTACCCCAAACCCCAAAACCACTAGGCCACTGACTCTGAGCCCACTAAACCCTGGGCCATGACCACAAACCCCAGACCCCTTGAGCCACTGACCCTATGGGTGGACACTGAGCCCTGACCACTGGATCAAATCCACTGACACAACCTCCACAAACCACTGATCTGAGCCCAAACTGATCCTGACCATGGGCCCTGATTCTAAACATACCAACCCACCTGGGCCAAACCCTGACCACCTCACTCACTGAGCCATATGACCAAAACTAAATAAACAATAAATAAATAAAAACTAAAATTAAATAATAATAAACCACTAAACCTAAACCTAAAACTAAACATAAAACTAAAAATAAAAATAAAAGATCGACTAAACAAAAATAAAGTCAATAAAAACCTAAACTAAATTAAAAAATAAAATAAACCTAAAAATAAAAAAAATTAAATAAAATAAAAATGGAACCTCAAATAAACATTAATTGAACCTAAAATAAAATATAATAAAAATTGAATAAAAAGATAAACCTAAAAATAATTGAAAAAAAATCCCCATAAACTAGAAAAAATCTAAACCTAAAAAAAAATAAAATAAACAAAATAAAATAAACCTAAACTAAAATAAACTAAACAATACTAAATAAAAGCTAAACATAAACCTAAACATAAACTAAATGAAATATAATAAAATAAAAATAAACCTACCCTAAACAAAAAAATAAAACTTAAATATAAACCTAAAATAAAAACCTCAAACCTAAAAAAAAATAAAATAATAAAACTAAACAAATGTAAAATAAAAAATAAAACTAAACTAAGAAATAAAATAAAGATAAAACTAAACTAAAAAAATTAAAATCCTATAAACCTTAAAAATAAAGAAAAATTAAAAACCTAAAGTAAAATAAATAAACTTAAAATAAATAAAATAAACTAAATAAAAATAAATATGAACCTAAATAAAAAATAATGATAAAATAAACTACAATAAATATGAAATAAACTAAATAAATAAAAACCTACTAATTTACTTAATTTAAAAAAAATAAAAAATTAAAAAATTAAAAAAACCCTAAAACCTAAACCTAAACCTCACAAAAACAAACCACTAAATCCTACACCATACCCTAAACCCTAAATGTCATGAACCCTAAAACCCACTCTAACCCTACACCCTAAACCCTTAAGCATAAAGTATAAAGCCTTAACCCTAAACCCAAAACCTTAAATAGTAAACCTTAAACCTTAAAATCTTAAACCCTATACCCTAAACCCTAAACCTTAACCATAAACCCAAAACTCTAACCTTACTGGAGAAGCTGGTGGATATGATGATGGTTATGGAGGTGGTGGTTATGGAGGCAGGATCTAGAGCTGGGGGATCTAGAGGTGTTGATGGATATGGAGGTGCTAGTGGATATGGAGGTTATGGATAAACACTAAAACTAACCCTAAACCCTAAACTATAAACCCTAAACATACAACCTAAACCCCTAAACCCTAAACACTAAAACCCTATACCCTAATCCCTTAACCCTAAAGCAAAACTCTAAACCCTAAATCCTACACCCTAAATCCTAAACCTACAACCCTAAACACTAAACACTAAACCCAAAACCCTTAACCCTAAATCTTAAACCCTAAACCTTAAACCCTAAACCCTAAAATAATAGAACCTAAACCTAAATTAAATAAAAAATAAAATAAAATAAAAACTTATACTAAAACCTAAACCTAAACCTAAACCCAATCCTAAAAAAAGGAAAAAAAACTAAATTAATATAAAATAAATAAAAACATTAACTAAACTAAATAAAATAAAATAAACCTAAAAATAAAAATAAAATAAACCTAAAGTAAAATAAAATAAAAACTAAAGAAAACCTAAAAAAACCTAAAAACCATAAATAAGTAAAATAATAATACCTAAACCCTAAACTAAAAAAACATAAACCTAAAATAAATAAAATAAATCTAAAGCTAAACTAAAATAAAATGACCTAAAATTTAAAATATACTAAACCCTAAACTAAATAAAATAAATAAATAAAATAAACTTAAACCTAAAAATAAACGTAAAACCTAAAACTAAAAAAATTAAATAAAAATCTAAACTTAACTTAAAAATAAAAAATAAAACGTAAACCTAAAAAATATAACTAAACTAAAAAAATAAACATAAACCTAAACCTAAACCTTGAAAATAAACTAAAATAAAAAACCTAAACTAAAATAAGTAAACCTAAAATAAATAAACCAAACTATATAAAAAAATAAACCTAAACAAAAATAGAAAATAAACTCAAATAAATAAAAAATAAACAAGATAAACTAAATAAACATTAACCTACCGGTTTAATTGATTTTAAAAAAATCCTAAATGCTAAACCTTAAACCCTAAAACCTAAACCCTAAACCCTAAACCCAAAACCCTAAACCTACAACCCAAAACCTTAAACCTTAAATAAATAAATAAAATCTTAACCTTAAACCCTAAAATTAATCCTAAACCAAAAACCTGCAACCCAAACCCTAAACCCTAAACCCTAAATCCAAAACCCTAAACCCTAAAATGTAAATCCTAGTAAACCTTAAACCTAAACCCTAAACCCTAAATAAAAAAATAAAAATAAATAAATAAAACCCTAACCCTAAATGCTGAAACCTAAACACTAAACCTACAACCCTAAACCCTAAACCCTAAACTCTAAACCTAAACCTAAAATGAAAACTTAAAACTAAACCCTAAACCTAAACCTCAACTAAACTAAATAAAGTAAAACCTAAACTAAAACCAAAACTAAAAAATAAATTAATAAAATAAATAAACATAATCTAAATAAAATAGAATAAAAAATAAAAATAAATAAACTAAATAAAATAAACTAAATTAAATAAATCTAAACCTAAACCTAAATTTAAGCTAAACTAAAGTAATCCTAAATCAAAACCCTAAACCCTAAACACGCTCTCTCCTCTCGGCTGCGCTCCCTCTCTGGCGATTTTCCATTCCCCTCAATGGATTGGTTGTTCTTGGGTCATTGGCCACTTCTCTGCATGCTTCTCTTGGCCTGAGAGCGCGTATCGGGCTCCCCCGTATGTGACATCCTTGGATTAGAGCAATGGCGGAGGCTCTGGTCTCTGCGAATCTCGACCCATCGCCTCTCGACGCGCCGGCACGACTTTGCTTTCCGACTCTATAGGTTTTCTGGATTCGATTGCACCTGCTAATGCACCTGTTGTTAAATCATTCAAAGATACTTTATCTGGTAAGATCTCTAGCTCGAATGCTTCGGTTAACCTCATTTTGACATCTTATCGTGAATTGCCAGCAGTAATGTGTTCAGATCAGGATGTTGAGAAACTAGCTAAGCCCTTCTAGTTTGCTTTGGTGGGTAAATTCTCCCTTAGATGCCTGACTCTTGATAATATTTGCTCTTTCTTTCATAGTTTAAAATTATCGGGTACTTTCTCTATCGGGTTGATCGATCCCCGTCACATTCTTATTCAACTCTCAAATGATTTTGATTACTCGCGGGTTTTTGGTCGTTGTTCTTAGTTCGTGCATAATTATCAAATGCGGCTATTGAAATGGTCGCCCCTCTTTGATGTCAAAGAGGAATCTCCCATTGTCCCTCTTTGGCTTGCTTTTCCTAACATGCGAATACACTATGTCACTCATCAAGTTTTGTTTGCTGTTGGCGGCCTTTTTGGTAGGCCTCTCCAAATAGACCAAGCAACGGCCACTAGATCTAGGACATCTGTCACTCATATTCTTGTTGAGATAGACATCACAAAAAAATATCCCAAAGAGGTTTGGATTGGCTCCGAAAAATTTGGATATAGTCAAAAAGTCGAATTCAAAAATTTTCCTCTTTTGCACTCAAGATTCAGACACGATCACTCAGAATGCTTTGTGCTTCATCCTAATCTCAGAAAAAATTTACCACAGAATATGAATACCATTAATGGAACTGGGAAAACCACTACTCTAGCATATGTGCCTAAAAATACTCAAAAAGAACCTCTCCTCCCTACACCTCCTACTGATCTGTCTAGTGGAAAACACTCTGACCTTGGTACTAAAACAACCATTGAGGGGTGTGACGTTATCAATGCCAATTTACCTAACCTCACCTCTACTAGTAATAAACTGGTTACCCATGATAGTTCTTTGCTTCCTTTAAATCCTACTGAAAATCTGAATGGTAGCCTTATATTGGACACCCAATTAAACAATTTGAATGAGAATCAAATATTGGACCAAAACAATGATGACCCTATGGCCTCAAAACATATTGACAAAGATATTTATATTACGAATGGTGCCAGAACTTCCCCATCTATTTCCCTTCAGAGTGATAATCAATTGAACCCAATTTCTCACACTCTATCCGATACGGAAGAAGGTGAAATCCCCTCTTCTAAAACATTGATAGATTCTTCTACTATTCCGGAACCCAAAAATCAATCACTTTCTGATGGAGATAATTTGGATTCTGATAGACCCTTTCAAATTGTTAAAAACAAAAAACCCTACAAAGCAAAATTTTCTAATAATAACTTCACTAGAACCACTCTCTCTTCTTCCACCCCACACAAGTAATGTGTCATCATTTCTCTTCGCTCTTTCCTTTCTTTTTTCCTTTTCCCTTTTGGTTGTCCCCTTATGATTAATTTTCTTATTTGGAATATCCGGGGTTGTGGGTCTCTTCCTGTCCGCAATCGTGTTAGGAGTCTTTGTCGTGTTCATAATATCAAGTTACTTGTTCTTATTGAACCTTTCATTAATTCTTCTAAGATTGCTTTTGCTAGATCCCTTGGTTTTCATAATTTCTTCTTCAATCATAATAATAAAATTTGGTGCTTTTGGCACAACTCCATCACCATTTCCATCATTGATGATCTTGACCAATTGGTTAATGTCAAAATCTCCTTAGGTGACTTATCAGCTTTTGGCTCTTTTATCTTTGCTTCCTATAATAGAGCTGGTAGGAACATCCTTTGGAATCACTTACGCACCTTCGCTTCCTCGGCTAACCTTCCCTGGTTGGTTGGAGGTGATTTTAATACTATCATAGCTAGTTCAAGAAGGGAGGATGTTCTCCTAACCTTCATTCCATGGAACTTCTCAAATATGATCCTTGATTGATTGATCGACATTGGTTTCACTAGGTCTAACTTCACGTGGCACAACTCTAGACTTTGGCAGCGTCTTGATAGGACCCTCTTTAATTCTCTTTGGATCAATCGGTCTACTACCATTGTTGAGCATTTGAGCAACTTTGTCCGACCATGCTCCTCTTTTGATTTCCTTCAAAATCCCCCCAACCCGTCTACTCCCTCTCCTTTCGATTTCAAAATATGTGGACCCAAGATAGTGACTTCATCAATGTCACTCTCACTAATTGGATGGCCCCTATTTTCCTGGATAATTCTATTAAAGGTATGACTCGTCTTTGGCTTAAGCTCAAAAGACTTAAACAAAATCTCAATTGGTGGAACAAACACATTTTTAAAAACCTTTTCACAAATCTTAAAGCTATGGAACAAGAGGTTTTCTCTCTTGAAGAGGCTATCTCAACTGATCCCAGTAAACTTGAGGAGTTGAACATTGCCAAGAATAACTTGGTTAATTATCAAAACATGGAAGAAACCTATTGCCAAAAAAGCGCAAAGCAAACATATTACTGATGGTGACAAAAACACTAGGTATTATCATGCCATTTGTAATAAATGAAAAGCCTTAAACTTGATTAAGAAAATTAAGAACTCTAATGGTGAATGGATAACCGATAATAATGATATTAAGGATTCTATCATCCATCATTTCCAAACTTTATTAAATTCTAATCCGTTGCTGGGAACTTTATCAAACACCCATCTTATCTTCTATGACAATGAGGATAATCATTTACTCACTATGTGTCCTTCCAAGAGGAGATTAGTAATACTCTTAAGAACATGAACACCGACTCTTGTGGCCCGATGGCTATAATGACCCACTTCTTTTCAGCATTGTTGGCCATTTATTAAAATTGACCTAGTTGATGCTGTTATTGATTTCTTTGATGGAAATCCTATTCCCAAATACTTTTCAAGCACTTCTATTGTCCTTATTTCCAAAACTAACAATCCTGAATCTTGGGGTGATTTTAGACCGATTAGTCTTTGCACCTTTTTCAAAACTCATTGCTAAATTAATAAATAATAGGCTTAGCCCTTTGCTTCCTAAAATCATCTCCCCAAACCAAACTGGTTTTGTTAAACACAAAGCAATGTCAGATAATATTCTTCTTGCTCAAGAGCTGGTTCATGACATTGATGTCCCTTCTAGAGGAGGCAACATGCTATTCAAACTGGACATTGCTAAAGCCTTTGACAATCTCTCATGGGATTTTCTCTTTCAAATCCTGAACTTGTTTGGTTTTTCGATAGTTTTATCCGATTATAAAAGGTGTATCACGAATGGTTTTGGTTATCATGAATGGTGAGTCCATAGGTTTCTTTCCTTCTAGCCATGGTTTGAGGCAAGGTGACCCACTATCACCTTCTTTTTATCATCGCTATTGAATACCGCCTAGGAGCCTTAACGATCTTTTGCTAATAATCCTAATATGTCTTTTAAAACTCATGGAGGTTTCCCTATTTCATCTTAGTTTTGTGCGAGATGATTTCATTATCTTCTTGCTCCTTCAACATGTTAAAACCATTAAGAACCTCTAAATGATTTTGGTAAAGTTAGTGGTCTTTTTCTTAATGAAGGAAAATGCAATTTTATTCCTTCAACTAAGATTCCTCTAATAGACTTAATATGAATTACTAACTTTAAGTAAAATCAACTCCCTCTTAATTACCTTGGGGCTCCGCCATAAAAGATCACATCTTTTGATGATCTAATTCAAAAATTTCTAACAAAATCTCGGGGAATTTCATTTACTCTCTTTGGTGGTATGCTTACCTTGATCAAGAGCACTCTAAATTCCATGCCTATATACCTTCTTCAAACCATTGTTAACTCTACCATCAATAGAATTGAGCGTCTCTTAAACAAATTTTTAGGGAACCACCTCCTCTAAAAGAATGCAGTCATCTTGGTCTAAAAGTTGTGGTACTCTTGAAGAGGGAGGTCTGGGATGTAAATCCATCAAAGAAGTTATCAATGCCTTCTCCTACAAACTTTGGTGGAATTTTAGGAGCAAAAATATTGCCAGGGTAAACATCCTGTCATTTGTCCCTTTAAATCGGATGATTTTTCTGTGTGGAGAAGACTTTGTTCTGTCAAATGGGATGCAGAATCCTTAATTTTTTAGGGCATAAACTCTGGCAATTCCTTCTTTTGGCAAGACAACTGGAGTGGTTGTGGATCCATTGATGACTTACTCTACACTCACTCCACTTGCTATTAGAGTTAATTCATTGGCAAAACCATAAGTGGAACACTAGTAAGATTACTGATTCTATTCCTTCCACTTTCCTAAATATGATTACTAATATTCCTATCACTCCTAACAATCAAGATCAGATTATCTTTAAGCTATCTCATAATGGGGATTTCAACCTTAAAATGTGTTCACACTAAAGACACTCGGATTCTTCTATTGTGTTCTAAATTTGGAATAATATCCCTCTTCTTACTCTATTCTAACTTGGTATCCTAAAAACTTTATTCTGTTGACTCTTTGTTGTGGGGTAAAGGGTTTTATTTACCCTCTAAATGTCAATGTTGTTCTCATATTGAGAATGTTAACCATGTTTTTTGTTAATGGGGCTATTTCCTCTAAAATTTGGATTTGGTATGATGATCTACTTTCAATTTTAATTATTCTTTTACTTTATATCAACTTCTTGAAGTTTACTTTGACAATGCAATTAAAGGTCATAGTAAAATCATAATCGCCATTACTCTTATTTGGTTCATATGGATGGACCGAAATGAAGCTAAACATCGTGGGATTCATATGAATCACATGAGGATTATTTCTAGAACTAAAAACAAAATTTGTGACTTGTTTAAAGCTAATTTAATTCATCACAAACATTTTAAATGCTGTAAATCTGTAGCTAATAAACTGGGCCTCAACCTTCCAGACCAGCCTTACTATCAGAATGATAGAATGGTTTTTTGGAAAAAACCTCTTGCTCATATTATTAAAATTAATACTGATGGCTCTGTCTCTCATAATGGCTCTGGTTGTGGAGGTATTTTTAGGGATTCTAAGGGTATAGTCCTATGTACATTTGCTTATCCCCTTATTTCCACCACTGTCCCTTATACTGAGCTTATGGCAGTCCACAAAGCTCTAGAAATTTATCATCAAAATGGCTGGCTCAATATTTGGATAGAGGTGGACGCTCCTCTACTGATTGACCTTTTGACTTCTACCAATATGAGCAACGCTTGTTTGTACTACCTCCTCAAGCAAACTAGGGCTCTTCTCTCTCGAATTTTACCATCACTCATGTTTGGCATGAAGGTAATGCTATCTTGATTACCTTGCAAACACAGGTGCGAGATTAAACAGTATCATCTTCTTTGATCAATTTACATTACCCAAATACTTGCGTGTGCAGTTAACTTGGACAATTGGGCTTCCTTACCTAATCTAATTCTCCTCTTCCTCTCTTTTTTTTGGTTTTCTATTTCCTTATGCTCTTTATGGATACTACATAGATATCATTCTTTGTCTTGTGCTCTTTGCCATGACTTCTTTGCCTTTACCCCTTCTCCTCTAGTAAGAAGAATTGTTTTTTTGGCATTTACAATATTATGGGCGGATGTTGAACTTTCATCAATATCACATTGGAACCAGTTGAGCCTTGTGTTACCTGTTACATGTTTTATAACTGCAATCCCACTTGGGACTTTAATTTCATTGATACATTCATTTCTAAACCTAAGAGAATTAACCATTGTTGGAGGAAGTTATCTATTTTGATGGGCTTAGATTTTAGTACTAACTTCTTTAACCAGTTTTTTCTCTCTGATAATATGGCTTGGAGCATTGCTACTACCTATGTTGCTTTAGGCAGCATTAGTATACATTATCTTTGGTTGCAATTTTATTTTGATGATTATAGTATTTCTTTGGTGATGCTTACATTCTTACATTCCTTGGGACTCTTTCCTCCTTAAAGGCCTAATTCATAATGGTTTCAACACTTATCTTTGAAAGGATTTTGGTTAGTTGTTGGGACTTTACTGTACATCCTTGCTTATATAATGCCTAACCACGATGCTTTCTGCAAGGGAAGAAATTATAATACCCTTGTCTTTTAATGGTTATTTTGGTCTGAAATCCTTGTACTGGAATGGATTGGGCTTAATTACTTTTTGGGTTTTGAAGGTTTTCTACCATGGTTGTTTGTTGATTTGTTTGTTGATTTGGTATTTTAATCTCTTTGGGTTGGCCATTTTTTCTTTGCTTCTCCCGATTTTCCTCTATTTTTTGCCATCTTGCACCTCTTGTCTTAGCAAGTTCGTTTTGGACCTTTATTGTCTTAAAATTCTGCTTGGTAATGATGTCTTCTTATCCCTGGAATGGATTTCCTTGTTATTGCTCCTTTTGGTTCTTCTTGTGTTTACCCTCCTCTTCTGTTTCATTTTCTGCTTTTGTTGTTAACATTTGGTTTGATGTTGGACTTTATTACAATTGTTTTCACCCTTCATGTTTTGAGGAGATCATGAAAATCCTGAAGACCATTCTATTCTTCTTCTTATATGTAACCAATGGTCTATCTATACTCTTGATTATATTTGTCAATATGTATCTTGGCTTAATGTGACAAAGCAACCTTCTTGAATTGTTTGCTCTTAGAAGCGCTATTGAGCACCTATTGGTTGCAATTTTCTTTTCTTTTATTTATTTTCTGTTTGGGATATCCCACCTTTTTTGAAATGGAATTGTGTTATTTTTCTCAATACTAGTATTGTTGTTTACGTCTTGCTTCCCATGCTGGGTTTGGAGTTTTCAAGGGCTTATCATTGTATCTGGAGATTGTGCCTTGCTTACTCTGTAAAATTTTCCATCTTCTTGTTTTTAGGATTGCGATTAACACACAGGATGTTATTGCTTTTCCTTGTTGTTGTTCTCCCATCCTATCTTTATGATTGTAACATGTACAACTTGAAGCACATTTCTTTGTTATGGAATTAATCAATGATTTCTCTTATATGCATAATTGGGTTATTGTCATTACCCTTGGAAGAATTGGGTTATGGTTAATAAGCATCGACACGATCGATTTCTCAATGTCACTTACTAGATAGGCTTATGGTGAGCCATTCATTATCTATCCTTTCCTTCTTGATATATGTTTATGGGTGGAATCTTGGATAGCTTGTTGGTTTTAACTGCCTTGTTGGTTGGTGATGGATCAATACCCACCTTATACGGGCTTTGGATTATTTTTGTACAAGTCTCTATTGAAGTTCTTGATTGCTTGTAGATTTTGCTTTGAACCACCTTCTTGGTTTATTTTATGCATATCATTGGAATTCATTGATCTACCTTTTACTACTATTTACTTCATCATTTTTTTCAAACTTGTATCTATTGTTTTGATTATCTTGGATGAGTGGCATCATGGCAGCTAAGCGGTTTTGCTATTTTGGTTGTCTCTTGTCTTGGAGATTTACCTTTTTGTTTTACCTTGTCACCTCAGTTGGCTCTTTCTTTGTTGGTTGTAGAATTTTAGGGTCTCATGCCCTAAAAGCTGTTCCTGACATTGTTGTCCTGATGGTGAGGGTTTTTGGTAATTTTTGTCTGATTTGCTGCCTTCAGGATAATTGTTTTTATGCTTTATTTATTTGTTTATCTATTATTGCCATGTTTATTCTGATTGAGGAGTTTTATGGCCAATTCTTGTATCTTCTATCTTGGATGTTGCCGTCTGCTTGTTGCTATTTTTGGATTTTTTATTATGGCGGGTTCCAATGTTGTATTATTTGTTTGGTAATTTGGTGCGTTAATTTATCTCTATTTTTTACGATGCATCACATTACCTCATTTGGTTGCGATCTTATGATTTATTGATAGAATGGTATTATGGCCAGTTTAGTCCCTTTCTATCTTGGATGTTGTTGCCTTTTTCTTGCTCTGGATTGATTGTTGATCCGGATTATCGAATGGAGAATCTTTGCTATTGGGCTGCTCTAACTAATTTTTGGTGCTTATTTCGGTTGGTTGCCATTCCATGTTGAGCTATGCTATCTTCCTTTATTGCTTTCTCAGGACATTAATAAGGGGATTGTTTCACAGGTTGTTTTACACTAAAGATTCATTTACATATCATGTGATTGGGATGGTGTTAAGTATAAGCTCATTGACTTATTTAACAGGTTTTAAGCAAGTTGTCTCCCCTGTAATTTTCTTATGGAGGGATTATATGCTGAACTAATTTCTTTCTTGAATATGATTATTCATGAGATTCTGGCTAAGATGGCTCACTCACTTATGTTTATGTATTCTCATGTCAAGATGACTTTATTGATGATATTTTTCTTGAATGAGACTCCTTATCCTTGACTCTTAGCAATTACCTACATATTTTAGATATGATTTTGCTTAGGTTTGCGGTGTAAAGCTCACAAGAATATCAACAAGCTGGGTGCTTCCTTCTCTCATAGGTTTGTTGGCTATGATGGGCGTGATGATCTCACTCCCTATTGGTTGGTAGCTCATGTGATGTAACCTTCTGCGAAGTTTGGATGCTTGCATTTTCCCCAACAGGATGTGATTGAGCGAGCCTTCTCTATCACAATTCCTTAACATACTCATATTATGTTATTTTCCTCTAACTTTTGTCTGTATTACCTTACTGTTCTAATCTTCCTCTTATAACTTTGCGGTGATTCTAACTCCTTCTTTTGCGGGTTTGCTCCATATTACCAAGCACTCTTACAACCATCAGAGCATTGGCCTTAACCTTCCTTTAGCCTATTATGTTAATCATCTTGTATCTTTTGATTGCTTTAATGTTTTCTTTTGCTCTTGGATGTACTTAGATGGGGATTCACTCCTTAGGCTCATTGTAGCTCTTTGAGCAGTAGTTTCAGAGTTTATCCTTTTTAAGGACCTTGTAACCCTTTTTTTGTGGCAATAAAATACCCCCGCATCATGGGGTTTCCCCAAAAAAAAAAAGTAATCCTAAACCTGAACCTAAATAAAATAAACTAAAATAATCTAAAAATAAACTAAAATAAACTAAACTAAATAAATGAAACCTAAAAATAAACTAAATAAATAAACTAAATCTAAATAAAAAAAACAAAACTAAATAAATAAACCTAAACTAAACTAAACTAAATTAAACAAAAATAAACCTAAACCTAAACCTAAAACCTAAACTAAATAAACTTAAACCTAAATAAATAAGATATACTAAACTTCAAACTAAACTAAAAATAACTAAACTAAACTAAATAAATTTAAAATAAAATAAAGACAAAACTGAGCTAAACCTATAAAATAAATAAATGAATAAAAAATATAAACCTGCACAAACCTAAAATAAATAAACTGACCTAACCTAAAATAAATAATAAACTTAAAATAAATAAACATGGCTAAAACTAAATAAAATAAAATAAAATAAACTAGAATAAAATAAAAACCTAAAATAAATTAAACCTAAACTAAAGAGCAACTAAATAAACCAAAACTAAAACAAACCTACTAAAATGACCTAAACAAAATAAAACCTAAATTAAAATAAACTGAACCTAAAATAAATAAAATAGAACTATCTTTAGAAATAAGCCTAAACTAAATAAAACTAAACTAAATAAAAAACCTAAAATAAACCTAAACTAATTGGCCAGCTAAACCTAAAAAAAACTAAATAAAAAAAATAAACTAAATAATAAATAAATAAATCTAAACCTAAAATAAACTAAAACTAATTAAACTAAAATAAAAAAAAATCAAATTGAACTTAGAAAATAAACTAAGTATAAAACCTAAACTAAAATAAATAAATAAACTAAACTAAACCAAAACCTAAACCTAAATCTAAAAATAATATAAACTAAACTAAATTAAATTAAATAAAACCTAAACCTAAACTAAATAAATTAAACTAAATAAATAAACCTAAACCTAAATAAATAAACCTAAATAAAAATAAAATAAATCTTAAAACTAAAACTACTAAGCCTAAAATAAATAAAACTAACCTAAACCTAAAAGCTAAAATAAACTAAACTAAACTAAATAAAACTAAACTAATAAAACCTAAATAAACATAAACCTAAAGCTAAACCTAAACTAAATTAAACTAAATAAAAATAAAATAAACTAAACTAAAAATAAACTAAATAAACTAAATCAACAAAACTAAATAAATTAACCTAAACCTAAACTAAACTAAAAATAAACTAAAATAAAACTAAACTAATGTAGCCACATATGATCGAAAGATTGCCGATATAAGTCACCATCCACAAGTGTGTAGGAAAGTGCTCTCTAGCTCAACTCATAGGCTTGGGACTTCTCTTAGGGTAGTTTACCTTTATTTATGTAATCCATCACTGGTTGCGTCCAATCTATAGGTTTAGGTTTTGGTTTAAGTTTTTATTTCATTTTATTTTTTTAAATTTATTTAGGTTTTGTTTTTTTAGAAAATTTCTTTTTAACTTTTTAATTTTTTAAGTGTTTAGGGTTTAGGGTTTATGATTTAGGGTTTTAGGGTTTAAGGTTTAGAGTTAGGGTTTAGGGTTTAGGGTTTAGGGTTTAATGTTTAGGATTTAAGCTTTAAGGGTTTTCGGGTTTAAGCTTTAGGGTTTAGGGTTAGCTTAGGGTTTACAATTAGTTTAGGGTTTAGGGTTTAAGATTTAGAGTTTAAGCTTTAGGGTTTAGGGTTTAGGGTTACTTTAAGATTTAAGGTATAGGGTTTTAGGGTTTAGGGTTTAGGGTTTCGGGTTTAGGGTTGTAGGTTTAGGCTTTAGGGTTTAGTGTTTAGCATTTATGATTTATGGTTTAGGGTTTTTTTGAAATTAAGTAAACCAGTTGGTTTAGGTTTATTTAGTTTATTTTTTATTTATTTTTATTTATTTTATTTTTTCTTTTTATTTAGTTTTTTTATTTAGTTTAGTTTATTTATTTTAGGTTTAATTAATTTAGTTTACATTTTTATTTAGTTTACTTTTAGGTTTAGGTCAAAGTTTATGTTTATTTTTTTTGTTTAGTTTTATTTTTATTTTATTTTTTAGGTTTAGGTTTTATTTTTATTTTTAGGTTTAGGTTTTTATTTTATTCTTTTAGTATTAAGTTTTATCTTTTCATTTTAGGTTTATTTTTATGTTTTATTTTTTTGTTTAGGTATAGGTTTATTTTTAGTTTATTATTTTTATGTAGTTTGGGGTTTTTTTTATTATTTTAGGTTTAGGTTTAGGTTTATTTATATTAGCTTAGTTTAGTTTAGTTTAGATTTAAGTTTATTTTATTTTTTTGGTTTAGGTTTAGTTTATTTATTTTATTTTTAAATTTATTTTATTTTAGGTTTTTTATTTTAGTTTTATTTTATTTTTTTATTTTATTTTTTTATTTTATTTTATTTTAGTTAGTTTATTTTTAGTTTTATTTTATTTTTATTTTAGTTTAGGTTTTATTTAGGTTTTTTAATTTATTTTATTATATTATTTTCTATTTTATTTAATTTTTGGTTTTTTATTATTTTATTTTTAGATTTTATTTAGTTTGGGTTTAGGTTTTTAGGTTTTTAGGGTTTAGGGTTTAGGGTTTAGGGTTTAGGGTTTGGGTTTAAGGTTTAGGGTATGGGGTTTAGGGTTTAGGGTTTAGGGTTTAGATTTTAAGGCTTTAGGGTTTATAGTTTAGGGTTTAGGGTTTAGGGTTGTAAGTTTAGGGTTTACAGTTATTAGGTTTATGGTTTGGGTATAGGGTTTTTTTTAATTTTTTTAAAATTTTTATTAAATTAACTAAACTAGTAGGTTTAGGTTTATTTAGTTTATTTTCTATTGGATTTAGGTTTATTTTTATTTTTATTTAGTTTAGTATATTTATTTTAGTTTTGGATTTTTATTTTAGTTTACTTTTTAGGTTTAGTTTTAATTTTTATTTATAGGTTTAGGTTTATGTTTTATTTTATATTTTTAGGTTTAAGTTTTAGGTTTATTTTCAGGTTTAATTTATTAGTTTATGTTTAGCTTTATTTTAAGTTTAGTTTATTTTATTTAGTTTAGGTTTAGGTTTAGGTTTAGTTTATTTTAGGTTTAGGTTTTATTAATTTTAGTTTATTTTATTTTAGTTTAGGTTTAGGTTTATTTTGATTTTATTTTAGGATTAGGTTTTTTTAGTTTATGGTTTAGGTTTTATTTTTTATTTTTTTAGGTTTTATTTTTAATTTTTTAATTTAGTTTTTATTTTATTTTATTTTAAGTTTATTTTATTTTTATTTTAGATTTAGTTTTTATTTTATTTAGGTTTTTTATTTTTTAGTTTTGGTTAGGTTTTTATTTATTTTATTTTGGTTTAATTTTATTTTTTTCTTTTTTTTTACATTTAGGTTTAGGTTTAGGTTTTAGTTTATGTTATTATTATTATTTTTATTTTTTTTTCTGGTTTATATTTATTTATTTATTTTATTTTTAGGTTTTAAACTTTTTAAGGTTTAGGGTTTCAGGTTTAGGGTTTAGGGTTTAGGGTTAGTTTAAGGTTTTATTTTGGATTTAGGGTTTAAGGTTTAGGGTTTAGGGTTTAGAGTTTAGGGTTTAGGGTTTAGGGTTTAGGGTTTAGGGTTTAGGGTTTAAGGTTTAGGGTTTTATGCTTTAGGGTTTTATTTTTTAGGTTTAGGTTTTATTTTTATTTTTAGGTTTAGGTTTTTATTTTATTCTTTTAGTATTAAGTTTTATCTTTTCATTTTAGGTTTATTTTTATGTTTTATTTTTTTGTTTAGGTATAGGATTATTTTTGGTTTATTATTTTTATGTAGTTTGGGGTTCAGGTTTAGTTTATTTTAGGTTTAGGTTTAGGTTTTATTTATATTAGCTTAGTTTAGTTTAGTTTAGATTTAGGTTTATTTTATTTTGCTTATTTTAGGTTTAGGTTTTTTCTTTTAGTTTATGGTTTAGGTTTTATTTTTTAATTTATTTTTAGGTTTTATTTTTACGTTTATTTTATAGGTTTATGTTTTTTATTTAGTTTTTATTTTATTTTATTTTAGTTTTATTTTATTTTTATTTCACATTTAGTTTTTATTTTATTTAGGTTTTTTATTTTTAGGTTTATTTTATTTTTTAGTTTAGTTTAGGTTTTTATTTATTTTATTTGAGTTTAGTTTTTATTTTCTATTTTATTTTATTTTTATGTTTAGGTTTAGGTTTTACTTTAGGTTTTTATTTTACTTTATTTTATTATATTATTTTTCTATTTTATTTAATTTTAGGTTTTTTATTATTTTATTTTTAGATTTTATTTAGTTTGGGTTTAGGTTTTTAGGTTTTTAGGGTTTAGAGTTTAGGGTTTAGGGTTTAGGGTTTGGGTTTAGGGTTTAGGGTATGAAGTTTAGGGTTTAGGGTTTAGGGTTTAGGTTTTAGGGCTTTAGGGTTTATGGTTTAGGGTTGTAAGTTTAGGGTTTACAGTTATTAGGTTTATGGTTTGGGTATAGGGTTTTTTTTAATTTTTTTTATAATTTTTATTAAATTAACTAAACTAGTAGGTTTAGGTTTATTTAGTTTATTTTCAATTGGATTTAGGTTTATTTTTATTTTTATTTAGTTTAGTATATTTATTTTAGTTTTGGATTTTATTTTAGTTTACTTTTTTAGGTTTGTTTTAATTTTATTTATAGGTTTAGGTTTATGTTTTATTTTATATTTTAGGTTTAAGTTTTAGGTTTATTTTTAGGTTTAATTTATTAGTTTATGTTTAGGTTTATTTTTAGTTTAGTTTATTTTATTTAGTTTAGCTTTAGGTTTAGGTTTAGTTTATTTTAGGTTTAGGTTTTATGAATTTTAGTTTATTTTATTTTAGTTTAGGTTTAGGTTTATTTTGATTTTATTTTAGGATTAGGTTTTTTTTCGTTTAGGGTTTAGGTTTTATTTTTTATTTTTTTAGGTTTTATTTTTAATTTTTTAATTTAATTTTTATTTTATTTTATTTTAGGTTTATTTTATTTTTATTTTAGATTTAGTTTTTATTTTATTTAGGTTTTTTGTTTTTTAGTTTTGGTTAGGTTTTTATTTATTTTATTTTGGTTTAATTTTATTTTTTTTCTTTTTTTTAGATTTAGGTTTAGGTTTAGGTTTTAGTTTATGTTATTATTATTTTTTTTATTTTTATTATTCTGGTTTATATTTATTTATTTATTTTATTTTTAGGTTTTAAACTTTTTAGGGTTTAGGGTTTCAGGTTTAGGGTTAGTTTAGGGTTTTATTTTGGAGGTTTAGGTTTAGGGTTTAGGGTTTAGAGTTTAGGGTTTAGGGTTTAGGGTTTAGGGTTTAGGGTTTAAGGTTTAGGGTTTTATGCTTTAGGATTTAGTCTTTAGGGTTTTTATGGTTTAGCGTTTAGGGTTTAGGGTTTGGTTTTAGGTTTAAGGTTTAGGATTTAGTTTAAAGTTTAGATTTAGGTTTAATTTATTTTAGTTTAGTTTATTTTAGTTTAGGTTTTGGTTTATTTTTTTATTTTATTATTTTAGGTTTAGTTTTTTTTTAGTTTAGGGTTTAAGTTTTATTTTTTATTTATTTTTAGGTTTAGTTTTTATTTTATTTTATTTTAGGTTTATTTTAGGTTTATTTTATTTTTATTTTATGTATAGTTTTTATTTTATTTAGGTTTTTTATTCTTAGGTTTATTTTAGTTTTTGTTTAACTTTAAGTTTTTATTTATTTTATTTTAGTTTATTTTATTTTATTTTATTTTTAGGTTCTGGTTTTGGTTTCAACTTATGTTTTTATTTTATTTTATATTTTTATTTTCTTTAGGTTTAAGTTTTTTATTTATTTTATTTCTTTATTTTATTTAGTTTATGTTTAGGTTTTTTAGGTTTAAGCTTAGATCGATTCTCTTTAAGTTAAAAGGGTGTAAGGTTTAGGGTTTTATTATTTAGGGTTAGGGGTAGGGTTTAGGGTTTAGGGTGTTTTAGGGCTTAGGGTTTAGGGTTTAGGGTTTAGGGTTTATGGTTTAGGGTTTTAAGGTTTAGATTATAGGGTTTAGATTTTAATGTTTAGGGTTTAGGGTTAGTTTTAGGGTTTAGGATTTAGGGTTAATGTTTTCTTACATTTTTATTTTTTTTATTTTTTTAAATTAAGAAAACTAGTAGGGTTTAGGTTTATTTAGTTTATTTTTTATTTTAGTTTATTTTATTTTTTTATATTTAGGTATATTTTATTTTTATTTACTTTAGTTTATTTATTTTAGTTTAGGTTTTTAATTTTAGTTTATTTTTTAGGTTTAGTTTTTTGTTTAGATTTATTTTTTTAGGTTAGTTTAATTTTTTAACTTATTTTTTAGGTTTAGGTTTTATTTTTTATTTTTAGGTATAGGTTTAAATTTTTATTTAATTGTTTATGTTTAGGTTTTGCATTTTTATTTTAGGTTTATTTTTAGATTTTATTTTTTACTTTAGATTTAGGTTTACTTTTAATTTATTCATTTTTTTTAGTTTAGGTTTAGGTTGAGGTTTAAATTTTATTTATTTTAGTTTAGTTTAGTTTAGCTTAGGGTTAGGTTTATTTTATTTTATTTTAGATTTAGGTTTTTTTTAAAGTTTAGGGTTTAGGTTTTATTTTGTATTTAGTTTAAAGTTTAATTTTTAGGTTTATTTTATACATTTATGTTTAAATTTAATCTTCATTTTATTTTATTTTAGGTTTATTTTATTTTTATTTTAGGTTTAGTTTTTATTGTATTTAGATTTTTATTTGTTAGTTCAGTTTAGGTTTTTATTTATTTTATTTTATTTTTAGTTTTTATTAATTATTTTATTTTCTTTTTAGGATTAGGTTTTAGTTTATGATTTTATTTCATTTTATTTATTTTATTTTATTTTCGTTTAGGTTTTTTCATTTATTTTATTTTTAGGTTTTATTTAGTTTAGGTTTAGGTTTATGGTTTAGGGTTTAGGCTTTGGGGTTTAAGGTTTAACTACATGGAGGCCGAACATGATCAACCAGATCACAGATCAAGGTGGAGTGGCGGAGGTGGTAGTTACGCAGGGTGGTGGGGATGGACATCGGTGATATGGAGGTGGTGGGAAAGTAGTTAAGGTGGTGGATCCAACATCTGGTGGATGTGGAGGTGGTGGTAGTGGTAGTTATGGTGGTGGGAGAGCTGGAGGTTACAACTGTGGTGGTGGGAGAGATCGAGGATATGATGGTGGATCCCAGAGGCCGGGTGGTTCTAATGGAACCGCTAAATTAAAGAATGTCCAATCCGATCTACTGCTTATGAAACTATGTCTTTACAGTAGAGATGTTTATAGTTATCTAGGGTTTTGGATTTGCTATATGCATTCTCTTTTTTGAACTATGTTGTTGCTTGTG
Organism: Cymbidium sinense; assembly: GCA_021442155.1. Lineage (NCBI taxonomy): Eukaryota > Viridiplantae > Streptophyta > Magnoliopsida > Asparagales > Orchidaceae > Cymbidium > Cymbidium sinense. Next base: position 258,032,490 of record CM038214.1, on the reverse strand, counting down.
TCTTAGAAAACTTGGTGTTTTACTTGGTTGATGAATTCAAAAAGAAGAAATGTTGAATATGAATGTATTCTCTTTTAAAAAAAAACCAGCCTATAAACTAAAACCTGAACCTTGAACCTAAAACCTAAACACTAAACCCTAAACTTGAAAACCCTAAACCTTAAACCCTAAAGCCTAAATCCTAAAACCCTAAAACCTAAACCCCAAACCATAAACCCTAAACCATAAAGTAACCCTAAACCTTAAACCCTAAACCCTAAAAACCTAAAAGACTATACCCAAACTAAATAATACCTAAAAATAAAGAAAATAAAAAAACCTAAACCTAAATAAAATAAAAAATATAATAAAATAAAACTTAAAATAAAATCTAAACCTAAACCTATACTTAAAAATAAAATAAAATAAAAAATAAATACTAAATTAAAATAAAATAAATAAAAACCTAAACTAAACTAAAAAAAAAATAAACCTAATATAAAATAAAATAAAAATTAAATAGAAACCTAAACTTAAAAAATAAACTTAAAAATAAAAACTAAAAATAAATAAAAAAATAAAATGTAAACCCTAAACTAAAAAAAAAACTTAAACCTCAAATAAAAAAAATAAAATAAACCTAAACCTAAACTAAATAAATAAAATCGAAACCTAAACCTAAAATAAACTAAAACTAAACCCTAAATTAAATAAAATAAAATAAACTTAAAATAAACCTAAACCAAAACTAAAAAATAAAACATAAAAATAAACCTAGAAAAAAGACATAAAAATAAACCAAAACCTAAAAATAAAAAAATAAAACATAAACCTAAAAAATAAAACTAAACTAAAAAATAAACATAAACCAAAACCTAAACCTAAAAAATAAACTAAAATAAAAAACCTAAACTAAAAAAAAAATAAACCTAAAGTAAATAAACTAAACTAAATAAAAATAGAAAATAAACCTAAATAAGAAAAACAAACTAAATAAAGTAGATAAACCTAACCCTTCTAATTTACTTAATTTAATCAAAATAAACCCTAAACTCTAAACCTAAACCCTAAATATTAAACCCTAAACCCCAAACCCCTAACCCTAAAACTAACCCTAAACCCTAAACCTACAACCCTAAACCTACAAACCTAAACATTAACCCTAAATCCCAAATCTTAAACCCAAACCCTAAACCCTAACCATAACCCTAACCCTAAATCATAAACCCTAAACCTAAAACCCTTAATCCCTTAGCCATAAACCATAAATAAAACCTAAACCCTAAACCCTAAACTCTAAAAACCATTAACCTAAACTCTAAACTAACCCTAAACCCTAAGCTAACCCCAAATTCTAAACCCTAAACCATAAAAACCTAATCCCTAAAAAAAAATAATAATAATAAAAAAATAAAAAAATTAAAAAAAACAAAAAAAAAACCATAAAAACCTAATCCCTAAAGCCAAAACACTTATACCTAAACCCTAAACCCTAACCTTAAAAACCTAAAAACCTAAACCTAAACTAAATAAAATAAATAAGAAATCTAAACCTAAAAAATAAAAACAAAATAAAAACCTAAACTAAAACATAAATGTAAACCTAAAAATAAAATAAATTAAAAATAAAAATAAACTAAAATAAGATAAATAAAAACATAAACTAAACTAAAAAATAAAATAAACCCAAGAATTATAAAATCTAAATAAAATAAAAACTAAATGTAAAATAAAAATAAAATAAACCTACAATAAAATAAAATTAAAACTAAAAACCCAAACGAAAAAAATAAATATAAAATAAAACCTAAACATTAAACTAAAAAAATAAACCTAAAATAAAAATAAAATAAATAAAATAAAATAAACCTAAAATAAACTAAAATAAAAAACAACTAAACCTAAACTTTAAAAAAAACTAAACCTAGACATAAACCTAAAACAAATAAAATAAAATAAACTAAAATTAAACCTAAACCTAAACCTAAAAAATAAAATAAGAACCTAAACCTAAACTTAAACCTATAAATAAAAAATAAAACCTAAACCAAAAAAATAAAATTAAATTAAAACTCAACTAAAGTAAACCTAAACTTAAGCTAAAAAAATAAAACTTAAAAATAGACCTAAAATGACCTAAAATAAAAACCTAAAACTTAATCCTAAAAAAAATAATAATAACCTAAACATAAACCTAAAAATAAAAAATAAAACCTAAGCCTAAAAAAAAGTCAATTGAAAAATAAACCTAAACCTAAACATAAACCTAAAAAATAAACTAAAAAAAACTTGAACTAAAATAAATAAACCTAAAATAAGTAAACTAAAATAAAAAAATAAAAAATAAACCTAAACAGAAATAAAGAATAAAATAAATAAATAAATTAAACCTAAACCTACCAGTTTACTTAATTTAAAAAAATCCTAAACAACAAAACTAACCCTGACCCCTATACATATAAAACTAAACCTACAATCCTAAACCTAAACTCTAAACTCTAAAAAACCCTAAACCGTAATCCCTAAACCCTAAACCATAAACCTTCACATATACACTTGGATACACTCATGCTTTGCTTTAGAGCTTAGTCTTCATCACTGTCCAGCTCAAGTGTCACCTCAAAAGAAATCTGCTGCTAAGAAGTGATTGTTGGTGTGCTAACCATATAAGACTCATCCTATGAACTAGATTCTATGTTTATATGGATAACTGGTGTACTCCTTATAGCTAGGACATATTTCTTTTTGGGTGGCCAATAAGGTGGTCTTCCATCCCTAGGGCTGCCTCTGGATCTACCTCTTCCTCGGCCTGGTGGAGGTCGGGTCATCCTACCCATATGTTCGAATGAAGTAACGAACTATGGGTGGAATCTAATCTCAGGCACTAGTTCCTCCTACAAGTCTATTTTTTGCTTCCTTTTATTTTTAATCTTGTTTTCTTTTTCTTTAATTTTTGAGCTTTGGCCAATTTCATAAGAATAGACTTGTTCATATTGAGGGAGGTAGTAGGCCACATCCTCATATATGCTGACCTCTTGAACTATAAATGGCTTGAGATCTCCTTTGACATAGTACTCAATCCCACCAATCATGAACATGATGCACTGGTGTAAAGAGGATGTGACCATGTTGTTCTCATGTATCCACGGTCTCCCTAGCAAAGCATTGGAAGATGTATCTGAATCTATAATATGAAACTTAGCTTCAGTCTTCCACTCGTTAATCTCCATTGGCAACACTATGTAGCCTAAAGCTCTCTCGCCTTTCTCATTGAATCCTTTCAACATCATCCTCTATGAATTGAGTTTAGAGATGTCAATCCTCAAGTAGGCAAGGGTCTATAGGCTCATAATGTTGACTACTGCACCTGGGTCAACCAACACTCTGGATAGCCTAAATCTACCCATTTCCACTGTGATATAGAGGGGACAGTTGTGTCTTATCATCCATAAAAGCAAGCCTTCATCACTAAAAGTGACTCTAGGGATGTCCTATGAATAGTAAACCTTTTCTATAGTAGCGATCAGCTGAGCTAAGCATATCTCTGGATCAAGATAAGTTTTTATTAGAGATTCCCTCATCTCTTTAGATAAAACAAGGATGCCATATATGCTTAACTTAGCTGGAAACTTTCTAAGGTGAGCTAGAATATTGTAATCAACTCTGGCTGGTCCTCTGCAAGCATATCCATAGGTGGAGAGTCCTAAGGAGGGGCTATCTGCTTACTGGAACAAATGACATGCTTACCCTTATCCTGAAGTGCTACCCTAGGAGTAGAACTTTACCACTACATAGGTTGACTTCAGAGACTTAATGTGGCAGGTTGGAAAAATTTTTTACTCTCTCATCAGGTATACGTACAACTTCTCCTATGGGATGCTCGGAGTCAGTTGACTCCAAGTCAATCTCAATGGGTGAACCTGATTGATTTAGAAAAGGAAAGTCTGATTCTGGATTAGAAGAGATAGCATCAAAATTATTAGAGTTATTATTATTTTTTAGACTTGGAGAGCTTTCAATAAGAATAAAATAAAGAGCATCATAAATGGATAAGACATAAGTGGAATCTATTTTATTCATTGATTTTTTTTAGGTGGAGTTATATAATAGAATCAATTAAAGTAAGTGGGTTAAAGGTTTTAGTGCCCTTGTCTGCTGGTACGACACTCTTATCAAAAGAAGAAATGGATGAAGTAGTAGCTGCAATGGTGGCAGGAATACTAGACTCGATTAGTGGTTACACTACTGAACTATCCCCGAAAAGTGTGGACTATTTCTGCTGCTGAGCTCCAACTTTTCTCAAGTTATCTTTATCAACTTGTAAACTTTTCTTGATATTGGAGGTTTGAGATGCCTTAGGCACCTACAAAGAGAATTTCTTGATCTTAGAAATAATCCTTTTAAAGGTTTGAGATAAGAAAATATCCCAACATTATTTTATCTTGAGAGGGTCACATGCATCCCTAAAGATTACCCAAACAGAACTAGATGGTTATTCTAATAAGTAATCCATTATAAAAAATTATGGCACCCAACTTGTGGCAGTGCTCAAGCCAGTCCTTGAAGGTGACACAGTTCTCTAAGACATGGCCTAACATGTGGTGGTCGTGGCAAAAGTTAGGATCATTGCTCTTGCCCACTTCCTCCAGCCTATTTGGCTATAGTAGTTGGAAATTAGGCTTCATTAAGAGGTTTTTAAAGATTTTCTTGACTACCGCCCTCTTGAATGAATATGTCTTATTTAGTTTATCTAGAAGAGTAGGTGGGTAATAGTTACCTGGCAGTGGATAGAAGTTCCGCTGGTGGGTATACTGCTGAGGAGGTGGTTGTAATGGCCATTAAAGTGACTGTGGTGGCCGGTATGATGACCGAGGTGGTGGTAGAGGCAGTGGATGTAAAGGCTGCTGAGTTCTAGGTCTCTCAAATTGAACTATAAGTGGCCGCTTCCCCCTGTCAACTGATGCCACTGCCACTGGATTCTTTTCAAAATCTTTCTTCAGTTTAGGCTTGGATGACTGGTCTTGGAAAAGTAACTATTTATCTTCTCCTTGTAGACTAGCCACCTTGTTGATTAACTTCTCCAAAGTTTTGATAGTAAATCCTTTGATCATAAAAGCAACTGAGCCATGAATATTCTTAAGAAGAATCTCTATGTCGTGTTGTTCGAATAGCTGCGGTTCATATTTCATACTCAAATTTTACCACTTAAGAATATAATCAACGAGGGTCTCACTAAGTTTTTATTGTGCTACAATGAGATAGCCCACAGTCATCCTTTATTGAGCTCCAGCAAATCTCTTAATGAAAAGTTGTCCTAACTCAACAAATATCTTTACCGAATCATTGGGCAGTTCGACATACCAATCGAATGTAATCCCTAAAAGACTATTGACAAATAAGTGAAAGAGAAGTGCATTGCTACTATGGGCATTGCAACAACTGGCTCTAAAGTATGTTATATGCTGCCGAAGGTTCCCACTACCTTCAAAAATCTTGAAAGAAGGTAGCACAAAACTTTTAGGATACTGAACTGTAACAAATTCCTCTAGGTCGGGCCTACCCTTTGGAATGAATGAGGTACTTCGGGCTTGCGCCAATGCTTCTCTCACTTGCAGTTCCACCATTTCTTTTAGGTCTCTCTCTTGCATGAAGGTATTATCTATGACATTTCTAAGCAGGCTACCACTGCCATGATCTACAAGAGAGGTACTCTTGGGGGGTTCTAAGCCATGTAGAAGCTCAGGTTGCTCAGCCTCCATAAGGCTAAGATGTAATGCTGGAGCTTTGTTCTCAAGTGCTAGTACTGCCACTAACAAATCCTCAACCTTCTTCTCCATCTTGTGAATTTAATCATCCTTCTACCTAAGCTGTCGGAGGAGGTGTTGGGTTGAATGGATGGCATCATCTTCTTCAACCATAACACCTTCCTTACTTTGATGGTCTTAGTGGAGGGAGCTTTGAGTATCTACCATGTGGACTTTGGTTGAATCCTCTAGAAGATCATCCTTATCGGGGTCAAAAGCTACCTTCCCCTCCTCTAAATATGAATGATCTTTACCTAAAAGTCATCTCTTCTTAGCAAAGTAGTCCACTAAGATGTCATCTATTGAGCAATCTCCTACGTTGTCTGGTTGAACCAGAATAAAGACTTGCTGATGGCCAATTGTGCAACTATGCTCATCTGAATCTATGCAACGGATGCTGCCTACTAACAGAACACCGTCACCAAGAGGATCGACTACCATGGGAACTATACTGATGTCCCCTACATCCTCTACTACTGTCACTATTTTTGGTGGTGACTACTATGGCTACCGTGGTTGTGGTGGTGGCATGACCACGGTGACTTTGGGTCTCCACTCCTTCACCACAACTGAAGTGGGAGGTCGAATGGGAGAGCTCACCACATCAAGAGGGTGAAGTAGATGGAGTGGGATCTTTAGGCTGTAGCTAGATCACCAATGGGGACTTTCTCTCCCTACATGTAGATCTCTGAACCTTGGGAGGAATAGATGAAGGAGGGACCTAGACTAGTAACGGTGGATGGGGAATGGAGCGGTGTGATGGAGGTAACATCGACTGCCCTTTCGTTGGAGCTATCCTTCGATGGTTGGTGGTGTCGGTGAGTACTATATTATCTATGCGATCAGCCTGGTGTCCTGATGATCAAGGAAGTCAACAAGGGCAAAGGCCACCGACTGCTTATCGTACCTCCATCTCTTCCTACTACTGGCCAGGGCTACAACTTTGGCCTTGGTGGCCCTATCTCAATGATCTGGAAACTGATGCTCCTAGGGATCACATACCTCAGATTGAATAATGCACCAGGCTCTGAGTGTCCATAGGCTCTGCCAATCTGGTGAAGAACTGTTCTGAGGCTAGCATAGAGTTTCTTCCTTTGCTTAGTTGGTACCTCATAGTAAGCTTGTGGTGGAGGAGATGTAGCAATCCTTCTTGCATCCTCCTCTCCATCTAAACCAGAGAGTGGGTGGAATCTACTACCACCCAAGAAAGGGGAGACCGCTTGAGGAGAACCCTCAGCAATATATGATGTGGTGTCTACCTCCCTAGCCGCTCTCTCTTGGTACTGCTTGATCTTCCTACTTTTGTTATGATGTTGGGTGTGGGAGAGCAGTATGATGCGGGAGCTGGAACCTACCTCGAAGGTAAGGGAGAATATCTCAGATGCTAAGATAGTCTTCCCCTTTGAAGGGACCAAGGAGGAGGTAATAGCTCACACCGAATCTGCAGTAGGAACAACAGAAGTAAACTAAAATGGCACTGGCACTGCAGTAGGGGACCTCCACAGCCTTCTTCCTCAATGAAGGAAACTCAGGGTCAGACTCAACATCAAAGCAGAGGAGTGGCTTCTGTCCTTCCACCTCTCCCAGCTGATAGTTGTGAGGACTACCCCCTCAAATGTAATTCTAACCCCCTCAAAGCCACGATAAAAGTAAATCAGGTGGCTGGCCTTAATAGTGGTGAGATTGGCCTGATCGTAGGCCAAGTCTACACCAGAGGGGAAAGTGAAAACAAACTTGCTAGGAGCCATGACAACTGTACTGACTGAAGATTAAGCTTAATTGACTGCTCTGATATCTGTACATGTGAAAATATAATTGAGTCATACTTTAACCTTAATATTTGCCTTTAATCATAAATTTTTGCTTTGAATTCAGATTTTGAACCCACACTCAATAAATTTAAGTATGCTAAGTAGGATTCATTGATTTGGAGAGATTTAGAATTTTGAAGAGAGGCTTTGCCTTAAGAATTCATTTATTGATTTTGGAACCTTCATCCAATAAATTAGGATATGTTAAATGAGGCTCCTCCATTTGGAGAGATTTTTAGAGATGATTTTATTTTGCTAATCCTTTATTTTGAGATTTTAATTTTGGAGTATTCATTTAGGAAATTTGGGTATGTTAAGAGAGATCCAAGTACATGTTTGAAAACATTTTTGAACATATCTTTGTTGTTTATGATGATTGTTTATCATGTATTTGATTTGTTTTGATTTGACAATGGGATCTTTACTTAGGAAATTCAGGCATGTTAAGTGAATCCCAATGTGTTTGATGTATTTTGATTTGATTTTAAGAAATGAGACCCTTACTTAACAAATTTGGTATGTTAGTTAGGACTCAAGTGTGTTTAATATATTTAAAAGTGAGATTCTTACCTAAGAAATGTGGCATGTTAAGTAAGATCCAAAATATTTTATGTTTTGTTTTGATTTGAAAAGTGAAACCCTTACTTAACAACTTGTTATGTTAAGTAGGGCTCAAGTGTGTTTGTTGCTTTGATTTGAAGATAGGGCTCTTACTTAACAAATGTGGTATGTTGAGTAAGGTCCAAAAATGTGTTTGATTTTAATTCAAAAGTGGGATTCTTACTTAACAAATGTGGTATATTAAGTAAGTATGACTTGGTATTTGTTTCATTTTGAAAGAGGTGAACTCTCATTTAACAAATGTGGCATGTCAAATGGAGTTCAATTTGATTTTCATGATGTTGTTTGATTTTATAAAATGGAGATTCTCATTTGACAAATTTGGGTATGTCAAATGGAAGTCAATTGTGTTTAATTTGTTTGTGATTTGAAAAAGAGAACTCTACTTAGCAAATGTGGGTATGTTAACCAGACTCCAGTTTATTTTGATTTTTAAAAAGCGGGGAATTCTCATTTGACAAGTTTGGGTGTGTGAAATGGAATTCAAATGTGCATTGATTATTTCATAATTTTGAAAGAAGGCACTCTACTTAGCAATTGTGGGTATGCTAAGAAGGATCCAATTTGTTTTGGTTTCTGAAAAAGGGGAACTCCACTTAGCAATTTTAGGTATACAAAATGGAGTTCAATTATTTGTGTGTGGTTGCATTTGAAAATAGAACTCTCATTTAGCAAATTTTGGTATGCCAAATGAGTTTCAAAATATATATCTTGGCTTTGTGTGTGATATTGCTTTTGAAAAGAGAGAAACTCTAACTTAACAAATTTGAGTATGTTAAGTGAGGTTCAATTATATGTTCATTTTGATTTTTTTACTTTGATTTTAAAAATGAAACTCCATTTAACAAATTTGGGTATGTTAAATGGAGTTGGTTAATTGATTTTATTTTAAGAAATGTGGTTTTTGAAAATCTTAGAAAGGGGTTTTATTGACTATAAATTTGATTTTGATTTTTTGAAAGAGGACCCTCATTTAACAAATTTAGGTATGATAAATGAGGTTTGATTGTCTTTTATTTTAAAGAGATTTGAAAATTTTTATATTTTTGAAAACTTCAGGTGGAGTGAATTTAAAAATGATTATGGAGTGAGGAATCCTCCCCAGCGGAGTCGTCAGAAAAATATGTGGTGTTTATTTTTGGAGGTAGGACACGACGTAGATCTTAGGGGTTATTTATTGAAGTGATCGGTTACTACATTAAGGCATGATACACTATCTTGAAAGATAAAAATAATCACCCTATAATGGACCTAATCGCCTAATAAAGACTCCTAAGGCATGATGGGTCTTCGAATGTACCAGAGATCTTTCCACTATTTTACATGGAAAAGTAAAGTAGGGTTTATATTAAGTTCCCTATGGAGGCAAGCCTCCATAGTTAATTACATTATAAGAAATTGAAATTCCTTAGGAATACTCTCAATTAAAATAGAAATTAAGGTCTCCAAAGATTTCAAGGCTAGACTATCAAAGGATTATTTGTATTGGAAAATCTAATGCGATTATTATTGAAGACAAAGAGAATGAGTAAGAAATGCTCATGATACTAGCAAGCCTAGTGAGTATTCCAATCTATCTTATGGATGGGCTTTATATGTTTGAAGTTGAAGAGATTGAATTTATTGAAATAGACATTTTATTAGAAAGCTAGGACTTATAATCCAACAATATAAGATTGTGGAAATGCATAAGAGGTGAGAATTTATGCTAGTAGCCTGAAGAAAATAGCTACCTCGGAACCTAAATCTAAGGAGATTTGGCAGAAGCTAAAGATTGACCTACCTAGATGGGTTTATGGTTTACCTCCAAAAGAGAGGATAAACCACCTAACTGGTGGGCTTACAATTGGTTAGAGTGGTAGCCATCTAACTCCTCCTATGCTTTAAATTCATGTAGTCAAGTCTTATGAGTTGCAAGATAGCTAGGGTAGTTATTATTTAGAAAGAGACTAGAGCCCTCAAACCTACTCCCTAAGAGACTAGAGCATGAGTGGTATGAGTAATGACTTAATTTACAAATGCAAAATATTTTTAAATTTTATTTCAATTTTGACACTTCTTTTTGACAAAGGCTTTAGGATTTTAATGCTAATATGCACAGTAAAAATAGGTTATGGGCTAAATCAGCTTGAAGAAGGTGTTCTCAAGCATAAGGGATGCCATCATAGGTCAAGCATTCCCCTATCATGCAAGGATGGAGATCCTTCATGTTCAAGAGAGAAATAATATGCATGCATGTTGTGAGACTTCAACCATTCAACTAAGGGGTTGCTAAATCTTTTAATTATCTTATTTAAAACTACAACTTTATGGTGAGGTTATGAGTTGTTTTAAATTTTAATTGTGATTTATTAATTGGGGTAGAGAAATTAATTTTATCTTAAGAGCCTAATCGCATCCAGCCACACACATATCAAATATATAAGAAACTAAAGCAATGCACAATCTAAACACAACATCAAACAATTTTACTATTAAAAGAATAAAAGGCAAAACTTTCATCAGATAGCTCAAGAGAAAAAGGTGTGAGCTCTACCCTTATACAACTCAAAGATATAAAAGAATACACAAGTAATAAAAGCATGGGGTCTTCAAGTCTTCATTATTCATGTCTCCTTCATTTCTTTATATATTTTCTTCTTTTGATGTGGTAGACTTCAAGGCATCACATGGCACCCTAGGACTAAGCCTTCTAGCCAATGCTCATCCTAAACCCCCATAGTATTAATCCTAATTCCTAATCAAAAATTACATTAAAAATATGAAAAGTAAATTTATCTACACCTACAAAATAAGTGTTAGCTAAACAAACATACAAACCAAGTATTTATATTTATAATTTGGACTTAGCATCATGCACATGGGTAACCAAGCCCACCTATCCTAACTTGGATTATGCTTAGGGACTTAAGCAACTTACAAAGAGAGCATTTATATTTATTTTTAAGCGGCCCCTTAAGCAAAATCTCTTGCAAAAAACAAAGGTAGACAATCAACATCTTAACATCCAGCCTATGATCCACATTCCTAACATCCAGTCTAAAACATTATATCACATAACAAAATACAACATCATCAATACAATCAACACATTGACCTAACATAATTCTAGGGTCGTTGACCTAGTATTCTAGTGTGTGAAAAAAGGGCTTGTGTGAATTTACCACTTCTTTAGTTTAAGTTTCAATTTGATGTTTGAATTTGTTTAAAATTTTCCTTTGGGTTTCAATTAAATAATTTAATGTTTTATTTTCCATTTTATTTCACTTTATTTGGTTAAAGAGATATTTAGGTTTTCAAGAATGAAGAGTAGAATGAATTCCATTTTGATGGAACTATATTCTACATCCACATAATAAGTCTAAAAGGTCTTTAAGTATTAATTTCCCATTTGATTATGTGATTTATTTGATTTGATTAATTTATTTGAATTAATTTAGATTTTAAAATTTAGTTTTAATCTTCTTGATTGATTAATTTTGGATTAGATATTGATTTTAATTAAATTTTGATAATTCAATTAATATCTAAATGAAGTTTAATTATTTAATTTATATTTATTCATTAATTTGATTATTTTGATTTTATTAAATTTTGATAAACAAAATGCTTAATATTAATGCTTTTTATTTTAATCAATGATTATGTATTTTTTAAGTTGTTTTAAATTCATTTTTTATTATTTATTATTTTGATTGATTAGAATGTTTAATTTTACTTGTGATTTATTTAATTTATGTTTTTATTTGAATTAAATTATGATTATTAATTTATTTATATTTACATTATCTCTTTATCTTAATGATATGTCTTATTATATATTTTATATATATATATATATATATATATATATATATATTATATATATATATATATATATAATTATATATATATATATATATATATATATATATATATTAATTATATGTTATTTTATATAAAATATTTAATATAATTATTTCTTTTTTTTTTTTATCAACATTTTTGATTTATGATATAATATATATATAACATATATATATATATTTTTTAAAATTATTAATAATAATTCTCTTTATATATAATAAATAAATACCTTAGTTATTAATTTTTGATATACTTTTTCTTTTTTTTGATAAAATTCGATTGATTAGATTAAATCCTTAGATCTATTTGAATTTAATAATATGTAAAATAAAGTGGATTAATCATGATCATTCGATCAAAAATCAAATGACCCACAAGTTAATCATGGCTTGATAGGTGGAATCAAATCACTTCGCCATTTGACCTAATCAAAACTATTCATTTCAAACACATAAAATAATTAGTTTTGCTCTTGTCTCTAAATTCTTTCCAAAAGGATTAAAAAGTAAAGTGCATGGGTTCTAAAGGTTGGATGCTTATGATGCTCGCATTCAACACATCAAACATAAGATCCCTAAGGCTTTCTAGGCGTTTAAGAATTACACCACACTGGAGCTAATGTCCGATTAAGAGGGTTCTTTTAGAAGAAATGAAGCCCTATTGAGATACTTGTTGGGTTGGATCAATACTTTAGCTAGCATTCCTTTTCTTTTCTCATATGGTTCGCTTTAAAAGCTTCCTCACTGATTGAAGACAGTGTTGGCTGAATCAATTTGAACAGCTTTCTTAAGTCACGAGGGAGATTTGTTAGATTTTTTTAGGCTTTCCTCCTCACCAAGTATCCCACAAGCTCACTCACAGAGCTTGAGCTTATTCTCATGGAAAGAAAAGTTAAAGCAATGGAGGATCCTTACATGCACTTATGTAGTTCAAATGGCTAATAAAGGGAAACCTAGATGGAGAATGGGAGGTGGGAATGCTGAACAAGGAAAAGAGGTTCAACATATAAGGAGATTCAAACAGAATTTTTGTAAGGAAATATTGAGAAGATGTTGGCTATTAGAAGAGAGAGAGAGAGAGGCTCAATGTTGTACCATGATACTACTGAACCAAAAATTAGAGGGATGAGAAGAATGCCTGTAGCCAGAAAGAGTTTAAAGAGGACTAGATTTTGCATTGAGTTGGAGCGATGAATATTCTCATAGGTTATAGTGCCTCTCGACTTGTGGGCTCGGGGATGAAGCTTGCTTATGGATAAGAGTTTTGGGCAAGAGTCTCTGGCTTGGTATGCTCACATAAGGAAAAGAGAGGGAGGTGTGTGGCTAGCCTTTGATTTGATTGGAGGGGAGGAAGAACCAAACTAGTAAGAGGATGAGACACTACTTGCGTGCGGATGATATGGAGAATGAAGATAGACGAATAAAGGGACTCGAATCCCATGTGGCTAGCCTTCGATTAGATGAAATGAGATGTAAGGATGGCTTTGACCACTCTTTCATGAGGGAAGATGAGAGGGAGGTCAGGCTTCTCTTAAAAAAAATGGCTAGGATGAGAGGCTTTGTACGTATGGGGGAAAAAGCTCTACTTTCTCTCTTATTCCCGTCCAGTTCATGGGGATGAAAATGGAGGAGGAGATGGTATTAGGGCAGACATGGAAAGATCTCTCGCGTGACTATTATTTTAGTGTGATGGGAGGCTCTGTATGGAGAGAGAGAGAGAGAGAGAGAGAGAGGAGAGAGAGAGACATAGAGAAGGCTAGCGTGCTCCAAGTTGGTATGATAAGATATTTTATTTTATTTTATTTTCTTAAAGATGGAGAGTAGATTTTCATTTGAATAGAAAATATAAACATTATTAGAGATTCACATGAAATAAAAAAAAGACTTCATGCTTTTGTTAGCTTTAATAAAAGAGTGATGTCCAAATTTATTATTGTTTTATTTTATTTTTTAACGAGATAAATGTGGCATGAGAATGATAGATATACATTTTATATATATATATATATATATATATATATATATATATATATATATATATATATATATATATATATATATATATATATATATATATATATATATATATATTCTCTTGGTTTCACGTGACAGAGGATGGCATTTTTTTGTTATAATTTTTTTTATTTATGAATCTTATCAATCTTTAATAATTTTGATATTATAGTTTTAATTTAAATGAAGTTTACAAATTATATATACTATAATTAATGATTATTCAATATGTATATTTATTATTTATTTAGTAGTTAATTATTTAGTAATTAATGATCTCACTTGATTTGATATAGATTTAGATATAAACCCATTTTGATAAAAATTAGGCTTAATGGGCCACATTGGATTTATTTGAGTTAAATGATCAAATTAATTAAATTAAACCCAATGGTTGGCTAAATTTTATCTAATTATAAATTTTAAATGATTTTGGATGTTTGATTTGAATTAATTCTCAGTTTAATTTGAATTTAGATTTAATAGGACCCATTTGGGTCTACTTGGGGGCCAAATCAACCCATTTGGATCATTATTAAAGTTAGATTTGTTTAGTTTTATTCTCAAATATGTTCATTTGATGATTTTGGGTCTTCGAAGTGACTCAATTTTATCAAATTTTAATTTGTTGACTTTTGACTTATTGGAGCCCATGTGGGTCAACTCTAGGTCAAACGACCTATTTGTTATTTCATGTCCCATCATGATTTATTTTTTAGTCAGTTTATGTTTATGCATTATTTTCATGTTTTTGATTCAATTTAATTTTGTTTAATTTTGATTTAATTTAATTTTATTTGAACTTAGGTGATTTGGAGCTTATTTGAATATTTTGGGTAAAATGGGTTAGGTTAGGTTTTACATTGGCTTGATTGATTTGATTGTAGATTTTTGTATGGTTTGAAGTGATGATTTAAGGATTAATTAATTTATGTGAAAATCAATTGAGTTAGGTTTGATTTGGATGAGATTTGGCTAAGTCCATGAAATTGGCTTAAGGGTTTCGATTTGGATTTGATTTGATTTGGATTTAGGTTTGGATTATGATTTGAAGTTGAGTTTGAGTTTGAATTTGATAAATTAATTGAAGGGTTTAATTGATCTTTCATAAAATCAATTGAATTGGATTGATTTCGATTTGGCTAAGGCTAAGTCCATAAGATAAATCATAGGGTTTAGGAAAGATTTTGATTTTATATTCGATCATGGGCTTCAATCATTTGATTTGGATTTGAATTTAGATTTTGATATTTGAATTAAATTTAAGATTTGGTTTGAGAAGGTGAACATAGGTCAAATTTAGACTATAGAGTAGGTGAGTCTCCTTAATCCTTAAAGCATAGCGTAATCCTTTGGTTAACCCTTCTTAGTCTTTAGGCTTTGGTTAAGTGTTCACCTAATTTCTAGAAGTGTCTTATGCCGAAAGAAGTTTTAGCATCTAGAAACAAATTTAGATTCAACATTTCTTCTTTTTAATTTCTTCAACCATGTAACACACCAATTTTTCTAAGACACAAGAGATAACATAGATAAAAAATGAGCACACATAAAGTAAATCAAAAACCATAGATAACTAAAACCATCTCTACTATAAAGACCTAGTTCCATAAGTAGTAGATCGTATTGTCCATTCTTCAATTTCTCCAGTTCCCATCAGAACCACCCCAGCCTCTCAAGTAGTAGGATCCACCATCATATCCTCGATCTCTCCCTCCACCACCACCATGACTGTAACCTCCATCGCTCCTCCCACTTTCATAACCACCACTGCTCTGACCACCATTTCCATATCCACTAGCACCTCTAGATCCCCCACCACCACTATGATAACTATCGCCTCTGCTTACACCACCATCGCCAGATCTAGACTGAGCATGGTTGACGATGATGTTCCTACCGTCAGGGTTTTGCCCATTCTTAGAGTTTAGGTTTAGGTTTATTAGGTTTTAGGGTTTAGGTTAGTTTTTTAATTTAATTAGTTACTTTAAGTTTTGGTTTAGGGTTTTGGGTTTAGTGTTTAGGGTTTAGGGTTAGGGTTTAGGGTATAGGGTTTAGGGTTTTAGGGTTTATACTTTTAGGGTTTAGGGTTTAGGGTTTACCATTTAAGCTTTAGGGCTAGTTTAGGGTTTAGGATTTATGGTTTAGGGTTTAAGGTTTATGGTTTATGGGTTTAAGGTTTAGGGTTTAGGGTTTAGGTTTAAGATTTAGGGTTTAGAGTTTAGAGTTTAGGTATGGTAGGTATTTATGGAGAGGTTTAGGCCCAGGGTTTGGAGGGTAGGTTGCATGGTGGATATTTTGAGGAGGGTCCTTGGCTGAGGGAGAGTGGAGTAGAGGGGAGGGCTCAGGGGTTTAGAGTGATTTGAGCAGGACTTAGGGTGGTAGGTTTGGGGCCTAGGGTCAGCCTCAGGAGGAGGTTTAATCAGGAGGATAATAGTTTAGGTTTTGTTTAGATTTTACATAGTTTTATATTACTGATATTTATTAGGAGGTTTATTAGGTATGCTAGTTTAAGTTTAATTTTAATTTTATCATTTATCATTACATTTATTTATTTATTTTACTTTAAGATTTAGTTTAGGTTTACATTTTTGCCATTTTAGAGTTTAGGATAGTTTAGTGTAGGGTTTAGGGTTTAGAGTTTGGGGTTTAGGGTTTAGGGTTTAGGGTTTAGTGTGTAGTTTTAGGTAAAGGGTTTTGGTGTAGGTTTAGGGTTTAGGTTTCTTAAGTTTATAATTTAGGTTTATGGTTTAGGGTTTAGGGTTTTAGTGTTTAGGGTTTAGGGTTTAGGGTTTTTAGGGTTTAGGGTTTAGGGTTTAGGTTTTAAGTTTAGGGTTCAGGTTTTAGTTTAGAGTTTAGTGTTTTTGTTTTTTTTTTAAACAGAGAATGAATTCATATCCAACATTTCTTCTTTTCGACTTCATCAACCAAGTAACGCACTAAGTTTTCTTAGACACAAATGACAACATAGATAAAAAATGAGCACCCATATAGCAAATCAAAAACCATAGATAACTGGAACTGTCTCTACACTAAAGACACAATTCCATAAGCAAGAGATCAGATCGTCCGTTCTTCAATTTCTCTAGTTCCCATCAGAACCACCCTGGCCTCTCAAGTAGCGAGATCCACCATCATATCCCCGATCTCTCCTTCCGCCGCCACCATAGTTGTAACCACCGTCACTCTTCCCACCTCCATAACCACCATTGCTCCAACCACCACCTCCATATCCACCAACACCTCCAGATCCCCAACCACCACTATGATAATCGCCGCCTCTACCTTTGCCTCCACCACTAGATCTAAACTAAGCCTGGTTGACGATGATGTTCCTACCATCAAGGTTCTACCCATTCCTTAGGTTGAGGTTCAGATTAAAGTTCATTAGGATTGAGGGTTTGGGTTTTTAATTTATTTAATTACTTTAGGTTTATGTTTACAGTTTTGGGTTTATGGTTTATGGTTTATGGTTTAGGATTTTTGATTTAGGGCTTTTGGTTTTAGGGTTTAGAGTTTTTTAGGGTTTACGCATTAGGGTTTAGGATTTAGAGTTTATAGTTTTTTTTAAATTAAGTAAATAAATAAATTTAGGTTTATTTAAGTTATTTTATTTTTTATTTTTATTTAGGTTCATTTTTTATTTAGTTTAGTTTATTTATTTTAGGTTTATTTATTTTAGTTTAGGGTTTTTCTTTTAGTTTATTTTTTATGCTTAAGTTTTAATTTAGGTTTAGGTTCTTTTTTAGGTTTAAGTTTTAGATTTTTTTTAGGTTTATTTTTAGGTTTTATTTTTTATTTTAGGTTTAGGTTTGTTTTTAGTTTATATTATATTATTTAGTTTAGGTTTATGGTATATTTATTTTAGTTTAGTTTATTTTAGTTTGGGTTTAGGTTTATTTTATTTTGATTATTTTATTTTTATTTTTGATTTACATTTTTATGGTTTGGGTTTTAGGGTATAAGGTTTAGGGTTTTATGGTTTAGGGTTTAGATTTTTAGGATTTAATTTTTAGGGAGGGTTTAGGGTTTAGGGTTTAGGTTTTATTTTAGGTTCTTATTTTATTTTATTTTATTTTATTATTTAGGTCTAGGTTTTAGGGTTTAAGGTTTAGGGTTTATGGTTTTAGGTTTTATGGTTTAGGATTTAATATTTAGGGTTTAGTGTTTAGGGTTTAGGGTTTTAGTGAGGTTTAGGTTTTGGTTTGGTTTTAGTTTAGGGTGTAGGGTTTAGGGTTTTGAGTTAAGGTTTAGGATTTTTTTTTTTTGAGAAAATTAGGGGAATTTTATTGCCACAAAATAAGGAGAACAAAGTCCTTAAAGGGGATAAATCTCTAAGCTAATGCTCAAAGAGCTACAATTAAACCTAAAGAGATGAATCCCCAAACTATTACAATATTAAATATAGAGAAGCAAAAGAAAAACTAAATTAGCCACAGTAGAAGATCCATATTAGCAACAACAAAATCCACTTGATTTATTTGATAATAGCAAAATCCACCTGCTAGACTGCCAACCTATAAAGGAAATCTGCAACATACTAAGGAAAGGATGAGTACAACTAAGTAGGCATAAAGAGTAGTAGCAAAGAGAAAGAGCAAAGTAATGAAATGGCTCAAGCTCAATCATAATCACCTTAAGGAGCAACACTATATGTAAGCATCCAAACTTTAGCTGAAGGGTTACAATTACATATAATGCTACCAGCCAAAAGAAGAAAGTGAGGGAAACATCAACGCCATCATAACTAGCAAACCTCATGTAGGTAGTCATCCAGAGATCATCATCAAACAAGGTTGCATAGTCTTCCAACTAGGAAAGAGAACATCCTAGCATAAAGCCACCAAAATAACCATCAGTATTGATTTTAATAAAGTTTTCAATAGGTTTAATCCAATGGATAATCCTAACATCCTTATTGAAAAGAACATCAGGAAAAATGAGACCCAATTTTTTAGCCACAAATTTGTAACCTCTAAAATGGATGTTACTAATTAAATTAACATTAAACAAAGCATGAATTTTTTTTCCTTTAGTTCTAGCTAGGATCCTTTTATGATTCATAGGAATACCATGATATTTAGCATCATTTCTATTCATCCAAACTAGAAAATAAAGGTAATAGCAATTAAGATATTGATATGACCTTTCATAGTTTTTTTGGAAACAAGCTTCAAGAAGTTGATATAAGGAAAGGAAACCATGAAAATAGTTAGTATTAAATAAATCATCATACGATATCCATAATTTGAATGAAATGGTACCATTGACAAAAACATGATTAACATTTTCAATATGAAAGAAATAATATCACTTAGAAGGTAAATAAAACCCTTTATTCTAGAGCAAGAAACCTACAATAATAAAGTTATTCAAAATGCTCCAAGCTAAAATCGAATAAGAAATGGGAATGATATTGTTCCAAAGTTTAATGAAAACATTAGAGGAGTTCTTATCTCTAAAAAAATTCCAAACCTCTTTAAGAATGAAATCACCATTGTAAGAGAGCTTAAAAATAATTTGACCAGTTTGTTAAAAAAATAGGGGACGCTTTCTAAAGTTATCATAAAGATAAATAGAGATACAATTTTCAAGTTTGTTTTCATTCCAATTGTTATTAAGCCAAAAGAGTTAACTTTGATAGCAGAGAGTGTATAGATAAATGGGAGTCAATAAATCCATTTCCAATCCAATTGTCTTGCCAAAAGAAGGATGAACCATAATGAATACTAGTTGACCTCATTTTTAGGATGAGCAATCAACCCCTCCAACTTAAATATAGGACTTCTCTTTAACTTTAGGAGTTCCTTAGTCTTAAGACACATCTAGTGATTAGGTGGACACTCAACGTAGCCCTAGAGACTTAGAAGAGTTAGCCATAACAATAGGTCATGCCTTAGGGTTGTTAGGAAAATTTCCCTACCCTATAACTTGAACCACATTCCTTACTTCCTTCCTTCAAGCCAAACTCTAAATCCAATCAACTCCAAACTTAAATCAATTCTAGCCTAATTGATTTTCTCCAAACTCAAATCAGTTCCTTATGATTGAAATCCATGATTGAAACTTAAGATTGAAGCCCATGATTGAAATTCCAAGTTCAAAATCTCGCCTAAGTCATTTGATTCCCTCTGAAGGACTTAGCCTAAATATAATCAAAATCACTTCAAACTCATGAAATTTTCCCATAACTTTTGTATATTATCATTTATATTCACATATATAAATGAAATATAAATTCAAATCAATCAAACTAAACTCAAAAATCAAATCCAAAACCCATGGCCAAATTCTAAATTTTTCCTAAGTCCTTTATTTCTCTCTTAAGGACTTAGCCCAAATCAAGCTCAAATCACTTCGAACTCTTGAAATTTTCTCATAACCCATTTATATTCTCATTTATATTCACATATATAAATGAAATATAAATTCAAACAGCCAAAACTAACTCCAAAAATCAAACTAAAATTCAACCAAAATCCAACCTAAGCCTTTCAAGTCAAAATCTTGAACTTAGTCAAATCAATTTCAAATCAAGCCAAACCCTTGATTTTCCTTCATGGTTCAATCAATACTTCAAACATGAATCCAAATTTAAACATAAACTTCAACCATCAAACTAAAACTAAATTTAAAAATCAAACCCAACTCAAACTCATGTTCACCCTTTGAACTTGAAATTATCGAATGAATCAAAACCTATTTGACTTCAAATCACTTGCAAATGGATTTATATTTCAATCATAAATCCATATGTGAGTTGAATCAAACTCAAATAAAGCTTTGACCAAGCCATTTGACCCACTTAGGCTCACTTGACCCAAAGTGACCTAAAGTAGCCTTATGAGCCAAATTCTAATCCTAACCAAATTAGATTGAACTAAGCTAATCTATGCCTCTCATCATGTTCAACAATCATCATGAGATGATCAATCACTCAAATTGGGCCAAACCAAGTCAAACCTAAAGGTTGACCAGGTCAACACTTAGCCAAAATGAAACTCACCTTAGCCAAAATCCACGATAGGCCAAATTGATTAAAATCATTGATCAAAATTCATTCATGACCAATGTTTGAACTTGACCAAGTCAACATTTAAGCCTAACCTAGCTCAATTGGCCACTTGACCCAAATTGACCCAACTTGACCTAAAAAGTCAAAATGTTTCAAAACTTGATCTAAGCCAAACTGATTGAAACCAATGGGTCAAGTTAATTCCAAATCACTTGTTGAAGTTGACCAAAGCCTCAATTGGCCAACTAGACCTAACCTAGCCTAATTTACCTTGAACCCAACTTGACCTAAAGGGTCAAATTGAGCCAAATTCAAACTTAACCAAAATTGATTGGAAACAAAAATACCAATCCATTTCATATGACCAACCAAACATGAACCAACCCATGACCTAACCCAAATAGGTCAAATAGGTCAATTTGGTCAACTTGACCCATTTGACCTAAATGAACTCAATTGAACCAATACCAAATATAAACCAAATTAAATCAAACCAAAGCCACCAAAAAATTTAAAATGGTCATATGTACTTGACCCAACCCTTAGTTTGACTCAATTTGACCAATTGGTCAACTTGACCTAAGTTGACCCATTTTTACCTAAATGGGTCAATATGAGCCAAATCACATCAAACTAACTCCAAATTCAATGAGACTTCGCCAAACCTATTTTCTCATCATACCAAATATGTCCAAACTAAAATCATGGTCAAATGACCATTTTACCCCTAGGCCATAGGGTAACCCAAAATTAAAACCACATCGAATTTGGTCAATTCCTTTTCATGGACACTTGGCATTCTCTTAGTAAACCAAATGGTTACTAATGGACCTAGTGCACATGACCTAATGGGTTTGGGTCAGCCAAATCTAACCCAAACCCAAAATGGACCATGTGGTTAAAAATGGCCACATGGGAATCATGCCTCCACTTATTTTAAGCACATGGCAACCTCCCCACTCCATCCCTAGCCAAACTCGAATGTAATGACTCATCTAACAGCCTAACAAACCCACTCAAGGAGCTCAATTAAATCAAAATGTCAAAGCTTTTCTCGACCGTCCAATTGCTAAAGGGGGTGATATACTTCCACTAATTTGATTTCATTTCAACATTCTCCAATTCGATTGAACCTAGGAAAGTTAGAGAAGCCATTCCTCAGCCTCCCCAAGCTCTCCTAAGTAAGAATCAATTTCCCATTTGTTAGTTTCTAAAACCTAAAATAGGGGAAGAAAAAAAAAATCCAATCTTACTCCACACTTCAATCGAGCTTTCCAAAAGCTTCATCAAGTTCTTGAAGCAAGGGAGGAGTGCTCTAGACCAAAGATGAGCTCAAGTTAAGGAGGTGTTAACCCATAGGAGATTCTACCAAATCTCAGAGCTTCCAAACTTTATCAAAGCTTCGTGTCACTAGACAAAGCTTCTCCAAGAGAATCGAGCGTTGTTGATCACCTCCAGCGAGGTTAGCCATTTTTTTGAGCTTAAATTCAATGTGGTTTAGAGCTTTATGAAAGGAATTTTAATCTCATATAATTCTAGTAATTAGATGTGCTTGCCATTGCGCCCAAATGGTGTGCATTGAATTTCAATCTAATCCAAGCTTAATTGAGCTCGGATCATATCTTTGAAGATGGACGGTGTCCATTCTCCATAGGGAAATATAGGGATGAATCTCTGGTCGTCCATCCATGCATTTTGGATGGATGACTGTGATTAAAATACATAACATCCATAGATTTATCCTTTAGAATTGCAGCTTTAATCTCAACCATCCGATCCTTAATCTAGCAGTTGAGGAGAAAGCATGTAGCATCATCGCTGACACTTTGCTACGATGTGACAAGTTAAAGATCCAATCCCATCGCACCACATGGAAAGCACATGCCGCATCAGCGGCCCACTTGGCGCTGATGGGATTAAATACTTAATTAGGCTATTGAATGTTTTAATTAATTATGTAAACTTCCTAAATTCATATCTAAGACTATAGAAATCAAAAAAATATGAAATAAATTACATTGGATAGATAATTTGATATAGGATATTCTAAAAATGATTTCAATGAATTTTAAATAGTGCTTTTCTCTGAATTTAGGTTTTATTGGGAATGCTATTTTGTTAATTACCTTCTAATTAGTCCACTGATTAATATTAAACTTCTTGTGCTTAATTAGTGGGATGACCCCTACCTCCACGAATTTTCTTGGGATTTATTGGTGGCTTAATTAAAGAAATTTCTAGTTCATTCCTTAATCACTCTGTTAATGTAATTAGGCTTAATTAAGGGTATAATTAGTTGTTTAACCCTCTGATTGAGTCAATTAAGTTTTGATTAAGTGAATATAAGGTTTTGGAGAATAAATTTGGGATACTTTCCTTAAGATATTCCCTAAACCCCTTTTTCTTTCTTAATCCATCCTTATTTAAGGGTTAATTCACTAATTACACCTTTAATTAATTTCATAAAATTCTAAAACTTTCCAGAACTTAATGAATCTATCTTGGGTAGATGCTTAGATGTTCAAGAGACTAAGTACAATTAATGAAATCAAAATACAACTCATATGTTTGAGGGGAGGTGGGGATTTAAATTCCTTTTGTGATTTTATGTCATCTTATTGGCTCACAATTATTTGATTAACTATACTAAGGTAGTATAGGTAAGGGGTAATTAACATGCTTAACTCATACCTTAATCTAATCAAAACATAAAATTGATCTAATCATCTAAGAATTAAACTAAACAATAAACATATGTGGGAATGGGTTAGGAATAGCAAACTCACCTTACATTTATCAAATTAAATTAAACTCAAAACAAAATCAAACCTTCTTTAAAAATAATTTAATTTACTTTAAGCTTTCTTATTTCATAAGATTGGCTTTAGGAATTAATTAGGGTGGATGTGTTTACATGCTTTCATTACTTTAGTTCTTTCCTAACATGCTAAATGTTTATGTCATATGAGTTTCATAAATTCATTCTTTTCAAAAAAATCAAATCTAAATTGAAATGCTTTTTTTATGTCAAATTGCATTGTTTGGCTAAAGTAAAATATGAATGGCTATTATCACTAGTAAATTGAAAACTATTTTTAAAATCTATAAATAAAATACCTGAAACTAAAAGTGAGCTACTTATATTTTTTTATAAGCTTGCATGTAAATATAAAAATGTGTCTTATGTTTGCTTTCTTTCTTTCCTCTTAATATGGATTTGAATAAGACTTGAAAAGTGTATAGTTCCTTTAAAAGAACATAACACTTGCTTAAATCTACCCTTATCCTCTTCCATGTTATGACTTAAGGAAGATCCTTACACTTACACATATAAATTGCATAACCAAGTCCAAGCATAAGTACAAACTTTTGCAACTTTCTTTTCAATTCATTTCTTTTGTACATATGTTTGTACTTAAGGAAAGTGGTATATTAGTCCTGACAACCCGGGTTGCGAGGGTTTAAGTAGCCTCAAGTAGATCTTGTATACACACCCTAGTGTTAATAATGGCAGACTCACTTATGCCTTTCATACATTATGTGCATGTGAAAATGGATAAGAAAATCTCTTTTCCACTTAAATGAATATCATGCATCACAAAGCATTCAAATTTTCTTAAGAAACTCACTTAGCATTCATCATAAAGTGTGCTGAACATTCTCATTTGTATGTATAGATAAGCTTAGGATGCATCAATATGCATATTATACATGTTAGGAAAGAAATGAAGTGATGTGTGTTTTGTCAATTTAGTTCACTTTACTTAATCTTAAAATGCCTTTCTTTTTGAATAGGTTTATTTAGGGAAAATATAAACTTAAAATTAATTAAAACACATAATATAACATTCACTAAACAAAACTAAACTTGAATCAGATTTATAAATTACTTAAGGTAGGGAAGGAAAGAGAAGTTCTCTTCTCTTTTCTCTCTCTTTAAAACTTTGTAATTAATTACAGGATTCACTTAAAGCAAACTAAAATACAAAATAAAATCAATCCAAATCAACTAAACATTTAATTGAAATCACCCATCTAAGTTGAACATCTTCACACTTAGAAAATCCAAACCTTAAATCCATAGCTAAGCATACCACACAAACCTTCTAAAGCACGCACATTAGGCTAAGTCACCACTTCTAGCTTTAGGTTAGGGCGGTGCATGGATTGATGTTTCCTTTTATTTTGCATTGTATTATTTCTAGTCTGGATGTTAGGGTGAATGTGCATAAATTGCATGGTAGGGTGATCTTTGTTTAACCATTATTCTATATAGGAGATTGTGCTTAAGGGGCGCTGTAATAAATAAAAAAATAAATACTTTTGTTGTGCAGGTACTTATACTCCTAAGCATAATCCAATAGGCTAAGTGGAATTGGTTATTGATGTGTGGGGTTCTAAGTTCAATATACATTCTTAGGATTTGTATGGTTTTTTTAGCTAATCTCTATTTTGCAGGTGTTAATTAGATTTACTTTTCCTTTACATGTAATTTTTGCAATTAGGATTTTGGAATGAATGTTATGGGGAATTAGGATGAGCATTGGTCATAATATCTCATCTTATGCACCATGTAAAATGTTAGCATTAATTCCAACCATCCAAAGAAGGAACCAAAGAAGAAAGAAGAAAGAAGAAAGAAGAGAAGAAGAAAGAAGAATGAAGACCCCCACAACATGAATTTCCTTACTTTATTCTAAATTAATTCCTTTGTAATCCAGGTTATATAAAGGTAAAGCTCGACTACCCAATTTGTTTTTTTGGGTTTGTGCGGTGGTGCCTGACCACAAATGGCCTTTTATTCTTTTAAGCTAGCTTTTTAAAATGTATGATGTTTTATTTAGCTTGTGCATTAAGATGACATGTTTTGAGTTTTTCCTTGCTTGATGTATACTGGATGATGATTAGGCTCTTAGAGAAAATAAATCTTCTACCAAATTAATTAACTCAAAAATTAAAATAAATTACTCATAACCTCATTTAAAGCTTAAGTTTAAATCAAGATAAAAGAATTAGTAGCTCCTTAGCTGGATGATTATAGCATCATGTATAAAAGCATATTGTTACACTCTTGATTGGATGGCTTCCACCTTTTCTAGAGAAACTTGGCTTGACCTTTGAGAGCCATGGTGGAAACACACCTCTTCCCTTCTCACTAATTTTGGTGAATAATTTTACTTCTCATTCATTGGGCATATGAATCTTATAATCTTGAGTCAAATGATTGTCCAAAATTATAAATAAAATGTAATATATTTTGCATTAGATCTAGGTCAATTTTCATACCCTTACATGATCTAGTCTCTTAGGGAGTGAGTTTAAGGACTTAGTCTCTTTCTAAATAAATAATAGCCTAGCTATCTTGCATAAAGCATATGACTTGCATACATGAATTTAAAATCATAGGTGGAGTTAGTTGGTGGCCACCCCCAGGCAATTGTAAGTCCAAGAAGTCGGGTGATTTGTCTTCTCTTGTGGAGGCAAACCAAATACACATTTTTGCCTTAGATTTAGGTTCTGAGGTTGCTTCTCCCTTCTATGGGCCATAAGGATAAATCCTCACCTTATAGGTATTTCCTTAACCATGTGTTATGGAATCATAAGCCCTAAATTTCTAATGAAAAATTCAACTCAAACAAATTAAATCAA
This sequence comes from Cymbidium sinense, assembly GCA_021442155.1. Taxonomy (NCBI): domain Eukaryota; kingdom Viridiplantae; phylum Streptophyta; class Magnoliopsida; order Asparagales; family Orchidaceae; genus Cymbidium; species Cymbidium sinense. The sequence continues at coordinate 258,005,756 of CM038214.1, read as the reverse complement.
TTTCAAAAATGTAAAGCCCAACCATAGGATAGTTTGAGATGCTTGCTAGGTTTCCTAGCCTCGTGAGCATTTCCTACTTATCTTCCTTTGACTTCAATAATAACTCTCTCTCTTTGATCAATCACATTTGATCTTCCAAAATAAACTAATTGATTGATAGTCCTACCTATTGAAATCTTTGGAGACAATGATCATTTACTTTAATCATGAGTATTCCTAAGGAATCTCCTTACTTAGGAAGTAATTAACTATGGAGGCTTACCTCTGTAGAGAACTTAACGAACCCAATTTTAAAATAAACCCTACTTTACTTTTCATGTAAAGTAGGGGAAGAATCTCTGGTACATATGCAGACCCATTATCCTTAAGATCCCTTGTTGAGGTGATTAAGTCCATTGTAGGATGGTGACTTGTATCTTTTGAGATAGTACGCTTCTCCATAGTGTCATACCTGATCACCCTCAATAAGAATATATGCATATCTACGTGGTGTCAAAATGCATAAAAAAAGAGAAGTATATTTCTATCTTCATTTTATCCCACATTGAGTAAAGATGGAAGTATACATTTTCTTTTTAGAAATTATATATATTAAAACAAATAATTTCTACAGATTTTTTTTTTGACTTCTAGGGCGGTTCCTCTATCTTTGGTAAATGATCATTGTCTCCAAGTATCGATAGTGGGTTTGTACTTTTGTATGAATCCAAGACTATCTTTCTCTCTATTGGCACTTAGTTTATTTCATCCTTAAGTTAAGTTAGCCAACATATTTAGGTTTTAGGACCTCACCCTCTGTTGATCTTAAAACCCCTATTTGGTTCCCCAATGTGTGAAAATGAAAGTTTAATCAAAAAAGAATTAATTAAATACTTCCTCCTCATCATTTTCATGTTAAGGAAAAGGTTCATTCTAAAATAATAAAGATAATAAATCCTTCATAAAAATTTTTTCTTTTAAAAAAAACACTCTTTCAAAATGCACATAATAAAATATTTTGCACAAAATTTTTCCTAAATCACCTTCAACTAACAATCTTCATTATTGTTACATGTAGGATCATCTTTACAAAATAATAATAATAATAATAATAATAATAATAATAATAATAAATAAAATAAAATTCCAACAATCACATTTTTCTAAAAGCACAAATAAGTTTCTTCACTCAATTCATTTTGGTGAAGACCTCATTTTCCATAATAAAATTTCAACAATCATGTTTTCAAAACCATAAAAATTTGAAGATGGATCTTTCCATTCAATAGATCCAAATATGTTGAATTGATATTACATCTTCAACCAAAATCACAATCTTGAAATTCCACTCAACACATTTCCACATTTGTTAGGTTGGAACTTTCATATTTTCAAAAAGGACATATGAAACATCTCCATTCAATATACTCACATTTATTGAATGGAGGTTTCATTTTCAAACAAAAAAAAAATTCAAAAAGCACATGAATATCTCTATTCAATATGCAAAAATTTATTGAATGGAAATTTCATTTTCAAATAAAGTAACATTATTTTGAAATTCCACTTAACATATTTCATATATGATTGGGTTGGGATTTCCTCTTTCAAAAAGTAATAATCACACACAAAATATACACCTTTGAAAAATGGAATATAATTGATTTCCATCTTACATACCCAAATTTATTAAATGGAAATCTCCCTTTTCAAAAAATCAACAAAAACAAAAATTTTTAAAATACATTTGAAACTTCATTCTAGCATATCCCATTTGCTAAAATGATGTCTCCCTTTTCCAAAAATCAAAATTTGAAACACACTTTTGGAATTTCATTTAGCATACCCAAATTTGCTAAGTGAAATATCCATTCCACAAAAATTTTCAAAACATATTTGGAACTTCAATTTAGCATACCCCATTTGCTAAAATGAAGTCTCCCCTTTTCAAAATCCAAAACAAAAGCTTGAAACACCATTTTTGGAAATTCATTTAGCATACTCAAATTTTCTATGTAAATTTTCCAATTCACAAAATTTTCAGGAAACACTTTTTGAACTTCATTCTTTAGCATACCATATTTGCTAAAGTGAAGTCTCCATTTTCAAAATAAAATTAAGACACAACAATTTTGAAGATATCTTTTGGAATTCCATTTTAGCATACTCAAATTTGCTATGTAAAATTTCCATTTCACAAAATTAAATGAAACTTCATTTTAGCATACCAAATTTGCTAAAGTGAAGTCTCCATTTTCAACCAAAATTCAAATAAAAATCAAAAGAAATACATATTAGGATTCACTTAGCATACTTAAAATTGCTAAGGATCCTATGTTTCAAAATCAAATCAAAATAAAAAAGAAACACATTAGGATTTCCTTAGTATACTTAAATTTGCTAAAGATCCTACTTTTCAAAATTAAGAGCAAAATCAAAGAAACACATTTGGATTTCCTTAGCATACTTAAATTTGCTAAGGATCCTACTTTTCAAAATCAAATTAAAATTAAAAGAAACACATTAGGATTTTCTTAGCATACCTAAATTTGCTAAGAATCCTTTCAAAAATTTTAAAAGAACAAACACACTTGGATTTCCTCATTAGCTTACCCAAATTTGCTAAATGGGAAATTCCATTCTCTTTTAAAATCACAAAAAGATTCACAAAACAAAGCAAAGAAAGAAACAAAAAGAAGAAATTATTTTCAAACATCTCACTTAGCATACCCAAATTTGCTAAATAAATTCCCAAATTATGAAATCCAAAATAAAGGAAAATTGACCCTTTACTTTAACATGCCTAAATTTGTTAAATAAAGGGTCCTCAAAATCAAAATTAAAACTCAAATATGAACCTATGGAAGCATCCCTACAATGAAAATATTTCAACCCATTTTTCAACATACCTAAATTTGTTGAAAGTGAATTATATATCTAACAGTTCCCCTTTCCAATTTAATCTCTAAATCTTCTCTAAATCCATTTGAACCCCACTTAACACTTCCAAGATGTTGGATGTGGGTTCAAATTTTAAATTCAAATTCAAAAATCAACAAGATAGAAATCTGATCCAAGTTTATTTTCAATATTGTAGACTCTCGTTCAGCATCAGTCTCAATTACAGCTTCAATTCAGTTTTCCACTTATAGTTGATTATTATGGCTTCTCAAAAGTATGTGTTTACCTTCCTTTACAACATGGAATTGGCCCTAAACTAGGCCAATCTCCCCTAATCTGATTACACCCACCTCATTCATTTCAAACGAGGTTTTGAGGGGGTGAGGATTACCTATGAAGAAATTCCCCTCACAACTGTTAGTAGGACCTAAGTGGCCGGGCAAAAGCCAGTCATTCAGATTGAATTGCCATCAAACTCTGATTTCCTCTCACTAAAGAGGAAAGCAGTGGCAATTTCTACAGTAGTGCCAGTGTCAGTGCTATCATCTGTGATAGTGCTAGTGCACCAGGTTATTTTTTGTGCTGCCCTAGTGAGGGCTAGCACCTACTCATTAGTACCTAAAATGGTAAGGCTCCTCTGATCCCAAAGATTATCTCCCAGCATTTAAGGTTGGGTCTAGTTCTTACTCCACTCACCCTGCCAGGACTCAGAGAAGGAATAAAAATTGCATGATTAAGCAGTACTGTACACGCATTGCTAGGGAGATGGAGGCCGCTACATGGTTAGATTTCCCCACTGGTTACAGTGAACCCATTTCATCCTCTCTCTAGGTATAACAGAGAGGATGCAAGGGAGATCCCTACTTGACATGCACTAGTAGTTCAGTTCCAACCCCCAGTTAGTTAGGATAGGAGGTCGTATGCCGACCTCCATTCAGTTATATGCCAAGTTGGAGGAGCTTACGAACATTCTAAGGTTGGGGATCAATTTGACTTGAAATTTGTTATCCCCCTTAGCATGCAGAAACATCTATGGCAGGAGAGGGCCAGGGAGGCCACACTACACTTCATCTCACTAACCGAGAGAGATGAAAGTTTGGTCGGCTGTCAACGGCCTATGCACTCATTAATTTTCTTGATTGGTGCGCTACCTGTGTCATTCATACAAATAATATTTTACTTATAAAGACTACTCATCATAGGAGGAGGATCCCTGTTCTAAGAGAGTCGATGGTGTCTCCACCACATCACTCTAGCTCCCATCAACTATCACCCATTCATGTTACAGCATCTCCAATTCTGTCGATGGCCATGAAGACCACATCTGGGGAGAAGAGGACCCCGTTGGTGATCTGACTATGGCCAAAGGATTCCACTCCATCTACACCACCAACTCTGGTGAGGCCAAGCTATCCCAGTCGACCTTCTGCCCTAGTCATGGTGTGGAAGGAATGTAGACCTCGAAGCATAGTGGTCATCCCTTCACCAACATCACCAGTTCAGCAGGACATAGAGATGGTTGCAGTAGTTGCAGAGGGAAGAGATGATAACCTAGATGCACCCATGATAGTAGAGCCTCCTAGGAGTGTCACCACTTTCAGAGTCAGCGATAGTCAGGAGTGCATCTATTCTAGTGAGTACAATCCTCACAGGATTAATTCTCTAGTAACAGGGGAGGCTCAGTGCCTCTTAGTACATGATTGTGATCACACCGGTCAGCCTAAGTCATTTGTGCCTATCCAAATTGATTGTTCTCTAGAGGACATAATATCACATTATCTTATGGAAAAGAAAGAAATTATGGGGTATGATTGGTCTGATGAGAAGAACATTATCTTTGATCCCAATGAAGATGTCTTGTTGGGAGACTCAGCAAGGGTTTGCATGGTGATACTAAGAGGATCCTCCTTGAGCAGAGCTATGGAAGGTGATGAGGTTGAGCGAGAAGATACATCCCAATCAGCCCAACACCTCTGATATCAAATAAAATTGAAAGATGAACAAATAGATAGGATGGCAAGAACTGGACTTGTTAGCTAGTCAATACTTCAAATAAGCCCCATCAGCTCATCCTACCATAGCTTAGACTAGTCACGAGTTGGTGCATGTCTTGGACCTGCCAAGACACTTTACCTCCATTAGAGCAAGGTAGCACCATCATGTATAGGAAGGTAGTGGAAAGTTCATCCATACAGAAAAGACATCAAGTCCATGGTTGAGAAAGGGTGAAGCATTGGCTCAAGCCCATGGAGGATTGTCAATTCCAGAGGAACCTACTGAGGAATTTGATGCAATCCAATATCCCGTTTCATGCCACCTTCCTTCAAGAGTTTTGATGGCGAAACCTAAGGAGACATCACATTTGGAGCTAGTTGCCATGGTGACACTTTACTATTCTGTCTCTTCATTAGTATCTTAGCGTGGATAGGTTTTGATTGGTACGTTGAACATCCCAATGATTTAGTGAAGACATTTGCTGAGTTGGAGAAACTCTTTATCAAGAGGTTTGCGAGCTGAGAAAGGGTTACGATCATCTCATAGCAAAAACACCTGTGAGTCCCTATTGACTACATTCTCAAATGGCATAACCAAAGTATGAAATGTGAGCATAAGATTGAAATTCTTCTAAAGAATATTCATGGTTTGATCACCTTCATGCTTAAGGCCTTCACAATCAAAACTTTTGAGAAGTTAATCAACAAGGTAGCTAGTCTACAAGGAGAGGCCAAATAGTTGCCTTTTCAAGATCAGTTTCTTAAGCCAAAGCTGCAAAAGTTATACAAGAAGAAGCTGGGAACTGTGACAATGGTAGATAAGGGGAACCAAGCAGCTAGAGATCTGTTTGAGAGACCACGACCTCAGCAGCCTTCGCTTTGAACTCCTCTACCACCACCAAGGCAGCCTTACTGGTGGCCACACAACCTCCATGACCTACACCCCTACCTCCTCAACCATATCACCAAAGAAGGGTACACATATACCACTAGTAGCAATGGTCCACCTACTTTTGGATAAACTCAATAAGCCTTATTCATTTAAGAGGAGGTAATTAGAAAATCTTTAAGAATCTCTTAAAGAAACCCTAATTTTGCTACAACATGGGAGACAGAGGAAGTGGGCAAAAGCCATGATCCCAACTTTGCCCAAACAACCGATGCTAGGTCTTTTTGGAAGATTGCTTCACCTTCAAGGACTGGCTTGAACATATCACCAAGATATTATCTCAAGGAATACTTTATGAATAACCATCCATTAGGGTAATCCTTGGGGATACTAATGATCTCTCCAAAACCAAAGAAGGTTGGGATATATCCTTATCCAAAACCTCTAAAAAAGATATTCGAAGATCAAGAAACTTTCTCAGTGCTGAGTTCAAACCTCAACATCAAGGAAGGTTTGCAAGTGCCAACTCATAGAAAGGGGAGTTCAGTGCAGATGTGCTATCCCCGATAGAGGCAACCGACCGAGTCTCCAGCCTCCGCCTCATACTACATAAGCGCTCCCACTACTTCAGGTTTTTCTTCTCTCTCCTAGTAGACATCTTGTCGGATGAGGGCATCAAATCCTCACTCCTCTTACTTTATTTGATTTCTACTTTGTACCTCTTATGAAATCCAAGAATTTGAAGAATAAAGCTACCTTGAATTACATCTGTGTCACTTTTGATGGGTTATCTTCTTCTATTCCTAATGATAACTCTTCAAGTTAAAATAACTATAATAATTTTGATCTCCCTCTTTCTGATTAAGAGTTAGATTTTCCTACTCTAAATGCTATGGGTTCACCTCTTGAGATAGACTTGGAATCATCCAATTTCAAGAGACCCATAGGAGAAGCTACAGGTGAGCCTGATGTACAGGTAGAACCTTCTATTATCCTGCCACAAGAGATCATTGAAGTCAACCTCCGTAGTGGCAAAGTTCTACCTTCTAGAGAAACACCTCAAGATAAATGGAAATAAGTCATTGGTACAGTGGATCGAGAAGCCCCTCTATAGGATGCTCCACCTTTGAATATGATTATAGAGGATCAGCCTAAGGTGGACTACAATGTCCTCTTTTATCTACAAAAGTTGCCATCTAAGCTAAGCATATATGATGCCCTTGTCTTATCCAAAGAGATGAGGGAATCATTAATCAAGGCCCTACTTGATTCTGAAATATGCTTAGCTCAGCTAACTACTATTGGTGAGGAGGCACATTACATAAAAGAAGTTAAGGGGATTACCTTCATAGATGAAGAACTTCTTCTAGGGGACATGAAGCACAACCATCCCCTCTACATCATAGTTGACATGGGCAGATTTAGACTTGCTAGAGTTCTTATAAATCTAGGTGCATCGATGAACATTATGAGTTTAAAGACCCTTGCCTATTTGAGGATCGACATCTCCACACTCCGAGGAGATCGGATGATGTTGAAAGGATTCAATGAACAAGGTGAGTGGGCTTTAGGTTCCATAGTGTTACCTTTGGAGATAGGTGATTGAAAGATTGAAGCCAAGTTTTACATCATTGATTCAAATACTTCATTGATTGCTTTGCTCAGCATGCCATGGATACATTAGAATAAGATAATTCCATCCTCCCTCCATCAGTGAATTAAGTTTAGAAAGGATGGGATTGAATACCATGTCAATGGGGATGAAAAGCCATTTTGAATTAGAGAGGTATGAGGATGCGACCTGCTGTCTTCCTCAAAATACCTTTTCTCATGAACTTGGACAAAATCAAATTCAAAATAAAAAGAAAATGTAGAAAAAGAAAAATCAAAAGAAAAAGCAAAAGAAGAAGAAAAGAAAAGGAAAATCCAAGTGAACAAGAAAGGGGAATTGAAGAAGAAATTGATTCGCATATCACACTACACCCATAATTCATTCCATCATATGGACATGTGGGTAGGATGACTCGACCTCCACCGTGTAAGTAGAGTAGAAATAGAGGTAGAGGTGGAAGACTCCCTGGTTGGCCATCAGTCAACAGGGGTTATGTTCTAGTTCATAGGAGTGCCCATACTATTCACATTGACTTGAATCTAGTTTAGAGGATGAGTCTAATGTGATTAGCATACCAATCAACCCTCTCTGGGTTCCATTGGAGGTGACTTGATCCGCAGACAAAGATCGCCTCCGTGACAAAGCAAATTATTCAAATCAGATGCATGTAAAACCATCAGGTAGCAGATACAAACCTTAGCTCTAACCTCACTTTCACCCCAAAAGTTGAAGGTTTGGTAGTTAAGGAAGCCCCTAAGTTATCCAAAGGATATGAAGCCAAAGAGATTCTTTTAGGATCATCATCTTCAAGTCCAATGTGATGAGGAGGATTCATTTAAACAATTAATGGAATTACTGCTTGACTTTTACTTGCCTTGTGTTCATAATCTTATACAAAAAGGTTTGGTTCCTCATACATGGTTCAAGCACAGGTCAAAGTATTTTGAAAAGCTATGGAACAATACAGGCAGGGAAGCACAATCAAGAGTAGGACTAGGATTCGGTACAATTGGTCCATTTGATGATGATGATTACTGCTTAGTTGTTATCAATCATTTGGAGTCTGATAGGTTCTTTTCACATAACACTAACTCTTATGAGAATGTGTGTTTAAAAACCTTAGATGATTCAGATGATCTCTAAATCAAAGATGCACTGCCAAAATTTAAGGAGAAGATCCATTCAATAATTAACAAATAAAGAAATCAACCTCGTGAGAAGAAAATCCACACCTGATGTACATCAGTTCACTGCTAAATGAAGAAGAAACCAATGACTTAGTTAGGCTATTGACTAAGTTTAAGGAATTCTTTGTATGGAGTTATGAAGAAATGCTTGGATTATCTCCTGACAAAGCAGTCCACATGCTTGCAATAGATCTTAACGCTACCCCTATCAAGCAAGCAACTAAATGCATGCAATTAGAAATCAAAAAATAGATGATTTATGAAGTTAAGAAACTAATTGATGTTGGTTTCATCAGGGAAGAAAAATACCCATCCTGGTTAGCCAGTGACATATCAGTTAAGAAGAAGAATGGCCAAATTCATATTTACATCAATTTTAGGGACTTAAATAAAGCATGTCCTATGGATAAGTTTCCTCTTCCTATAAATGGTTGACATCGCTTCATCTCATACCATGTTCTCTTTCATGGATGGATCATCTAGCTAGAACTAAATCAAGATGTCTCCTAAAGATGAAAGAAACACCATTTTCTGAACCCCGATCGTAATCTATTGATATAAAGTCATGCCCTTTGACCTTAAAAATGCTGGTTCTACATACCAAAGGGCCATGACTCAGATCTTCAATGAACTCATCCATCATTAGTTCAAGTGTTATGTTGATCATCTAGCAGTTAAGAGCAAAGAAAAGGAAGACCATCTCTTTGATATAAAAGTAGTTTTCAAATGGTTAAGATAATATAACCTCAAAATGGATCCCCTAAAGTGTGCATTCTGAGTAGTGGAAATTCCTTGGGTTTGTTGTCCGACATTGGGGAATAGAGATAGATCCTAAAAAGAACAAAGCTATCTTAGAAATGCCACCTCCTAAAAGTTTAACACAACTCAGATCTTTCCAAGGATGGTTGGCATATCTAAGACACTTTATTTCTAACCTATCAAAGAGATGCCATTCTCTAGTTGTCAAAAGGATGCCAAGTTCAAGTGGGATAATAAGTGGATGCCTTTGAAGATATCAAGCAAGATTTGGTGAAGCCACTATCTATCACCCCTATCTCAGGCTACTCATCCTCTACATTCGCATTGGATGACTCTCTTTGTTGGCCCAAGCCAATGATGAAGGGAAGGAAAGCACTCTCTACTACCTCAACCATCATCTCATCCCTACTAAATCAAATTATCCACCTATTCAGAAACATTACCTAGCTTTAATCTTTGCCTCCCAAAAGCTATGACACTATATGCTTTCTCATAAGGTGAACTTAATCTCCAAAACCAATCCAATATAGTACCTCATGACATGGACAACTATATCTAGACATTTTGCATGATGGTCCATGATCCTCTCAAAGTTTGATATCACATTCATACCCCCCTCCATACATTAAAAGGACAAGCACTAGTAGATTTCTTAGCAGCACACCCAGTTCTTGCTAATTCTCTGCTTAGTGATGACCTCTCTGATGAACAAATCATGAACTTAGGGGAGGTTGACAACTACCAATGGGAGATGTATTTTGATGGTGCAACTTCTTTTCATAAAGGGGAAATGCCATAATCTACTCTTTTAGGAAAGGCAGCGGTAGGAATAGTTCTCTTAACTCCAGACCATGATATGATGAGATTCTCATACTATCTTTCCAACCCATGCACCAACAAATTGAGTATGAGGCTTTGATGGTCTAGTTATCCATCACTATCGTGTCAAGAGCATCAACATCTTTGGGATTCTCTGATTGTTGGTCCTATTCTCAATCATCAGATTGTGGGTCTACAAGGTTCTCAAACTCAAGCTTCATCATTACCATGAGTATACTATGAAACTATTAGCCCAAATTCCCAAAGTCACTATTTATAAGGTTCCCTGAGCAGAGAATGCAATAGTAGATGCTTTGGCCAAACTTGCCAAAGAATTGGCATGTATGGAAGATGAGTCCATTTCAATAAGGGTCCAAAATAGACAAGTCCTATCCCTTATTGACGCTAAACTCATAGATAGAATTTCTCTTGAAGGGGAGGTTGCCGATGCCAAAAAGGACGAAGAGCTGGATTGGAGGCAACCATTCATAGACTATTTGAACACTGGCAAACTACCTCAAGAAAAGTCACAAGCCCATCAGGTGAAAAGAGAGCTCTCTCCTATCCTCTCATTGATGGAACCCTGTATCGCCGATCTTTTGACCAGATGTGGTTATGTTGTTTAGATAAACATGAAACCCGGCAACAAGATACATTTAGGTCTATGCGAGCACATCAATCCGAAGATGAAGATGAAGATCAAGAGACTAAAATACTATTGGCCTTCAATGATATAGACGCATGGATGTAGCTAAGAGATGCCATCAGTGTCAGGTGCACGGTGTGATCCTCCACCAACCACCCAACATTCTACACCCTACATTGGTCTCATGGCCATTCGAGTGTTGGGGTACTGACATTGTGGGTCTGATCAATCCTCCTTCTTCCAAGGGGCACCAGTTCAATCTAGTTGCCACTGACTACTTTTCCAAGTGAGGAAATCCCACTTAGAGAGGTCACAACTCAACATGTGTTTTATTTTTTTAGGAACCATATCATTTATAGGTTCAAGGGTCCTTGATAAATTATATCTGATAATGGTACTACATTCAAAAGCACAAAGACCAACAGCTTCGTTAGAAGACACGGTATAGATTGGAGATACTCTACCATCTACTACCCAAGAGCAAATGTCTTAGAAGAAGCATTCAATAAAATCTTCAACTAGATATTGAAGAAGACTCTTGATGACAATAAGTAGCAGTGGAATGAGTAGTTGGTTGAATCCTTGTGGGACTGTCACACCACATACCAAACTCCAACTCAATCTACCCCATTTTCCTTAGTGTTTGGGTACGAAGCCATTCTACCTTTAGAAGTTCAACTCCATCACTAAGGATAGCATTGGGTAGCAAGATCACTACACAACAGAATGAAAAGTTGTGGTTATAAGAGCTTGAAGGTTTGGAGGAGAGTCACCTATGGGCACGCCAGAACCTCAAGTTGTACAAGACCAAAATGATTCAAGCTCACAACGTTGTTGGTCTGCTCTAGGTATTTCCAAGTAGGAGAACTTGTTTTAGTCCTAAGGAGACCAATTGTTGCCCATCGAAAGATGGGAGGGAATTTTGAACCCACTTAGGAAGGCCCTTATGTCAAGAGAAGGCCTACCAAGGCGGATCTTTTTTATTTATTTATTTTATTTTTTAAACTTTATTTAAATTAAGTAAATATACAAGGTTAAGTTTATTTAGTTTATTTTATTTTTTATTTTTATTTAGGTTTATTTTTATTTTTATTTAGTTTAGGTTTTTTATTTTAGTTTAATTTTTTTAGTTTAGGTTTAGTTTAGTTTTATTTTATTTTATTTTAGGTTTAGGGTTTTATTTTAGGTTAGCTTTTTAAGGTTTAGGGTGTAGGTTTTTAGGGTTTAAAGGCTCAGTGTGAGGGTTTAGAAGTATCAGGTTTAGTGGTGTGAGTTTAAGGTTTAGTGAGCTTAGTTTAAGGTTTATGGTTTAGGGCAAGGGTTTAGGATCAATTTAGTTTGGTTTGGGGTAGGTATGGGGTGGTTTAGTGGTAGGAGAAGTTTAGGGTTTAGGATGTGATTTGGGAAGGTTTGGTGGTGGTTTATTTAATTTTTTTAGTTTTATTTTTTTATTAAAATTAAGCAAACCTTTAGGTTTAAGTTTTTTTAATTTATTTTCTATTCAATTTAGTTTATTTTATTTTTTATTTTTTTAGCTTTATTATTATTTTTATTTAGTTTAGTTTATTGATTTTAGGTTTATTTATTTTAGTTTAGGTTTTTTATTTTAGTTTATTTTTTAGTTTAGTTTAGGTTTATATTTATTTTTTTATTTTTTATTTTTTTATTTTTTTAGTTTAGGTTTTATTTTTTTTTTTATTTTAGATTTAGGTTTAGTTTTATTTTATTTTTAGTTTATGTTTTAGATTTTATTTTAGGTTTATTTTAAGTTTATTTTTTAGTTTAGGTTTAACTTATTTTTTTTAGTTATTTTATTTTATTTAGTTTAGGTTTAGGTTTAATTTATTTTAAGTTTAGGTTTATGTTTTATTTATTTTAGTTTAGGTTTAGGTTGATTTTATTTTGTTTATTTTTTTATTTTTTTTTTTTAGTTTAGGTTTTTTTTTAATTTTATTTATTTTTTTATTTTTATTTTAGGTTTATTTTTTATTTTATTTTAGGTTTATTTTATTATTTTTTATTTTATTTTATATTTTTATTTTATTTTTATTAGTATTTATTTTAGTTTAGTTTATTTTATTTTATTTATTTATTTTATTTATTTTATTTATTTTAAGTAGGTTTATAGGTAGGGTTTTATTTTATTAGGTTTATTTAAGGTTTAGTTTGGAGGTTTTTTAGGTTTAGGGTGGTTTAGGGTGGGGAGGGTAGGGTCTAGGGTTTAGTTTGGGTATGGATTAGAGGAAGGTTTAGGTCAATAGGGTTTAGGTTTAGGGTTTAGTTTTAGGGTTTAGGGTTTTAAGGTTTATTTGGTGGGTTTAGGGAGTGGGGTTTAGTGGAGAGTTTAGGGTTTAAGGAGGAGGGTTAGTTAGGGTTTAGGGTGGGGAAGGGTTTGGGATTAAGGGTAGGGTGGGTTAAGTTAGTTTAGGGTTTAGTGGTTAGTTTAGTTTAGGGTTTAGTTTAGTGGGTTTAGGGTTTAGGGTTTAGGGTTTGGGAGAGGTTTAGTGGTTAGGGTTTAGGGTTTAGGGTTTTTAGAAAATTAAAAATTTATTGCCACAAAGAAAAGGTACAAAGTCCTTAAAGGAGTAAATCTCTAAGCTAATGCTGAAAGAGATACAATAAGTCCTAAAGAGATAAACTCCCTAACTATTACATTAATTAAGGAAAGAAAGTAAAAGAAAATAGCCAAATAAATAACAAAAAAAAATCCATGTAAGCAGTAGCCAACTTCATCTAGTCCTTTTGATGCCAGCAAGATCCACCTGGAAGAGTCTTCCAGCCTGTAAAAGAACTGTGCAACATACTTTTAAAAGGATGAGTATAATTAGGCAAGCATAAAGAGTAAGAGCTGATAAAAGGAGTAAAGTAAAGAAAAGGCTCAGGCTTAGTTACAATCATCTCAAGGAGCAACACTATATGTAAGCATCCATACTTAGAGAAGGGTTACAATTACATATAGCTCTAGCCAAAAGAAGAAAGGGTGGGAAACATCAAGGCCATCATTGCCAACATACCTCGTGTCACACATAATCCAAAGACGATCCTCCAGCAAGCTTGCAAAATCCTCAAAATAGCAAATATATCAACCAACCACCAATCCACTAGAACATTCAAGCTTAAAAAATAGTAGTTAAGCACAAAGGATAGCAAAGAAAATAGAAGGAGCACCACCAGTCGCCACCAAATGGGAATAGCCAATTCAAGAGGAGCAAACATCATGATATGGGTAACAACACTAAAAGAGACAAACAAGAGAAAAAAGGAAGATCATAAGTGGATCCTCCAGACCACCAAATAGAAAAAAAATCTAGCCTAACAACAATGGTGGGGAGAAAGGTTGCCATCCCAGTAGGAAGAGGGTGTTCTACTACAACTAAGAGAGATGAGACCAAACAGAAGGAAACCAGAAGAAAGCAATCATAGAAAGACAACAAAGCCGGAGTCCACCAAAGGAGCAGGAAAAAATAGCCAAGACAACCACTCCTCCAACCAGTCTAGCCAACCAAAACAAACAATCCAAATAGCCATCCAACTAATCCTCCTAGCCAACCACCTCAACAGAGAGAAGATCCAAGTCATCAAACCCAAAAACATCAGTATCAAGACCAACAATAGTCATCAAGCCAGAAGCATCCAAAATAACTTGGGAAGGGGAAGAGAAAACAACAGCCTCCAAACCCAATCAAGGAAAAAGAAAAACCAATCTAGAAGGGTAGAAAAACTAGCCAAAGATAGAAAGATACAGAGCCCAGTAAGATAGATAACAAGCCAAATAACAAAAATTGCTCAAGAAAGGCACACAAACAAAAAAACTAGTAACCAAGGCCCAATAACAGCCATACAACAACTATCAACCCGCCATTTCAAAATAATACTGAAACCCAAAGCCTCAATATTGGAGGAGGAGGTCTAACCCATAACCAAAGAATCCAACCAGAAATAGTCCCAACAACCACCAAACCCCAATCAAAATAAAGCAAATAACAGCTGACCAACCACCTCCACCATGCTAAAAATAAGCCAGAGATAAACCACCCAAAACAACCATCCAACTAATCCAAATAATAAAATTGCACCAACCAAGTAGCCAAACCAAGCCACATAGTCCACCACCATAGCAGTAGGTATAATAGATTTGTAGGGAGGCTAGAAGAGGAAAACCCATACGTAAGGAAATTCAAACCAAAGCCAAAACCTAGAAGAAGGAAATAGAAAATAGCCAAGGGAAAAATTTGATAAAAGCCCATCCAGATAGTTACCAACCACCAAGCTGAAAAAACCAAAACACTCTAGGTTGCACTAACAAAAACCATCTGGGAGCAAAAACCAGGCCATAACAAAAACAAAAATTGAAAAATAAAACCCCAAAGAGGGAAAATTAGAAGTTGACCACAACCCAAAGAAGGGTTTAATAATGGAAAAATAAAAACAAAATATCATCAAAAAGGATAAAACCAATCAAAGAAATTATAATCTAAGATAAGGTAATCCAAGATAACCAAACCTTTTAATAATTTAGGCAAAGTTTTGTTGTCAAATAAAGTGAACTCAGTCAAGTTGACACCCAAATTAGCTAAATAATCAGCACAAGCATTACCTTCACAAGGATGTGAAAAATTTAAAAGAAACTTGAGAAAGCAGAACTTTAGTATGATTAAGAAGATAAAATAATTCAACATTCCCATTTCTATTCAAATTAAGGAAATAAAAAAATAAGAGAGCATCAACTTCAATCTAGATGTTGAGGAAACCTTTATTCAACCAAATATTAATTACTTTATTAACAATAATAAGCTTAGCAAAGAGAACATAACAGGCTTTGAGAGGGTAGGCAAAAGCACAAATGATAGTACCTTTAGAATCCCTAAGGATACCACCACAGCCATATTTATTGGAAGTAACAGAACAAACAGTATTAACTTTAATCACATTGTCTTTAGGTTTGGTCCGAAGGATAATTCTGGCACCTTTATGAAGGTCAAGATCATTCAGAATGATACCCAATTTTTTAGCCGCAAATTTGTAACCTCTAAAATGAATGTTACTAATAAGATTGGCATTAAAAAGAGCATGAATTCTTTCTTTAGTTCTAGCCAGGATCCTGTTATGGTTCATAGGAATACCACAATATTTAGCATCATTTTTATCCATCCAGATGAACCAGATAAGGGTAATAGCAATTAAAACTTTTATATGACCTTTCAGTGTTTTGAAACAGGTTTCAAGAAGTTCTTATAAAGAAAGAGAGCCATGAAAAATATTTGGTTTTAAATAAATCATCATACCAAAACCATAATTTAGAAGCATTAGCACCATTGACAAAGACATGATTTACATTTTCAATATGAAAGCAAAAATAGCACTTTGAAGGTAAAGAAAACCCTTTAGTTCAAAGCAAAGAGTCCACAGGAATATAGTTATTCAAAATCCTCCAAGCTAAAATCGAATAAGAAATGGGAATGATATTGTTCCAAAGTTTAATAAAAACATTAAATGGTTGTTCCTTATTTCTAATAAAGTTCCAAGCCTCTTTAAGAACAAAACCACCATTATGAGAAAGTTTAAAAAGAATTTCATCAGGTTTGCTAGAAGTAATGGGAATAATTTTAAAGTTGTCAAAAAGATAAGTAGGGATATAGTTATCAAGTTTATTTTTATTCCAATTATTATTAAGCCAAAAAGAATTAACTTTGATAGCAGTAGTAGAGTGGGTACATAATTGGGTGTCAATCAAACTATTGCCAATCCAATTGTCTTGCCAAAAGAAAGAAGATCCCTACTAGATATCCCAAGAAATTAATGATTTAACAACCCATTTAATTGAACAAAGCCTTTTCCAAATTGGAGAGTCACAAACTTTATAAGTACAGTTAAGAGGGTGTTTACCTTGACAATATTTTGTTATCATAAAATTAGCCCAAAGGCTACCATTCTTTCTAAAGTTTCAGCAGAGTTTATGAGAGAAAGCAGTGATAGTTTCACGAATAGGTTTGCATCCAAGAGCACCTTCACCTAAAGAACAACAACATTTATGCTAAGATGTGCAATGCATTCTTTTGATAGAATTATTAGAGCCCCAAAAAAATTTGTTAGGCAAACAATCAATCTTGGTAAGAGTAGCATTAGTTGGAAGAATGGTTTGAATCAAATAAAGATGCATAGAGTTGAGAGTGCTTTTAAGGATAGTGAGGCTACCACCAAAGGATAGTAAATTGAATTCCCAAATAGATATTTTATTTGAAAATTTTGAATTAACTCATCAAAGAGATGGGAACATTTCGGGCCTTTAAAGAGTAGAACACCTAAGTACTTAAGAGGTAAGTATTGATCTTTAAAATTTGTGATATGAAGGATTTGATTGATTTTATTATTTGAGATGCTAGAGGACATAATAAAATAGCTTTGTTATCATTGATCAAAAGGCCACTTTCTACCAAATTTATTTAAAAAAATTTTAAGATATGAATGGAAGCATTGCGAGAAAATGATGAAATCGTCAAAAAATTAGATGGGAATAAGGAGACCACCAAGAGTTTTTAGTACATACTAGGATTATTTAAGAATAAGTCATTGATGCTCCTAGATAAGTCCTCAATAGAAATAATAAATAAAGTTGGATAAGGATCCTTAAGCCATGAGAAGAGGGAAAGAAGCCCAAAGCTTCCCCATTAAACAAAATCAAAACCAGCATTATTGATATAATTTTTTGAGAAAAATAAAATTTTTAGAAAACCCAAATAAATCCAGAATATGGAAAAGGAAATCCTAAGAGATGTTATCAAAGGCTTTGGTAATATCAAGTTTGAAAAGAATGTGGCCCCCACTAGTCTTGGCATCAAAACTGTGAATTAATTCTTGGGCAAGTAAAATATTATCAGAAAAAGATCTACCTCTAACAAAACTAGTTTGGTTGAGAGAGATAAGTCTATTAAGTAAAGGCTTAAGTCTATTGGAAAGGATTTTGGATATCTGGGAAAAGGATTACCATTAAAAAAATCAATCACAGCCTCAATCAAATCATTTTTAATGATAAACCAACATTTCTGCAAAAATTGAGTAGTGAAACCCTCAGGACAAGCAATTGAATCAGTGTTCATGCTATTAAGAACTTTAAGAATTTCCTCTTCATTAGGCACGAAGGTAAAAAAATCATTATAATTATTATTTATAATAGAAGGAATCAATTGAGAATTAAAAATAGCTTCATAAGAGCAATTCTTATTAAGCATATTTCTAAAGTAATTAATAGTTGAATCCTTAATCTCATTATTCTCCAAAATCCAATCTCCATTGACATTTTTAATTTTTAGAATATTATTCAAAGCTCTTATTTTGTTAACCAAAGCATGGAAATATCTAGTATTCTATCACCATCAATATGTTTACTTTTTACAGTAAGTCTCTTTCATGTTTTGGAAATTGGCAAGCTTATCTTTCACTTTAGTCAAATTAGTAAGCTTTGAATGGTCAAACATAACAGACACTTCAAGGTCACAAACCAAATTTTCCATGTTTTTAATATTAGCAAAAAGGATTTAAAAATAATTCTTGTTCCACCAACCCAAAATTTGTTTAAGTATTTTAAGTTTAAACCATAGTCTATTCATCCCTGTAATTGCATTATCAAGATGTAAAGGGGCTTTCCAATTCTTAGCTGCAACATCAAAGAAATCAATATGTTGAATCCACATGTTCTTAAATCTAAAAGGAGAGGAGTTTCTTAATCTATTAAAACTATTTTTAACAGAAACCAGAAGAAGAGCATGATCAGACAAGGTTCTGCTTAAGTGATCAACAAACGTAGTAGGCCATTGGGTAATCCAATGAGTATTAAAAAGAATCATGTCCAACTTTTATCAAAGTCTTGAGTTTTACCATGTGTAGTTAGAGCCCTTAAAGCCAATATCAACTAAACTACAATCAAGGATCATATTGGAAAATTCTTCCATGTAATGAATATTGAGAGAGAAACCACCACTCCATTCAGAAGAAAGTAAAAAAGTGTTGAAATAAGCCCCCATAAACTAAGGTTTGTTGATCGAGATAGCAAAGTTTCTCAAATTATCCCTAAGGAGATTATGACCAGATCTAAAGAAAGAAGCATAAACAAAGGCGCATAAAAACAATAGTTACCATAGGAGATTTGAGTATTAACAATTTGTTGAAAATCATCAATAATTGAAACCTCAACAAAATTATTCCAAAAACACCAAATCTTATTACTAACATTAGAGTAAAATCTTTTAAAGCCTATCATTCTAGCAACATGGCTAATTTTATTAGCATGAATGAGAGGTTCCAATATAATAAGTAAAGAGAATGAACAAAGATTTCTAATATGATTATGAATAGAGAGGGTACCAATCATTCTAACATTCTAGAAAATTAAACATAATGAAGACAAAAAAGGGGTAAGCAAAGGTTAATTGAGAGATGAGTGAGAGCTAGTAGCAGATCTAGTGTTTTTGGATAGTTTGGGAGGGTAATTTTTAACACTTTTTTTCTTTTTAGCATGATAAGTTTGAAAATGATTTCCTTTTTCCCTAGAATCATCATACGAGATTTAGTAACATTGGTCACCAATTTAGGAGAGTTCTCCAAGTGTTTAGAGGAAGTTCACCTTCTTCCAAATCCAAATTAAGTTAAAAAGTAGGATTAACATGAATATTAAGATTAGAAATGAGAGATGGTGATGACTTAGAACCATTTAAAGCACAAATAGTTAAATCTAGATCAAATACATTTTCAGCCTGATCGACATCATTTAAATCCTCATTGGAATTTTCATTTTGGTCGATCAAAGCTGGCATAGAAGCAGGGATAGAATCAGAGGAAACATAATCATCATCTAATAACTTAGAAAAATTATTATTCTTGTATTAGAAAAATTCAATTTTAAAGAAGAGGTAAGAGGTAGTTCATCATTCCCTTTCTGAAAATTAGTCGAAGCCCTAGCAATGGTAGGATCCAAAATAGGTTCAATAGGGATAATCCCAATATTCAAGGAATCAACCTCAATAGCGGCTTTCATACCATTCTTAGGATTTGAGGCTAATTTTGAACATATGTGGGATCAACTTATTACTAGAACCATTTTCCTTAGGAGGATTTCATTTTTAAATGAGGATGGAGAATAAAGAAATCCAAGTTATTATGACCATGAATTTTACAGTGAGAACAAAAAATTGGAAGATTCTCCAATTCAACCTTTGTGAATACCCGTATTTTTCAGAGCCAATCCAAACTTCTTTAGGGTATTTTTTTAGTTATGTCTAATTCCACAAGGATCCGAGCCATAGAAGGGCGAGATCGCTCAGCAGTTGCTTGATCGAGTTGCAAAGGCTGACCAAAAGAGCCCCAACAAGAAAAATCACATGATGTGTAACAAAATGAATGTGCATATTAGGAAGAGATAACCATACAGGGACAATAGGAGATTCCTCCTTAATGTCAAAAAGGGGTGACCACTTTAGTAAGTGCATTTGACAATTAAAAATGAAGTAAGAACGATGCACAAAAACTCAAGAATAATCCAAATCATTAGAAAGTTGAATCATAATATGTCGGGGGTCAATAAGACCAATCAAGAAAACACCCGTAAGCTTAAGATTATGTAAAAAGGTGTTGATCTTATCCACATTCGAAAGACACAAAGAAAATTTTTTGACGAGAGAGAATTCAAAATGTTTTGCCAACATATCAACATCCAAATCAGAGCACATTATGACCAGCAAACCATGAAAAGAAGTCAAAATGAGATTAACCACTCACTAAATGAAGAAACCTTACCAAAGAATACATTCTTAAATAATTTTGTCGAGTTTGTAGCATTAGGGCCGCTAACCTTTGAAATGTCAGATGCCCTAGCCGAAGCATTCAAATTTTGAGGTGGAGCAATAGCAAATGAACTCACCATAGAAACCAGGATTAAGGATAGAGCATTACGCAATCAGTCAGGTGTCAATCAACCCTTGGAAACGGATGAATCAAAGCCAAAATAGTAGAGATCCCCAGTGTGCCACCAAGAGGAAATGAAAATCAGAGAGAGCTTCAGGCAGTGGGGGAGGGTTTTTTGGGTTTAGGTTTAGATTTATTTAGTTTAGTTTATTTTAGGTTTAGGTTTTATTTAGTTTATTTTTTAGTTCAGTTTATTTTTTAGCTTAGTTTATTTAGTTTAGATTAATTTAGTTTAGTTTAGTTTATTTTTTTATTTATTTTTTATTTAGTTTATTTATTTTAGTTTATTTTAAGTTTTTTATTTAGTTTATTTTATTTTTAGTTTAGTTTAGGTTTATTTTATTTTAGTTTATTTACTTTATTTAGTTTAGTTTAAGTTTAGGTTTATTTATCTAGGTTTTAGGTTTAGTTTATTTATTTTTTTTATTTATTTTAGGTTAGTTTAGGTTTATTTTAGTTTATTTAATTAATTTTAGGTTTATTTATTTTTATTTTATTTTAGGTTTATGTTTAGTTTATTTTATATTTTTTATTTAGTTTATTTTAGTTTTATTTAGTTATTTAGGTTTATTTATTTAGTTTATTTATTTATTTTTTAATTTAGTTTATTTTAGTTTGTTTAATTTATTTAGTTTTATTTTATTTTTTAATTAGGTTTATTTTAGTTTATTTATTTAGTTTATTTTATTTTATTTATTTAGTTTAATTTAGTTTATTTATTTATTTTTAGTTTTAATTTAATTTATTTTTTATTTTTTTAGTTTATTTTTAGTTTAGTTTATTTTAGTTTAGTTTAGTTTATTTTAGAGTTTAGGTTTATTTTAAGGGTTTAGGGTTTAGGGTTTAGGTTTTAGGGTTTAGGGTTTAGGGTTTTAGGGTTTAGGGTTTTAGGTTTAGGGTTTAGGGTTTAGGGTTTTTTTTGGTTTAGGGTTTAGGGTTTTTTTAAAACCCAGGGATAAATTTTGTTACAAAGCGGTTACAAAAGTCCTTAGAGGGAAAATTCTCAGAACTAACACTCCAAGAGCTACAATCAACCTAAGAGAAAATTCCCCAAACTACAACTAAAAGCAAGAAAGAAAAAGAAACCTAAAAAAAGGAGCAACAAAACAAAAGCAAAAAAAGAAAAGCCAAAGACTACAAAGAGAATAGCAGAGGAGAGGGGAAGCTACAAACAAACTACAAAAAAAGAAAGAAGAAAGACTGAGAAAGAAAAGTAAGAGAGAGATCAAGAAAGAAAAGAAAAGGAAGGGGAAGAGCAAAAGGCTCAGCTCAACATAGAAAAATGGGCAACCAAATTTTGTGAACCAAACCTCGAAGGGGTTACATTCACAAAAAAAAATACCAACCAAAAGGAAAAAGAAACATCCATCATCATTGCCAACAAACCTTAGAGAAATGCACTCAACCAAGCAACAAAGTCAGCCAAGGATATAGCAACCACCAATAGAAGGAAAAAAAAGGAAATTAAAGGCAAAGCTTTATCTAAGTTAGAAAGGCCTCTTAATTGCTTAGAATATTTTCATTGGAAAATAAAGTAAAATCAGAAAGATTACTCCCCAAGCCAGCTAAAAAAGTCAGCACAAGCATTACCTTCTCTCAAAATATGAGTCATCTTAAAAGACAATTTAGAAATAATAGCTTTAATATTCCTAAGTAAGTAGAAAAATTCATCATTACCCTTATGATTGGAGCTGATCATAGTAACAACCATCTCAACATCTGATTCCAACCAAATGGAAAGAAAATTCTTCTCCAAACAAAGCTTAAGAGCATGATAAACAACCATAAGTTCAGCCATAATAATAGAAGTAGTAGAAAGAGGAGTGGAGAAAGCCAAAATAATATTCCCAAGATTATTACGAAAGATACCACCACAGTCATATTTGTTAAGTGCAACAGAACCATCAGTGTTAATTTTAATACAACAATTAAGAGGCTTAATCCAATAAATGATTTTATAAGAAAGAGGCAAGTCACAATAAGAAAACTTAATACCTAATTTGGAAGCAACAAACTTGCACCCTTTAAAATTAGTACCATTAAGAAGATATGTAAAGAATGAATTTTTCCTTAGTCCTAGCAATAATCTTCTTGTGATTCATAAGAACATTACGATGTTTAGCATCATTTCTGTCAAGCCAAATAAACCAAATCAAAGTAATAGCCACAATAATTTTGATATGCCCTTTGACAGTATTAAGAAAATAAGAGTTAAGAAGCTACATTAAGGTAAAATTACCATTAAAAGAACTAAGGTTGAAAAGGTCCTCATACCAATTCCAAACTTTAGAAGCAATAGCACCATTAACAAATACATGACTAACATTCTCAATTTGAAAACAACACATTTAGAAGGAAGATAAAACCTTTCTCCAAAAGTAATGAATCAACATCAATAAAACCCCTCCAAACAAGAATAAAAGAATAGAATAAGGGATAATGTTATTCCAAATCTTAAAAAAGATTGAAGAAGGTTTATTTCTCTAATATGATGCCAAGTATCTTTAAAGGAAAAATCACCATTACTAGAAATGATATAAAAACTTGATCGAAATAATACCATCAATAGAAATCTTGGTAATATCATTACAAATGCAATCGAATTAAATCATGCAAAAGAGAATGATTCCAATCACCATTTAAAATAAAATGATTAACTTTCAAAGAAGAAGTAGAGTGAGTATTAAGCATAGAATCAATAGAGGACACCCCCATCCAATTATCTTGCCAAAAGAAAGAGGAGCCACTATTAATACCCTAGAAAATGAGCAGTTCTGCTTGCCATTTAACAGCACAAAGGCTTTTCCAACCAATAGAGTCACCATGCTTATAGCTACAAGTTAAAGGATGTTTACCTTGCGTATTGTAGTTCTTAAAATTAGCCCAAAGACTAACATTCTTCAAATTCCACCAAAGCTTATAAGAAAAACATTTGTGGAATCCAAGGACCAACCAAGACCACCTTCAAATAAAAATACCACACATGTTATTCCAAGAAGCCCAATGAAGTCTTTTAGTCGAAAGACTAGAGCCCCAAAAAATTTATTAAAAGGCCTTTCAATCCGCATAATAATAAGAGAAGTAGGAACAATATTAAGCAACAAATAAAAGGAAGAGAGTAAAGAATACTCTTAATAACAATTAATCTACCACCAAAAGATAAAAAAATGAAATACCAATAAAAGAGAACCTAAATACTTGATAGGAAAACATTGATGAGAAAAAACTAGTATTATCCTTTATTTTATTGATTCTATGATCAAAAATAGAAACATAGGAGAAATAGCTTTAAATAATCAGAGGCCACTTTCCTTTTCAAACTTATTCAAAAAAATCTTCAATTTTTTAATATATTGTAACAAGCCATTACAAAATATAATGAAATCATCAAAAAACTTAAGTGAGATATAGCCAAACCACCAAGATTCTAAAATACATGCTAGAATTCTTCTCAAATAAAAAATTAAGCCAAGACAAATATTCAATAGCAATAATAAAAGAGATGGAGAAAGAGGATCACCTTGTCTAATACCTTGAGAAGATTTAAAGAAACCAAAGTTTTCACCATTAATCACTAAAGAGAACAAAACATTACAAATGATATTGTTAATCAAAGAGATAAATTTAGTAGAGAAACCAAATAAAGAGAGGATGTTAAGAAAATCCCAAGAAATGTTATCATAAGCTTTGGTAATATCAAGCTTGAAAAGTAAATTGCCACCTCTAGTTTTCACATTTAAATCATGAATTAATTCTTGCAAGCAAGACATTGTCGAGATAGTCATACCTTTCACAAAAAGCCAATTTGATTAAGAGAAATAATCTTAGAAAGAAATTTACCAAGCCTACTAGTCAAAATTTTAGAAATCAATTTATTAAAGAAAGTATAAAGACTAATGGGTCTGAAATCATTCCAGAAATTTCTTGGGAATAAGAACAATATTAGTAGAAGTGAAGTATTTAGGAATAGAATTCCCAAGAAAGAAATCCCTAACAACATTAATAAGATCAAATTTAATAATAAACCAAGCTTTTTTAAAAAAATAAGGTAGAGTAGCCATCCGACCCTGCAACAGAATCAACATTCATGCCATTAAGAATATTAAAAATTTTGTCATCCAAGGAGGAGCAACCAAGCAATCATTATCATCAAGAGACATAATAGAAGGAATGATAGATGGGTTAGATAATAACTGGTCAAGATGATAATTTTATTTAAAAGATCTTTAAAGTAGTTAATAGCGAGAAAAAAATCCTTTTTTTGGTGATCCAAGAACCATCAGAATTTTTTGATTTTATGAATCTTCCCAAGAACTCTCCTTTTTATAACCAAAGCATGAAATATTTGGTGTTTCTTTTCCTCAAAAGATGTTTAGAAGTAGCCTTTTGTCTCTAGTAAGTTTCCTTCATATCCTGAAACTTAGTGAGATTATCTTTAGCTTCAGCAAGGTTAGAACAAAAAGAGGAATCATTAATAACAAGTTCTTCCAAATATTTCACTTTTTGTTCCATGTTCTTGATATTATCAAAAAGATTTTTGAAATAATTTCTATTCCACCAATTAATATGATGCTTAAGCCATTTCAGTTTAAGCCAAAATCTTACCATACCAAAAGAAGAATCATCAGGAGCAAGAGGAGCATACCAATTAAAAGAAATAACATCAAGAAAGCTACTATCATGTAACCACATATTCTGAAAATGGAAATTCTTAATGACATTATTGTATGAACAACATCTTTAATGGAAATCAAAAAAAGAGCATGATCCGAGAGAGTCCTACTAAGGTGTTCAATCAAGTCAAAGGCCAATTTAAACAAAATTATTAAATAAGGCATGATCCAAATGTTGCCAAAGTCTATGGTTATTCTAAGTAAATTGAGAGTAAAATTCATGCAAATTACAATCCAAAATCATATTAGAAAAATCTTCCATAGAATGTAAATTTGATGAAGAACCCCTTTCCTTTCTTTCATTCAGAAAGGATCATATTTAAATCCCCACCAACAATCCAAGAATCATTAACAGTAGAAGAAAAAGTAGATAATTGATCCCAAAGAATCCTCCTCTCAATCTTATTGCAAGCAGCATAAACAAAAGAGCCAAAAGCATGATAATCACCAAAAGAAATATCCACATTTACAACTTGATGAAAATCATTAATGACATTAATAGAAAAAGAATTATTCCAAATTAAACAAATCTTATTGCTATTGTTAATAAAATACTTAGAAACCAATCATTCTAGCCACATGCATAATTTTAGAAGAAAAATAAGAGGTTCAAGACCAGAAATACATTATAAATACAAGGTTCTAATCTATTCTACATAAGAGTACCAATGCCCCTAACATTCCAAATAAGAAAATTAAACATTACTTCTTATTAGGCAAAGAAGATGAAGAAGATCGAGTCAATCTGAAACTTGAGGAAATTTTTGAAATTCTTTTCTTTTCACAAAAATAGTTTGAAAACTAGTTTCATTTCCCAAGATTCATCATCGAAGAGCATTATAACTCTTAACAACTACATTTGGTAAGAGATTCCAAATGAAAGGCACTAAAACATTAGTATCCAATAATTGCTAAGAAAATATAGGCAAAACACCATCAAAATAGTGTTAAAGGAGTAGAAATGGACTTGTTAAGAAAACAGAAGAAGGTTGCACAAAATCCAGTATCCATACCATCAACATCTTCATTATGTAAAGACTTTAAGTCATAATTATCTTTTAAAGGCTCTTGAAAATCAGTAAGAGAAACATTATCTTTAAAATTTTTAGGTTGTAGAACACAAGTATCTTAAAAAGAAGAAACGAAAATAGGATTAGCATCAACTTGCACAATTTTTGAAAGCAAAGGAACATAAGCGGCCGAAATCTTATTTCCATCCTAACCAACATCTTCATTTCTAGCATTATTTTCAAATCCATTCTCAAGAGGTAAAGCATTAGAATGATTCAAAGTACCATCACCAACATCTTTATCTTTTTCTAAAGAAACATAAATTTTATTTGTATTAGTTAAGTGATCTCTAGATTGATCAATCATGCTTAGGAATTTTAATAGATTTTTTCTGAAGTTGAGGATGAGCAATGAACAATCCAAAAATACATGGCCATGGGTTTTGCAGTGATTACAGAAAATAGGAAGGTTTTCAAATTCAACCAGCTGAAAATAACCATACTTTTTGTAACCTATCCAAATCTCCCTAAGAAACTTTTTTGTAACATCAATTTCAACAAGGATATGAGCAATTGAAGGGGAGATTTAGGTATTGCTTGATCGATTTAAAGGTCTACCAAAATATACCCAACCGGATGAAGAAATTGAGAATTAATAAAATGTATCCTAAGATTAGGCAAAACAATCCAAACTAGACTATGTGAGATTCTTCTTGAATGTCAAAATAAGGAGTCCATTTAAGGGTACACATTTGACATTTTTTAGTATAAAAAGATTAGTGAGAGAAAATCCATCTATAATTAAGATCATTACATAATTTTATAAGGACTTGATGACCATCAAACAAACCAACTGAAAATGCATCAAAAAGCTTTAAATCATGAAATAAAGAATGAATATCATCTATATTAGGCGAAGAAAATTTTCCAATCGAGTAAAAGCATAAGGTTAGAGTTTCTCATTATCCAAATGAACACATTATAGAAACTCCTTTAAACATCATTTGAACAAGATTAACCAAAAATTCATGGGAGGTTGAAGCATTCTTACCATATAAGGCATCTTTGAAGGATTTAGAAGAAGCAAAGTTGGATTTACCCAAAAGACCATCAGCCCTAGGCCGTTCTGCAGGAACCATCAATTTTTCCATGTCAATCGCTAGATTGAACACCATGGTAGCCAACTAACTAGGGAAGATGGAAAAGATCGGCCAAAGTCAAAGTTGAACCACTTACAGTGAAATCCATGAAAAGCCACGAGAAAGCCAAAATTAGAGGTTTCTTGAATCACCAAAATATGAAGAGGAAACGCATGGATGGGTTTAGGGTTTAGGGTTTAGGGTTTAAGGTTAGTTTAAGGTTAGCTTAGGGTTTAGGGTTAGTTTAGTGTTTAAGGTTTAGACTTTAGGGCTTAGTGTTTTTAAGGTTTAGGGTTTAGGGTTAGTTTAGTGTTTAGGGTTTATGGTTTATGGTTTTAAGGTTTAGGATTTAGGGTTAAGAGTTTAGGGTTTAGGGTTTAAAGTTTAGGGTTGAAGGTTTAGAGCTAGGGTTAGGGTTTAAGTTTTAGGGTTTAGGGTTTAGGGTTAGTTTAGGGTTTAGGGTTTAAGGTTTTTTAGGATTTAGGGTTTAGGGAATAGGTTTTAGGGTTTATGGTTTATTGTATTAGGGTTTAGGGTTTAGCGTTTAGGTTTAGGAGGTTAAGGTTTAGAGTTTTTTAAGGTTTTTAGGGTCACTTTTAGGGTTTAGGGTTAGTGGTTTTTTTAATATTTTATAGTATTTAATTTTTATTTATTTTTAATTAAGTAAACTAGCAGGTTTAGGTTTATTTAATTTATTTTTTTCTTTTTTTATTTTTTATATTGATTTAGGTTTATTTTATTTTTATTTAGTTTAATTTATTTATTTTAGGTTTATTTATTTTATTTAGGTTTTTTATTTTAGTTTATTTTTGAGGTTTAGGTTTAGGTTTTAGTTTAGTTTAGTTTTATTTTTAATTTATTTTTTAGGTTTAGGATTTATTTTTTATTTTTAGGTGTAGGTTTAGGTTTTTATTTTATTTTATTTGGTTTTTATTTTAAGTTTATTTTTAGGTTTTATTTTTAGTTTCATTTTTAATTTACGTTTAATTTATTTTTTTTGTTTAGTTTTGGTTTAGGTTTCGATTTAGTTTATTTTAGGTTTAAGTTTAGGTTTTATTTGTTTCAGTTTAGTTTATTTTAAAGTACGTTTAGATTTATTTTATTTTTATTTTATATTTTGGTTTTTTTTAGTTTAGTGTTTAGGTTTTATTTTTTAATTAGTTTTTGGTTTTTTTTAGGTTTAGGTTTTATTTAGTTTTTATTTTATTTCATTTTAGGTTTATTTTAATTTTATTTTTGGTTTAATTTTTATTATATTTATGTTTTTTAGGTTAGTTTAGGTTTATATTTATTTTATTTTACTTTAGTTTTTATTTTTTATTTTATTTTATTTCTTAGGTTTAGGTTTAGGTTTAGGTTTTAGTTTATGTTCTCATTTTATTTTATTTTTTAATTTTATTTTGGCTTAATTTTATTTATTTATTTTATTTTTAAGTTTTATTTAGTTTAAGTTTAAGTTTTTAGCTTTTTAGGGTTTATGGTTTTTTTATTTTTTTATTTTTTTATTTTTTTATTTTTGGGTACACAATTTAAGTTTTAGGGTTTAGGTTTTTGGGTTTAGGATTTTGGTTCTAGGGTATAGGGTTTAGGGTTTTAATGGTTTATGGATTAGGATTTAGGGTTTATATTTTAGGTTTAGGGTTCAAGTTTTAGTTTAGGGTTTAGGTGTAGGTTTTTTAATTTAGTTTATTTTTGAGGTTTAGGTTTAGGTTTATATTTATTTTTTAGTTTAGTTTTATTTTTATTTTACTTTTAGGTTTATATTTTATTTTTTATTTTTAGGTTTAGGTTTAGGTTTTTATTTTATTTTTTTAGTTTAGGTTTTAGGTTTTTATTTTAGGTTTATTTTTAGGTTTTATTTTTTAGTTTAGGTTTAGGTTTAGGTATTATTTATTTTAGTTTAGTTTATTTTAGTTTAGCTTTAGGTTTATTATATTTTGTTTATTTTATTTTTATTTTAGGTTTAGGTTTTTTAGTTTAGGGTTTACAATTTATTTTTTACTTCTTTTTAGGTTTTATTTTTAGGTTTATTTTTGAGGTTTAGGTGTTTATTTAGTGTTTATATTATTTTAGGTTTATTTTATTTTTATTTTAAGTTTAGTTTTTATTTTCTTTATGTTTTTTATTCTTAGGTTTATTTATTTTTTAGTTTAGTTTAGGTTTTTATTTAATTTATTTTAGTTGATTTTTATTAGTTGATTTTATTTTATTTTAGGTTTTAGTTTAGGTTTTTATTTTTATTTTGATTTTTTTATTTTTTATTTTATTTAAGTTTAGGCTTATTTTAAGCTTTATTTAGTTTAAGTTTAGGATTTTAGGTTTTTAAGGTTTAGGGTTTAGGGTTTAAGGATTAGGGTTTATGGTTTAGGGTTTATGGTTTTAGGGTTTAGGATTTAAGGTATTTGGGTTTATAATTTAGGGTTAAGGTTTAGGGTTATCTTAGGGTTTATGGTTATTTTAGGGTTTAAGACTTAAGGTTTATGGTTTATACTTTAAGGTTTTGTGTTTTTCGGGTTTAGTGTTTTGGGTTTAGGGTTTAATTTAGGTTTTAAGTTTAGGGTTTAGGTTTAGGATTTTAGGTTTAGGTTTAGTTTAGAGTTTAGGTTTTAGTTTAGTTTAAGGTTTAGGTTTAGGAGTTTTAGGTTTAGGTTTAAGGTTTAGTTTAGGTTTAAGTTTAGGTTTAAGTTTTAGTTTTAAGTTTAGGTTTAGATTTATAGTTAGTTTAGGAGGTTTAGGAGTTTAAAGTTTTAAGATTTAGGTTTAGGAGTTTAGTTTAGGTTTTAGTGTTAGGGTTTAGTTTAGTTTAGGGTTTATGATTTAAGTTTATAGTTTAAGTTTAGTGTTTAGTTTAGAATTTAGTATTGAGTTTAAATTTATAGTTTAAGTTATAGGTTTAGGTTATAGGTTTAGTTTAGGTTTAGGTTAGTTAATTTAGGGTTAGAGTTTAAGTTTTAGGGTTTAAGTTTTAGGTTGAGTTTAGGTTTATAGTATCTTAGTTAGGTTTTAGTTTAGGGTTATAGGTTTAGGATTTAGAGTTCAAGGTTTAGGGTTGTAGGTTTAGGGTTTTGGGCTTAGAGTTTAGGGTTTAGGGTTTAGGGTTTAGGGTTTAGGGCATAGGGTTTAGGGTTTAGGTTGTAAGGTTTAGGTTTTATGGATTAGGGTTTTAGGGTTTAGGGTTTAGGTGTTTAGATTTTTATGGTTTAGGGTTTTGAGGGTTTAGGGTTTAGGTTTCAAGTTTTAGGTTAAGGGTTCAGGTTTTAGTTTAGGGTTTAGGGTTTTGGTTTTAATACATTATTTTTCATTCTATTTCATCAACAAGTAACACAAGTTTTAGATAGCGGCGATATCAATAAAAAATGTGCATGCTTAGAGCAAATCAAGGAGAAACTAGAACCATCTTTAAAGATCTGATTCCATAAGTATTATATCGAATCGATCGTTCTTTAGTTTCTCCAATTCTCATCAGAACCATCCTGTCCTCTTGAGTAGCAAGATCCACCATCATATCCATAATCTCTCCCTCCTCCACTGCCACGGCTGTAACCTCCATTGCTCCTCCCACCTCCATAACCACCACTACTCCGACCACCACCTCCATATCTACTAGCACCTCTAGATACCCCACCACCATTGCAGCCTACCCGCCTCCACCATTCCTCCACCAGATCTATGAGCAGTTGGCGATGATGTTCCTGTTGGCAAAGTTTTGTCCATTCTTAGGGTTTAGGTTTAGGTTTAAGTTTATTAGGTTTTAGGGTTTAGGTTTATTTTTTAATTTATTTAGTTATGTCTAGGTTTAGGGTTTGTGGTTTAAGGTTTAGAGTTTAAGGTTTGGGTTAGGGTATAGGGTTTAGGGTTTAGGGTTTTATAGTTTATGCATTTAGGATTTAAGGTTTACGATTTTGGGTTTTTTAGGGTTTAGTGTTTATGGATTTCTTTAAAAATAAACTAAACTGGTTGGTTTAGGTTTGTTTAGTTTATTTAGTTTAGTTTTATTTATTTTAGTTAATTTTATTATTTATTTTTATTTATGTTTATTTTTTATTATTTTATTTAGTTTAGTTTATTTATTTTTATTTTAATTATATTTGATAAGGTTTTCTATTTTAGTTTAATTTTTAGGTTTTGGTTTAGGTTTATTTTTAGTTGAATTTTATTTTTATTTTATTTTTTAGGTTTAGGTTTTATTTTTTATTTTTAGGTTTTAATTTTATTTTTTTTAGGTTTAGGTTTAGGTTTATTTTTAGGTTTTAATGTTTAGTTTTGGTTTAGGTTTAGTTTTAGTTTATTTTATTTTATTTAGTTTAGGTTTAGGTTTTATTTTTTTTAGTTTGGTTTATTTTTATTTACATTTAGGTATATTTTATTTTTATTTTAGGTATAGGATTTTTTTTTGGTTTAGGGTTTAAGTTTTATTTTTTATTTATTTTTAGGTTTTATTTTAAGGTTTATTTTTTCGATTTAGGTTTTATTTAGTTTTTATTTTAAGTTTATTTTATTTTAATTTTATGTTTAGTTTTTATTTTATTTAAGTTTTTATTCTTAGGTTTATTTTATTTTTTAATTTAGTCTAGGTTTTTTTTATTTTCTTTTAGCTTATTTTTATTAGTTTATTTTTTTTATTTTAGGTTTAGGCTTAAGTTTTAGTTTAGGTTTTTATTTTATTTTATTTTTTTATTTTATTTAGTTTAAGGATTTTTTTATATTTTTTTATTTATAGGTTTTAGTTTTAGTAAGTCTCTTATTTTGGAAATTGGCAAGCAATCTTTCACTTAGTCAAATTAGTAAGCTTTGAAGGTGGGACATAATTGACACTTCAGGTCACAAACAAATTTTCCATGTCTTCAATATAGCAAAGGTTTTAAAATAATGCTTGTTTAGTCTCAATCAAATTTTAGTTTGTAAGTCTCAACCAAATTTTGTTTAAGACTTTTAAGTTTAAATCGTAGTCTATTCATCACCGTAATTAAGTTATCAGGATGTAAAGGGGCTTTCCAATTCTTAGCTACAACATCAAAGAAATCAATATGCTGAATCCACATGTTCTGAAATCTAAAAGGAGAGCAATTTTTAATATGTTAGAATTATTTTTTATAGAAACCAAAGAGAACGCATCAGGACAAGGTTATGCTTAAGTGATCAATAGAAGCAGTAGGCCATTGGGTAATCCAATGAGTATTAAAAAGAATCTTGTCCATCCTTTGCCAAAGTCTAGAGTTTTCCCAAGTGTAGTTAGAGTCCTTAAAGCCAATATCAACCAAATTATAACCAAGGATCATATTGGAAAATTCTTCCATGGAATGAATATTCAGAGAGCAACCACCACTCCATTAAGAAGAAAATAAAATAGTGTTGAAACCACTCCCCATAAACCAAGGTTTGTTTACCGAGATTGCAATGTTCCTCAAATTATCCCAAATGAGATTATGACCATATATATAGTAAGAAGCATAAACAAAGGAGCCTAAAACACAATAGTCACCATAAGAGATTTGAGCATTAACATCTAGTTGAAAATCATCAATAATAGAAACCTCAATGAAATTATTCTAAAAATAGCAGATCTTATTACTAACATTGGAATAAAATTTATTAAAGCTGATCATTCTAGCAATATGGCTAATTCTATTAGCATGAATGAGAGGTTCCAAAATAATGAGTCAAATTTTGGCTTTTCAAACATTAGCTGATTTTAATAATGAATGCTTGCTACATGTTTTGAATATATTAAGAGCCATATTTGATTATTTTTTGACTTAAGTAATTAAATTTTGGCTTCTTTAATTTAATATTTATTTAATATAAATTATAATTTTATTGAAAATTAAATTATCACATGATAGCAAGATGTTAGAATAATATATTTTTTTGAAATAATTTAAAATGACAATCTTGCCCATAAATAGCCCTCATTCTCTTCATGAAAGCATTCCTGATTCAAAATTCAAAATCCCACCTAAATCTAAGAGAAAATTTCTTATTTTCCTTCAAGTGTTTTCCAAATATTGCAAATCAAATCCTTGGTTTGGAAGCTTCAACATCTTCAAGTAGCTTTCTCAAATTACTTGAGTTTGTTTTCTTGATCTTAATCCTTTTTAGTTGTTCATGCTATTTTCACCATCTATTTATTCTTTCTAATTTATACTTTCTGGTGGATTAGTCTTTGGACATTGTTTTTCACATCAAAGTTTCTTAATCATCTTTTTGTGAAAAAAAGCTTGTGATAGTTTGTATGATCTATGTCAACTTGTCGAAATTTTTAACTTCCTACAAAATTCTTTTGGTTTCTTGAAATATTTCTTCATTAATCTCATTTTGAAAGGTCATTTATTCTTAGATCTATTTTAGAAGTATATTTTAAGCATTTTAAATAAAATTATTATGCTGATATTATTTTCATATTTGGTAGATCTCTCTTTTTAATTAAAAGCTTACTAGCCTACTTAGATCTATCATATGCTCATTTTATTTAAGTATTTTGTGATCATTAGCTTTAATTGAAAGAATCTTTTTGGCTAAAATGAATCAAATTATTCTTTGCTGAAATTTATTTTATTGTGCCAAAGAATATTATGAATTTATTTTGAAATAATTTTTATATTAGTCTACAAATTGTAATAATATAAAACCACTTTAAGATATTTATTGTTTCTTATCAATATTAAGTGAGCATTTTATCTTGCCAAAATTTTTTAAGTGATCATTTATAAGTTCTGAGATCATTTTTTGAATTGGATAGCTTGGTATATTTGTGAGAGATTTATTTTATCAAAATTTATTATTTTGTATTTTTCTTTGTGCTGTAAAATTTATATTGAGGTTGTATTCGCCCCTTTGTAGGAGTATATATTATTGTAGGGGTTACTCATGCGATATAGGAGAGTACTATTTGTCTATTTTTGCATTTAGTGGATTCTAGCCAGGGGTGGCTAGGTGTGGACATAGCTTTGGGGTTTGGCGAAATAAAAATTATGTGTGTCTCTTTACTTTCCTGTACTTTTATTTTTGCTCCATTAAGAATTGTATCTTGTTATTATAAAATAAAAAATTAATTTTCTACTAAAAATTAAAATTTAAATAAAAAATTATAAAATAAAAAAGGGGTAAGCAAAGGTTAATTGAGAGATGAGTGAGAGCGAGTAGCAGATATAGATTTTTTTGATAGTTTGGAAGGGTAATTTTTAATACTTTTTTTTTCTTTTTAGCATCAAAAGTTTGAAAACAATTTCCTTCTTCCCTGGAATCATCATACGAGTAAGATTTAGTAACATTGGTCACCAATTCAGGAGAGTTATCCAAGTGTTTAGAGAGAAGTTCACCCTCTATTAAATATAATTTATGTTGAAAAGTAGGATTAACATTAATATCAAGATTAAAAATGAAAGACGGTGACAACTTAGAACCATTTAAAGCATAAATAATTAATTCTGGATTAGAAACATTTTCAGTCTGATCGACATCGTTTAAATCTTCATTGGAATTTTCATTTTCGTTGATCAAAGCCAACATAGAAGCAGGGATAGAATTAGAGGAAACATAATCATCATTCAATAACTTAGAAAAATTATTATTCTCCGTATTAGAAATATTCAATTTTAAAGATGAGGTAAGAGGTAGATCATCCTTCCCATTCTAAAATCGATTAACCCAATAGTGTGGGATCCAGAACATGTTCAATAGGGATAATCCCAAACTTCATGCAATTAACCTCAAAAGTAGCTTTCATACCATTCTTAGGATCTGAGGCTACTTTTTGAACATATGTGGGGATCAGCTTTTTATTAGGAACCAGATTTTCCTTGAGAGGATTTTGATTTTTAAAATGAGGCTAGAGAATAAAGCAATCTGAGTTATTATGACCTTGAATATTACAGTGAGAACAAAAAATTGGAAGATTCTCCAATTCAACCTTTTGCAAATACTCATATTTTTCAAAGCCAATCCAAACTTCCTTAGGGTATTTTTTAGTTATGTATAATTCCATTAGAATCTGAGCCATAGAAGGGAGAGATCACTCAGCGGTCGCTTGGTCGAGTTGCAAAGGCTGACCAAAAAGACCCGCAATAGTAAAAAGCACATGATGTGTAACAAAATGAATGTGCATATTAGGAAGAGATAACCACACAGGGACAATAAGAGATTCCTCCTTCATGTCAAAAAGGGGAGACAACTTCAATATGCTCATTTGAAAATTAAGAATAAAGTAAGAATGATGCGCAAAAACTCGAGAATAATCCAAATCATTAAAAAGTTGAATCATAATATGTCGGGGGGTCAATAAGGCCAATCGAGAAAACACCCATAAGCTTAAGATTATGAAAAAAAGGTGCGGATCTTATCTAAATTCTTGCGATGCAAAGAAAATTTTTGGATGAGAGAGAATTCAAATTGTTTCGCCAACATTTCAACTTCCATATCAGAGTAACTTATCACCAACAAACCATGAACAGAAGTTGAGATGAGATTAACCGATGCAATAAATGAAGAAGCCTTACTAGAGAACACATCCTTAAGTTATTTTGTCAAGTTTGATTAGAGTTCCTCAGAATGGGATGCCATAGTTGAAGCATCCAAAATTTATGGTGGAGCCATAGGAAACGAACTCACCACAATAACTAGGATTAAGGATGGAGCATTATGTAATCGGCCAGGTGCCAATCAACCTTTGGAATCGGATGAACTATAGCCAAAATAGCAGAGATCCATAGTGGATGTGTGGAAACAAAATCTAGAGAGAAGAAGCTCAGGGGGAGGAGGGTTTTTTTTGGGTTTAGGTTTAGTGTGTTTGGTTTGGGTTTAGATTTAGGTTTACTTAGTTAAGTTCAATTTATTTTATTTATTTAGTTTACTTTTGGTTTAGGTTTTATTTAGTTTATTTTTAATTTAGTTTCTTTAATTTAGTTTAGTTTAGTTTTTTTATTAATTTTTATTTATTATTTATTTTAAGTTTAGTTTTAGTTTATTTATTTCAGTTTATTTTAGGTTTTTTATTTACTTTATTTTATTATTAGTTTAGTTTAGGTTTATTTTATTTTAGTTTATTTAGTTTATTTAGTCTAGTTTATGTTTATTTATTTAGGTTTTAGGTTGTTTATTTATTTTTATTTATTTTAGTTTAAGTAGTTTATTTTAGGTATATTTATTTTTATTTTAATTTAGTTTATTTTAGGTTTAGGTTTAGTTTCTTTAGGTTTTTATTTTCTATGTTTAGTTTAGTTTATTTTAGTTTAGTTTTTTAAGTTTTATTTTACTTTTATTTAGGATTAGGTTTTAGTTTATTCATTTCATTTATTTTTTTATTTTTATTTCTTTATTTTGAGTTTAGGTTTTGGTTTAGGTTCTAGTTTATTATATTTTTTTAGGTTTTGGTTTAGTTTAGGTTCAATTTTATTTAGTTTAGTTTATATATTTTATTTAAGTTAAGGTTTTATGTATTTATTTTAGTTTAGGTTTAGGATTTTAGGTTATTAGTTTAGGTTTTTTATTTAAGTTTATTTATTTAGTTTATTTATTTTAGTTTTATTTATTTAGTTTATTTATTTAAGTTTATTTAGTTTAGTTTTATTTTATTTTAGTTAAATTTATTTAGGTGTATTTTTTATTTTTTATTTAGTTTATTTTTTAGTCTAGTTTATTTCTTTATTTTTATTTTAGTTTATTTTATTTTTTAGTTTAAGTTTAGTTTATTTTTTTAGGCTCTTGGGTTTAGGGTTTTTAGGGTTTAGGGTTTTAGGTTTAGAGTTTGATGTTTAGGGTTTAGGCTTTTGGGTTTAGGGTTTTAGGGTGGGGTTTAGTGTTTACAGTTGGGTTTAGGGTTTAAGGTTTGATGGTTTAGGGTTTAGGGCTTAGGGTTCAAGGTTTTATGGTTTTGAGTTTAGTGTTTAGGGTTTGTTTAGGGTTTAGGGTTTACGATTTAGGGTTTAAGTTTTAGAGCTAGGTTAGGTTTTAGGTTTAGGTTTAGGTTTAAGTTTAGGTTAAGTGCAAGTTTAGGTTTAGGTTTATAAGTTTATATTTTAGGTTTAAAACTTAGGTTTAGGTTTAGCTTAGAATTTAGTTTAGGTTCATGGTTTAGGGTTTAAGGTTAGTTTAGGTTAGTTTAGGGTTTAGGATTTAAGGTTTAGGGTTTAGACTTTAGGGTTTAGTGTTTTTAGGGTTTAGGGTTTGGGGTTTTGGGTTTTAGGGTTTAGGGTTTAGGGTTTAGGGTTTAAGGTTTATGGTTTATGGTTTTGACTATTTAGGGTTTAGGGTTAGTTTATGGTTTAAGTTTAGCATTTTAAGGTTTAGAGTTTAAGGTTAGTTTAGGGTTAAGGTTAGGGTTTAGGGTTTAGGGTTTAAGTTTAGGGTTTAGGGTTTAGGGTTTTTTAGGCTTTAGGGTTTAGGGTTTAAGGATTAGGGTTTAGGGTTTTGGGTTTTAGGGTTTAAGGTTTAGCGTTTAGGGTTTAGGGTTTAGTGTTTAAGGTTTAGGGTTAGTTTTAGGGTTTAGGGTTAGGGTTTTTTTAAATTTTTTTAATTTTTTACTTTTAATAATTAAGTAAACTATCAGGTTTAGGTTTATTTAGTTTATTATTTATTTATTTTAGTTTATTTTATTTTCTTTATTTATTTAGGTTTATTTTTATTTTAATTTTTATTTAATTTAAATTATTTATTTTGAGTTTATTTATTTTATTTTAAGTTTTTTTTTATTTTAGTTGGTTTTTTAGCTTTAGGTTTAGGTTTAGTTTTACCTTTTAGTTTAATATTATTTTTAGTTTATTTTTTAGGTTTAGGTTTTATTTTTTATTTTTAGGATTAGGTTTAGGTTTTTATTTTAATTTTTTTGAGGTTTAGGTTTTAGGTTTTTATTTTAAGTTTTTTTTTAGGTTTTACATTTTAGTTTACGTTTCGATTTATTTTTAGTTTTTTTTATTTTATTTAGTTTTGGTTTAGCTTTAGGTTTAGTTTATTTTAGGTTTAGGTTTAGGTTTTATTTATTTTAGTTTAACTTATTTTAGTGTAGGTTTAGCTTTATTTTCTTTTTATTTTAAGTTTAATTTTTATTAGTTTAGAGTTTATGTTTTTTTTTAATTTAGTTTTAGGTTTTCTTTTTAGGTATATTTTTTGGGTTTAGGTAATTATTTAGTTTTTATTTTATTTTATTTTAAGTTTATTTCATTTTGATTTCAAGTTTAGTTTTTATTTTATTTAAGTTTTATTTAGTTTAGTTTAGGTATTTTTATTATATTTTAGTTTAGTTTTTTTTAAATTTTTTTCTTATGTTTAGGTTTAGGTTTTAGTTTATGTTCTTTTATTATTTTATTATTTTATTTTATTTTTAGTTAGTTTGATTTATTTATTTTTTTAAGGTTTTATTTAGTTTAAGTTTATGTTTATAGCATTTTAGTTTTTAAGGTTTAGGGTTTTTTTATTATTTTTATTTTTAGGTTTAGGGTTTAGGTTTTAGGTATTAGGGTTTAGGATTTAGAGTTTTACAGTTTTAATGGTTTAGGGTTTAGGGTTTAGGGTTTAGGTTTTATGTTTTGGGTTTAGGTTTTAGTTTAGGGCTTAGGGTTTAGGGTTTAGATGTAAGTTTTTCAATTTAGTTTATTTTTTAAGTTTAGGTATATGTTTACTTTTTAGTTTATTTTTATTTTTATTTTACTTTTTAGGTTTAGCTTTTATTTTTTCTTTTTATTTTTAGGTTTAGGTTTTAGGTTTTTAATTTAGGTTTAGGTTTTATTTTTTTAGTTTAGGTTTAGGTTTAGATCTTATTTATTTTAGTTTAGTGTATTTTAGTCTAGTTTTAGGTTTATTTTATTTTGTTTATTTAATTTTTATTTTTGGTTTAGGTTTTTTTAGTTTAAGGTTTAGTATTTATTTTTTATTTTTTATGTTTTATTTTTAAGTTTATTTATTAGGTTTAGGTTTTTATTTAGCATTGATTTTATTTTATTTTAGGTTTATTTTAGGCTTATTTTTTATTTTAAGTTTAGTTTTTATTTTATTTAAGTTTTTTATTCATAAGTTTATTTTATTATTTTTAGTTTAGTTTAGATTTTTATTTTAGTTTATTTTTATTAATTTATTTTATTTTATTTTTAGGTTTAAGTTTAGGTTTAAGTTTAGGCTTTTATTTTTATTTTTATTTTTATTTATTTTATTTTTAAGTTTTACTTAGTTTAAGTTTAGGTTTTTAGGGTTTTAAGGTTTAGGGTTTATGGTATATGGTTTATAATTTTAGGGTTTAGAATTTATGGTTAGCATTTAAGTTTTAAGATTTAGAGTTTAGGGTTTAGGGTCAGCTAAAGGTTTAGGGTTTATTTAGGGTTTATTTAGGGTTTATGGTTTAAGGTTTAGGGTTTAGACTTTAGGGTTTAGTGTTTATGAGGTTTTGGGTTTTGGGTTTAGGGTTAGTTTAGGGTCTAGGGTTTAGGGTTTTGGATTTAAGGTTTAGGGTTTTTAGGGTTTAGTATTTTTAATTTAAGGTTTATGATTTTTAGGGTTTAAGGTTTAGGGTTTAAGATTTTATGGTTTAGGGTTTAGGGTTTAAGGTTTAGGATTAGGGTTAGAGTTTATGGTTTAGGGTTTAGAGTTAGTTTAGGGTTTAAGGTTTAGGGTTTAAGGTTTATAGTTTTTAGGATTTAGGGTTAGTTTAGGGTGTAGAGCTTAGAATTTATTATTTTTAGGAATTAGGGTTTAAGGTTTAGGGTTTAGGGTTTGAGGGTTTAGGATTGTTTAGGGTTTAAGGTTTAGGGTTTATGCCTTTAGATTCTGATTTAGATCATTTAGGAGTTTAGAATTTAGGGTTTATGGTTTAGGTTTAGGGTTTATGATTTAAACTTTATAGTTTAGTTCATGTTTAAGTTTAGATATATAGTTTATTTAGGGTTTATGGTTTAGAATTTAGGGTTTAGGTTGTAGGTGGTTTAGTTTAGGTTTATAGTTGTTTAGATTTAGTTAAGGTTTTGGGTTGTAGTTTTAAGGTTTAGTTTAAGTTTATGGTTTTAGGGTTTGGGGTTTAGTTTAGGTTTAGGGTTTAGGGTTGTAGGTTTAGAGTTTAGGGTTGTAGGTTTAGGGTTTAAGCCTTAGAGTTTAGTGTTTATGGTTTAGGATTTAAGGTTTAACGTTTAGGGTTTAAGGTTTAGGGTTTTTATTTTATTTTATTTTAGGTTTATTTTTTTTAAGTTTAATTTTTATTTTATTTGGGTTTTTATTCTTAGGTTTATTTTATTTTTTAGTTTAGTTTAGGCTTTATTTATTATATTTTAGTTTATTTTTATTAGTATATTTTATATTATTTTAGGTTTTAATTTTGGTTTTAGTTTAAGATTTTATTTTATTGTAATTTTTATTTTATTTAGGTTTAAGTTTTTTTATTTATTTTATTTTTAACATTTATTTAGTTTAGGTTTAGGTTTTTAGGTTTTTAGGGTTTAGGGTTTTAAGGTTTAGGGTTTTAAGGTTTAGGGTTTAGGGTTGGGGTTTTGGGTTTTACATATAGGGTTTAGTCTTTAGGGTTTAGGGTTTAGTGTTTATGGTTTAGAGTTTGGGGTTTAGGGTTTAGGATTTAGGGTTTGGGGTTTAGTGTTTAGGGTTTAGGATTATAGGGTTTAGGGTTAGT
Organism: Cymbidium sinense; assembly: GCA_021442155.1. Lineage (NCBI taxonomy): Eukaryota > Viridiplantae > Streptophyta > Magnoliopsida > Asparagales > Orchidaceae > Cymbidium > Cymbidium sinense. The sequence continues at coordinate 257,964,591 of CM038214.1, read as the reverse complement.
TTAGGATTTAGGGTTTAGGGTTTCAACGTTTAGGGTTTAAGGTTTAGGGTTTTTTAGAGTTTATGTTTAGCGTTTAGGGTTTAGGGTTTAGGGTTGCAAGTTTAGGGTTTCGGGTTTAGGGTTTATGATTGTAGGTTTTGGGTTTAGGGCTCTGAGTTTAAGATTTAGGGTTTTTAATTTAGGTTTAGGGTTCTGATTTAGAGTGGAGGGTTTTATTTTATGTTTATTTTAGGTTTATTTTATTTTATTTTATGTTTAGTTTTATTTTATTTAGGTTTTTATTATTAGGTTTATTTTATTTTTTTAGTATAGTTTAGGTTTTTATTTATTTTATTTTAGTTTATTTTTATTTTTTTAGGTTTAGGTTTAATTTTTTATTTTATTTTATTTTTTATTTTGTTGAGGTCTAAGTTTTTTTATTTATTTTCTTTTAGAATTTATATAGTTTAGGTTTAGGTTCTTAGGGTTTTAGGGTTTAGGGTTTACGATTTAGGGTTAATGGTTTAAGGTTTTAGGGTTTAAGGTTTAGGGTTAGGGATTAGGGTTTTTGGTTTAGGGTTTAGGTTTTAGGATTTACTATTTAGGGTTTAGGGTTTAGGATTTAGGGTTGTAGGGTTTAGGGTTTAGGGTTTACGGTTGTAGGGTTTAGGGTTTGGGGTTGTAGGTGGGTTTAGGGTTAGTTTAGGTTTAGGGTTTAGGGTTAAGGGTTTAGTGTTTTAGGTTTTAGCATTAAGGATTTAAGGTTTAGGGTTTTTCAGGTTTAGTGTTGTAAATTTAGGGTTTAGGGTTTAAGATTTAGGGTTGTAGGTTTATGGTTTAGGGCTTAGAGTTTTTTCTTTTTTGGGAAACCACATGTAGGGGGAATTTTACTGCCACAGAAGAGGGTTACAAGGTCCTTAACAGGGGATAAACTCCAAAACTACAGCTCAAAGAACTACAATCAGCCTAGAGAGTAAATCCCCTAGCTAAGTACAACCAAAAGCAAAATAAAGAGAAAAAGAAAGCAAAAGATACAAAATGCTTAACATAGATTTTAGTTTAGGTTTAGGTTTAGGATTAGTTTATTTAGTTTAGTTTAGTTTAAGTTTTGGTTTAGTTTAATTTAGGTTTAGGTTTAGGTTTAGTTTATTTAGTTTAGGTTTAATTTATGTTTAGTTTAGTTTTTTTTTAGGTTTAGTTTAGTTTAGTTTATTTTAGGTTTAGGTTTAGTTTAGTTTAGTTTATTTAGGTTTAGGTTTAGTTTAGTTTATTTTTAGTTTAGTTTAGTTTAGTTTATTTAGTTTAGTTTAGTTTATTTAGTTTAGTTTAGTTTAGTTTAGGTTCAGTAACTAATAGGATGAGCAGCAGGAGAAATCAGAGTAGCAGAAAAACTGACACCAAAATTAGGAACAAAAATAAAATAAAAGAAACTACACCCAAGAGAGGATAACCAACACAAAAACAAACCAAAAACCCAACTAGAGAACCCAACCAAAAGCACCTAAACTAACCATCAAACATAGCTAACACATCCACCCAGCCAGCCAAAATAGCCAACTAGCCCAGTCAACCAACAAAACTAACTACAAGATAAAGCCAATACAGAGCCCAAAAAAGAGTGAAAGAACAATAACTGACAATGCCACAACCCACCTGGAGATCTCTGGAATATCTAAGAAACAAAAATGGTAGTCACCCAACCAGACAAAGCCCAAGGAGGACTACCCAACCACAAGCAACAAAACTATAAGGATAGGAACAAGGATAGAGGAAAACAAACCCCTTCCAATTCCCAAATAGCAGACCATCACAATAAAGAAGAAAATAGGAAGACAATAACCATAAACAACTAACTCTAATCCATAAGGAAGAGGGAAAAACCAACTAGTAGAAGCCCCCAATTCAAACCAGAAAAGGAGAACATCAACCACCAAAAAATCTAAATGGGAGAAGCAAATAGCAGCAACCAGTAGAGCCAACCATAGTAGCCAAAAATCCAATTGTAATAAGGCCATAGCCAGCCAAAACCAGAGGCAAACCCAACATCCATTAATAAAATGGGTAGGCCAAAAATGGGCAAAGCCACAACCCAACAGGAGTCCCTAAGAACTCATTAGCTGTGTGACAAAAGAAGCATAGCATGAGCCATAGAAAAAAAAACTACCACTCTCAGAGCATAGGGAAATAAATTATAACCACTACGACCCAAAAAAGAGTCCATCAAGTATGGAATGGGGTTAAGAGGAAGGGGGTTTAAGTATAGAAATAAACTCAGCAAAAACCACTTCCTGGTGAGAAAAGCACAAAACGAACAACCAAAAAATAGTTTGAATAAAACCACCATAGCAAAAAAACCAACTAAATAGTAGAAGGGTAAGATCTAAGGTAAGGCAGTCCACTGTTATCCAGATTGACCAGACCACACAGATGCTTAGGTAAGCTATGGTTATCAAATAAAGTGAGTTCATTTAATTCCTCTCCGAAATTAGCCTAGAAATCAACACAAGCATTACCTTCACTAAGAATGTGAAATATTTTGTAGCAAACTTGAGAAAGAAGCTTTTCAGTGTGATTACAAAGATAAAATAAGCCAGCACTCCCCATTTTTTTTATTATTGAGCATATCAAGTAAAAGAAGAGTATCAACTTCAATCTAAATATTAAAGAGTCCTTTGCTTAAATAAATATCAATAGCTTTGTTAATAGCTATGAGCTCAGCATAAATAACAGAACAAGCTTTGAAGGGGTAGGCAAAAGCACAAATGACAGTACATTTAAAATCCCTAAGAATTCCACCACAGCCATATTTGTTTGGGGAAACAGAACCATCAATATTGATCTTAATAAAAATTTTTTAGGCTTAATCCAATGTATCATCCTAATACTCTTGTAGGAAGGATCATCATGCAAACTGATGCCCAATTTTTTAGCCACAAATTTTAACCTCTAAAGTGAAGATTACTAATTAAATTTGCATTAAAAAAGCATGAATTTTTTCTTTAGTTCTAGCAAGGATCCTTTTATGGTTCATAGGGATACCATTATATTTAACATCATTTCTTTCCATCCAAACAAACCAATTATGGGTAATAGCAATTAAAACTTTGATATGTCATTTCACAGTTTTTTGGAAACAAACTTCAAGAAGTTGATATAATGAAAGATAGATGTGAAAATAGTCATTGTTAAATAAATAATCATACCATATCCAATGTTTGGAAGCAATAGTACCAATGACAAAAACATGATTAACATTTTCAATATGAAAGCAACAATAGCACTTAGAAGGTAAATAAAACCCTTTAAGCTAGAGTAAGGAATCAACAGGGATGAAGTTACTCAAAATCTTCCATGCTAAAACAAAATAAGAAATGGGAATAATAATGTTCCAAAGTTTAATGAAAACATTAGAGGTGTTCTAATAAATTTCCAAACCTCTTTAAGAATGAAATCACCATTGTAAGAGAGCTTGAAATTAATTTGATCCAATTTATTAGAATAGATAGCAATGTTGCAAAACTTATCAAAAAAAAGGAATAGGAATGTCATTCTCAAGTTTCCTTATATTCCAATTATTATTAAGCAAAAAAGAGTTAACTTTGATAGCAACAGTAGAGTGTACAGATAAAAGGGAGTGAATAGAGCCATTGCCAATCAAATTGTCTTTCCAAAAGAAGAACCCGAATGAATACCCCAAGATATTAAGGATTAAATAACCCATTTAATGGAGCAAAGCCTTTTCCAAACTGGAGAGTTACTAACTTTATAAGCACAGGTAAGATGGTGTTTACCTTGATAATATGTTTCCATCATAAAATTAGCCCAAAGGCTATCATTCTTTCTAAAATACCACTAGAGCTTATTAGAGAAGGCAGTGATAGCTTCACTAATAGGTTTGCAACAAAGACCAGCTTCACCCAAAGGACCATAACTATATGCCAGGAAGTCCAATGCATTTTGTTAATAGAATTGTTGGACCACCATAAAAAATTATTAAGCAAGCAATCAATTCTGATAAGAGTAGAATTTGTGGGAATAATAGCTTGAATCTAATAAAGAGGCATTGAGAGTGCTTTTAAGAATAGTAAGCCTGCCACCAAAAGAAATTAAATGGAATTCCCAAACAGAAATTTTATTTAAATTTTTCTAAATTAACTCATAAAAAATGTGGGATCATTTTGGACCTTTAAAATAAGGAGCACCGAAGTACTTAAGATGTAAGTGTTGATGCTTAAAATTAGTGATATGCAGGATTTGTTTGATTTTATTATTGGAGATACTTGAAGAAGTAATAAAATAGCTTTTGTTATCATTGATAGAAAGACCACTTTCTCTACCAAATTATTTTAAAAAAATCTTGAGGTTCTATATATGATGAATGGAAACTTTGCAAAAAATTCATCTGCGAAGCTTAAGTGGGAAACAGGAAAACCACCAAAAGTTTTGTAATACATGCTAGGAATATTTAAGAATGACACATTGATGCTAATGCTACTAGATAAGTACTCAACAATAATAATAAATAAAGTAGGAGATGAAGGATCCCCTTATCTTAAGCCATGGGAAGAAAGAAAGAAGCCCAAAGATTCCCAACTAAGCTAAATAGAGAACCACACATTATTAAAACAAATTTTAATAAGAAAAATAAATTTAGCAGAAAACCCAAATAAATTTAGAATATGGAAAAGGAAATCCCAAGGGATATTATCAAAAGCTTTGGTAATATCTAATTTGAAAAGATTTTTTTCCACCTCTAGGTTTAGCATCTAAATCATGAATTAATTCCTTGGCAAGTAAAATGTTATCAAAAATAGATCTACCTATAACAAAACTAGTTTGGTTGAAAGAGATAATCTTATGAAGTAAAAGACTAAGCCTGTTGGCAAGAATTTTGGAAATCAGCTAATTGAAGAAGGTGCAAAGACTAATAAATCTAAAATCACTCCAATAGTCCAGGTTATCTTTCTTAGGTATGAGAACATTAGAAGTGCTAGAGAAATATCTAGGAAAAGGGTTTCCATTAAAAAAAATTAACCATAGGCTCAATCGGATCATTTTAATAATGAACCAATATTTTGGAAAAATTGGGTGGTGAAAACCCCACACCCGACTAGCAATAGAATCTATGTTCATGCTATTAAGAACTTTATAATTTTTATCTTCATTAGGTATACTAGTAAGAAAATTATTTTCAAGATTGGTAATAATAGAAGGAGTTAAATGCGATTTAGAAATAGCTTTATAAGAGTAACTCTTATTAAGCATATTTCTAAAGTAATTAATGTCTGAATATTTAATATCATTATTCTATGTAATCCATTCAGCATTTTCATCTTCAAATTTTTGAATATTATTTATGACTCTTTTTTTATTAACTGAAGCATAGAAATAGCTAGTATTCTTGTCACCATTCATAATGTGTTTACTAGCAGCTTTTTGGCACCAATAAGTCTCTTCCATATTTTAAAAGTTAACAAGCTTAACTTTCGCCTCAGTCAAGTCCTTAATCTTACAAGGATCAGACATAATAGAGACTTCAAGATTACAAACCAATTTTTCCATATATTTGATATTAGGAAAATAGTTTTTAATACAATGTTTATTCCACTAACCCAAATTTTGTTTAAGTATTTTTAGCTTAAACCAAAGTCATTTCATCTCCATAATTGAATTATCAGGATGTAAAGATGCTTTTCAATTGTTAGCCACAACATTTAAAAAAATAATATGCTGAATCGACATGTTCTAAAATCTAAAAGGAGGGAGATTTTTTAATCTATTACAATTATCTTAAATAGAAACCAAAAGAGGAGCATGATCAGACAAGGTTCTAATTAAATTATTTATAGAAGTAATAGGCCATTGAGTAATCCAATGAGTATTAAAAAGAATCCGGTCCAACCTTTGCCAAAGTCTAGAGTTTTTCCAAGTATAACTAGAACACTTAAAATAAATATTAATCAAAGTACAATCAAGGATCATATTGAAAAATTCTTCCATGGAATGAATATTAGTAGAGAAACCACCACTTCATTTAGAAGAGAACAAAATAGCATTGAAATCTCCACCAACAAACCAATGTTTATTGACAGAGGTGGCAAAATTAGTTAAGTTATCCCAAAGAAGATTTATACTAGATCTATTACAAGATGCATAAATAAAAGAACCTAAAACACAATAATTACAACAAGAGATTTGAGCATTGACAACATGATAAAAATCATCAAGAATAGAAATGCCTACAAAGTTATTTCAAAAACAAAAAATCTTATTACTAACATTAGAGAAAGAAATTATTGAAATTAATCATTCTAGCTACATGGTTAATTTTATTTGCATGAATAAGCAACTCAAGAATAATAAGTAAAGAAATATTATGAATACGACAAAAATTTCTAATATGGTTATGAATAGAGAGGGTAACAATCCCTCTAACATTCCAAACTAAAAAATTAAACATAAAGAAAAGTAGGGGAGTAAAAGTTAATTGAGAGAAGAGGTGAGGAATTCTAGTGTTTCTTGGCAATTGGGGGATTTTAAACATTTTTTTTTTAAATAGAAAGTTTGGAAGCAATTTCTTTGCCCTTTGAATCATCATTCTAAAAGGATTTTGCAACATTATTCACAGATTTAGCAGAAATCTCTTGATGTGAAGTGAATTCTCCTTCTTCCAAGACACTAGAATTTATTAAATATAAATGAGCTTTGAGAATAGCAAAGGAGGAAGTAGAAATTGATTTATTAAGAAGGCAAGTGGGAAAACCAAACCCTTCCTCATCATTAAGCAAATTATTAGATAAAAGGAAATCTTTTTGAGAAGTTAAATCATCCCGAATTTGAATATGGAATCGTTTATCAACCGATTATCATGAGGTATTAAAACCATATTCTCCATTGAATTAGAATGATGCACAATATTAAATTTATCATTTATGTTCTCCATTAAAGCTTCATTTTCATTTATAAATCAGCAAGGATGATCGAATTAGAAGAAATAGAATCCTCATTCAAGTTTAGAAAAGCTATTATTGTTCACATTAGAAGCCTTCAATTGCTCAGAAGAAATAAAAGGTAAATCAACCTTATTAGGAACATTCAAAGAATCCTTTTATTTAACAGTGGTCGGCTTAGGGTTAGGAATAGAAGTTTCCTTAACAGGGATTTTCTTTATTTGGTGAGGATGAAGAATGAAACATTCAGAATTATTATGCCCATGGATTTTATTGTGAGAACAAAAGACAGGGAAATTTTTAAATTCAATTCTTTATATATAACCATAATTTTTAGATCCCAATTAGATTTCTTTTTGGTGTTTCTTCATAATGTCCAATTCAATAAGGATTCTAGCCATTGAAGGATGAGATTTTGTAGCCGCTGCTTGATCAATTTGCAATGGCCAACCAAATAAGGCACCCACAATAAAAAGGAATTCTTGGTTACTGAAATGAATTCGCATATTGGGGAGTGAAATCCAAACTGAAATAATTATGGATTCTTCCTTAATATCAAATAGTGTAGTCCATTTCAGCAACCTCATTTGGCAATTGAAAATAAAATTAGAATGTCGATAGAAAACATGAGAGTAATCCAAATCATTCGTCAATGAAATTAAAATGTGGCGGGGATTAATTAAACCAATCATAAAAGCACTTGAAAGTTTCAGACTATGAATGAAAGAGCAAATTTTTTCTAGATTAGGCCTACAAAGAGTAAAATTTTCAACCAAAGTGAATTCAAATGGCTTAGCAAGATTTTTTGTAATCAGATCAGAACACATAACAACAGGCATGCCTTGAAAATAAGTCAAAATAAGTTCCAGGGACTCACCTGAATAGCCATCCTTACCATTGAGAATGTCTTTGAATAATTTTGAAGCATCCAAAGCCAGGGTATATGATGCCCTGATAGGATCCAAAAGATCCTTGATTTTCAAAGGAATCATTAGAAGATGCCAAGCCAAGATGCCACTCAAAGAAAAGACATGGTTATTGTCGATTCAAGAGGAATCGGTGAGAATCACTCAAAGCATCTAGCAAGTAGTGTCCAAAATTCCCAAAATGAGAGCAAAAAAAAAATTCTAGAATGCGAGGAGAGGGCTCGAGCGTTAGTGTATTTTCACTTTAAGTTTTGAATATTATTAGGGTTTAGGGTTTAGGATTTGGATTATAGGGTTTAGGGTTTAAGGTTTAGGTTTTTAGGGTTTAGGGTTTACAATTAAGGTTTTTTATGGTTTAGGGTTTAGGGTTTAGGTTTTAAGTTTATGGTTTTGGTTTTAGATTAAGCTTTAGGGTTTTTGTTTTGTTTTAACAGAGAATTAATTCATATTCCACATTTATTTTTTTTTATTCCATCAACCAAGTAACACACCAAGTTTTCTAAGACACAAATAACAACATAGATAAAAAATGAGCATGCGTAGATCAAACCTAAATCCTTTGATAACTAGAACTATCTCTAATATAAAGACAGTTCCATAGCGGTAGATCGGTTTCTTGATTTCTTTTCCCATCAGAACCACCCTGGCCTCTTGAGCAGTAAGATCCACCATCATATCCCCAATCTCTCCCTCTGCCACCACCATGGTTGAAACCACCATCGCTCCTCCCACCTCAATAACCACCATTGCTCTAACCATAACCTCCATATCCAACAACACCTCCAGATACCGCTCCACTACTGTGATAATTGCCGCCTCCACCTTCCCCTCCACCGTGAGATCGAAACTAGGCCTGGTTGACGGTGATTTTCCTACAGTCAAGGTTCTGCCCATTCTTCATGTTTAGATTTAGGATTAGGTTTATTAGGAATTAAGCTTTAGGTTTATTTTTTAATTTATTCAGTTACTTTAGGTTTAGGCTTAGGGTTTTGGGTTTTGGGTTTTGGGTTTAGGGTTTAGGGTTTAATGTTTAAGATTTAGGGTTTTGGGTTTTAGGGTCTATGTATTTAGGGCCTAGGGTTTAGGGTTACAGTTTATGATTTAGTGTTTAGGGTTTTTGAGCAATTAGGGTTTAGTGTTTAGTGCTTAGGGTTGTTGGTTTAGGGTCTAGGATTTAGGATTTAGGGTTTATGGTTTATTTAAATTAAGTAAACTTGTAGGTTCAGTTTATTTTATTTATTTAGTTTATTTTTTATTTATTTTAGTTTATTTTTTTAGGTTTATTTTTATTTAATTTAATTTATTTATTTTAGGTTTATGTATTTTAGTTTAGGTTTTTTATTAGTATATTTTTTAGGTTTAGGTTTAGGTTTAAGTTAACCTTTTAGCTGACTTTAATTTTTATTTTATTTTTTAGGTTTAGGTTTTATTTTTTATTTTTATGTTTAGGTTTAGGTTTTAATTTTTTTTTAAGGTCTATATTTTAGGTTTTTATTTTTGGTTTATTTTTAGGTTATATTTTTTAGTTAGGTTTAGGTTTATTTTTAGTTTATTTTATTTTATTTAGTTTACTTTTAGGTTTTGGTTTAGGTTTAGGTATTATTTATTTTAGTTTAGTTTATTTTAGTTTATGTTTAGATTTATTTTATTTTGTTTAATTTTTTCTTTTAGGTTTACATTTTTTTTAGGTTAAGGTTTATGTTTTATTTTTTATTCATTTTTAAGTTTTAATTTAAGGTTTGTTTTTTAGGTTTAGGATTTTATTTAATTTTTTTATGTAATTTTAAGTTTATTTTATTTTTATTTTACATTTAGTTTTTATTTTATTTTTACTTAGGTTTTTTATTCTAAGGTTTATTTTATGTTTTTTTAGTTTAGTTTAGCTTTTCATTTATTTTATTTTATTTTATTTTTATTAGTTAAATTTATTTTATTTTTAGGTTTAGGTGTAGGTTTTAATTTAGGTTTTCATTATATGTTATTTTTTTATTTTGTTTAGGTTTAGGTTTATTTTATGTAGTTTAGGTTTAGGTTTTCAGGTTATTAGGGTTTAGGGTTTAGGTTTTAGGGTTTATGGTTTAGGGTTTTAGGATTTAGGGTTTTAGGGTTCTGGGTTTAATGTTTAGTGTTTAGGCTTTAGGGTTTAATGTTTTTAGGTTTTAGGGTTAGCTTAGGTTTTAGGATTAGTTTAGGGTTTAAGGTTTAGGGTTTGGGCTGTAGCGGGATTTAGGGTTTATGGTTTAGGTTTTAGTTTAAGTTTTTTATTTATTTATTTAGATTTAAGTTTTATGGTTTAGAGTTTAGGGTTAATGGTTTAAGGTTTTATAATTTAGGGTTTAGGGTTTGGGGTTTAGTGTTTAGGCTTTAGGATTTTTAGGGTTTAGGGTTTATGATTTAGGTTTTAGTTTAGGGTTTAGGGTTTATGGTTTAGTGATTAAAGTTAACAGAAAACAAATTCAAATTTAACATTTCATCTTTTTGATTTCATCAACTAAGTAACACACCAGGTTTTCTAAGACACAAGCAACAATATAGATAAAAATGAGCACGCATAGAGCAAATCAAAAATCCTAAATAAGTAGAAACATCTCTACTATAAAGACACATTTCCATAAGCAACGGATCGAATTGGTAGTTCTTCAATTTCTCCAATTCCCATCAGAATAATAATTACAATTTATAATGAATTAATGCTATGGCAGTATTCATTCTTCATTCTTCATGTCTCTATTTCTTTCCTTTGATTTAATTTGCTTCACTTCAAAGACATCACATGGCCTCCTAGAACAAAGCCTTCTAGCTAATGTTCACCTTATCCCCATAGCACTAATCCTAATTTCTAATTGTAAAATTACATTAAGAATAAGAAAAGTAAATCTAATTGCACCTACAAAACATAGGTTAGTTAAACAAACATATAATCTTAAGTAGTTATATCAATTAGGACTTAGCACCCTACACATGGGTAACCAAGCCCACTTATCTTGGATTATGCTTAAGGGCTTATGCAACCTGCAAAGAGAGCATTTATATTTATTTTTAAGCAGCCCCTTAAACATAATCCCCTGTAAAAAATATGATTAGGCTAATCACTACCTACCATCCAGTCTACGAGGCATATACCCTAACATCTAGTTTACAATAATACATCACAAATCAAAATATGCATCATACCAAGCACCACCCTAACATAAAGCTAGAAGTAGTGACTTAATTCTAATGTGTGTTAAGACTTCTGTGGTATGTCTTGCTAGGCATTAGTGTTGTAGTTCTCTAAGTTCAGAAAGATTTAATTTAACATGAAGGGTTAGTTTGACATAATGTTATTTAATTGATTTAAGTATTTTAATTTGTGTTTTTTATTATTTCATTTGATTATAGTTAACAACTAAGTGTTATAAAAAGAAGAAAAGAGGATTGCCCTCTGTCATCTCTACCTTAAGCCAATTTCTAAAGCATGTAAATTTGATTTAGTTCTCTTTAGTAAATGGCTTCTTACAAATTTTAACTTAATCTTATGTTTAGGCTCACTTTAAGTAATCTTATTTAATATGAAAGGTATCTTAAGATTAATTCAATCGAATTACTATCACATGTTCAATCATTCCTTTCCATCACATGTAACATGCATATGATATTAATCCTAAATATACATACACATACAATATGTTTTAGCACACTTAGATGATGAACGTAGATGTGTATATTTGTAGAAAAGGAGATTTTAATTCATTAGCTAAATGCACATACAATTGTATCAAAGTTTTAAGCAGCTACTTTGTCATTATTTAACTAGGGGAATGAGGTAAAGACCACCTTGGGGCTACTTAAAGCCTCGCATCCCCGGAATGTCCAGATTAGATATACCCACTATTCTTGAATACACTTGAATGTATAAATGACTACAAGAATGGAAAATCATGCACAAGTTGTATTTCTTTCAATTGAATTATTACAAGTGAGCTAAACTTGAAAAAGAATTTTCATTCATTAGCTAAATGCATATACAAGTGTATAAAAGTTTTAATTGGATACTTCGCCATTGTTAAACTAGGGGAGTGAGGTAAAATCCTCTTTGGGGATACTTAAAATCTTGCATCCTTGGAATGTCTAGACTAGATATACCCACTATTCTTGAATACACATGAATGTACAAGTGACTACAAGAATGGAAAATCATGCAAAAGTTGTATTTCTTTCAATTGAATTATTTATGCATATGAGCTAAAGTTGAAAAGGAGATGTTCATTCATTAGCTAAATGCACATACAAGTGTATAAAAGTTTTAAGTGGATACTTTGCCATTGTTAAACTAGGGGAGTGAGGTAAAGACCTCCTTGGGGCTACTTAAAGCCTTGCATCCCCAGAATGTCCAGAGTAGACATACCTACTATTCTTGAATACACATGAATGTACAAGTGACTGCAAGCATTGAAAATCATGCAAAAGTTAAATTCTTTCAATTGAATTATTTATACATGTGAGCTAAAGTTGAAAAGGAGATTTTCATTCATTTGCTAAATGCACATATAAATATTTAAAAGTTTTAAGTGGATACTTCACCACTGTTATACCAGGGGAGTAAGGTAAAGACCTCCTTGGGGCTCTTTAAAGCCTTACATCTCTGGAATGTCCACACTGGATATATCCACTATTCTTCAATACACATGAATTTAAAAGTGACTATAAAATAGAAAATCATGCAAAAGTTATACTTCTTTCAATTGAATTATTTATACATGTGAGCTAAATTTCTATCTAAATTCTATCATAGAAGTACATTGGAATGAATTCAAAAAAATATTGTGTTCTTCTCAATTGGACTTTACACTTGTTAACATTCAAACTTTATGTAAATCCATATAGGCTAACGAAAGAGAACTCCATATCACATGTTCTAAGCCATAGACACATGCAAGCTTATAAATATTTATAACTATTATCTCTCCAAATGTTCTAGTTGATTTATAAACTTTCAAAAATAACTTTGATTTAATAGTGATAATAGCCACACTTATATTAAATTTAGTCAACACATCCAAGCTTGACATAAAGGAAACAATTTGATTTAGATAATTCTACAAAAGATGAATGCATTTATCAAATGACATACAACATTTAAAATGATTGGAGAGGAATAACTAAACATAAATAGATGATTTTGTTCAATTAAATTAATTACTAAGGACAATCATATAAAATAAAAATACTTCAAGCGAACCAAAGTTTCTTATGTCACTTTTAACTTTTATGTTTAGATTTGATTTAATGAAATGAAGGAAAGTTTGCTAATCCTAACCCATTCCCATGTTTGTGAATTGATTTGGTTTAATAAAATGTAATTAATTGGATTTTGAGGATTAAATAGGTTGTAATATGCATTAAATCCACTATTTAACCCTTACATATGTTACCTTAAAGTAATTAATTAAATAATTATGAGCCAACATGATATGCATGGAAAATAAATTGCAATGATCCTAAGAAATGAAAGGGCCTAATGCAATTAGCTAACAATTATTGATTAATTAGATTAAGGAACTTAATTAATTACTTTTATGATTTTCTAACACATATGGGTAAATCATAATTTCATTAACCCTCTTTAGATTATTAAACACCTAAATATCTACCCATGAATTAATTAATGAAGATTAGATATGATTGTAATATTAACTTGATTAATGAAATAAATAATTAATTAATTAATTTCTCTTACTTAATTTGCCAAATTGTTTAATTATCCTCCAAATGAAATGGATTTAATGAATGGGTTGGGAAAGAGGTCCCAATCCTATTCCATAAATCCCCTCTTTTAATGAAATAAATTAGAGGAAATAATTAGGAAAGAAGTCCTAATCATTTTCCCCCAATATTTTATTTGAATAACTAATCAAATAAAGCTTAGTCAATTATAATTAATTGTTAAATTAATTATAAATAAGGATATGTCTCATAACTAAATTTTCTTTTTGACTTTTAAGATCAACATATAACAACTAGAGATTGAATTGATTTTTATAATTAACATTAATAAATTGTGTTCAAACAACTTTTTATATATGATTATAATATTTATAATGTTATTAGTTTAGTTAATTTTTTATTCAAAATTTTACTTAAAATTTATGATAATTTAATTTGTGCATTTTTTTGGATTTTGTTTGATCACATATTATTTCTTTCTCTTTTCATTCTAAAGATTGATTAACTCCTTTTTTTAGATCTGATTGAATTTAATAATAAATAAAATATTAGATTAATCATGAATAATCAATCAAAGATCAAATGGCCCCCGAGTTAATCATGATAGGTGCAATCAAATCACTATGCCATTCGGCCTAATCAAAACTCTTCACTTCAAACACATAAAATGAATAGTCTTACTTTTGTCTCTAAACTCTTGCCGAAAGGATTAAAAAGTAAAGTGCACGGGCTATAAAAGTTGGATCCTAATGATGCTTACATTCAACACATCAAACATGAGATCCCTAAGGCTTTCTAAGAATTTAAGAATTACACCTCACCAGAGCTAATGTCCGATGGATTCCAACCAAGAGGTGGCTTCATTTGGAAGAAATAAAGCCCTATTGATGTGCTTGTTGGATCGGATCAATACTAGCATTCTTTTTTCTTTATCTTTTGCTTCCTCCTCACTTGCTCATAGACACTTAGCTTTGGGCATCCTACTGGAAGAGGCAAATCTAGATTCTCGATCTTTCTGAATTTTCTTGGAACAATCTTGTCCACATATATAGTCCCAATCATATGATCAAACTCTTACTATAATATGCAAGCCATCCATCCAAAAGAGATAATTTTGATAGGTTGACCAAAATGATCATGTCCTATCATCTCCACCTGCAGATGCCACTCTACCATAGCTCTAAATTCATCAATGCTCAAACATCTTTCAAATAATAAAGTTATTTTTCTTCCCTTCTTTTGAAGCTTTGGATTAATTATTACCAGTAGAGCAAAAGGTCGATGGTCTTGTGCATCAGTTTCAATCTTATGAGTGTAGCTAATGTATTCTTTTGTGTCTTCAAGAATAATAATCTACATCTAGATTATATATATGATGTGTTAGGGCATTAAGAATAATAGGTTCAAAAGCCTCTAGAAGCTGAGCATACCACTATGGATCATTAAAGAAATATCCAGATGGTACCAGCAGTGCCTTTGATTTGGAATTTATGAACATATCATTGAGGATGGCATTCAAGGAAATTAAATCCCTGACATACTGTTCTACATCAATCTTTCCACCTATTCCATGTCTACTTAGCTTATTTTCCTCAAAGGAATTCTAATCTATGGAGCAGCTAGGTCGACGCCAGGGGCCTTTCGCATGACCGCAATCATGTCTATGATCTTCTGGATCTTCTTTGATCCGATCTCCTCCCCGGAGACCTCAACGATGGGCTCGTGGATGACCAGATCACTGATCTTGATAATTTTAGGTAGGGATTCTTTCTTCACGCTAATTCCAGAGATCCATCCACCGAAGACCTTCGAAGGGGTTCTTCTGTAACTAGTGATGCAATGGGAGAAGCGATGAAGAGTGGGACTGACGCTTGGGGCTGGAAAGTCATGGTATTTATGAAAAAGGATAGAGGCATAGAAGGAGTGTTCGTTGGTGGCTAGGCTATGCGAGTGGCATGGTTCAGTCGATCAATACAAAATTCATGGGATGTCTTATGTGCTTTCTATAGGAAGCTAGATTTATGGGGGCTAGTTGGGATCAAGGAAGTCCTGATCAACTACCTGCTACATGCCACTGTGTGTCTCGATTTTGGAGAAAGTGAGGGAAGAGAGGTCACTTACTAGAGGAATAAGGTGGCGTGGATGCTGCTTGGGTTGGCTAGGCTTCACTTGGTTGAGAGGAAGAGTTGGACCTGAGGGAGAGTTTGCTTTTGACTTTGTGTCCAATGGAGGAGAGGTGCTCGAGAGATTTTTATTTTTTTATTTTTTAGAGCCGAATGGGATGGGAGAGCCGCTCTCAAGTGAAGTAGGAATGAGAGGGCTTCAACTTCTCTTGCGTGAAGGGAGATGGGAAAAAAGATGGTTCCTCATTTTTTTTAGTGTTTCGTATTTTTTGCTGGTCGAGAGAGAGAGAGAGAGAGAGAGAGAGAGAGAGAGAGAGATGCCAACTTTGTCCTAGATACCTCAACTTCTCCCACATTCCCTCTTTTTATTTCTTTTTTGTTGCTTTTTTTATGTGTTGTCATGATCACATAAATTAGCAAGGAGTAGGTCATTTAATAGTTTTATCTTTTTCACATTTTTTTTAAAATTGGCGAAACCTAATTTTTTTTAATTAAATGATTTTAAAAGTTTTACATTATTTTAATAGCTTTAGTAAATAATTGAATGAAAATTTATAAGTTATGTGTATTAAATAGATAATTTTAATTATGATTAATTATTATTCATAATATGGATTCAGATTTGATAAATTAATTATTGTGATTTAATGCATAACATATTATATATATATACCATTTATTTTTAGTTTTTATTTTGATTTAATTCTTAATAAAAACCTAAACCTAAAATAAACAAAATAAAATAAACTTAAACCTAAACTAAAATACAAAAAACCTAAACTTAAACCTAAAATAAACTAAACCTAAACCCTAAACTAAATAAAATAAAATAAAATAAAAGTAAAATTAAACCTAAACTAAAAAATAAAACCTAAAAATAAACCTAAAATTAAAACCTGCCTAAACCTAAAAAATAAAATAAAACCTAAATCTAAACCTGAAAATAAAAAATAAACCTAAACCTAAAAAATAAAATAAAATAAAACTAAATAAACATAAACTAAACCTAAACCTAAAAGAATAAACTAAAGTAAAAAATATAAACTAAAATAAATAAACCTAAAATAAAACTAAATAAAATAATAAATAAATAAACCTAAAAATTAAATAAAATTAAATAAACTAAACTTTTAAATTTTAATTTTTTTAAAACCCTAAATCCTAAATCCAAACCCTATCAAAGCCTAAACCTTAAAACTAACCCTAAACCTTAAACCTACCATGCTGGGCTTACCCCACCCAAATTTAAACTAACCCTCTAAACCAACCACTAGAATAATAAATAAAACTTCAGACCCTAAACCCTAAAACTAACCTCTTCCTCATACTTAAACTCTAACCACTGACCTCCTAAAGCTAAACTAAACCCTAAATAAATAAAATAAAATAAAAAATAAAACTATCCAGACCAGAATAAACCCAAACTACCCTAAACCTAAACTAAACCTAAACCTAAAAAACTAAACTAAACTTAAAACCAAACCAACCCTAACCACTGACCCTTAAACTACCCTAAACCCAAACTCCAACCTAAACCTTTATTCAACCCTAAACCCTAAACCCTACAAACCTAAAATCCCAAACCAAAGCTAAATATAACTTAAAAATAAAATAAATAAAAAAGCACAAACCTAAATAAGATAAAAAAAATAAAAAAATAAAAACCTAAACTAAAACCTAAACCCATGTCATTAATATTTTATTTACTTAACAAAATTAAATACTTTAATATATTTAAAGGTTATATGATAAATAACATATGTATGATTATATATAAATTATATCATAATATTTAAATGTCACATGTTAAAATTAACAAAAATATATGAAATTTTGTATTTTAGCCAAAGTCATTTTATAATCAAGGAATTTATATCTGATTTCATCTCCAATGGATTCCTTGGGATTTTTTTCCTTTAATTTGATATGTCACATGACCCACGTTTAATTAAAATTGAATATATATGACTTTTCAAACATTAGCTGATTTTAATAATGAATGCATGCTACATGCTTTGAATATATTAAGAGCCATATTTAATTACTTTTGACTTGGCCATGTGAATAGTCAAATTGTGGCTTCTTTAATTTAATATTTATTTAATATAAATTATATTTTTATTGAATATTAAATTATCAGATGATAGCATGAGGTTAGAATAATATAAATTTTTTGAAATAATTCAAAATGACGCTCTTGCCTATAAATAGCCCTCATTCCCTTCATGAAAGCATTCCTCATTTCAAATTCAAAATCCCTCCAGCAAATCTAAGAGAAAATTTCTTAGATTTTTCTTCCAAGTGTTCTCCAAATATTGCAAGATCAAATCCTTGGTTTGGAAGCTTCAACATCTTCAACTAAGCAAGCTTTCTCAAATTACTTGAGTTTGTTTTCTTGATCTTAATACTTTTTAGTTGTTCATGCTATTTTCACCATCTATTTATTCTTTCCAATTTATACTTTTTGGTGCATTAGTCTTTGGACATTATTTTTCACATCAAAGTTTCACAATCATCATTTTCTGAAAAACTCTTTTGATAGTTTGTAGGATCTATTTCAACTTGTTGAAATTTTTAACTTCCTACAAATTTCTTATGGTTTCTTGAAATATTTCTTCATTAATCTCATTTTGAAAGATCATTTATTCTTAGATCTATTTTAGAAGTATATTTTAAGCATTTTAAATTAAATTATTATGCTAAAATTATTTCATATTTGAGATCTCTTTTAATTAAAGTTTTAGAGCCTACTTCTTAGATCTCTATCATATACTCATTTTATTTAAGTATTTTGTGATCATTAGCTTAAATTAAAAGAATATTTTTTGTTAAATAAAACAAATTATTCCTTGCTAAAATTTACTTTATTGTGCAAAAGAATATTGTGAATTTATTTTGAAATAATTTTTATATTAGTCTACAAATTGTAATAACATAAATATCTTAGTAAGATCACTTTCAGATATTTATTTTATTATTTCTTATCAATATTAAGTGAGCATTTTATCTTGCCAAATTTTTTAAGTGATCATTTGTAAGTTGTGAGATCATTTTTAAATTGGATAGCTTGGTATATTTGTGACAGATTTATTTTATCAAAATTTATTATTTTGTATTTTTTTTGTGTTGTAAAATTTATATTGGGGTTGTATTCGCTTTAGGAGAGAGTACATAATATAGGGTTGTACTACCGCTATAGGAGAGTACTATTTGTAAGCTATTTTTGCAATTAGTGGATTCCAAGCCGTGTGGGGCGTAGACCGCTTTGGAGTTTGGCCGAACCACGTAAAAATTGTGTGCCTATTGTATCTCTTTACTTTACTCTACTTTTATTTTACTGCCTTAAGAATTGTATCTTGTCATTATAAAATCAAAAATTAATTTTCTACTAAAACTTAATATTTATATTTTTTTTGGATAAAACCCTTCATTAGAAATTCATCTACTTGTCAGTTTAATTCTACATGCTATAGTGTCTCAAAAACCCTACACCTTAAACCCTAAATCTTAAACTCTAAAAAGCTAAAAACTTAAACCTAAACTAAATAAAACTTAAAAATAAAATCAATAAAAAATCTAAACCAAAATAAAATAAAATAAATAAAACAAAATAAAAACATAAACTAAAACCTAAACCTAAACCTAAGAAGAAAAAAAAAACTTAAACTTAAATAAAATAAATAAAAAACTAAACTAAACTAAAAAATTAAAAACCTAAATAAAATAAAAATGAAACCTAAAATAAAAATAAAATAAACTAAAAAAATAAAATTAAATTTAAAAAGAAACCTAAACCTAAATAACAAACCTAAAAGTAAAACCAAAAATTAAATAAAATATAAACCTAACCTCTAAACTAAAAAAAAAAAAAACTAAACTTAAAATAAAAATAAAATCAACATAAACCCAAACTAAAATAAGCTAAACTGAAATATATAAAACCTAAACCTAAAAGTAAAATAAGCTAAACCTAAACCTAAGCTAAAAAGAAAACCTGAAAATAAACCTAAAATAAAAACCTAAAACTCAAACCTAAAAAAAATAAAATAAAAATCTAAAACTAATCCTAAAAATAAAAAATAAAACCTAAACCTAAAAAATAAAATAAAAATAAAACTAAACTAAAAAAATAAATATAAATTTAAACATAAATAAAAAAATTAAACTAAAATAAAAAACCTAAGCTAAAATAAATAAACAAAACTAATTAAAAATAAAAATAAACATAAATCAAAATAAAATAGAAAATATACTAAAATAATGAAAAGATAAACTAAATAAAGCTAAACCCACTAGTTTACTTAATTTTTTTAAGAAAAAAAAAAACTCAAACCCTAAACCATAAACTCTCAGAGCCTAAAAATGTAAACCTAAACTAAACAAAACCTAAAAATAAAATAAATAAAAATTTAAACCTAAATATAATAAAATAAAAATAAACCTTAAACTAAACACCAAACCTAACCCTAAAATAAAATAAAATAAAAAATAAAAACTAAACTAAAATAAAATAAATAAAAATTTTAACTAAACTAAAAAATAAAATAAACCTAAATATAAAAAACCTAAATAAATTAAAAATAAAATAAGAAATAAAAATAAAATAAACTTAAAATAAAATAAAATAAAAACAAAATTAAAACATAAACGTAAAAAAAATAAAATATACCTAAACCCCTAAAAAAACCTAAACCAAAATTAAAATAAACTAAAATAAATGTAAAATAAATTAAAGAAACCTAAACCTACCAGTTTACTTAATTTAAAAAAAATTAAAAAAAACCCTAACCCTAAAGCCTAAACCTTAAAACTAGCCCTAAACCTTAGAATATAAACCCTAAACCTACTACCCTAAACTCTAAACCCCAAACACTAAAACCCTAAACCCAAAACCTTGAAACCCTAAACTCTAAACCCTAAACACAAAACCCTCAACCCAAAATAATATAACCTTAAACCCAAACCTTAACTAAAACCCTAAACCTAAACTAAACCCTAAACCTTAAAACCCTAAATCATAAACTTAAACCCTAAACCTAAACCCTAAATCAAAACTCAAACTTAAACCTAAACTAATAATTTATACCCAAAAACTATTAACTAAAGTAAACCTTAAACTTAAACCTAACCTAAATAAACTATAAACTAAATTAACTAAACAAACTAAATAACCTAACCTAAACTAAACCTAAACAAACTAAACTAAACCCTAAACTAAACTTAAACCTAAAACTAAAGTAAACCCTATACCCTATGTAAACCCTTAACACTAAGCTAAACCTAAACCCTAAACCCTAATCCGTATACCCTAAAAATCCTAAACCATAAAGCCTAAACACTAAACCCTAAACCTTAAACCCTAAACCCTAACCCTAAACCCTAAAGCCCAAAACCCTAAACCCTAAAACCTAAACCCTAAACACTAAATACCTAAAAACCTAAACCTAAATTAAATAAAACCTAAAAATAAAATATATAAAAAAGCCTAAACCTAAATAAAATTTAAAAATATATAAAATGAAAACCTAAACTAAAATCTAAACCTAAACCTAAAAATAAATAAATTAAACTAATAAAAATAAACTAAAATAAAGTAAATAAAAACCTTAACTTAACTAAAAATAAAATAAACCAAATAAACAAAAACCTAAATGAAATGAAAACTAAACATAAAATAAAAATAAAATAAACTAAGATAAACTTAAAATAAAAACTAAATAAAAACCTAAACTAAAAAATAAACCTAAAAATAAATAAAAAATAAACCATAAACCCTGAAATATAAAAAAAACCTAAACCTAAAATAAAAATATAATAAACAAAATAAAATAAACCTAAACCTAAACTAAAATAAATTAAACTAAAAGAAAGAAAACCTAAACCTAAACTAAATAAAATATAAAACTAAAAATAAACCTAAACATAAACTAAAAAATTAAAACTAAAAATAAACCTAAAATAAAAAACTAAAACCTAAACTGAAAAAATAAATTAAAACCTAAACATAAACCTAAAAATAAAAAATAAAACCTATACTTAAAAAATAAAATAAAAATAAAAATTAAATAAACTAAAATAAAAGACCTAAACCCTAAACTCTAAACCCTAAACCCTAAACCCCAAACCCTAATCCTAAACCTAAAGTAACTAAGTAAATTAAAAAATAAAACTAGTCCCTAAAACCTAATGGACCTAAACCCTAAGAATGGGCAGAACCTTAATGGTAAGAACATCACCGTCAACCAGGCTCAGTCAACATCTGGTGGTGGAGGCGAAGGCAGAGGTTGTTGTAATCGTAATAATTATGGTTATGGAGTGGGAGAGGAGGAAACGCCCATCAGGTGGGAGAGAGTGATCGGGGATATGATGGTGGATTCTGCTACTCAAGAGGCTAGGGTGGTTCTGATTGGAATTGGAGAAACTGCAGAATGGATGATCAGATCTGCTGCTTATGGAACTGTGAATTTACAGTAGACATAGTTCTAGCTATCTAGCATTTTTGATATACATTATATGCACTCATTTTTTTATCTATGTGGTCGCTTGTGCCTTAGAAAACTTGGTGTGTTACTTGTTGATCAAATCAAAAAGAAGAAATGTTGAATATGAATTTATTCTCTATTAAAAAAACTAAACCTTAAACTTAAACTAAAATCAACCCTAAACCTAAATAAAACTAAACCCTAAACCTAAACCATAAACACTAAACCCTAAACCTAAAATAAACTCAAACCCTAAACCTAAACTTAAACAAAACCTAAACCTAAAACCTAAAAAAATAAAACTATAAACCTAAAACTTACAAAAAATAAACTAAACCAAAATAAATAAAACCTCAACCTAAACTCTAACTTAAACCTAAAATCCCTAATCTAAAACCCTAAACCTCTAAACCTATAACCCTAAACTTAAAACTCCTAAACTCAAAATACCTAAACTAACCCCTTAAAACCCTAAACCCAAACACCTAAACTAACCCTAAACACTAAACCTTAAACCCTAAACCCTAAATGCTAAAACCTAAACCATAAACCTAAACCCTAATAGCCCTAAACCATAAACCCTATATCCCTAAACCCTAAACACTAAACCCTAAACCCTAAACCCAAATCCTAAATCTTAAACCCTAAAACCTTAAACCCTAAACCATAAACCCTAAACCCTAAAAAGCTAAAAACCTAAACAAAAAAAAACCTAAACATAAAAGTAAATTTAAATAAAAAGTAAAAATAAATTAAAATAAAATAAATAAAAACCTAAACTAAACTAAATAAAATAAAATAAACCTAAGAATAAAAAATTGACATAAAATAAAAATTAAATGTAAAATAAAAATATAATAAACCTAAAATAAAATAAAATAAAAACTAGATAAAAACCTAAACCTAAAAAATAAACCTAAGAATAAAATATAAAAGTAAATAACATAAACCTAAACTTAAACCCTAAACTACAAAAAAAAATTTAAACCTAAAATATAAATAAAATAAACCTAAGCCTAAACTAAAATAAATTAAAATAAAATAAAAAACCTTAACCTAAACCTAAAATATACTAAAACCTAAACCTAAACTAAATAAAATAAAATAAACTAAAAATAAACCTAAGCCTAAACTAAAAAATAAAACCAAAAATAAACCTAAAATAAAAACTTAAAACCCAAACCTAAATAAATAAAATGAAAATATAAACCTAACTCTAAAAATAAAAAAATAAAACCTAGGGATTTTGACGAGAACTAGAGAAACTGAATAAAGGTCGATCCAATCTACTGCTTATGGAATAGTGTCTTTATAATAAAGACAGTTCTAGTTATCTTGAGTCTTTTATTTGCTCTATGTGTGCTCATTTCTATCTAAGTCATCGCTTATGCCTTAGAAAGCTTGGTGTTACTTGGTTGATGAAATCAAAAAGAAGAATTGTTGAATATGAATTTGTTCTCTGTTAAAAGAAAAGCCAAAAACCCTAAACCTTAAACTAACACCTGAACTGCAAACATAAACCAAAATCCTAAATCCTAAATCTTAAACCCAAAAAGCCCTAAACCCTAAACCCTAAACCCTAAAACCCTAAACCCTAAACCCTAAACCCTAAAACCTAAGCCCTAAACCCTAAACCATAAACCATAAACCCTGAACCCTAAGCCGTAAACCTACAACCCTAAACCTTAAACCTAAAACCATAAATCATAAATAAAAATTTAAAATCAAATAAAAATAAAACCCAAACCCTTATCTCTAAAATTAAACCTAAACCTTAAACCTAAACCCTAAAACCTAAACCTTAAACCCTAAAACCTATAACCTTAAACACTAAACCCTAAACCCTAAACCCTAATCCTTTAACCCTTAAACCAAAACCATAAACCCTAAAAACCTAAAAGCATAAACCTAAACTAAATAAAACCTAAAAATGAAAATAAATAAAAAACCTAAACCTAAATAAAATAATAAAATAAATAAAAATCTAAACCAAATAAAAAATAAAATAAACATAAAAATAAAAAATTTAAATAAAATCAAAATTAAACAAAAAATAAAAGAAAAATAAACCTAAAATAAAATTAAATAAAATCCTAAACCAAGAAAATAAACCTAAAAAAAATAAAAAATAAAACCTAAACCTAAAATAAATAGAATAAAATAAATCTAAACCAAAATTATAACAAACTAAACTAAAATAAATAAAACATAAACCTAAACCTAAAATAAACTAAACCTAAACCCTAAAATAAATAAAATTAAATTAATAAAAAATAAACATAAACCGAAACTAAAAAATAAAACCTAAAAATAAACCTCAAATAAAAACCTAAACCTAAACCTAAAAAAATAAAATAAAAACCTAAAAATAAAAAATAAAACCTAAACCTAAAAAATAAAATAAAAATAAAACTAAACTAAAAAATAAACATAAACCTAAAGCTAAACCTAAAAAATAAAGTAAATTAAAAAACCTAGAAAAAAATAATTAAACCTCAAATAAATAAAATAAACTAAATAAAAATAAAACACCTAAATAAAAAAATATAAAATAAATAAAAAATAAACTAAATAAATTAAAAAAACCTAAACCAACCAGTTTACTTAATTTCAAAAAAAAACCCCTAAACCTTAAACCCTAAACCATAAATCTAAACTAAACACTAACTAACTAAACTAATCCTAAACTAACCTAAAACTAACTACCTGAACTAACTCAGACCTAAACCTACAACCATACTAAACCTAAATCTCAAATATTCTAAACCTAAATCTAAACCCTAAACCTTAAACTAAACCCTAAATTTAACTAACCTAAACCCTAACCTAAACCAAAACTATAAACCCTATACCTAAACTAACCTAAACCAGAAACCCTACTAAAGTTTAAAGTTTAAACCTAAACCCTAATCCCTAACTAAACTAACCTAAACCCTAAACCTAAAATAAACTAGGTTAAACACTAAATCAAAACCTAAACCCTAAATCCTAAACCTAAACCTTAAACCCTAAAACCATAAACTCTAAAACCTTAAACCTAAACCCTAAAAACCCAAACCTAAAAAAATAAAATAAAATCCTAAACCTAAAAAAAAAATAAAAATAAAACTAAACTAAATAATAAACCTAAACTTAAACATAAACTTAAAAAGTAAACTAAATTAAATGAACCAAATATAAGTAAATTAAACTAAATAAAAATAAAAAAGAATCTAAATAAATAAAACAAAATAAACTAAAAGAAATAAAAAATAAACTAAATAAACCTAAACCTACAAGTTTACTAAATTTAAAAATAAATAAATAAAAATAAAAATAAAAACCCTAAAGCCTAAACTTAAAACCTACAACCCTAAACCCTAAATCCTAAAACACTAAACCCTAAACCATAAACCCTAAAACCTAAAACCCTAAACCCTAAACCCTAAACCCTAAACCTTAAACCTTAAACCCTAAAACCTAAGACCTAAAACCTAATACCCTAAACCCTAAACCTTAGGCCCTAAACCCCGAACCCTAAACCAAAAACCCAAAACCCTAAAAACTTAAACCTAAACTAAATAAAACCTAAAATTAAAATAAATAAAAAAACTTAAACCTATATAAAATAAGAAAAGGAAATAAATTAAAACTAAAAATTAAACTAAATTAAAATAAATAGAAACCTAAATTAAACAGAAAAATAAATAACCTAAATAAAATCAAAACTAATCCTAAAATAAAAATCAAATAAACCTAAAAGAAAATAAAATAAAAAAAAATAAAAACATGAACCTAAAAAATAAACCTAAAAGTAATACCAAAAAATAAATAAAAAGTAAAACCTAAACCCTAAACTAAAAAAAAAAACATAAACTAAAAATATAAATAAAATAAACTTAAACTAAAATAAACTAAACTATAATAAATAAAACAAAAACCTAAGCCCAAAATAAACTAAACCTAATCCTAAACATAAACTACATAAAATGAAATAAACAAAAAATAAACCTAAACCTCAATTTTAAAATAAAACCTAAAATGAAAACCTAAAACCTAAACCTAAAAAAAATAAAATAAAAACCTAAACCTAAACATAAAAATAAAAAATAAAACATAAACCTAAAAAATAAAAAATTAATAAAACTAAACTAAAAAATAAACTAAACATAAACCTAAACCTAAAAAATAAATTAAAATAAAAAATTGAACTAAAATAAAAAAGGCTAAAATAAATAAACTAAACTAAATAAAAATAACAAAAACCTAAATCAAAATAAAAAATTAAATGAACTAAAATAAATAAAAAAATAAACTAAATAGATCTAAACCTATTAGTTTACTTTAAAAAAATAAAAAATAAAATAATAAATAATAAATAATAAAAACCCCTAAACCCTAAATGTAAACCTGAAACAAAAACTCTAAACCCTAAACCTACAACACTAACCCTAAACCTAAACCTAAACTAAATCTAAAACTAATCTAAACCTTAAACTTAAACCCTAAACCTAAAACCTAAACTAAGACTTAAACCTAAACCTAAACTTAAACCCTAAATCAAAACCCTAAAATCCTAAACTATAAACCCTAAACCACCCTAAACCTCAACCTCAACCCTAAACTCAACCCTAAACCTAAACCTAAACCTAAACTAAACTTAATAAATAACCCTAAATGTTAAACCTTAAAATCTAATCCTAAAACCCTAAACCTTAAACCTTAATCCTAAACCCTAAAGCTTAAAAACCATAAACCCAAAGCCAAAAAACCATAAACCCTAAAGCCTAAACACTGAACCATAAATTAAAAATGAACTAAATAAACTAAGAAAAGAAACCTAAAACCCTAAACCCCAAATCTAAAACCTACAACCTTAAACCCTAAACCTACAACATTAAACCCTAAAACCTAAAACCTAAACTCTAAACCCCAAATTCAAAACCTTAAACCCTAAACCCTAAACCTTAAACTTTAAACCCTAAAACCCTAAACTTTAAAGCCTAAACACTAAATCCTAAACTTTAAACCCAAAACCCTAACCCTAAACCCTAAAACCTAAAACCCTAACCCCTAAAACCCTAAACCCTAAACACTAAAAACCTAAAAACCTAAAAACCTAAACCTACAAAATAAAATAAAAATAAAACTCAACAAAAAAATAAACTTAAACCTAAACTTAAACTTAAATAATAAACTAAAATAAAAAACCTAAACTGAAATAAATAAACCTAAAATTAATAAACTAAACTAAATAAAAATAAAAATATATACTAATTAAAAATTAAAAATAAAATAAACTAAAATAACTAAAAATAAACTAAATAAATCTAAACCTATGAGTTTACTTAATTTAAAAAAAACAAACCCTAAACCCTAAATCCTAAACCCTAAAACTAACCCTAAACCTTAAACCCTAAACTCAAAACCTACAACACTAAACCTACAACTCTAAACCCTAAACCCTAAAACCATAAACCCTAAACCTATACCCTAAACCCTAACCCTAAACCCTAAACCCTAAAAGCATAAACCCTAAAACCCTAATACCTAAACCCTAAACCCCAAACCCTAAAGCTTTATTAATTAAAAGATTAACCTAAACCCTAAAACTTAATAAAATCAAACCTAAACCTAACTCTAAACTTATACTCGAGAGGCTGGGGTGGTTCTGATCAGAACTGGAGAAATAGAAGAACGGTTGATCCGATCTGCTGCTAATGAAACTGTGTCTTTATAAAGAGATAGTTCTAATTATCTAAAGTTCTTAATTTTCTCTATGCGTGCTCATTTTTATATCTATGTTGTCACTTGTGTCTTCAAAAACTTAGTGTGTTACTTGGTTGATTAAATTGAAAAGAAGAAATATTGAATTTGAATTTATTCTATATTAAAAAAAAAATCTTAAACCCTAAATTAAAACCTAAATCCTAAACTAAAAACCAAAACCCTAAACCCTAAAACCAAAACTCTAAAACCCTAAACCCTAACCCCTAAAACATAAATCCTAAATCCTAAACCCTAAAACATAAACCCTAAACCCTAAATCATAAACCCAAAAGAAATTCCTAAACACTAAATCCTGATCCGAAAACCCAAAACCCCAACCCCTAATCCTTAAACTAACCATAAACCTTAAACATTAAACCCTAAAAAGCTAAAAACCTACACCTAAAATAAATAATTCCTAAAAATAAAATAAATTAAAAAATCTAAATCAAAATAAAATAAAAAAATAAAATAAAATAAAAACATAAACTAAAACCTAAACATAAACCTAACCTAAAAAGAAAATAATATAAAAAATAAAAACTTAAATAAAATCAAATAAATAAAAACTAAACTAAACTAAAAATAAAAAACCTAAATAAAATAAAAACTAAACCTAAAATAAAAATAAAAATAAAAATAATCCTAAATCAAAATAAAAAATAAAATAAACTAAAATAAATAAAAATTAAATTAAATTAACCTAAGGCCTAAAATTAACCCTAAACCTACAACCCTAAACCTTAAATCCTAAACCCTAAACAGTAAAACACTAAACCCAAAACCCAAAATCCAAAATAATAAACCCTAAAACCCTAATTCCTAATCCCTAAGCCCTAAACCCTAAACCCTAAACCCTAAAACCTACAACCCTAAACCCTAAATGCTAAAAACCTAAAACTTAAACCTAAACTAAATAAAACCTAAAAATAAAATAAATAAATAAATAAAATAAAAATAAAATAAAATAAAAACCTATACTAAAACTTAAACCTAAACCTAAACTTAAAAATAAAAATAAAATAAAATAAATAATTTAAACTAAAATAAATAAATAAAAACCTTAACTAAACTAAAAATTAAAATAAACCTAAAAATTGAAAACCTAAAGAAAATAAAAATTCAACATAAAATAAAAATAAGATAAACCTAAAATAAAATAAAAACTAAATAAAACCTTAAACCTCAAAAATGAACCTAAAAATTAAACCTAAAAATAAATATAAAATAAAACATAAACCACGACCTAAAAAAAACCTAAACATAAATAAAAATAAACTAAACAAAAATCAATAAGACCTAAACTGAAACCTAAAATAAATTAAAACTGAACCCTAAACTAAAGAAAATAAAATAAACTAAAAATAGACCTAAACCTAAACCTAAAAATAAAAAATAAAATAAAAATAAAACTAAACTAAAGAATAAACATAAACCTAACCTAAAGTTAAAAAAATAATCTAAAAAAAATAAACCTAAAATAAATAGACTAAATTAAATAAAAATAAAAAATTAACATAATAAAAATTAAAAATAAAATAAATAAAAAATAAACTAAATAAACCTAAACCTAATGGTTTACTTATTAAAAAAAAAAAAAACCCTAAACCCTAAAACTAACCCAAAACCCTAAAACTAACCCAAAACCCTAAACCCTGAACCTAAAACCCTAAACCCGAAACCTAAACCCTAAACTCTAAACCCTAAACTAACCCTAAACCCTAAATCTTAAACCCTAACCACTAAACCCTAAACCCTAAACCTTAAAGCCCAAACCCTAACCCAAACCCTAAAGCTTAAACTCTAAACCATAAACCCTCAAACCCAATACCTTAGACCCTAAACTGACCCTAAGCCTAAACTCTATACCCTAAAAACCTTAGACCCGAAAGCTAAACCCTAAGCTATCCCTAAACCCTAAACCCTATTGACTAAACACTAAACCATAAATGGTAAATCCTAAATCCTAACCCTAAACCCCAAACCCTAAAACCCAAAACCCTAAGGTAAAAACCATATATCCTAAATCCTAAACCCTAAATTATAAACACCTAAAAACCTAAACCTAAACTAAATAAAACTTAAAAATAAAATAATTAAAAAAGACTAAACCATAAATGCTAAAAAACTAAAAACCTAAACCTAAACTAAATAAAACCTAAAAATAAAATAAATAAATAAAACTAAACATAAATAACATAATAAATAAAATAAATTAAAAAATTTAAATTAAAAATAAAATAAATAAAAACCTAAATTAAACTAAAAATTAAAATAAACCTAAAAATAGAAAACCTAAATAAAATAAAAAATGAATGTAAAATAAAAAAATAAACATAAAATAAATTAAAATAAAATAAAAACTAAATAAAAACCTAAACCCCAAAATAAACTTAAAAATTAAGCATAAAAATAAATAAAAAAAAAACCTAACCTTAAAAAAATAAATAAAATAAACCTGAACCTAAACTAAAATAAACTAAACAAAAATAAATAAAAACCTAAACATAAAAAATAAAATAAAAATAAAACTAAACTAAACGTAAACATAAGCCTACACCTAAAAATAAACTAACGTAAATAAACATAAAATAAATAAACTAAACTAAATAAAAAAATAAAATTAACCTAAATAAAAATAAAAAATAAAATAAAGTAAAATAAATAAAAAATACACAAAATAAACCTAAACCTAACGGTTTACTTAATTAAATAAACTAAAAAATCCCTAAAACCTCAATCCTAAACCCTTAATCCTAAACCCTAAACCCGAAACCCTAAACCATAAAATTAACACTAAACCCTATACCCTAAACCTATAAACCTAAACCCTAAACCTAAACCCTAAACCCCAAACCTTAAACAAACCATAAACCCTAAACCCTAAGACCTAAAGTCTAAACCCTAAACCCTAAACCTTAATCCCTAAATCCTAACCCTAACCCTAAAGCTTAAACCTTAAACCATAAACCCTTTAATCCAAAACTTTAAACCCTAAACTATCCCTAAACTAAAATCCCTAAACCATAAAAGCCTTACACCTGAAAGCCTAAACCCTAAGCTAACCCTAAACCCTAAACCGAATTGACTAAACCCTAAACACTAAACCCTAAACCCTAAACCCTAACCCTAAACCCCAAACCATAAAACCCTAAACCCTAAAACACAATTTCTTAAACTAAACCCTAAACACTTAGAAACCTAAACCTAAACTAACTAAAACCTAAAAATAAAATAATTAAAAAAAAACATAAATCGTAAAAACCTAAAAACCTAAACCTAAATGAAATAAAACCAAAAAAATATAAAATAATTAGGAAAACTTAAACTAAAATAATATAAAAACCTAAATTAAAACCTAAAACTAAATATAAAAATAAAATAAAATAAACTAGTACAAATAAACTAAAATAAATTAATAATAACCTAAACTAAACTAAAAAATAAAATAAACTTAAGAATAAAAAACCAATATAAAATAAAAACTAAATGTAAGAAAAGAATAAAATAATATTAAAAGAAACCTAAAATAAACCTAAAATAAAATAAAAAAAACTAAATAAAAACCTAAACCTGAAAATGAAACCTAAAAGTAAAACATAAAAATAAATACAAAATAAAACATTAACCCTAAACTAAAAAAAGCCTAAACTTAAATAAAAATATAATAAACTAAATAAAATAAACTAAACCAAAACTAAAATAAACTAAAGTAAACTAAATAAAACCTAAACCTAAACATAAACCTAAACTAAATAAAATAAAATAAACTAAAAATAAACCAAAGTCTAAACAAAATAATAAAACTAAAAATAAACATAAAATAAAAACATAAAACTTGAACCTAAAAAAATAAAATAAAAACATAAACCTAAACATAAAAAAAAAATTAAACAAATAAACCTAAAGCTATACCTAAAAATTAAAATTAAAATAAAACTCAATGAAAAAAAAACCTAAACCTAAGAAATATACTAAAATAATATACCAAAACTAAAACAAAAAAACCTAAAATAAATAAACTAAAATAATAAAAAAATAAAAATTAAACATAAATAAAAATAAAAAATAAAATAAACTAAAATATATAAAAAATATACTATATAAACCAAATCCTATAGATGTACTTATTTTAATTAAAAATTCTAAACCCTAAACCCTAAGCCCTAAAAACCCTAAACCCTAAAGCCTAAATACTAAACCTTAAACCCTAAACCCTAAACCCTAACCCAAAAATGTAAACCCAAAAACCCTAACTCCTAAACCCAAAAAACCTAAAAACTTAAACCTAAACTAAATAAAACCTTTAAATAACATAAATAAAATACGTAAACGTAAAAATGAAGAAGAAGTAAATGAAAACCTAAACTAAAACCTAAACCTAAACCTAAAAAGAAATTAAAATAAACTAATAAAAATAAACAATAATAAAATAAATAAAAAGCTAAACTAAACTAAAATATAAACTAAACCTTAGAATAATAAACCTAAATAAATTGAAAACTAAACATAAATAAAAGTAAAATAAACTTTAAAAAAAAAAAAAAACTAAATAATAACCTAAACCTAAAAATAAAAATAAAATAAAACTTAAACCCTAAACTAAAAAGAATGTAAACCTAAAATAAAAATCAAATTAATAAAATAAAATTCACCTAAACCTAAAATAAAATATACTTGACTAAAGTACATAAAACCTAAACCTAAACCTAAACTAAATAAAATAAAATAAACTAAAAATAAACCAAAACAATAAAATAAAATCAAAAAAGAAACCTAAAACCTAAACCTATAAAAATAAACAAATACCTAAACCTAAATTTAAACCTAAAAAATATACTAAAATAAAAAACCTAAACTAAAATAAATAAACCTAAAATAAATTAAATGAAAATAAAAAATAAAATAAACTAGAACAAATAAAAAATTAACTACTTAATTTCAAAAAAAAATCATAAATCCAAATCCTAAACCCTAAACCCTAAACCTACAACCCTAAACCCTAAACCGCTAAACCCTAAACTGTAACCCTAAACCCTAAACCCTAAAAGCATAAACCCTAAAATCAATTGGTGATTGCATTTTTTCCTTCCTCCGATTATGATTTCCTTGCGGTTTGGTCAATTTATGATCATTCTCGATCGATTTCTTTGATCATTTGTCTCTAATTGGCCTCTCATGTGAGTTTCCATTGCTTATTCTATGGTGAAGGAACTGCTTATCACACAGTCATGCTTCTCCATCTTCAAGGCATTGGTTAGGGCATAAGAATTACATGGAATTTTGGATCCAAAAACATTCGCTACTCTGCCTGCAGTTAAGTCCTTTAAAGGCACATTATCTGGTAAGAACTTTTCCCCTAATGCTTCAGTGAATTTGATCTCGACCTCATTTTGTGGCATGCCAACGATTATGTGTTCGGATCTAGATGTGGAAAAGTTGGCGAAGCCTTAAGAATTCACTTTAGTTGGTAAATTTTCCTTACGACGGCCAACTCTCAATAAAATCCGATCTTTTTTTCATAGCCATAAACTTTCAGGTGCATTCACTATCGGATTTATTGATCCTAGGCATGTTTTAATTCAGCTCTCTAATGACTTAGATTATTCAAGAGTTTTTGCACGTCACTCTTACTTTATTTTTAATTATCAAATGCGAGTTCTAAAATGGTCTCCTCTTTTGATATAAAATAGGAATCCCAAATTGTTCCTATATGGTTAGCTCTTCCTAATGTGAGAATACATTATGTTACACATGAAGTTCTCTTTACGGTTGGGGCTCTCTTTGGTTGGCCTCTTCAAATTGATCAGGCCACCGCTGTGAGATCAGGACCTTCTATTGCTCGTATTTTGGTTGAAATTGATATCTCTAAAAAACATCCTAAAGAAGTTCGGATTGGCTCTGCGAAGTTTGGTTATAATCAAAAAGTTGAATTTGAGAATTTTCTTATTTTTTGCACACACTATAAAATTCAAGGCCATGATCATTCTAAATGTTTTGTGTTGCATCTACAACTTAAAAAGAAAAATTTGCCTGATCCTAATCCTACTCTATCAAATGATAAAGTCAATAAATTTACTTATGTGCCTAAGATCACTCAAAATGGGAATCCTACGCCTACCTTACTCCTTTTGTATCCACTACTTGGAGAGCAATCTGAGCAAGTTAAATGCACTGCTAATGAGGTTCTTGAGGAGGCAAATGATAGCTTGATTATCAGTCCTTCTAATTATAATAATTTTCCTCCTTAAGATAATACCTTAGTTTAGTCTAACCTACCCCTCTTGGCTAGTGAACCCGAGGAGACTCATATGATCCTTAGTGGTGATTTGAATGGAAATTTGAGGTTGGAACAAAATCTGAAAATAAATTTTGGAGCTGATCCTTTGATGATGGAACAAAATCTGAAAACTAATTTTGAAACTGATCTAAAAATTTGCACTTTTAATGGCTTCAGAACCTCTCCTTCTCCTACTCTTGAGACTGATATGCATGCTAACCCACTCTCTCAGCTTAATTCTGACATTGAGGAAGGGGAAATTACCATTAGAAATGCTTTGACTGATACAGGTTCTATTTTGAATATCACCAATCAGTCTCTCTCGGATGGTGATTCTTTGGACAAAGATAGAACTTTTCAAACTATTTTAGAAAAAAATCACTTAAAACAAAAATGTTCACTAATAGCTCCACTAGAACTACTAGATCTTCCCTAACTTCCCATAAATAAATGTTTCTATTTCCCTTTTCTTCTTTCTTTATTATATCCTTAGTTATCTCTTTTCTTTTCTTTTCTTATTTTATTATGATCAACTTACTTATTTGGAATGTTCGAGGTATTGGGACTCTCATTGTACGCAACTGTATTAGAAGTCTCTTTCGTATTCATAACATAACCTTACTTATTATTATTGAACCTTTCATACACTCTTCTAAGATCAACCATGTTGCTAGAACATTCAGCTTTCACAATTTCTTTTATAATATTAGCAATAAAATTTAGTATTTTTGGAATAATTTAGTCAATATAACTATCCTTGATTATCTTCAAAAATTGGTTAATGTCCACATCTCATTGGGTGATTTCTCTACTCTAGGTTCCTTTATTTATGCTTCTTGTAATAGAGCTGGTAGAAACATCCTTTGGGACAATTTAAGAACCTTTGCCTCCTCAATCAACAAACCCTAGTTAGTAGGGGTGATTTTAACACTATTCTCTCTTCCTTAGAAAAAAGGGGAAGTTACTCTCTTAACATTCATTCCATGGAAGAATTTTCTAATATGATTCTTGATTGCAATCTGATTGATATTGGCTATTCAGGTTTGGATTATACTTGGCAAACACTAGACTCTAGTAACCACTAGACAAGATTCTTTTTAATTCTCTCTGGATCAATCAATGGCCTCATACTTCAGTTGAGCATTTGAGCAAAACTTTGTCTGATCATGCTCTTCTTTTGATATCTGTCAAAAATCCCTCTAATAGATTAACCTCCTCTGCCTCTTTCAGATTCCAAAATATGTGGATCCAACACATTGATTTCTTAAATGTTGTCTCCATCAACTGGATGGCCCACTTCACCCTGACAATTTTGTTAAAGGCATGATTCACCTCTGGCTTAAGCTTAAAAGGCTTAAACAAAACCTTAATTGGTGGAACAAGCATCATTTTAAAAATCTCTT
Source organism: Cymbidium sinense (assembly GCA_021442155.1). NCBI lineage: Eukaryota > Viridiplantae > Streptophyta > Magnoliopsida > Asparagales > Orchidaceae > Cymbidium > Cymbidium sinense. The sequence goes on along the minus strand of CM038214.1, from coordinate 257,928,994 downwards.
TATCAATATCAAAAACATGGAACAATTGGTTTGTTCTCTTGAAAATATTATTTTGACTGATTCCACTAAACTTGAGGACTTGAATTATGCCAAAGATAACTTGGTTAGCTATCAGAATATGGAAGAAACCTACTGGCAACAAAAGACTGCTAGCAAGCATATTGCTGATGGTGATAGAAATACCAAATATTTCCATGCTCTTTTCCAAAAAAAAGGGAGCATTAAACTCGTTAAAAGTGATAACAGCAACTGGATCACTGATAATAATGATAATAAAGATTCTGTCGCACATCATTTTAAAAACTTATTGAACAAGAACCTTCCTTTAGAAGCTATCTCCTACTCACACTTGATTCCCTCAACCATTACTAATGATGATAATCACTTGCTTAATATGGTTCCTACGGAAGCTGAGATTGGTAGAATTCTTAATAGCATGAATGCTGAATCTATTGCTGGCCCTGAAGGCTACACGACTCAATTTTTTCAGCATTGTTGGCCTATTATTAAGTCTAATTTAGTCAATGTTGTTGTTGATTTCTATATTGGCAATCCCTTATCTAGATATTTTTCTTGCACCTCCATTGTCCACATTCCTAAAATTAATCATCATGAATCTTTGGGCGATTTTAGACCTATCAGCCTTTACACCTTCTTTCATAAACTAATTGCTAAATTGATTGCTAATATAATTAGTCCTCTCCTTCCTAAAATTATTTCCCGCAACCAAACTGGTTTCGTTAAAGGTAGAGTTATATCTGATAACATTCTTCTTGCCAAAGAACTGATTCATGATCTGGATGCTTCTATTAGAGGTGGTAACATCCTATTCAAATTGGACATCTCTAAAGCTTTTGACAACCTCTCTTGGAATTTCCTCTTCCAAATTCTTCATTTGTTTGATTTTTTTGATAAATTTATCTGCCTCATTAAAAATTGCATTAGTAATATTTAGTTCTCTATTATCCTGAATGGTGAGGCCTTAGCTTTCTTCCCTTCTATGCATGGCCTGAGATAAGGGGATCCCTTGTCTCCCTCTCTTTTTATTATTATTGTTGAATATCTTTCGAGGATCCTTCATGACCATTTCAATAATAATCCAAGCATGTCTTTTAGAACTCAAGGTGATTTTCCTATCTCTCATCTTTGTTTTGCTGATGATTTCATTATCTTTTGCAATGCCTCTAGTCATCACATTAATAATATTAAGAATTTTTTAAATAAATTTGGAAATGAAAGTGGTCTCTTTCTTAACAAAGGCAAAAGTTGTTTCATTCTTTCCTCTAAAATCTCTAGTAATAAGATCAACCAAATCTTGAGACACACTAATTTTCAGCAACAACAACTTCCTATTAAATATCTTGGTGCTCCTCTTTTTAAAGGTGAGAAAAGATCACATCTTTTTGATGAGTTAATGCAAAAAATCTCTAATAAAATGTTTGTTTGAGAATTTCATTTACTCTCATTCGGTGGTAGGCTCACTTTGATTTAGAGTACCCTTAACTCCATGCCTTTATATCTTATTCAAATCATTGTCCTGACCAATTCTACCATTAACAAAATTGAGCACCTCCTTAATAAATTCTTCTAGGTTCTAACAATTCTACTAAAAGAATGCATTGGACCTCTTGGTATAAAAGCTGTGGCACTCTTGCTGAAGGTAGGATTGGCTGTAAGCCAATCAGGGAAGCTATCACTGCTTTTTATTATAAACTTTTGGTAGAATTTTAGGAGCAACAATAGTCTTTGGGCTAAATTCATGATTGCTAAATACTACCAGGGTAAGCACCCTCTCATTTTCCCTTACATAGTGGGAGATTCTCATGTATGGAAAAGACTTTGTTCCATCAAATGGGAGGCTGAATCCTTAATTTCTTGGGGATTAACTCTGGAACTTCCTTCTTTTGGCAAGATAATTGACTGGCGGGCTCTATTGATGATTTACTTTCTACCCACCCACCGCTTCTATTAAAGTGAACTCTTTCTTAATAAGTGGAACAATAGTAAGCTTTACCGACTATATCTATCTCTCTTTTAGATAAGCTTACTACCATCCCTATCATCAGCAATCATGATCGATTCTTTTTCGCTTTCTCAAAATAGTGACTTCAACCTTAAAGATGTATGGATTCATATTAGAGAAGCTCATGATTTCTCAAATGTGTTTTTTAAACTTTGGAATAACACTATCCCTATTTCTTAATCAGTTCTAACTTGGAGAATTTTAAAAAATTTCATCCCTGTTGATTCCTTGATGTGGGGTAAAGGTTTTCACTTACCGTCAAAATGTTACTACTGCTTTCACATTGAGAATGTCAATCATGTATTGGTTAACAGAGCCATTGCTTCCAAACTTTGGGTTTGGTATGATGAATTTTTAATATTGATAAATTCAATGGCTAATTAACTCTTTATCAACTTCTAGAGGTTTATTTTGAAAACACTATTAAAGGCCACATTAAAGTGATAACTGCTATCACTCTTATATGGTTCATATGGATGAATAGAAATGATGCAAAACATCATGGGATTCCTATGAACCATAAGAGGATAATTGCTAGAATTAAAGATAAAATCCATGCTTTATTTAATGCTAGTTTAATTAACTACAATAAATTTAATGGCTGTAAATTCATGGCCAATAAATTGGGTTTCAACCTTCCGGACCATCCCAACTGTAAAGATGATAAGCTTGTTTACTGGAAAAAACCTCATGATAATATTATTTAAATTAATACTGATGGCTCCATTTCTCAAAATTCTTCTAACTGTGGTGGCATTTTCAGAAACCTTAATGTAAAGTTTTATGTGCCTTTGCTTATCCTCTAACTACATGTTATGTTCTCTTTACGGAGCTAATGGTTGTTAACAAAGCTATTGAGATTTGCCTACAAAAAGGTTGGCTCAATTTTTGGATTGAGGTGGATGCCCTGTTGCTAATTAATCTATTGACTTCCACCAAAGTGGGAAATTCAAAATTGTACTACCTCCTAAAGCATACTAGCGCTCTCCTATCTCAACTCTATTTTAAAATCACTCATGTTTGGCATGAAGGTAATGCGTGTGCTGATTACCTTGCTAATCTTGGTGCTAGATTAGATGGAATAAATTTCTTTGATTAGGTTACACTTCCTAAACATTTGCATGGATTGGTTAATTTGGACAATACTAGACTTCCTTATCTCAGAAACTAATTTCATTCTATGTTTTGGCCTAATTACAACTTGTATTACTTTGTTTTATCTATATGGTCATCTTTTGTTTATCTTTTATTTATTGTTGTTGCTCCTCTTCATTTCGTTGATGCATTTCCCTGATAATCTTTTTTGGTTCAATTGTGATCTCTATAGCATATGCTGCTAGCTTTCTGCTAATTATCCAATCTTTTTTTGGGGTCTTATTGTATCTTCTGTTTCCCTTGCTAATGGACATTTGCTTCCTGTTTCCCAAATATACTGCATGGAGATGTCTTATTTCTTGATATGCAAGGATGGACTGCTTGCCATCAATACTATTTTTTGGGACTTACTGTATTTTTCTTTTCTTTTCACGATTGAGACTGTTTCCTATCTCTTTTTCCTGTTGCCTATTCTCAAACTAATTTTTTATTTTGGCTACCTGTATTGGAAGATCATGTCTTTATTCTTTACTTGGTTGTTGGTTTGCTATGATTTCATGGTGGGCCCTTCTTTATTGTATCTTCCCTCTTAAATAGGGTTGTGGCTCTGTTTTGCTCACCAACCCCTTCCTCAACACAGGAAGAATGTTTAATTTTGTATTACTACTATTTCTTTGCAAGATTATTTGCTTCTTGCCTTCCTTTAATCGATTTCTTGATGATGTTGGATTAGATGTTGGTCTGCTTTTTCTTGTCTTGAAGGATTTTAATGATGGTTTTCTTCTGATCCCCATTTTGGGTCTATGTAATACTACTGTTATTAACTGGATTACCCTCTGTTGGGTGCAATATTTGGTTTGCTATCTTGGTTGTTGGCTGAATGGATTGTCGAGTTTATGCGACACTTCTTGGGTTGTTTCTCTGATTTTTTTTTTGTGTTTTGTGGGGTGCAGCTTATCACCTGCGGCTTGTGGTCTATCTAATCTACTGCTGCATTCCCATCTTGGTTCTATTTTGACTTGTGCAGTTCCTATTGTGTTTACACTATTAACTTGGTGTTTGTTAACATCCACATTGTTTATTCTAAATGGGTATCCTTTTTATGGGCTGTATTCCTGGGCTATATTCCTGGCCTGTAAGTTTCATATGATTTGGGATGGTGTTATTTACATGCTAATTGATATGCTTAGCAGGATTTCATCTGGCTTTTCAGTCGGTTGTCTATTATTTTTGTCTTCTGCCTGGCCTTTTCTGCTGTCTACTTGTGGTGGGTTTTCCTGCTGGCTTAATTTTACTCTTGGATTTGGTATTAATAAGGTGGATGTGGCCAAGATGGTTCATTTTTATATGGGTAGGGATTCTCATGTTATGGTTACTATAGTGGTGATACTTATCCCCATTCTGCTCTTTGTTATCTCTTTTCTATAGTGTATATGGCTTTGTTTAGGTTTGTAGGTACTAAGGCTCATAAGACTTTCAACAAATGGCTGCTATCATCCCATAGGTTTGTAAGCTATGATGGTTGTGATGATTTCACTCCTTTTGGTTTGGTAGGCATCTTGTGATGTAAAAGTTTTGCTTTATTTCTCATTGCCTCTGTGTGAGCCTTCTCTCACTTCTCTATAATTTTTTATCTTTCCTTACTACTTTCTTGTTTTAATACTTTATCCTGCTATTTTTCTCTTTCTCTTGCTCCTAGTGGCATTTTCTCTCATCATTGTTTTGGTTTATCCATTGACTTCTGTTAAATCATTTTGCTCTTTCTATCTTTGAGATGGATGAGAGGGGTTTACTCTCAGGCTAATTAGACTCTTTGTGATGGTTTGTTTAATCCCTAATTTCTTTCCCTAAAAAAAAATTTACTAAACCTCAAACTAAACCCTAAACAAACTAAAATTTAAACCTAAAAACCCTAACCTAAAAAAATCAAACTAAAACTAAATCACTGAGCCAAACTAAACCTACCTAAACCTACAAACCTGGGCCACTAAATCATACCTAAATCATCTAAACCACTCACCTCCACACTCTATGATAACTAACCTCTTAAACCTAAACTCACTGACACTCTGAGCCCAACGTCCACAAATCACAGGCATACTGTGTACTCCCCCCAAACCTAAACTATAACCATAACCACACTAAACTAAAGTAACAAAATAAATTAAAATAAAACCAAACCAAATAAACTTAAACCTAAACCTACCAGAATACCTTGGTGGGAACATCACTGTCAGTAGGCAGTCTGGATCTAGCAATGGAGGTGAAGGCCGAGGAGGTGGTTATCACCATGGTGGTGGGGGATCTAAAGATGCTAGTGGATATGGAGGTGGTAGTCGGAGCAGCAGTGGTTATGGAAGCGGAAACCATGGTTGTGGCGGAGGGAGAGATCAGGAATATGACGGTGGATCCTGCTACTCGAGAGGCTGGGGTGGTTCTGATGGGAACTGGAGAAACTAAAGAATGACCAATCCGATCTACTGCTTATGGAACTATGTCTATACAATAGACACGGTTCTAGTTATCTACAGTTTTCAATTAAGTCTATGTGTGCTCATTTTTTAACCATGTCATCGCTTATGTCTTAGAAAACTTGGCGTGCTATTTCGTTGATGAAATTGAATAGCATAAATGTTGAATCTAAATTTGTTCTCTTAAAAAAACCAAAACTCTAAACTCAAAGCGAACACAACCTTAAACCTAAAACCAAAACCCTCCTAAAACTAAAGCCTAAAACCCCTAAACCACAAACCTAAACCCTAAACCTAAACCACAAAACAAACCCACCCTAAATCACCCTAAACCACAAACCTAAAAGCTAAAACTAAACTAAACTAAATAAACCCTAAAATTAAAATAAATAAAAAAACCTAAACCAAAATAAATTAAAATAAAATTAAAGCCTAAACCTAAACAAAAACATAAACCTAAACCTAAAAAAATAAACTAAAATAGATAAAATAAATAAAAACCTAAACTAAACTAAAAAAATAAAAATCTAAATAAATTATAAATTAACCTAAAATAAAAATAAAATTAACCTAAAATAATAATAAAATAAAACAAAATAAAACCTAAACTTAAAAATAAGCTTAAAAATAAAAATAAATAAAATAAAATAAAACCTAAAAAAAACAAACTTAATGCTAAACTAAAATAGATTGAACTAAAATAAATAAAACCAAAACCTAAACCTAAAATAGACTAAACATAAACTAAATAAAATAAAATAAACATAAACCTAAACAAAAAATAAAAACTAAAAACAAACTTAAATTAAAAACCTAAAACATAAAATGAAAATAATAAAATAAACACCTAAACCTAAACCTTAAAACAAAAAATAAAACTTAAACCTAAAAAATAAAATAAAAATAAAACTAAACTAAAAAATAAAATAAAATAAAATAAAAAACCTAAACTAAAATAAATAAGCCTAAAATAAATAACCTAAATTAAATAAAAATAAAAATAAATAGAAATAGAAATAAGAAATAAAATAAAGTAAAATAAATAAAAAATAAACTAAATAAACCTAAACCAACAAGTTTGCTTACATTAAAAAGAATAAAAAAATAATAAAAAAAGAAAAATAAAATAAAATAACCCAGATCCTACAAACCCAGACCCTACTGACCATAAACCCTAAACCACAAACCTACCCTATACTAACCACAAAACCCTAATTCTGACTAAACTGGCCCCAAACCTACAACCCTGACCATGGGCCTGAGCCCTAGGCCCTAAACCCCAAGACCTGAGCCCTAGGCCTAAAATAATACAACATACCCTGACCCTAGGCCACAAACCCAAACCCTAAACTAACAAAAAAACCTAAACCAAAATAAAAGATCAAATAAACATAAATCTAAACTAAAATATTTAATAAAATGCATAAATGCTGACAAAATAAAGATAAACTAAGCGTGAACCTTAACCAAACAAAGATAAAATAAACTAAAATACCTAAACCTACTAAAAGAAGCTATTAAACTAAAATAAAACCTAACTAAACTTAAAACAAGATAAAAAAACTAATCTTACCAAAGAAAAATATCAAAACCTAAAAATAAAATAAAATTACACTAAACTTAAGATTAAACCTAAACCTAAACCTAAAAATAAACTAAAATAAAACTTAAACTAAAATGATAAAATAAATAAATAAACTAAACTAAATACAATAATTAAATAAATGTAAATAAAAATATAATTATCAAAATAAATAAAACAAACTAAATTTACTAAACCTCTGGGTTTGAATTAAAGAAAGCCTAAATCCTACCCTAAATCTTACCAGATCCAAACCCTAAACTCTAAAACCTAAACCATAAACCATATACTAATCAAAATACATACCCCGAAACCTACTAACTGACACACTGAAACTGGACTTAACCTGATCCTAAAGCTAAAAAACTAAAATAAATAAAATGAATAAATGAAGCTTGGACTTGCCGGGTTTACTGGTGCAAACTTTAAATCCAGGCAACCCTAAACAGGACTAAGACCCTAACTTTACCCAGTCCTAAACCACTATTGCTCATAAGCCCTGACCTCCCTATCGGGAAGGCATAAATTCTAAAGCTGGGCCCTGATCACAACTGACCTGGTAACCAGGCCACTATAAGACCCTGGGCTAAGGCCAGGACCTGGGCTCTGAGTCTGAGTCTTTAAATCTTGAGGCTGGATCTAGGCCCTGGGCCAGGCCCAGGCCCACAAGGCCTGACCTGGGCCAGGCCCAGGCCAGGCTCTGTCGGGTGGACTAAGATCAAAGTCCTGAAACTGAGGCTGGGCACAGCTGAGCCACTGGCACACTGAGCCCTGAGATAACCTAATACACTAAATCTTACCACAGGCCCTAAAACTATGAGCTGTCTAAACCATGAAACTAAAACTAATCCACAACTCTGACCCCAGACTAAATCTCTGTAAAATAAACTAAATCTAAAAACCAAAAAATAAAGTAAAATAAAAATCTGGCTAAAATAAATAAACTAAAATAAAATATAAACTAGGCAAATAAAATAAAATAAATATACTAAATAAACTTAACTATGGTTTGCTTAATTTAAATAAAATGAACATTAAACCTAAATCCTAAACCCCAAACCTAAGAAACTGACCTAAACCCCAAAGGCCAAAAGACCCTAAAAGAAAACCATAAACCTAAACCCTAACCATAAACCATACTAAAGCATAATCCTAAAACAAACCTAAAATCTAAACCTAAAACCCACAAAACCACTGAACTAAAGCGCACCCTAAACCCCTAAAGTGGCTAAATGGATTAATAAATAAAACCAAACCACAAAACTAAAACCTAAACTAAGCCTAAACCACAGAATGGGAAGAATTGTGGTGGGATCAGGATTAAGCTGGGTCTGGATCGCAGGTCTCTAAACCAATCCTTGCTTAATTAAAACTCACGTGCTGAACACTGGAACAAATCCTAAACCCTGAGCCACAACACTAGGCATACCTGAGGCTGGGACCGCCTGAGCCCTAGGCAAACCTGAGCCACAGGCTATAAACGTGACCTAACCACTGACATTATACCTAAATCCACAGGCCACTCTAACCCTAAGGCTCAGGCTGAGATGAGCCCTTGACAGCACTTAAAACCCTGAGCCACAAGGCCAGGCCACTGAGCCACTAAGCCACAGGCGCTTGACCTGAGCCACAAAAGAGCTACAGATCATGAGCCTAAAAGGCCTAAACAAGCTTGGACCCCAGGCTTAAACTGAGCCACTGACCTACCTAGATGTCCACCCCTGCTTAAAACCTGTCTAAACTAAACTAAATAAAACCTAAAATTTAAATAAATTAAAAGCTAAAGCTAAATAAAATAAATAAATAAAATAAAATATATAAACATAAACCTAATTATAAAATAAAATAAACCAATAAAAAATAAACTAAAATAAAATAAATAAAATTTAAACTAAACTAAAAATAAAATAAACTTAAGAATAAAACCTAAATAAATATGAGTAAATGCAAATTAAAATAAAATAAAACTTAAATAAAATAAAATAAAAGCTAAATAAAAACCTAAACCTAAAAAATAAACATTATAATCAAATCGAAACCCTAAACTAAAAAAAACATAAGCATAAAATAAAAATAAAATTAAGAAAATAAAATAAACCTAAACCAAAACTAAAATAAACTAAACTAAAATAAATAAAACCAAAACCTAAACTAAACTTAAATTAAATAAAGAAAATAAACTAAAATAAACCTAAACCTAAACTAAAAATAAAATCTAAAATAAACCTAAAATAAAACCTAAAACCTAAACCTAAAAAATAAAATAAAACCTAAACCTGAACTTAAAAATAAAAAATAAAACCTAAACCTAAAAGATAAAATAAGTAAAAAACATAACTAAAAAATAAACCTAAACTTAAACCTAAACCTAAAAGAAATAATATAAAACACCTAAACTAAAATAAATAAACAAAAAAATAAAAATAAAAAATAAATCAAAATAAAAATATATAATAAAATAAACTAAAATAAATAAAAAATAAACTAAATAAACTAAATCAACCTAAACTTACCAGTTTAGTTATTTTTTTTAAAAAAAACATAAACCGTAAATCCTAAACCCTAAACTCGAACCCTAAACCTAAAATCTATATTCCTTAACCTTAAACCCTGAACCCTAAACCCTAAAAAACTCTAAACCCTAACCCTAAAGTCTATACCCTAAATGCATAAATTCTAAACCCTAAACACTAAAACCTAAACCCTAACCCTAAATCCTAAACCCCAAACCCTAAATCCAAAACCCTAAACCCCAAACCATAAATCTAAACCTAAAGTAACTAAATAAATTTATTAAAAAAACCTAAATCCTAAAACCTAATAAACCTAAACCTAAACTTAAACCCTAAGAATGGGCAGAACCTTGACGGCATGAACATCTTCATCAACCAGGCTCACTCTAGATCTAGCGGTGGAGTCGAAGGTAGATGTGGTAGTTATCATAGTGGTGGTGGGGGATCTAGAGGTGCTGGTGGTCATAACAATGGTGGTTATGGAGGCAAGAGGAGCGATAGAGGTTATAGCCATGGTGGTGGTGGAGAGTGAAATCGAGAATATGATGAGGGATCCCACTACTCGAGAGGCCGGGGTGATTTTGATGGGAACCAGAGAAACTGAAGAACGACTGATCTGATCTACTTCTTATAGAATTGTGTCTTTACAATAGAGACATTTCTAGTTATCCTGGGTTTTACATTTGCTCTATGCGTGTTCATTTTTTATCTATGTCTTCTCTTATCTCTTAGAAAATTTAGCGTGTTACTTCGTTGATGAAATAAAAAAAAAAGAAATTTTGAATTTGAATTTGTTCTCTCTTAAAAAGGACCATAGACCATAAACCCTAAAGTAAAACCTGAACCCTTAACCTAAAACTTAAACCCTAAACCCTAAACCCTAAACTAACGTAAAGCCTTAAACCCTAAACCCTAAGCCCTAAACCCTAAACTCTAAACCCTAAAAACCTAAACCAAAGTTAAATAAAAACTAGAAATAAAATAAATAAAGAAACCTAAACATAAATAAAATAAAACAAAATAAAAATTTAAACATAAACCTAAACGAAAATGTAAAAAAAAAATAAAATAAAAAATAAAAACTAAACTAAAATAAAATAAATAAAAACCAAAACTAAACTAAAAAGTAAAATAAAGCTAAAAATAAAAAACTTAAAGGTATAATAAAAATAAAATAAACCTAAAATAAAATAAAGTAAAAACTAAATAAAACCTTAAGCTTAAACAATAAACCTAAAAATAAAACCTAAAATAAATAAAAATAAAACATAAACCCTAAACTAAAAAAAAAACCTAAAATAAAATAATTTAAACTAAATCAAAATTAAAAAAAAACTAAATCAGGAATAAATAAAATGTAAACCTAAACCTAAAATAAATTAAACCTAAACCAAAACCTAAACTAAATAATATAAAATAAACTAAAAATAAACCTAAAACTAAACTAAAATATAAAACCTAAAGATAAACCTAAAATAAAAACCTAACAACTACACATAAAAAAAATAAAAACTAAAAAATAAAAATAAAACCTAAACTTAAAATAAAATAAAAATAAAACTAAAAATAAAAAATACATAAACCAAAACTTAAACCTAAAAACTAAATAGATCTAAACCAAAATAAATACATAAAATAATTAAACTAAATAAATAAAAATAAAAATAAATAAATAAATATAATAAACTAAATAATAAGACACATTTTGCTTAATTAAAAAATCTAAAACCCTAATGAGCACTAATCCTGAGCCCAACTGACCCCAGGCCTACTGACTCAGGCCTAAACTAAAAACACCAGTGACCACAGATCAGCCCAGGCTCTACCACTGGTTTTAAACCTAATCCTAAACTGAGCCCTACTCTAACTAAACCATGAGCTTGCATGAGCCACAAACTAAATACCAAAAAGGCTAAAACCTAACTACTAAATAAACCTAAAAATAAGATAAAATAAAACTTAAAACAAGATAAAATAAAGAAATATAAACTAAAATCTAAACCAAAACTAAACTAAACCTAAAAATAGATAAAATAAAAATAAAACTAAGATAAGATAAAATAAATAAAAACAAACTAAAACTAAAAGAAAATAAAAAACCTAAATAAAATAAAAAACCTAAATAAAATAAAAAACTTAAGATAAAATAAAATAAAAAACTAAATAAAACTAAATAAAATGAAATAAAATAAAATAAATTAAAATAAATAAAATATTAACCTAAACCTATTTACTTAATTTAAAAAAAATAAAACCCAAACCATGAGCCTCAAGAATAGCAGTGAGCTTTAAACCCTACCCTAAGTTACAACCACTGACCCCCATAAAGCCTAAACCACAACCAAAACCAAACACTAGATCCTGAGCCCTAAACCCTAAATCTGCAAACTAAACCTAATCCCTGAGCCTAAGCCCTGACCTGACCCTAAACCACAAAATCAAAACTAACCTAAAATAAAACAAAAAATAATAAATAAAAAAAAAAAAAAATAAATAATAAAAAAATAAAATAAAAAACCTAAATAAAACTAAACCTAAACCTAAAATAAAATAATATAAAATAAAATAAAATAAAATAAAATAAATAAATGCACTAAGCTCAAAAAAATAAAATAAACCTAAAATTAAAAACTTAAGTAAAATTAAAACTAAATTAAATAAAATAAAGACCTAAAATAAAATAATAACTAAATAAAAATAAACTTAAAATAAAATGAAAATAAAACCTAAACCATAAACTAAAAAAACCTAAACCTAAAATAAATAAAATAAAGATAAATAGAAAACCTAAACTAAAATAAACTAAACTAAAATAAATAAAACCTAAACTTAAACCCTAAACCCTAATCTAAATTAGCCTAAACCTACAGGCTTTCTAATTTTTTTTATAAAAAAGCTAAACCTGAAACCCTAAACCCTAAATCCTAAACCCTAAAACTAACCCTAAACCTTAAACCTAAGCCTTACCCTAAACCCTAAACCTTAAACCCCAAACCATAAACCTAAGCCCAAAGTAACTAAAATAATTATAAAATAAACCAAAACCCTAAAACCTAATAAACCTAAATCTAAACCAAAACCACAGAATGGCGGAACATTGATGGCAGAACATCCAGTCAGGCTCGTCAGATCTAGCAGTGGATATAGGTGGTGGTCGGAGTAGTGGTGGATATGGAGGCGGGAGGGGAGATGGAGGTTATAGCATGGTGGTAGCTGAGGGAGAGAGCGGGGATATGATGGTGGATCCCGCTACCCGAGAGGCTAGGGTGGTTCTGATGAGAACTGAAGAAATTGAAGAACGATCGATCTGATCTACTATTTATGGAACTGTGTCTTTAAAGTAGAAATGGTTCTTATTATCTAGGGTTTTTGATTTGTTCTATGTGTACTTATTTCTTAACTATGTTGCAACTTATGCCCTAGAAAAATTAGTGTACTTCTTGAAATCAAAAAAGATATGTTGATTCAGTTATTCTTTAAAATAAATAAAATAAACTAACCAAAACTAAAACTCTAAACCCTAAACTAAAACCTAAAACCACAAACCCTAAAACTCAAATCCTAAACCAATCATTAAACCACAAACCACTAAAATAAACCCTAAACCTATAACCCTAACCTCAATCTTAAACCCAACCCTAAACCCTAAACCCAAAAAAACCTAAACTAAAGACTAAAAATAAAATTAAAGCACTAAATATAATAAAAAATAAAATAAAATATAAACATAAAAAACTTAAACATAAACATAAAATAAAATAAAATATAAAAAAAACTAAGCTAAAATAAAATAAATAAAAAACTAAATTCAAAATAAAACCTAAATAAATTAAAATAAACCTAAAACCTAAAATAAAATAAATAAAATTAAATAAAACCTAAACTAAACTAAACTACCACAATAATAAAATAATCCTAAACTACCATAAAATAAAATAAACTAAAATAAACCTAAACCTAAATTAAAAATAAAACATAAAATAAACCTAAACCAAAATAAAATAAAAATAAACTCTAAACTAAAATAAAACTTAAACCTAAAAATATAATAAAAAATAAAACTAAACTAAAATAAACTAAAAATTAAATTAAACTAAACTAAAATAAAAATAAAACCTTAATAAAATCTAAAATAAAATAAAATAAAATCTAAATAAATAAATAAACCTACCGGTTTGTAATTTTTTTAAAAAAACCTACCTTAAACTACCACAATAAACTCAGGCCACTAAAACTAAACTCTCTAAACCCACAAGGCCTGACCCTAGCACTAAACTGAGCCCAGAAAAACCTCTAACCCTGAGCACTGAAAACCCTAAAGGAGTAAAACCTAAACCTAAAAAAACTTAAATTAAATAAACCTAAAAAATATAAATAAAATCGTGACCTAAAATAACCTAAAAAAATAAAACCTAAAATAAATGAAAAAAACCAAAATTTACAAAATAAAATAAACTTAAACTGACTAAAATAAAATAAAAAACTAAAATAAATAAAACCTAAACCTAAATCTGATCTAAAAATAAAAGATAAAATATGAATACCTAAAATGAAGAAACTTAAAACCTAAACCTACTTAAAAAAAAAAAAAAATAAAATAAAATAAAACTAAACATAAACATAAACATAAACATAAAATAAACCTAAACCAAAATTAAACTAAAAGATAAAATAAATCATAGATAAAATAAACCGATAAAATAAACTAAACTAAATAAGAAACAAATAAAAATAAAAATAAAATAAACTAAAATAAATAAAAAATAAATTAGATAAACCCAAACTGGTGGTTTACTTAATTTAACAAAAAACTCTAAAACCTGAAACCAAACCATAAAACTTAAATACTATGCCTAAACCTAAACCTGGCCTAAACCTGACTAAACCCTGACCCTGAGCCAAACTATTAACCCTAAACTAACCCAACCTAAACCTGACAAACCAAACCAATTTCAACTAAACCCTAATCCTAAACCACAAAAACTGAAACCTAACTAAATAAATCCTAGAAAAAATAAATAAAATCTAAACCTAAATAAATAAAATTTAAAAATAAAACCCAAACTAAACTTAAACCTAAACCAAAAATAAAATAAAATAAAAGATAAAACTAACAATAACATAAATAAAAGCTAAACTAAATTAAAATTAAATAAACCTAAAATTAAAAATTTAAATAAAATAAACCAAAATAAAAATAAAATAAACCAACAATGAAATATAATAAAAACTAAATAAAAACCTAAACCTAAAAAGTAAACCTAAAAAAATAAAAACAAAAACCCTAAAATAAAAAAATAAAAACATAAACCTAAAATAAAAAAAAATATATTAAACCTAAACCTAAATTGAAATAAATAAAACCTAAACTTAAACCTAAACCATAAACTAAATAAATTAAAATAAACAAAAAATAAACCTAAACTTAAATTAAAAAATAAAATCTAAAAATAAATCTAAAGAAAACACAAACCTAAAACAAATCTATAAAAATAAAACTTAAACCTAAAAAAATAAAATAAAATAAAACTAAAAAAATAAGCATACTATACTGACACAATAAAAAATAAGCTAAAATGAAAAAAACTAAAATAAATGAACTAAACTAAATAAAAGATTATACCTAAATAAAAATAAAAAATAAAATAAATTAAAATAAATAAAACTAAACTAAATAATCTAAATAAACTAAACCTACTGGGAATTATTGTTTAAAAAAAACTCACGGGCCAACCACAAACCCTAAATACTAAATCACCAGTGAGCCAAACCAACCCTAGGGACTTTAAACTGCCACCCCAACTTTCAATCCTAGCAATAATCCTAAACCACAAACCACAACTCTAAACTAACCTGGACTAAACTAACTCATAATATCCTATTAACTTACTAAACCTGAGCCACAGTTAAACTAAATCCTACCCAACTAACCTACCTAAACCATAAAATAAACACTGCTTAAACTCAAAACTCTAATTAATCCTAAATCTTAAAAAATAAACCAGAAAAAAACCATGACCCAAACCATACCTAACCCTAAAAGACCCTAAACCTAAAGCAAAGCCCTAAACAGGAAACTAAACCTAAACCACAAACCATAAACCCTAACTTAAAACCTAAACCTAAAATAAATAAACTTAAAATAAATAAATAAAACTAAATAAAATAAAATAAAAACTAAAACTAAACCTAAAAAAAATAAAATAAAAAGAAGATTAAACTAAAATAAATAAAATAAAGCTAAATTAAAAAAGATAAACTAAGAAAAAACCTAAATAAAATAAAACTAACGTGAAATAAAATAAATAAACATACAATAAAATAAAAGAAACGAAATAAAACCTAAACCTAAAAGATAAACTTAAAATAAAACCTAAAGAAATAAAAATAAAACTTAAACCCTAAACTATAAAAAATGTAAACCTACAATAAAAATAAAATAGACAAAATAAAATAAACATAAAAACCTAAACTAAAATAAACTAAACTAAAATATGTAAAATCTAAACCAAAACCTAAAATAGACTAAATCTAAAGCTAAACCTAAACTAAATAAAATAAAATAAATAAAAAAAAACCTAAACCTAAACTAAAAAATAAAACCTAAAGATAAGCATAAAATAAAATCCTAAAAGCTAAACCTAAAAATTAATAAAAACCTAAACATTAACCTAAAATAGAAAATAAAACCTAAACCTAAAAAATAGAATAAAAATTGAACTCAATTAAAAAATAAATTAAAATAAAATACCAAAACTAATATAAATAAACAAAACTAAATAAAAATAATAAATAAAGTAAACTAAAATAAACTAAAAATAAATTAAATATGCTAAATAAACCTAAACCTACTCGTTTACTTAATTTTAAAAATAAAATCTTCAACTCTAAATCCTAAACCCTAAACCCTAAACCTTAAACCCTAATCCCTAATCTCGAAACAGTAAACCCTACACCCTAAAAAACCCTAAACCCTAGACCCTAAACCCTAAATTTAAACCAAGACCATAAACCCTAAACCTAAACCTAAAGTAACTAAATAAATTAAAAAATAAACTTAAACCATAAAACCTAATAAACCTAAACCCTAAGAATGGGCAAAACCTACCTTGAGAACATCACCATCAAAGCTAAGTCTAGTGCGTGGAAGCGAAAGCGGTTGTTATCGTAGTGGTGGTGGGTGAGCTAGAGGTGCTAGTGGATATGGTGGTGATGGTCAAAGTAGTGGTGGTTATGGAGGCAGGAGAAGCAATGAAAGTTACAGCCATGGTGGTGGTGGAGGAAGAGAGTGGGGATATGATGGTGGATCCCGCAACTTGAGAGGCCGGTGTGGTTCTAATGGGAAATGGAGAAATTGAAGAATGACCAATCCAATATAATGCTTATGGAACTATGTCTTTATAGTATAGATGGTTCTTGTTATCTACATTTTTTTATTTGCTCTATGCGTGCACATTTTTTATCTATGTCATCACTTGTGTCTTAGAAAACTTGGAGTGTTACTTGTTAAAAAAAACCAAAAACTCTAAACCCTAAACTAAATCACACCTAAACTAAAAACCCTAAATCCACCACAAAACCATAAACCATCTTAAACCAACTAAACCCTAAACCCAAACTTTAAACCACAAAATCCTACCACAAATATAAACCATAAACCAAACTTAAACCCTAAACCCACCACTGAGCCCTAACTCTCGACACCCTAAATCTAAAGCTAAATGCACAATAAATAAAACCTAAAGAAAATAATTAATAAAACCTAAACTAAAATAAAATAAAATATAATGAAATCAAAACATAAACTAAAACCTCTACCTAAACCTAAACTACCAACTAAAGAAAATAAAATAAATAATAATAAACTAAACTAAAATAAATAAAGCTAAACTAAATATTAAAACCTAAATAAAATTAAAACAAACCTGAATAAAATAAATAAACCTAAAATAAAAAAATAAAAAACTTAAACCTAAAAAATAAATAAAACTTAAACCCAAACTAAAAAAACTAAACCTAAAATAAAGAAATGAAATAAACATACTAAACTAATATAAACTAAACTAAAATAAATAAAACCTAAACCTAAACCTAAAATTAAACTTAAACTAAACTTAAACTAAATAAATTAAAATAAACTAAAATAAACCTAAACCTAAACTAAAAAATAAAACCTAAAATAAACCAAAATAAAACCTACTTAATGTAAAAATAAAATAAAACCTAAACCTAAAAAATAAAAATAAAATCTAAACTTAAACTAAAAGAAAAAATTGAAATAAAACCTAAACTAAAATAAATTAATCAAAATAAATAAACTAAACTAAATAAAATAAAATAAACAAATAAAGATAAAAAAATAAAGTAAACTAAATAAATGGTAAATAAACTAAATAAACCTAAACCAGTTTACTTGATTTTAAGAAACTAAAACTAAAAAACTACCACAAATAACCACTGACCTAAACCCTACCCAAACTTTAAACCCTACCACCCAGGCTCTAAAACCTACATTAACCCTTAAACCCTACCCTGAGCCTTCCTAAATCATAAACTACCAAAATAAATAAAACTAAAATAAATAAATAAAACCTAAACTAAAATAAAATAAAATAAAATAAGCTAAACTTAAACCTAAACTAAACCTACTATGGATTAATTATATTAAAATAAAATTAAACTAAATAAAATAAATTAAAACCTACACTAAACTAAAAAATAAACAGGTAAAATAAAACTAAACATAAAATAAAATAAAATAAAGCTAAAATAAAATAAAATAAAACTAAATAAAAACCTAAAAATAAACCTACAAATAAAACCTAAAATAAATAAATAATAAATCCTACCCAACAAAAAAAAAACCATACTAAAATAAAATAAAATAAAAAAACTTAAACTAATAAACTAAACTAAAATAAATAAAACCTAAACCTAATGCTAAAATAAACTAAAGAAAACCAAAACAAAATAAATAAATTAAATAAAATAAACCTAAACTTAAAAAATAAATATAAAACCAAAAAATAAACCTAAAATAAAAACCTAAAACCTAAACCTAAAAAATAAAATAATTTCTTAAACCTTAACCTAAAAACAAAAACTAAAACCTATACCTAAAAAGTAAAATAAAAATAAATCTAAACTAAAAAATAATCATAAACCTTAACCTAAACTTAAAAAATAAACTAAAATAAATATTCCTAAAATAAATAAACTAAACTAAATAAAAAGTAAAAATCAATCAAAAAAAAATAAAAAATGAAATAACCAAAAATAAATAAAAGATCAACTAAATAAACTAAATAAACTTAAACCTGCCAGTTTACTTAAATAAAAAAATCCCTAAACCCTAAATCGTAAACCCTAAACCCAAAATCCTAAAACTAACCCTAAACATACAACCCTAAACCATAATCCTTAGACCTAAAACCTAAACCCTAAAACCTATACCCTAAACCCTAAAAACCCTAAACCCTAAAACCTAAACCCTAATCCCTAAACCCTAAACCCTAAAACCCTAAACCCTAAACCCTAAACACTAAAACTTATAACCCTAAACCCTAATCCCCAAACCTTAAACCATAAACCCTAAACCCTAAAACCAAAACTAACCCTAAACTAACTCTAAACCCTAAGAATGGGCAGAACCTTGATGGCAGAAACATCATCATCAACTAGGCTTAGTCTAGATGTGGTGGTGAAGGGGAATGCATAGGCAGCGGTTATCATGGTGGTGGTGGTCAGAGTAATGGTGGTTATGGAGGCGGGAGGAGCGATGGAGGTTACAACCACAGTGGTGGTGGAGGGAGAGATCATGGATATGATGGCGGATCCTGCTATTCGAGAGGCGAGAGTGGTTCTGATGGGAACGAGGGAAATTGAAGAATGGTTGATCTGATCTGCTACTTATGGATTATGTCTTTACAATAGAGATGATTCTACTTATCTAAGGTTTTTCATTTGCTCGATAAGTGCACATTTTTTATCTATGTCATTGCTTGTGTCTCAGAAAACTTGGGGTGCTACTTCATTGATGAAATTGAAAAGAAGAAATGTTGAATCTAAATTTATTCTCTGCTAAAAAAAAACTTTAAAACCTAAACCCTAAATTAAAACTTAAACCTAAAACCTAAACCTCAAACCTGAAACCCTAAACCCTAAACTAAGCCTACACCCTAAAAGCTAAAAACCTAAATCTAAACAAAATAAAACCTAAAAATAAATTATACAAAAAAACCTAAACTAAAATAAAATTAGAAAATAAAATAAAATAAAGACATAAACTAAAACTTAAACCTAAACCTAAACCTAAAAAATAAAATGAAATAGAAAATAAAAACTAAACTAAAATAAAATAATTCAAAATCTAAACTAAACAAAAAAATTAAAAACTTAAATAAAATAAAAAACTAAACCTAAAATAAAATATAATAAACCTAAAATATAATAAAATAAAAACTAAATTAATACCTAATGCTAAAAAAGAAACCTAAAAATAAATAAAAATAAAACCTAAATCCTAAGCTAAAAAAACCTAAACCTAAAAGAAAAATAAAATAAACAAAATAAAACAAACCTAAACCTAAACTAAAATAAATAAAACCAAAACCTAAATCTAAAATAAACTAAACCTAAACCTAAACCAAAATTGAATAAAATAAAATAAACAAAAAATAAACTTAAACCTAAACTAAAAAATAAAACCTAAAAGTAAACCTAAAATAAAAAACCTAAAAGATAAACCTAAAAATAAAAAATAAAACCTAAACCAAAAAAATAAATTTAAACCTAAAAAGTTAACTAAAATAAAAGACCTAAACTAAAATAAAATAAACTCAAAGAAATAAAAAATAAAATAAATAAATTAAATAGACCTAAATCTATCGGTTTACTTAATTTAGAAAAAATACACTAAACACTAAATCCTAAACCCTAAACCTTGAATCTAACCTTAAACCCTAAACCCTAAAACTACAACCCTAAATCGTAAACCCTAAACCCTAAATCCCTAAATCCTAAACCCTAAATCATAAACCCTAAACACAAAACCCTAAATCTTAAACCCTAAAACCCTAAACCACAAACCACAAACCCCAAACCCACCCAACCCTAAACCCTGGCAGTAAACCTAAACCTAAACCCTAAACCCTAAACACTAAACCCTAAAGCCTACAACCCTTAACCCTAAACCTTAAACCTTAAACTAACCCTAAACTGTAAACTAATCCTAAACTAAACCTAAATGCTAAGAATGGGCATAACCTTGATGGAAGGAACATCAGCATCAACTAGGCTTAGTCTAGATTTGACGATGGAGGTGAAGTCAGAGGCTGTGCTTATCGCAGTGGTGGTGGGCGATCTTGAGGTGCTGGTGGATATGGAGGTGGTGGTTGGAGCAGTGGTGGTTATGGAGGTGGGAGGAGTGATGAATGTTACAGATGTGGTCATGGTGGAGGAATAGATCGGGGATATGATGGAGGAACCCGCTACTCGAGAGGCAGGGCTGGTTCTGATGGGAACTAGAGAAACTGAAGAATGACCGATCATCTCTGCTGCTCATGGAACTATCTTTATAATAGAGACAATACTACATATCCAATGATTTTGATTTGCTATATGGGTGCTCCTTTTTTATCTATGTCATCACTGGTATCTTAGAAAACTTGAGGTGCTACTTGGTTGATGAAATCTAAAAGAAGAAATGTTAAATATAAATTTATTCTCTGTTAAACAAAAAACCATAAACCCTAAACCCTAAACCCTAAACCTAAACCCTAAACTCTAAACCCTAAACCCTAAACCCTAAACACTAAACCCTAAAAACCATAAACCCTAAACCCTAAACCCTAAACCCGAAACCCTAAACCCAAAACTCTAAAACCATAAATCGTAAACCCTAAAACTTACAACCTTAAACTTTAAATCCTAAACCCCAAACCAAAACCATAAACCCTAAAGCCTAAACTAACCATAAACCCTAAACCCTAAACTCTAAACAAAACCTAAACCCTAACCCTAAACCCTAACCTTAAACCAACACTCTAAACCTTAAATAAATATCTCATTAACAGTAGATCTAAAGAATGGTGTAGTCCTGAGATAGTTATGGTAGCTAAAAAAATGTCTTCAAGAGACTTTCCCTTGACTATTAGAGATATGAATACCCTAAACCCTAACCCTAAATGATATTATAGTATAATGTAGCATCATATATTTGAGCATGTAGTGTTGTGTTTTTGGATGTTATAGAATGTCTAGAAATGTTTTAGTATATTATGTTATTATGCCCTATAGTCTATATTAATATAAATCATTAAAATTATGATTTAATAAATCAGTTGATGAAATTTATTAAATTTGATGTGGGAATTAGGTTGTAGTACCAATGGTGTGCTACGCCACTTGTAGTCTAAAAAGTAAGATTTTATGTTCTAAATAAATATTATATGTTGTAGCATAGTATAGCATCATATATCATAATATATTGTTCTTCGCATTTTAAATTCATTTAGTATTTTACAATCATGTAGTCGAGCCTACACTATCATTATTTATAAAAATATTGATTTAGACTTTAAAATGGTAAAATTTGGCCAAATTCATAATAGGTAGAGCATGGCATCATAATATATTATTTCAATTTAAAATATGTTAGTGATACGACTAAAACATATAGTTTTTTCTTATTTATACTAATTTTATTATTATTTATTTTAAGCAATCCATTGTGATGTGATTTACAATATAATATAATATGTTACAGTGTATTATAATATAGGATGCCATGACATAGTGTAGCATCATGAATTTTAGCTTACTATTATGTATTACTACTTGTTATTTAGCATATTTTAGTTTGTTATAGTATGATGTAGCAAAGTTTGTATAGGTATAATTCATAAAAATACTAATTTATAGGCTGAGATGATGGGATTTGGCTTAATTTAAGGTAAGCTTTAGGGAACATCATTGGGGGTGTGCTTTGGTGTGTCATTTAATCAATAGAATGGAATTTTGCATCCAAAATAAATGTTAACTTTTCAACCAAATTTTATAATTTTTTTGCTTAGAGTGATTCATTTTAAGGTGTAATGTAAGATAATATATTATATGAAAGGTTATTAAAATATAATACATAACAATATAACTTCATATATATATATATGTATGAATGTGGTGGTGTGTTACTAAATGTTATTGTACATTTTAGTATGTTTTAATTTTTTTAAAATACAATGGGTCAAAACTCACAAAAATGTTAATTTGAAGCTTGAGATGGCAAAATTTGGCCAAATTCACGGCACACACCAAAAAGCAAACCAAAAATTTTGCAATTTTGTACCATTTCTAATAGAAAAATAACAATTTTACATCCAAAATGAACATTATTCATATTTTGAGAAAATTTAGTTATTTGTTCCTTTTAAGTGAATCTAATGAGGTGTAATGTTAGAATATATATTATATTATAGCAAATTATAATATAACATCATATCTTATAATATAAAATAGTGTGATAATTCACACTATAATATGTTTAGCATGGTATTGTATAGTTAGTTTGAGCTTGCACCATCACAAATCATAAAATGTTGATTACAATGTTAAGATGATGTAATTTGAACAAATGCATTATTAGGCTTTTGGTTGGAGTATTAAGGGTGTGCATAAGAGAAAAAATAAGATTTGATGAGAATTCCATGTCAAGGACATGGAGGGAGATCTACTAGGGGATAACACATGTATTGGATGTGACATGTGAGGGGTCTATGTCAAGGGCATAAAAGAAGAAAATATGTTGCAAATAATATTTAAATTTGATGTGATTATATGATTTATAGAGAGAAGATCCACAAGGGATAAGAATCTATAATCCACCATGGATTATGATCAAATCGACTTTAATTTGTTTTATTCTAATTGATGTGGAGGCATATTTGCTAGAGAAATGGGATCGAGTCTGTTGGGGATCAAGTATATAAACCTTTAACTAGGGAAGTAGGTTCAAGCTATCTGCTGGGGATTGGGATTTGAGTTTGATTTCATAGATTTATTTGGGAATGTATCCACTAGGAATAGGAGTTTGGTTAGATTTCTTTGATTTAGACTCTACTAAGGGAGTTGGTTTAATTTGGCTCCACTAGGGAGGTTGGTTTTGAATTTAATTTCTTTGCTTAACTTACTTATTTATGATTTGGGGATCCACTAGGGAGAAGGCTGTGATTTAACTCCACTAGGGAAAATTAAATTGGGTTTAATTTAATCTGAGTTAATATATGGACTCGATTGGTGTGTGTGATGAACCCACTAAGAAGGGCTATATCAGCCTTGACCTACATCAGGTTTACAAATCCAAAGGGATAGTCTACCAAATGTGGGGTAGAACTAGCAAACCTAAGGGGTGTGGTAGGAAGAAGGTGTGCAACTACTATGCTAGCAAAGGTATAGCAGACTTACATCTTCTAAAGAGAGGAACAATCACTGGGGTGACCTATTGAATGCACAATAAATCAAACTTAACTTAGGGAAACTACTGAGTGAATGCCTTGGGGACTTATGTTAACTCAAAAGTAGTCATGATTAATTTTATCTTAATTTTATTTGATTTAATATGGTTTATTTGGTTTAGTCTGTTAGGGATGTGAGCTTGGTAAAATTTGATATATTTAATTTATGGACCATGTCGGTGTGCTATGGACCCACTAAGAAGGGGCTATATCAAACTTGTCCTATCTTAGATTTACAAATCTAAAAGGATTGTCTACTAGCAGTGGGGTAGAGCTAGCCAACCTAAGGGGTTGTCTTTCGGTGTGCAATTGCTATGCTATGAAAAAGGCATTGAGAACTTACATCTTCAAAAGCAGGGAACAACTATTGGTGTGACCTGTTGTTAGCATAACAAATCAAACTCGACTTAGGGGTGATTACTGAGTGAATGTCACTGGGGACTTATATCAACTCAAGAGTAGTCAGGCGATTCCTATAAAGAGTTTTATTGATAATGCCCTAAAGATAAGATGCCTGCTTGGGAAAAAGTATCGCTATGGGTGTCCTCCTAACCCACATGTGAATATATATTTGTTTATATGTTTGCTTGGACCCTATTAATGTGCGAGGGATCACACTGAAAAGGGGCTATGTCAGCCTTGACCTATCTTAAATTTACTGGACCAAGGAGAACCTGCACATCCACAGGATGGATTCTTTGACCATAAGGGTGGTTACTAAGAAAGGGGGACTATCTAATCTAATATTAACCTGGGTAGTGTTTAAATGGGGTTGCAAATGACGTGATCCAAATATAGTGCCCATAAGGGAGGTGCTACTAGGGGCATTATCCTGAGCCCTAGAAAAGAAAGCTTATAGGTGTATGGTGTCCAACTCAAGGAGAAAGTGTAGTAGACTTACATCTTCCATGAGTGGTGTATCCTAAGGTGCGAAAACCAACCAACGTGAGGTGTATCTATGAGCATGAGTGGTGTATCAGTCAGCATAGTGAGAACCCACCAACCTAAGGTGCCCATCAGTGTGCAATAATCAATCTGGAAAGAAAGCGTGTAGGCTTATAACTTTCCAAGTGCAACTGGTCATTGAGATAGTCCGTCATCGGTGGGATAGATGCTATCTGACCTAGAGCGACTACTAAGCAGGGAGCCCTGAGGAAGGACTAGACCAAGACTTGAAGCAGTCAGGAGGGAAGGAGCCCTAGGGGACTTATCCTAAAACTCAAATATACTCAACCCAATCAGTGCACGAAGGCTAATCCAAGAAGAAAGAGTAGCAGACTCACATCCTCTTAAACGTAGCCAACATGAGGTAGCCTACCGGCCATGTAGAAAGGCCTACCAAATAAACAAGGACTCATCAGTGTGTAGTGGCCAGGTAAAGAAGAAAAGAATAGAAGACTTACATCCTCCAAAGCAGGAAGACCATTGGGGTGACACACTAGTAGGGTAGCATGTCAGTCTGACCTAGAGTAGAAACTGAGTTAGTGTCACTGGGGGTGTTACCTCAACTCGGAGTAACCCGAGATAAAAGCTATGTGTTTGTTTTATATTTGCGTGTGTAGTTTATGTTTGTGTTGTGTTGAAGAAGGATAGGATGCTACTCGAGTTCCTTACACTTACCCTAAACACATTATGGCAGATTCATAAACAAGAATACTTTCAACATGGAATATATTGAATTAAAAATGGATTTTTCATTGGTGATAATTATTTTCAAACATGATTTATAATATTTCTTTAAGTATAGCACATTGATTGGAAGTATTGGGCACTCTCTCTTATGATTAATAAGCTAATAAGATCCTCCTTGGTCCTTCTCTATGGCAAAAGGGTCTTCCAAAGTGGGTTCAAACTTGTCTCCCATCTTACGACGTGCAATAATCAGTCTACTTAGAACTAAAATAAGCTCTCCTACTCAAAAATCTCTAGGACAGGCCAACTTATTGTGAGCTTGAATCATTTTAGCTTTGTACAACTCAAAGTTTTTACATGTTTGCAGGCATCTCTTCTCCAAACCTTCGAGCTCTTCTAATACTTGGCATTCTACTCATTGTGATCTTGCTATCCATAGTGATGGGAGTTGGACTTCTAATATGGTAGCTTGAGACTAAGAGGAAAGAGTAGGCGAGTTGGAGTTCTATATATGGTACGGTAGGCCCACAAGGCTTCAACTAACTGCTCATGCCACTATTGGTTGTTATTGTCAAGTGTCTTCTTCAGTATTTGGATAATGAGTTTTGTTGAAGGCTTCAGCTAAGCCGCTTGCCCTTGAGTAGTTGATGGTAGAATATTTCCAGTTTATGTTGTGACTCTGAGCAAAGTTTTTTTATCTCAGTGCTCTTGAATGTAATACCATTATCCGATATAATTTGTCAAGGCACTCTGAACCTATATACAATATAGTTCCTAAAAATTGTATGCTGTGACCTATCTAGCGAATCACCATTTGGAAATGTAGTTAGTAGCAGCTAAGATGAACTGATGACCCTTGGAAGATGGAGGATAAATTAGACCCACTATGTTGGTACCCCAACAATCGAATGACCATGAGGCCAATGTAGGATGTAGAATGTTGGGTGGTTGGTGTGAGATCACACCATGTATTTGATATTGGTGGCATCGCCTAGCCGTATCCATGCAATCTTTGATCATCAATAGCTAGTATAATCCTAGTGTCTTAATCTTGGCTTCCATCTTGCGACCATATTGGTTTGCTCCATATAATCCTGAGTGTACCTCGGTCACAATCTTATGGGCTTTGTGCTTGTCTAAATAACGTAACCACATATGATCAAAAGATCGGTGGTATAAGAAACCATCCACAAGAGTGCAGGAAAGTGCTCTCTACTTCATTTAATGGGCTTGGGACTTCTCTTGAGGTAGTTTTCCTTTATTAGGGTAATCCATGAATGGTTGCCTCTAATCTAACCCCTTATCCTTCTTAGCAATGATAACCTCCCTTCAAGAGAGTACTTTTTGATGAGTTCAATATCAATAATGGATAAGACTTGTCTATTTTGGACCTTTATTGATATGGACTCATTCTCCGGACATGCCAACTCCTTATCAAGCTTGGCTAAAGCATACGCTACGGCATCCTCTCCTCATGGAATCTTATAAATGGTAACCTCTAGGATTTGGGCCAACAACTCCATGGTGTACTTATGGTAGTGAAGGAGCTTAGGCTTTATAACCTTATAGGACCCAACAATTTGGTTGATAACTAGCTGAGAATCTTCAAAGATGTTGATGTTTTGGATGTTTAGAGTAATGGCTAACTCCAGACTAGCAATCAGAGCACCATATTCAACTTCATTGTTGGTGCAAGAATTGGACAGATGATATGAAAATTTTATCACATTACGATCCAAAGTTAAGAGAACTATTCCTACCCCTGCCTTTACTAGAATAGTAGATTATGGTTCTTCTCCTCTCTGAGAGGAAGCCACACCATCAAAGTACATCTCCTAATGGTGAATGTTAATATCCCCTAAGTTCATGATTTGTTCATCAAAGAGATCATCACTAAGCGAAGAGTCAGCAGGAAGTGGGTGTGTTGTTAAGAAATTTGTTAGTACTTGTCCTTTCACTACACGTAGGGGTATGAATGTAGTGTGAAACTACGAGAGGATCATGGACCATCATGCCAACCATCTGGATAGCGTCAACCATGAAATGAC
This sequence comes from Cymbidium sinense, assembly GCA_021442155.1. Taxonomy (NCBI): domain Eukaryota; kingdom Viridiplantae; phylum Streptophyta; class Magnoliopsida; order Asparagales; family Orchidaceae; genus Cymbidium; species Cymbidium sinense. The sequence goes on along the minus strand of CM038214.1, from coordinate 257,901,120 downwards.
ATACTGTAGTGGATTGATCCTAGAGATTAATTTCACTTTATGAGGAAGCATGTAGTGCTGTAGCTTTTGGGATGTAAAGATTAAAGCTAGGCAATGCTTCTTAATGGGTGGATAATTAGCCTCGGCAAGAATTAGATGAAAGTTGAGGTAGTAGAGTGCATTTTCCATCCCTTCATCATTGGCTTGAGCCAACAAAGCACCAAGGGAGTCGTATAACACAGTAGTGTAAAGTATGAGTTGCTTGCTCGGGATAGGGGCTGCTAGAACCGGTGGTGTCACTAGGTAATGGTTGATGTCTTCGAAGGCATGCCAACACTTGTCATCCCACTTGAACTTGGCATCATTTTTGACAAGTATTGAAAATGGCTGACATTTTCCTTATAAGTTAGATTTAAAGCATCTTAGATATGCCAACTGCACTTGGAATGATCTAAGTTGAGTTAAAATTTTAGGGGGTGGCATTTCTAATAATGTCTTGATCTTCTCTAGATCAATTTTAATTCCCTGGTGTCAAAAAATAAACCTAAGGAATTTCTCTGAAGCTACTCCAAATGCATAGTTTAGGGGGTTCATTTTGAGGTTAAATAGTCTTAACTATTCAAAAACTACTCTCAAGTTAAAGAGATAGTCTTCCTTTTCTCTACTTTTACCATGAGATCATCAACCTAGCACTTGACCTGATGATCAATGAGTTCAACGAGGATTCAAGTCATAGTCCACTAGTATGTAGTACCGACATTTTGAAGGTTGGAAGGCATGACGTTATAGCAATAGATTCTAATCGGGATTTTAAAAGTAGTGTTTCTTTCATCGTCAAGGGCCATCTTTATTTGGTTATATTGAAATGAGCCATCCATAAAAAGAAGACTGCATGAGATGAGGCAATGTCTACCATTAGCTCCAGGATTGGTAGTGAAAATTCATCTTTTGGACATGTCTTATTTAAATCCATAAAATCAATGCATATGTGAATCTATCCATTCTTTTTATTAATTGGGTTGATGCTGGCTAACCAGGTAAGGTATTTTTCTTCGAAGATGAAGCCAGCATCGATCAGTTTCTTGACTTCATAAATGGCCTGTTATTCTATGTCTAATCGAATGCGTCTAGGAGCTTGCTTGATAAGGTTAGAAGTATGCTTTATTTCTAGTTTATGGACCGCTACGCCAGGAGCCAATCCAAACATCTCTCCATAAGTCCATGCAAAGTAGTCATTAAACTTAGTCAATAGCTTAACTAAGTCATTGATTTTAATTTCATTCAATAAAGAGCAGATGTATGTCGGGCATGGATCTTCTTCAGTTCCTAAGTTTATTTCCTTGAGCTTGTCGATGGTTGACATAATCTCTTCTCTGAACTCTGGTGGTGCATCTTTGACTTCAAAATCATCTAGATCATCTGAAGTTTCTAAGCACAGCTCTTCATATGAGTTAATGTGATTTGAAAATAATCTATTAGATTCTAAATGATTGGTGATGATTAAGTAGTAATCATCATCATTGACTGGACCTTGTGAATCTAGTAGATATTGATTGAGAGATTTTGCATTTGTTCTTCCAAATTCTTTTGAAGTAATCTGACCTACACTTTGACCAAGTATGTGGGATTAACCATTTTTGTCCTAAATTATGAACACATGATAAGTACCAATCAAAAGGTACTTCTATTAAATCTTTATATGAATCATCCTGAAGTTCTACATCAACTACTTGACTTAAGGATAATGCTTCCAGAAAGAACCTCTAGGTTTCAAACCTATGGATAACTTAGGGGCTTCCTTAACTACCAAAACCCTCAGCTTTTTGAGAGGAAAGTGGGGTTAGAGCTAAGGTTCTCAACTGATGCCCAACTGTTTCATATATAGACTTGGATACACTTATTCTTTGCTTTGGAGTCTTGCCTTCATCGCTATCTAGCTCAAGTGTCACCTCCAAGAGAATCTACTGCTAAGAAGAGCTCGTTGGTGTGCTAATGATATAAGACTCATCCTATGAACTAGATTCTAAGTCTATATGGATAGCAGGTGTACTCTTGGTAGCATGGGACATATCTTCTATTGGGTGGCCAATAAAGAGGTTTTTCACCCTACACTCACAGCGCCTCTTCCTCTGCACGTGGAGGTTAGCTCATCCTACCCATATGTTTGAATAGAGTAATAAACTGTGGGTGGAATCTAATGTCGGGCTCCACTTCCTCCTCAAAGTCTATTTCTGCTCTCTTTTATTTTCTTTTTTATTTTCTATTTTCTTTCCTTTTTCTTTTTCTCTTTTCTTTTCTTTTTTATTTTTTATATTTTTAAACTTTGGCCAAGTTCACAAGAATAGACTTGTTGATTTTGATGGAGGTAGTAAGCCTCATTTTAATATATGCTAACCTCATGAAATGTAAATGGCTTGAGATCTCCTTTGACATAGTAGAAGATCCCACCACTCATGAACTTCATACACTGATGTAGAGAGGATGGAACTATGTTATTCTCATGTATCCATGGTCTCTCAAGCAAATCTTTGAAAGATGTATACGAGTCTATAATGTGAAACTTGGCGTCGATCTTCTAATCATCTATCTCCAAGGGCAACACTATGGAGCCTAAGGCTTATTGACCTCCCTTTTGGAGTGTAGATTTAATCTTCCCATCTTAAACTTAGGAGTCTTATTGACACTAAGAGTTCCTTAATCATGAGACACTTCTAATAATTAGGCTTTAATTAAGCTTAATTAATCATTTTTAATGGCTAAAACTTCTAATAATCATAAAAAATCATAAAGAAGTAAAAAAATGTAAATAAATGCTCTTAAAAGTATTTTAGTGGAGAATTAATTAAAAATGATCTTAACTAAATTTGAATAGTAATAAAGATTTAATTATAAAATTAATTAGCTTAATTACTCCTTAATTACTTGAGCAATTAATCCCAAATTTTGTGGATTAATTTAATGGGATGACCTCTGCCTCCCATGATTTTCTTAGGATTTATTGCTCACTTAATTAACAAAATTGACTAATTAAACATTAACTACTATTTATAAGTTAATTAATGATTAACTAATCCCATTAATAGTAAGAAATTGGTTAACTAAGTTTATTAATCATAGTTCAACAGTAAGTGAATAAAGGAATAGGGTTGGGACCCATTTCCCTAAGTTCATTTCACCCATTTTTAAATGAAATTAATTAAGATTCAACTAATTAATTAAATAACTTAATCAAATTGAAATCATAACCACATCAAACCTTAATTAATTAAATCATGGGGTAGATCTTTAGAGGTATAATAACCTAATGGAGTTTAATGAAATTATGGTTAATTCACATGTGTGGGAAAACCATAAGAATAGTTAATTAAGTCCCTTAATCTAATTAACTATTAATGATGAGCCAATTGCATTAGGCCCCTTTTATGTTCTAGGATCATTGCAAGTTTAATTTCCATGCATATCATGTTGGCTCATAATTATTTCATTAATTACTTTAAAGTGACATATGTAAGGGTAATTAATTCATTTAATTAAGGGTTCAACTTCATTAACCCATTAAATCAACTTTATTATATTTCCTTAAATTAAATCAAATCACTAATGTGGGAATGGGTTTAAAACAACAAGTGTTGATTTCTCTTCTCCTCTTTATATCAAATCAAATCCAAAACTTAATTAATAAAGAAGCTTTAGTTTGCTTTAAATAATCTTGTTTGATTTGATTATCCTTAAGAACTAGTTTTTTTGAATGAATCACATGCATATATTTGATTGTCCTCATTCCAATCATGTTAAATTTGGTATGTCATTTTAATTCATGCATCCATCTTTTCAAAATAAAGTAAAATAAAATGCATTTCCTTTATGTAAGCTTGCATGTGTTGATTTAATATAATATATGCATGGCTATTATCACTATTGAATCCAAATGTATGTTTCAAAAGATTATAAATGAATAATAATATGTGTTATTATGATAGTTATAAATACATAAGAAATGCATGTGCTTATAGCTTAAGTGTTTGAATGTTGAGTTCTCTTTCCTCTATTCATGTGTTGATTTATATAAGATTGAATGGTAATGGGTATATAGTATGGACATCCCAGGAATACGAGGTTTCAGCTAGCCCCAAAGAGGTCATTTGATTACCTCACTTCCCTGGTTTAACAATGGCATGTACCCATTTGATTTTATTCTTATGTATTTCAATATTAGAATTTAGATAGAGCTTTAATTCATATATATAAATGATTCAATAAAAAATTTACAATCTTTGCATGGTTTTCTTTCCCTCATTTATGTATACATCCATGTGTGTCCAAGAAAAGCAAGTATATAGTCTAGACATCCCAGGAATATGAGGCTTTAGTTAGCCTGAAGGAGGTCATTATATTACCTCACTTTCCTAGCTTAACAATGACACGTACTTGCCTATATCTTTGTACATATATATGTGATTAGTGAATGAAAATTCCATTTTACATTAAAATTGCATGCATCCATAATTGACTTAGTGGTTAAATTAATTAGCCATATGATTTGGAGCTTACTTCCTATATTCATGTATACAAATTTACATATGTTTGAATGCAAATGGGTATATAGTCTGGACATCATGAGAATATAAGGCCATAGCTAGCTCCAAGGAGGTCATTTGATTACCTCACTTCCCTGGTTTAACAATGGAACTTGCCTATTTAATTTCATTCTTATATCCTTTTTGTATAAGAATTTGGATAAAGTTTTAAATAAATATGTTTAAATAATTCAATCAAATAAAATATAAATTTTGAGCATACACATACATTCATCATTTAAATGTGCTAAAATATGTTGCATGTATAGATACACTTATGATTAAATCATATGCATGTTACATGTGATGGAAAGGAATGATTTAATATATGTCATGTGGTAGTAATTGAATAAATGTAATCTTAAGATTCCTTCCATTTTGAATAAGATTATTTAATGTGAACCTAAACTTAGGATTAATTAAATCATTTAATAAGCCATTTACTAAAGAGAAATAAATCAAATTAATATACTTTAGAAAGTGACTTAAGGTAGGGATGAAAGAAGGCAATCCTCTTTTCCTCTCTTTATAACACTTAATTGCTAAGTGTAATCAAATGAAACAAAAGAAAACACAAATTAAAATTCTCAAATCAATTAAACTACTTCCAGTGAAATCTACCTTTCATGTTAAATTGAATCCTTCTACACTTAGAAAATACAACACTAATGTCTAACAAGACTTACAACACATGCCTTAATACACACATTAGAATTAACTCACCACTTCAAGCTCAAAGTTAGGACAGTGTATTATGTGATGTATGTTTTATTTTATGATGTATTATTTTAGATTGGATGTTAGGGTGTATACTTCATAAAATAGATGATAAGCTAATATTACCCTAATAATATTTTCTATAGGGGATTATGCTTAAGGGATGCTTAAAAATAAATGTGAATGCTATATTTCAGGTTGCATAAATCCTTAAGTATAATCCAAGTTAGGATAGGTGGGCTTAGTTACCCATGTGTAGGGTGCTAAGTCCAAATTATAAACACAATTACTTAGGATTATATGTATATTTAGCTAACCTCTATTTTGTAGGTGTAGTTAGATTTACTTTTCTCACATAAATGTAATTTTCCAATAGGAATTAGGATTAGTGCTCTGGGGATTAGGATGAGCAGTAGCCAGAAGGCTTTGTCCTGGGGTGCCCTGTGATGCCTTTGAAGTAAGCACCATCTAAATCAAAGAATGAAATAAATCAAAAATGAAGATATGAAGAAAGAAGACCCCCATAGCATTTAATACAATTACAATTATTCTTTCATATTCTAGGTTGTATAATGGTAGAGCTCGGCTACCAATCTTTTCTCTCTTGGGTTTATGCGGTGATAGCCATTTGCAGACCTTTTATTTTTTTATGTTAGTGTATATAATTGTTTGATGTTTTGATTACATTATGCATTAGGATGACATGCTTTTCATAGTTTCTTAAATGATTGGTGCTTTAATGTGTGGGTTGGATAGCATTAAGCTTTTAGTATAAAAATAACTTTTCTACCCAACTAATCACTCATAACTAAATTTTAAACAACTCATAATCTCATCATAAAGCCTAAGACATAAAAAAGATAATTAAATGATTTAGCAACCCCTTAACTGTATGGTTGTATGTTTCACATCATGCATGCATATTCTTTCTCTTTTAAACATGAAGGATCTCCATCCTTGCACGATAAATAAACCCTACTTTAGTCATCCATGTAAATTGGGGGAAAAATCTCTAGTACATTTATAGACCCATCATGCCTTCGAAGTTCTTATTACATGATTAGGTCCATTGTAGGCTAATTCCCCTATGTTTCATTATACTACATCATACCTAAATCTTATACCCATCACCTCAAAAGTAATCCCAATACGATGCATGGTGCCACATCCAAAATAAACACCACAAGGCCCTCTCACCTTGTTCATTGAATCCTCTCAACATATCTTTTCTTTTTGGAGTTTGGAGACGTTGATCCTCAAGTAAGCAAAAGTTCTTAGACTCATAATGTTGGTGATAGACTGCTCATCCAAAATTTTTGGATAGCTGTTTCTTCAACATCTACTTGTAATGTAAAAGAGGCGGTCGTGTGATTAGGTCCCTAGGAGTAAGTCTTCATCGCTGAATGTAACTAAATAAAAACCTAAACCTAAATAATAAACCTAAAAATAAATAAATAAATAAACCTAATCCCTAAACTAAAAAAAAACTTAAACCTAAAATAAAAATAAAATAAACCTAAACCTACACTAAAATAAACTAAACTAAACAAACCTAAACCTAAACCTAAACCTAAACCTAATCTTAAACTAAATAAAATAAAATAAACTAAAAATAAACCTAAGCCTAAACTAGAAAGTAAAACCTAAAAATAAACCTAAAATCAAAACCTAAAACCTAAACCTAAAGAAATAAAATAAAAAGAAAAACCTAAACCTAAAAAATAAAATAAAAATAAAACTAAATTAAAAAATAAACCTAAACCTAAACAAGAAAATAAACTAAAATAAAAAACCTAAACTAAAATAAATAAATATAAAATAAATAACTAAACTAAATAAAATAAAAATAAACCTAAATCAAAATAAAAAGTAAAATAAACAAAAATAAATAAGAAAAAAACTAAATAAAAAATATAAAAGAATAAAAAAATATATGAGTTTACATATGAGTTTACATAATTTAAAAAAATAATAATAAATAAGTAACAAAACCTTAACCCTAAACCATAAACCCTAAACCCTTAACTCTAAACCCTAACCAACAACCCTAAACCCTAAAATCTATATTGTAAACCTTAAACCCTAAACACTAAACACTAAACCCTAAACCCTAAACCCTAAAAACCTAGAAACCTAAACCTAAATTACATAAAACCTAAATATAAAATAAATAAATATATCTAAACCTAAATAAAATAAAATAATAAAATAAAATAAAAACCTAAACTAAAACCTAAAGAAAAATGTAAAATAAAATAAAATAAACTAAGAAAAATAAAATAAATTAAATTAAATAAAAACCCAAACTATACTAAAATATAAAAAATACCTAAAAATAAAAAACCAAAATAAAATAAAAACTAAACATAAAATAAAAATAAAATAAACCTAAAATAAACCTAAACCTAAAAAATAAACCTAAAAATAGAACTAAAAATAAATATAAAATAAAACCTAAACCCTAAATAAAAAAAAACCTAAACCTAAAATAAAAATAAAATGAACAAAATAAAATAAACTTAAACCTAAACTAAAATAAACTATACTAAAATAAATAAAAGCTAAACCTAAACCTAAAATAAACTAAACCTAAACCATAAACTAAAGTAAACAAAATAAACTAAAAATAAACTTAAACCTAAACTAAAAAAAAATAAAACCTAAAAATAAACGTAAATTAAAAGCCTAAAACCTAAATCTAAAAAAATAAAATTAAAAACTTAACTTAAACCAAAAAAAAACTAAACTTAAAAAATAAAATAAAAATAAAACTCTACTAAAAAATAAACCTAAACCTAAAAATAATCTAAAATAAAAAACCAAAACTAAAATAAATAAAAAATAAATAAATAAACTAAATTAAATAAAAATAAAAATTAAACGTGAATAATAATAAAAAATAAATTAAACAAAAATAAATAAAAAATAAACTAAATAAACTAAATTAACAAAAGGAGAAATATTGAATTTGAATTTATTCTCTGTTAATGAAAAAATAAAAATTAAAAACCCTAAACCCTAAACTAAATCGTGAACCCTATACTTAAAACCTAAACCCTAAACCCTAAACCCTAAACCCTAAACTTTAAACCTTAAAACACTAAACCCAAACCCTAAATCCTACACACTAAATCCTAAACCATAAACCCCAAAAAAACCCTAAACCCTAAACTAACCCTAAACCTACATAGAAAAAAAATAGGAAAATATAAACCTAAATATAATAATAAAATAAAATAAAATAAAATAAAAATATAAACTAGAACCTAAACCTAAACCTAAACTTAGAAAGAAAATAAAATATAAAATAAAAACTAAACTAAAATAAAATAAATAAAAACATAAACTAAAATAAAAAATAAAAAACATAAATAAAATAAAAACTTGACCTAAAATAAAAATAAAATAAACCTAAAATAAAGTTAATTATGAACTAAAAAAAAACTGAAATCTAAACAATAAATCTAAAAATAAAACCTAAAAGTAAATAATAAATAAAACCTAAACCTTAAACTAAAAAAACGAACCTAAAATAAAAAAATAAATAAACCTAAACCTAAACTAAAATAAACTAAATTAAAATAAATAAAACTAAACCTAAACTAAAATAAACACGTAAACCTAAACCTAAACTAAATAAAATAAAATAAACTAAAAATAAATTTAAACCAAAACTAAAAAACAAAACCTAAAAATAAACCTTAAAAAAACTTAAAACTAACACTAAAAAAAACATAATCTAAACCTAAAAATAAAAAATCAAACTGAAACTTACTAAATAAAATTAAAAGAAAACTACACTAAAGAATAAATTTAAATCTAAACCTAAACCTAAAAAATAAGCTAAAATAAAAAACATAAACTAAAATAAATTAACCTATAATAAATAAATTAAACTTAATAAAAATAAAAAAATTAAACCTAAATCAAAATAAAATATAAAATAAACTAAAATAAAATAAAATAAATTAAATAAACCTTAATTTTAATTTAAAAAAATAATAAATAATAAATAAAAAGAAAACAACCTAAACCATAAACTCTATGAGAAATCTAAACCTAAACCCAAACCTACAAGCCATAAGCCTAAACCAACACTGAAACCAAATCCTAAACCTAAAACCCTAAACCCTAAACCTAAACCCTAAACCTCCCCAAACCTTAAACAAAATCTAAAACCTACCCTGACCATAAACCCTGAGCCCTAAACCCCAAACCTCCCTACCCTACCATAAACCCTAAACCCTAAACCTAAACCACACCTGGGCCTAAACAAACCCTAAAACAAATGTAAACCTAAATAAATAAACCTAAATAAATAACTTTAAAGGTTTTAAAATAATAACTCTAAACCTAAAAATAATTATAATAAAATAAAACCTAAACAAAAAAATAAAGTAAACATAAAAATAAAAAAACTAAATAAAACAAAAACAAAAAGTAAGATTAAAAAATAATATAAACTTAAAATAAAATATAATAAAAACTTAAACATAAAAAATAAACCTAAAAATAAAGTCTAAAAAAACCTAAACCCTAAACTAAAAAAAAACCCAAACCTAAAATAAACAAAATAAAATAAACCTAAACCTAAACTAAAAAAAAACTAAACTATAAAAAATTAAACCTAGACCCTAACCTAAAATAAACTAGACCTAAACACTAAACTACCTAAAATAAAATAAACAAAAAATAATCCTAAACTTAAACTAAAAAATAAAACCTAAAATAAAAACCTAAACTTAAACCTAAAATAATAAAACAAAAACCTAAATCTAAACCTAAAAATAAAAAAATAAAATTAAAACCTAAAAGATAATATAAAAATAAAACTAAACAAAAAAATAAACACAAATCTAAACCTAAACCAGGAAAATAAAATAAAATAAAAAACCTAAACTAAAATAAAACTAAAATAAATAAACTAAACTTAATAAAAAATAAACCTAAATAAAAATACAAAAGAAAATAAACTAAAATAAATAAAAAATAAACTAAATAAATCTAAACCTACTAGTTTATTTATTTTAAGAAAAATAATAACATACATTAAATCTTAAACACTAAATCCTAACCCTTAAACCCTAAACCCTAAACCTACAACCCAAAACCCAAAACCCTAAACCCTAAACCCTAAACCCTAAACCCTTAACCTTAAAAGCATAAACCTTAAAACCCTAAACCCTAAACCCTAAACCCTAAACCCTAAACCTTAACCCTAAACCCTAAACCCTAAACCCCAAACCTTAAACCTAAACCTAAAGTAATTAAATAAACTAAAAAAATAAACCTAAACCCTAAAAGCTAATAAACCTAAACTTAAACCTAAACCCTAAGAATGGGTAGAACCTTGATGGTGGGAACATCACCCTCAAACAAGCTCAAATTAGATCTAGCAGTGGAGGTTAAGATAGAGGTGGCAGTTATCAAAATGCTAGTGGGAGATCTGGAGGTGCTGGTGGACAAGAAGGTGGTGGTCGGAGCAGTGGTGGTTATGGAGGCAAGAGGAGCAACGGAGGTTATAACCGTGGTGGTGGCAGAGGGAGAGATCAGGGATATGATGGTGGATCTTGCTACTTGAGAGGTTGGGTTGGTTCTGATGGAAACTAGAGAAACTGAAGAATGATCGATTTGATCTGCTGCTTATGGAACTATGTCTTTATAGTAGAGATGATTCTAGTTATTCAGGGCTTTTGATTTGCTCTATTCATGCATATTTTTTATCTATGTCATTGCTTGCATCTTAGAAAACTTTGTGTGTTACTTGGTTGATAAAATCAAAAAGAAGAAATGTTGAATCTGAATTTGTTCTCTGCTAAAAAAACCCAAAAATTAAAAATTTTAAACTAAAACCTGAACCCTAAACATAAACCCTAAACCTTAAACCATAAATATTAAAACCCTAAACCCTAAACCCTAAACCCTAAAACTAACCCTATACCATAAACCTAAAACCTACAACCCTAAACCCTAAACCCTTAAAAACTGTAAACTTAAAACCCTAAACCCTAACCCTAACCCTAAACCCTAAACCATAAAATCCTAAACCCTAAACCCTAAAATAAGCCTAGACTCTAAACCCTAAACCCTAAAAACCCTAAAACCTAAAGATTAAACCATAAACATTAAACCCTAAACCTTAAACCTTAAACAAATCTAATCCCTAAGCTAATCCTAAACCCTAAACCCTAAACCTTAAACCCTATACCCTAAACCCTAAACCCTAACCCTAAATCATAAACCTTAAACTCTAAACCCTAAACCCTAAACCTAACCCTAAAGTAATTAAATATATTAAAATATAAACCTAAATCCTAAAATATAACAAAATAAAACCTAAACTAAAACCCTAAGAATCGATAGAACCTTGATGGCAGGAACATCACCGTCAACCAAGCTTAGCCTTGATCTCATGGTGTAGGCAAAGGCGAAGGCAATGATTATCGCAGTGGTGGTGGGGATCTAGAGGTACTGGTGGATATGGAGGTGGTGGTCAAAATAGAGGTGGTTATGAAGGCGGGAGGAGAAATGGAGGTCACAACCGAGGTGGTGGTGGAGGGAGAGATCCGTAATATCATGGGGGATCCCGCGACTCAAGAGGCCGAGGTGGCTTTGATGGGAACTGGAGAAACTGAAGAATGCCTGATCCAATCTGCTACTTATGGAACTGTGCCTTTTTAGTAGAGATGATTCTAGTTATCTAGAGTTTTTTATTTGCTCTATGTGTGCTCATTTTTTATCCATTTATAATCTATGTTGTCGTTTGTGTCTTTGAAACCTAGGTGTGTTACTTGGTTGATGACATCAAATAGAACAAATGTTGAATCTAAATTTATTGTCTATTAAAAAAAAACCAAAAATATGAAACACTAAACTAAAACTTGGACCCAAAACCTAAAACCTAAACCCTAAACTATAAACACTAAAAAACTTAAACCCTAACCTTAAACCCTAAACCCTAAACCCTAAACCCTAAAACTAAACCTTAAATCTTAAACCCTAAATCCTAAACCCAAAATATTAAACCCTAAACCTCCAAACCTCTGCCTAAATCCTAAACCCTAAACTAAACCTACCCTAAATCCTAAACCCTAAACCCAAAAACCCTAACCAGGCCCTAAACTCCCTAAACCTAACCCAACCCCACAAACCCTAAACCATAAACCCTAACCCTAACTCTAAATCCTAAACCCTCCCAAACCCTAAACCCAAACCCTAAACTACTTTAAACTTAAACCATAAACCCTATTCTAAAATAAACCCAAAACTATAAACCCTAATCCCTAAACCCTGAAAACCCTAAACCCTAAGGCCTAAATACTAAACCCTAAACCCTAAATTCTAAAACCATAAACCCTAAAATCCTAAACCCTAAACCCTAAAAACCTAAACTAAATAAAACCTAAACATAAAATAAATAAAAAACCCTAAACCTAAATAAAATAAAAAAATAAAATAAACTCTAAATCCTAAGCCGTAAACCCTAAATGCTAAGCCCTTGATTATTTTTAAATTGATTTAGATACATTAGGTTAGGTTTAGGGTTTAGGCTTAGGATTTTTTTTAAATTAAGAAAACTCGTAGGTTTAGGGTTATTTATGTTATTTTTATTTATTTTAGTTTATTTTATGTTTTCATTTTATTTATCTTTATTTTTTATTTAGATTAGTTCATTTATTTTTGGTTTATTCTTATTTTTTAGTTTACTTTCATTTTTATTTTATTTTTTAGGTTTAGGTTTTATTTTTCTATTCTTAAATTTATGTTTAGGTTCTTTTTTAGGTTTAGGTTTTTGGTTTTTATTTTAGGTTTATTTCTGGGATTTATTTTTTAATTTAGGTGTAGGTTTATTTTTAGTTTATTTTATTTTATTTAGTTTAGGGTTTAGGTTTAGTTTATTTTAAGTTTATGTTTAGGTTTTATTTTTAAAATTTAGTTTATTTTAGATTTGGTTTAGGTTTATTTTAGTTTTGGTTTAGGTTTATTTTAGTTTGTTCTTTTAGGTGTAGGTTTTTTTTAAGTTTATTGTTTGGGTTTTATTTTTTATTTTATTTTTTGGGTTTTATTTTTAGGTTTATCATTTTGGTTTAGGTTTTTATTTACTTTTATTTTATTTTATTTTTGGTTTATTTTTTTATTATTTTACATTAAGATTTAATTTTCTTTATATTTTTATGTTTATCTTTATTTGATTTTTTTATATTAGTTTAGGTTATTATTTATTTTATTTTAGTTTAGTTTTTATTTTCTATATTATTTTATTTATAGGTTTAGGGTTTAGGTTCTTAGGTTTTTAGGGTTTATTATTTTAGGGTTTAGGTTTTAGGGTTTAAGGTTTAGAGTTTAGGGTTTAGGGTTTAGGGTTTTAGGGTTTATAGTTTAGGGTTTAAGGTTGTAGATTTAGGGTTTGAGGTTTAGGGTTTAGGGTTAGGTATTTTTTTAAATTATGTAAACTTGTTGGTTTAGGTTTATTTAGTTTATTATTTATTTATTTCAGTTTATTTTATTTTTTATTTTTATTTATATTTATTTTTATTTTTATTTTTATTTTATTTTAGGTTTTTTTATTTTTATTCTAGGTGTAGTTTTTTATTTTATTGAGTTTTTTTATTTTTTTATCTAATTTATCTTTTTATTTATTTTATTTTAGTTTAGTTTTTATTTTTATTTTATGTTCTTTTTAGGTTTAGGTTTAGATTTAGGTTTTAGTTTATATTTTGATTTTATTTTATTTTATTTATTTTATTTTGGTTTAGGATTTTTATTTATTTTATTTTTCTGTTTTATTTAGTATGGGTTTAGGTTATTAGATTTTTAAGGTTCATGGTTTTGAATTTATGGTTAGTTTATGGTTTAAGGTTTAGGGTTTAGGGTTTAAGTTTTAGGATTTTGGGTTTTGGGTTTTGGGTTTTGGGTTTTGGCTTTTGGATTTAGGGTTTAGATTTTAGGGTTTAGGGCTTAGGGTTTAGGGTTTTAGGGTTTAAGATTTAGGGTTTAGGGTTTAGGGTTTTTATGGTTTAGGTTTGGGTAAGTTTGGGTTTTTTATGTTTAAGGTTTTTTGGGTTAACAGAAGAAATTTAGATTCAACATTTCTTCTTTATGATTTCATCAACAAAGTAATAGACCAAGTTTTCTAAGACACAAGTGATGACGTAGATAAAAAATGAGCACCCATTAAGCAAATCAAAAACCCAAGATTACTAGAACTGTCTCTATAGTAAAGGCATAGTTCTGTAAGCAGCAGATTGGATTGACCATTCTTTTATTTCTCCAATTCCCATCAGAACCACCCCAGCCTCTCAAGTAGCAGGATCCACAATCATATCCCCGATCTCTCCTTCCACCACCACCATGGTTGTAACCTTCGTCTCTCCTCCCATCTTCATAACCACCACTGATCCAACCACTACCTCCATATCCACCAGCACTTCCAAATCCCCCATCACCACTATGATAATCATCGCCTTTTCCTTTGCCTCCACCGCCAGATCTAGACTGAGCCTAGTTGATGGTGATGTTACTGCTGTCAAGGTTCTACCCTTTCTTAGAGTTTAGCTTTAGGTTTAGGTTTATTAGGCTATAGGATTTAGGATTATTTTTTAATTTATTTAGTTACTTTAGGTTTAGATTATGTTTTAGGTTATGGTTTAGGGTTTAAGGTTATAGGGTTTAAAGTTTTAGGGTTTAAGGTTTAGGGTTATGGTTTAGGGTTTAGGGTTTTTTAGGGGTTTAAATTTAGTAAATCGGTAGGTTTAGGTTTATATAGTATATTTAGTTTAGTTTATTCATTTATAATTTTAGTATACTTTTTTTCATGTAAGTTTATTTTTTATTTTTATTTAGTTTAGATTATTAATTTTAGGTTTATTTATTTTTGTTTAGGTTTTTATTTTAGTTTATTTTTAAGGTTTAGGTTTAAGTTTAGGTTTATTTTTTATTTGAGTTTTATTTTTATTTTATTTATTAGGTTTAGGTTTAATTTTTTATTTTTAGGTTTATGTTTAGGTTTTTATTTTGTTTATTTTATGTTTAGGTTTATTTTATTTTGTTTATTTTATTTTTATTTTAGGTTTAGGTTTTTTTTTTTATTTAGGGTTTAGGTTTTAATTTCTCTATATTTTAGGTTTATTTTTTAGGTTTAGGATTTTATTTAATTTTTATTATATTTCATTTTAGGTTTATTTTAATTTTATTGTATGTTTAGTTTTTATTTTATTTAGGTTTTCTATTCTTTAGTTCATTTTATTTTTTTAGTTTAGTTTAGGTTTTTATTTATTTCATTTTAGTTTATTTTTATTTTATTTTTAGTTTTAGGTTTTATATTTATTTTAGTTTAGTATTGGGTTTTATTTTATTTTTTATTTAATTTTATTTATATTTAGGTTTATTTATTTATTTTATTTTTATGTTTTATTTACTTTAGCTCTAAGTTTTTAAGTTTTTAGGATTTAGGGTTTAGGGTTCAGTGTTTGGGCTTTAGGATTTAGGGTATTTGGGGTTTATGGTTTGGGTTAGGTTAGGGTTTATGGTTAGATTAGCGTTTAAGTTTGAAGGTTTAGGCTTTATTGTTTAGGGTTTTTAGGGTTTAGGGTTTAGGATTTAGCGTTAGGGTTAGGGTTAGGGTTTAAGGTTGTAAGTTTAGGGTTGTTAAGGGTTTAGGGTTTAGGGTTTAGGATTTAGTGTTTAGCATATAGGTCTTAAGGTTTAGAGTTTTTTTAATTAAGTAAACCTATAAGTTTATTTTCATTCAGTTTATTTAATTTATTTTATATTTTTATTTAGGTTTATTTTTGATTTAGTTTATTTTATTTATTTGATGTTAATTTATTTTAATTTAGGGTTTTTTATTTTAGTTTATTTTTTAGGTTGGGTTTAGGTTTATGTTTATTTTTTAGTATGGTTTTATTTTTATTTTATTTTTTACATTTAGGTTTAATTTTTTATTTGTAGGTTTAAGTTTAGGTTTTTATTTTATTTTTTTAGGTTTAAGTTTTAGGTTTTTAGTTTATGTTTAGCTTTATTTTAGTTAATTTTATTTTAATTTTTTTAGGTTTAAGTTTAGGTTTAGTTTATATTAGGTTTAGGTTTAGGTTTTATTTATTTTAGTTTAGGTTTATTTTCTTTTTTAGTTTAGTTTTTTTTTATTTTTTTTAGGATTTAAGTTTTTTTTAGGGTTTTTTTAGTTTATTATTTAGGTTTAGGTTTTTATTTAGTTTTTATTTTATTTTATTTTAGGTTTATTTTATTTTTATTTTACATCTAGGTATTATTTTATTTTGGTTTATTTTATTTTTACTTTAGTTTAAGTTTTTATTTAATTTTATTTTAGTTAATTGTATATTTTTATTTTATTTTATTTTTAGGTTTATGTTTAGGTTTTAGTTTAGGTTTTTATTTTATTTTATTTTTTATTTTATTTAGGTTTAGGTTTTTTTATATATTTTATTTTTATGTTTTATTTAGTTTAGGTTTTCATTTTAAGGTTTTTAGAGTTTAGGGTTTTGGGTTTAGGGTTTAAGGTTAAGGGTTTGGGTTTTATTTATTTTAGTTTAGTTTGTTGGAGTTTAGGTGTATGTTTATTTTATTTTGTTTATTTTAGGTTTAGGTTTTTTTCTAGTTTAGGGTTGAGGTTTAATTTTTTTATTTATTTTTAAGTTTTATTTTTAGGTTTATTTTTTAGGTTTATTTTATTTTTTTGGTTTAAGTTTAGGTTTTAATTTAGGTTTTTATTTTATTTAGGTTTAAGTTTTTTATTTATTTTACTTTTAGGTTTTATTTAGTTTAGGTTTAAGTTTTTAGGCTTTTAGGGTTTAAGGTTTATGGTTTAGGGTTTATGATTTAGGGTTTAGGGTTTAGGGTTTGGGGTTTTATGTTTAGGGTTTAGGGTTATATGTTTTATGGTTTAGGGTTTAGGGTTTGAGGTTTAGGGTTCAGGGTTTTAGGGTTTAGGTTTCAAGGTTTAGGGTTTTATGGTTTAAGTCTTAAGGTTTAGTGTTGTAGGTTTAGGGTTTAGGGTTAGGGTTTAGGTTTCAAGGTTTTGGGTTTAGTGTTTGGCTTTAGGGTTTGTTTTTTTTTAGATTTATGGTTTAGGGTTAGCTTAGGGTTTATGGTTAGATTAAAGTTTAGGGTTTATGGTTGAAGCTTTAGGGTTTAGGGTTTAGGGTTTAGGATTAGTTTAGGGTTTATGGTTTAGGGTTTAGGTTAGGGTTTAGGGTTTATGGTTTAAGGATTAGAGTTTATAGTTTAGTATTTAGTGTTTAGGGTTTAGAGTTAGTTTAGGGTTTAAAGTTTAGGGTTTAAGGTTTAAGGTTTAGGGTTTAGAGTTTATTTTAGGGTTTAGGGTATAGTTTTTAGGGTTTAGGATTTAGTTTTTACGGTTTAGGGTTTAGGGTTTAGGGTTTTTTTTAAAATAAGGAAACCGATAGGTTTTGGTTTTTTTTAGTTTATTTAGTTTATTTTGTATTTTTTTTAGGTTTGGTTTTATTTTTTTTAGTTAAGTTTATTTATTTTATGTTTATTTATTTTAGTTTAGGTTTTTATTTTAGTTTATTTTTTAGGTTTAGGTGTAGGTTTAGGTTTATTTTTTTTTAGTTTAGTTTTATTTTTACTTCATTTTTTAGGTTTAGGTTTTATTTTTTATTTTTTAAGTTTAGGTATCTATTTTTATTTTACTTTTTTAGATTTAGGTTTTAGGTTTTTATTTTAAGTTTATTTTTAAGTTTAGGCTTATTTTTAGTTTATTTTATTTTTAGGTTTACTTTATTTTTGGTTTAGGTTTTATTTATTTTAGTTTATTTTATTTTAGTTTAGGTTTAGGTTTTTATTTATTTATTTTAGGTTTATGTGTTTTTTCTATTTAAGGTTTAAGTTTTATTTTTTATTTATTTTTAGGTTTATTTCTTAGGTTTAGGTTTTTATTTAGTTTTTATTTTAGGTTGATTTTATTTTTATTTTATGTTTATGTTTTACTCTTTGGTTTATTTTATATTTTAGTTTAATTTAGGTTTTTCTTTATTTTGTTTTCGTTTAGTTTTTATTTTTTATTTTTTTTATTTTAGTTTTAGGTTTAGTTTAGGTTTATGTTTTAGTTTACATTTTTATTTTATTTTTATCTATTTTATTTTATTTAGGTTTAGGTTTTTTTTACTTATTTTATTTGTACGTTTTATTTAGTTAAGGTTTAGGTTTTTTTTTTAAACCCCATACAGGGGGGAATGTATTGCCACAAAAAGAGGGTTACAAGATCCTTAAGAGGGGATAAACTCCAAAACAACTGTCAAAGAGCTACAATCAGCCTAGAGAGTAAATCCCCTATCTAAGTACATCCAAAAGCAAAATAAAAGAGAAATTGAAAGCAAAAGATACAAAATGGTTAGCATAGAGAAGCCAATGGATAGGTCTGGTCCAAAGCTCATCAAGATGAGAGAATGCATGGCACTAGGGAGCAAACCTACAAGAGAAAGAGAAAAATGCATCTACAAATATGTAGAAAGATAAAAATTAGCACAGTTAGAGTAATACAAACAAAGTAGAAGGTAGAAGCAACATAAACTGAGAAAAATTATAGAGAAGTGTGTGAGAGAAGGCTCAGGCTCAGTCACACCAAATTAGGGGCAGATGCAAATATGAGCATCCAAACTTCAGTAGAAGGGTTACATCACAAGAGCTACTACCCAACCAAAAAGGAGTGAAATCATCACAGCCATCATAGCCTACAAACCTGTGGGAAGATAGCAGCCATTTGTTGAAAGTCTTATGAGCCTTTGTACCTACAAACCTAAACAAAGCCATATACACTATAGAAAAGGAGACATCAAAGAGCAGAATGGGGATAAGTATCACCACTATAGTCACCATAGGATGAGAATCCCTACTTATATAAAAATGAACCATCTTGGCCACATCCACCTTATTAGTACTAGATCCAAGAGTAAAATTAAGCCAATAGGGAAACCCACCACAAGTAGACAGCAGAAAAGGCCAGGCAGAAGAAAGAAATAATAGACAACCGGCTGAAAAGCCAGCTAAAATCCTATTAAGCATATCAATTAGCATGTAAATAACACCATCCAAAATCATATGAAACTTACAGGCCAGGAATACAGCCTAAGAATACAGCCCATAAAAAGGATACCCATTCAGAATAAATAATGCAGATGTTAACAAACACCAAGTTAATAGCGTAAACATAACAGGAACTGCACAAGTCATAATAGAACCAATAAGGGAATGCAGCAGCAGATTAGATAGACCACAAGCTGCAAGTGATAAGATGCACCCCACCGCAAACAAAAAAAAAAAACAATCAGAGAAATAATCCCAGAAATAACTTGTTGGGCATAAAACCTGATAATCCATTCAGCCAACAACCAAGACAGCAAACCAAGACAACTAACCAAATATTGCACCCAACAGAGGGTAATCCAGTCAGTAATAGTAGTATTACATAGACCCAAAATGGGGATTAAAAGAAAACCATCATTAAAATCTTTCAAGACAAGGAAAAGCAGACCAGCATCTAATCCAACATCATCAGTAAAATCAAGATGAAAGGAAGGCAAGAAGCAAATCCAATCTTACAAAAAAATAGTAGTAATAACAGGTAAATTAAACATGCTTCCCTTACAGGTTGAGGAAGGGGGGTTGGTGAGCAAAATAGGAGCCACAACCCTATTTAAGAGGGAAGATACAAATAAAGAAGGGCCCATCATGAAGCTGTGAAAATCATAGCAAACCAATAACTGCAGCAACAAAGACATGAGCCTCCAATATAGGTAGCCAGAATAAAAAATTAGTTTGAGAATAAGCAACAGGAAAAAGAGAAAGGAAATAGTCTCAATCATGAAAAAAAAGAAAAATACAGTAAGTCCCAATAATAATATTGATAGCATTCGTCCCCTCGAGAAAAAGACATCTCCATCCAGCAGATTAGGGAAACAGGAAGAACATTTCCATTAGCAAGAGAAACAACAGATATAGTAAGACCCCAAAAAAAGATTGGATAATTAGCAGAAAGCTAGTAGCAGATGCTACAAAGATCACAATAGAACTAGAAAAGACTATCAGAGAAATGCATCAGCAAAATGAAGAGGAGCAACAACAATAAACAAAAGATAAACAAAAGATGACCATACAGATAAAACAAAGTAATATAAGTTGTAAT
Source organism: Cymbidium sinense (assembly GCA_021442155.1). Classification (NCBI taxonomy): domain Eukaryota; kingdom Viridiplantae; phylum Streptophyta; class Magnoliopsida; order Asparagales; family Orchidaceae; genus Cymbidium; species Cymbidium sinense. Next base: position 257,880,684 of record CM038214.1, on the reverse strand, counting down.
TAGGCCAAAACATAGGATGAAATTAGTTTCTGATATAAGGAAGTCCAGCATTGTCCAAATTAACCAATCCACGCAAATGTTTAGGAAGTGTAAGTTGATCAAAGAATTTTATTCCATCTAATCTAGCACCCAGATTAACAAGGTAATCAACACACACATTACCTTCATGCCAAACATGAGTGATTTTAAAATAGAGTTGAGATAGGAGAGCTCTAGTATGCTTTTGGAGGTAGTATAATTCTGAATTTCCCACTTTGGTGGAAGTCAACAGATTAATTAGCAACAGGGCATCCACCTCAATCCAAATATTGAGCCAAGCATTTTGAGAAACGGAGCCATCAGTATTAATTTTAATAATATTATCATGAGATTTTTTCCAATAAACAAGCTTATCATCTTTACAGTTGGGATGGTTATTGACCTTATTTCTGAATGAGGTTAATTTAGCACTTAAGAGAGCCTAATCATAAATAGGATTCTCCTAATCTAATGCTTAGGACATCATACCTAGTGACCTAGAGAACTTATCATAGGTTGGACAGGATCAACTCAAATTTTCCAAAATTAAAATTAACCAATAAAATTAATCTCCTTAATTAATAAAATTAAAATAACAAAAATATAAAAAGAATGAAAATGAGAAATAAAAAATAATAATATGTAATAAAATTAAAAGAAATTAAAAAAAAAAAATTATCCCCACCTCTTAAGAGGATGGCAACCTTCAAGTGAAGGCTGCCTTCAAGTGATGGCTGCCTTCAAGAGAGAGTTAGCTTGTCCAAGAAATGAAATAATAAAAATGATATATGATGTTTAGGCCAAGGAGAGAAAAAGGCACCATATCCTTCCTCAGGCAAAAAAAAGAGCATTCCATCATCTTCTCCACTAAAAATGAAGTGGAAACGAAAGCTCCTCCACCCTCCAAGTGCTCTCAACCATTGGGAACACCAAAACCAAAAATTCAATCTAAAGCTTGGGCAAGAGATCAACCCATAAGGAATTAGCTCAATTCTTCTGGAGCAGGACTTTCCCTTGAAGAAACAAAGCTAGTGGAATTGATTTGAACGTCTAAAGCTCCCCAAATCGAGGTATGCCATTAACAACTCCTATTTTTATTTAAAGCTTTTGGCCTTGATCATTTCCATACAAGGGTTGTTCTCCAGTGAGATCAAACCATATGTATTAAAAGAGGATCTTTTAGCAATCATGTAGCACTTTAAATCATCTAATTTGGTTGCGTAGATCAAAAGTTAATAATAAAATAAGTTGTGCGGTCCTCAGCTCCCGCATAGATCAAGAGAGACAAAATCAAGACCATCCATTTCTCTTAAAAGAGAGACGCCGGTCGGTAGACATTATCGATTAAATCCCTTTTAGGAACTGCGGGAATGATCTGGACCATCCGATCCATGATCAGACGGTCCTGGATCATCACGCCGGATCAACCCACGTGTGACACGCAGCTCGATCCGCTAAACCGAGGGATCGATATCGACCGTCCGATCTTCGATTAGAAGGTCCAAAACTAATCCCGCTCAATTTAGTAAAATCACGTGGGGCCTGTTTACTTAAAAAATGTTAACTACTAGCTTAAGGAATTTATAAAATTAAAAAAACTTCAAAAAATCATAACAAATCAAAGAAAAATCAGAAAAATATAAATAAAAGCTCTATGGATTTGTCTGGATGATTGGAATCCATAGAAATTAAAATCCCCAAATTTTATTTGGTTATGTTTCTTTAATTTAAGTTTAATTTAAAAACATCAAACCTTAATTACTCTTAAATTAATAATCCAATTAATTTGAAACATTGGGAAAATGAAATTAAGATTAAAACATACCTTAGGTAAATTTTTGGGGATTTAATTCTCTGAAATAAAATGAAATTAAATTTTATGTGAGTTAACCCTTAAATTCAATAAATTAATTACTCTTTAATAAAATAATTATAAAATTTAATTTAATAATCTTAAATCAAAATAATGTAAATCAGAATAATAATTGAACTTAATTAAACTAATATAAACCTAATGAACTTAATTAACTTAATTTAATAACAATTAATTCAATAATTAAATTAATCATAATAAATTTAATCATTTAACCAAAAATTATGAATAAACCCTCATTGGAAAGATATTTCAGTGAATAATAAGTTAAAAATAAAATCTTTTAATTAATCTTAATAGATTAATCTTAATTTAGGTTTTAATGAAATAATTAAAACCTTAATTACACCCTAATTACATATCTAATTAAGCTGAAACTTTAGGAAAATAAAATTGGCATGTAACTCCACTTGCCATGATTATCTCAAATCCAATTAGTCTATAAATTTGGAATTCTTGATTTTCCAAATCTCTAGGTCAATATGAATGAAATAATAATTAAATAAATCATTAATTCATTAAATTAACAACTAAATTGAAATAATTGGAAATAAATATCAGAAATAATTAAGATAATTTATTAAAACTTCTAAGTCAAGGAATTTAATCAAATAACAAAATTGTAAGAAAATCAGTGCTTTGTGAAATTTAAATATAATCAAATAACCTTATGTTAAATTTAATAAAACAATTTATCCTTAATGAATTTAAAGTAATAGATTTAAAACTTAGGTTAATCAAATCAGATTAAGTAATTAACCTAACTATTTTAGGTTAAGAATAATTTATAAACAAACCTAAGATATTAATTCATATTAATGAACTTAAAACTTAAGCTTATAAATTCATAATTTAACATCTTAAGTTAAATTGAATGAAATCAAACTTAAATCGAACTCATTAAAATAACATAATCCAAATCAAATGAAATCCATATAACTTAATTCAAAATAAAATAAATCAAATAAATTAAATCAAACAAAGCAATTCAAATAAATGAAATAACATAAATCAAACCCAAATATAAATAAAATCAAAAGGATTAATTAAAGTACTTAAGGATTTTAGTTAGACTTTTCGAAACCACATTAGGATTTAGGATGCAAAATAAAGTGAGTTTCACCTAAAAATGAAATTCATTCTATTCCTCATTCTTAAAAACCTATACAACTTTAACCAAATAAAATGAACATAAAAATAAAAATTTAAATCACTAAACCATTTGAATTGAAACAAACCAATGGTAAAATTTAAATTAATTAAAATTTCAAACATCAAAATTTAAACTTAAAGGCCTAGCAAAGACTCACCACACAAACTCCACTTCGACACACACTAGATTTTTCAGGTCACGGATCCTAGATCTAGGTTATATCGTTCTGTGATTTTCTTTTAATCTCCTATGATATGTTGTGTTGTGCTTCACATGTCTTTGTGGTGTATTGCTTTAGATTGGATGCCAAGGCTTGTTTGTTCGTTAGACTGGATGGTAGGACATTCTTTCTAGATTTGACACTATTTTTTGCAGGGGACTGTGTTAAAGGGATCATTGTAATAAATAAATCATAAAATTGATGTTTTCTTGCAGGTGCTAAAAATCCCTTAACATAGTCCATAGGATAGGTGGGCTTGGCAAGAAACTAATGTTAAGCCCGTATGTTTGTGAAATATAAAATGCTTTGTATGCTGTATGTATTTCCTAACATCTATTTTATAGGGATTAGGATTTTCTTTGAATTTTAAATGTAAATTTGAGCTTAGAATTAGGTTAGGATCTATGGGGTCTAGGATTAGCAGGAGCTAACCCAACTAGGAGATGGTGCGGTGGTCCCCTATGGAGCCCAATGGATGTCCCTGAAGAAGGAGACTTTCCTGAAAAAAGACCCATAGATCTAAACTTGTAGTTCTAGGCCGGTTGTATAAGGGCAGAACTCAGCTGCCCAATTTTCTCTCTTAGGTGTCTGCATTCAGCATTCCTTTTCTTATATAATTTGATTTGGCTTGATTTTTCTGGGTGCGCAATAGAAATAGCATGCTTTTCTTAGGTTTCTTTCTGTGCTATGTTTGTGCTGTGATGTATGCCTGGTCGTAGGCTCATAGGATAAACTAAATTTTCTACCCATCTAAATCAACTGAAATATAAAAATAAATACAACTCATAATCTTCATATAAAAGCCTAGGTATTAAAACAAGATAAAATATGTAGCAACCCCTTAGCTGAATGTCATGCATAATCATATTATTTCACTCTTGATTAATGAAGGAATTCCATCTTTACCTAGGCTTGACCTTTGAGAGCCTATGATGGAAGTACACCTTCTTCTATTTTGATTTGGCCCATGATCTTCTTCTAATTGCTTGCATTAGGCATAAATTGTATCCTTATGGCCTAAATCAATCCTAAGTCAAAAATTATTAAAATATGAAAAATGTGCATTAATTATATGCATCTTAATACCCTACATGATCTTAGGGATTAGGGAGTAAGTCTAGGTTAATAGATTTCTTTCCTAAAATTGCAACAGCCCAGCCATCTTGCATTCATATGACTTAGCCTCATGGTATTAAAATGCACTTAGGTGGTGTTAGTTGGTAGCCTTCTCCAAGCAGGTTGTAAGTCCAGAAGAGTCAGGGATAAGTTAGTTCTTTCAAGTGAAGAGAATGTCCAATGATTCCCAAAAATAGAACTAGGTCGAGCATCTAACATGTGTCAGAAGCACCTGTAGACTAGGTTCTAAAGCATCCTTTTGGGAATAAGTCTTCAACCCTAGGCATTTCTGCAGTCTTGTGCTGCTAGAATCTAAGTCCTAGATTTCTAAGAAAATGATAACTTGAATTCTAAAATCCCAAATTTAAAGCCGAATCATAGGATAGATGAAATATCTACTGGGCAGCCCAATATCAGTAGGTATTTCCTACTCTTTTCTATTTGGCTCTTAAAAATAACTCTCTCCAATTTGGACCTCTCCCAATTGAATTTCCAAAAATCAATTCTTTGATAGCTACCTTAATAGTCTTTAAGAATAATCACCTATTTCTTTAATCAAGAGTATTCTTAGGAAGAGACACTTCCTAAGATGTAGTTAACTATAGAGGCTTGCCTTTATAGTGAACCAGGATCCGAAGATAAAATTGATCATGTTCTACTTTTCCATGTAGCTCAAGGGAAAATACTTTGGTTCACAAAAAACCCATTAGCCTTAGGAGTCTTTTATTAAATTGATTGAATCCATTATAAGAAAGCATGCATATCTTTCGAGATAATATGCTTACTCTTTAATGTCATATTTGATCATCTAAATAAACTACTTCTAAACTCTATGTGGTGTCATTTCTTTTCTGTATTCAGAGAGAAAAAGAAAACCAACATATTTTTCTGGCAACTCCGCTGGGGATATGGTTCCTCTCCCCATCTTTAGAGATAGGTGGTTATTTCTATATATCAGCAGTGTACTAGTGCCACTCACTGGCAGGACTACCTTTCTTTCCATTGGATACCTCTCGATCTCATTCTTGGTTGAGCCTATCCAACATCTTAAGGTTCTAGAACTCTTCATTTATCATAGTTAAATGATTGGGTCCTAGAACTAGATCACAAAATAAAATGAAAAGTGAGAAACAATCTTGGCCATATTATTGGCCAACCTTCCTTGAAAAGTAAAAACATTATTTTGACCATAATCTGCTTATTTTACATTTTTTTTAATAAAATTTTTATTTTTGAAAATAGGAAAATGGTTGGCCAATTGATCTTTTCAGCCACTTCCGGTATTAGCTTTCTGTTGACAGTAGTCGCCTATCAGATGGCTCCATTATCACATTTGGAGCTAGATTTGAAAATCTCAATATTACTGCTAATGGCGTAACTCTTGCTTCCATTGCTGAAGCAACCCTAAAAGATAAGCAACCTATTCTAGAATTTTCTAATATTGCAAATCCTACTGAAAAAAGGATGCTTACTAAACAGATTGTTTAAAGGGTCCGGCAAGGACCTGTATAAAAGAAATTGAAATTGCCCACTTTAGAGGCATTCCCAGCTCTAGTCCCCTTTAGCACTTTTGAAGAAGGCTCCACCTCAAAAATACTTGAAATGACTAAGAGTCAAAAGAAAAATAGATGAAGGAGACTCAGGAGGATAGCCTTTAGGGAGAAAAGGTAGAAGGAGATGTTAGATATGGATTTAACTATAAAGAGAGATGGATATCCTTTTCCTCATACTTCTCAACTCTTAGGTGGAAGCAGATTCCATCCTTTATCTGCTACCTTAGAGGAGGAAAATGTAATGAAGATTGCTAGTTCTTTACCTCATCTTTTTGTACATCCTGTAAAGAAGAACTTTAACCACGACCATAGAAAATCCCATGGTCGATTTCTCCAAACCATACATAGGATACCTGGATCTTCTTCCTACACTAAAGAAGATCTATTGAGAAACATGAAGAATTAGGCTTCTCAACATTTAGCCAGACAACTATCAGGGAGACCTACCACCTTCCATCATCAAAAAGAAGGAAGGGGGGGGGGTTCACATTTGATAGAAGAAGACCCCCATATCCTATGCCTGTGGTACCAGGACGATATTCTCGTCCTGTACATTCATTTATATGGCATAAAAATCAATCTACTAGGATATACAGGGATAGGACTTATCCTAAGGAAAAGAATAAAAGAGTATATATTAGGAAAGTGCCTCAAACTTTTGAGCATAAAATCCCTTCACCACCTTTACCCTCTTCACCTTTAAAACCTTTAATTCAGTTTAGTTTAGATGAACCTTTACCACAATTACCTCAGCCCGAGCTACATGCATTTGATCTTCCTAATAAAGGAGTGAATTCTCCTTCTTATGTTAGGGAAACTACTGACAATGCTCATGTAAGCTTAAAAGCCTTCATTGACAGTATCCCTACATCCCAGGGGAACATCAATAAACCATCTGAATTGAGATTAATGGAAGTTTGTGAACCAACTGATGTCATCTTAGATAGTAATGGTGTTCCACTCTCTTTGTCCAAAGAAGAGATAGGTAACATCATTAAAGAAGATGAAGAGAATGAAAAGTTGAAAATAAATTCTGAATATTTTGATCATGAACAAGATGACATGTTGGATGATGATTTGGTGTTACTAGTAGCACACATCTATATGGTTGACACGAGATCATCTAAAAAAGAGCAGGAAGAAACACAAGAAGACCCTGCTTTAGTTTCAAACCAACAACTCATCCTTCAACTTCAAAAGAAGGATGAGCAAATCAATTATATGAATAAGAAAATGGAGGAGATGATTGCTACTATGTAATCCCTTCAAAGTAACATTTCATCACCATCTCCACCACATCAGACTGTCCCTCTAGATTCCTTGTGTCTCATCAATGATCTAAGGTCTAGTTTGGAAGAGTGCCGACAAGAACCAAAACCTGCAATTATGGTACCTTCCAACACTGAACTAAAGACATTGGTCCAACAACAAGTGAAGGAAGCCTTTGCACAAAATTGGGGTACAACCCTAATTCCAAGAGGTAGGCCATACCCCAAGGAATTTGTTTCCACTCCATATACAAAGGGGTTTGTATCCCCATCCTTTAAAGTATTTTATGGAACCAAAAATCCCAAGCAACATTTAGCTCACTTCTAGACAAGTTGTTGTAATGCCGGAGAGAGCGATGCCCTTTTATTCAGACAGTTCGTTAGCAGCCTGAGCGAAGTTGCTTTCAACTGGTATGCAGATTTACCAAATGATTCAGTGCACACTTTCATCGAATTAGAAGAAATGTTTGCAAGGAGATTCACAGGTGTCCAGCATCATGTTACTGTAGGAGACCTAGTGTTAACACAGCAGAAACCTGGAGAATCTCTAGTTGATTATATCTTAAGATGGAGAATTCTCAGTCTAAAATGTGAGCCTCAACTACAAGAGCAGCATTCTATAGAAATCCTTCTTAAGAATATACATGGTCCTGTGGGCTTCCTGCTCAAAGGCTTTACCATTAAAACCTTTGAAAAATTGTTAAATAAAGCCTCTACTTTACAAGAGGAATCCCCTAGGATGTCATTCTTAAAAGATGAATCAAAGTCATCCAAGCCTAGGAGGCCATTAGAAAAAAGGGCAAGTAATGTCTCTACAGTGGACAAGGGGAAAGCTCCTATACAAGTACAGCCAGAGTGAGCTTTATCTTATGAACCACCGTAGCAGCATAAGTCATCATTCCCTAGGAATTTTTTGACTACCTCTTTCTTAGAAAGGATGAACTAGACTTATTCCTTCAAGAAAGAGGTGGTGAAGAAAATTTTTAAGAATTTGATAAAAAAGCTAGAATTTAAACTCCCTGATCCAAGAAAGCCAGAAGAAGTGGGAAAGGTAAATGATCCCAATTATTGCCCATATCATTAGATGTTGGGGCATACTATTGAGGATTATTTTTCTTTCAAAGACTGGCTCGAGAGGAATTCCAAAAATGGATTGGTGACTATTCCAAAAGAGTACTTAGTGGACCCTGGGCAAGGATCCATTAAGGTTATAACAGGTAATTCTTCTTCTACAACTTCAGTTCAAAATGAATGGGATATAGTTTTATCCCATTCTACAAAGAAATATATGATGAAAAATTTAAAACTTGCTATGTAGGATCAGAGTCAGACCCGGGAGGTGATCACCTAGGTTGATCCACTAGAGTCTAGAGTACGTGTTCAACCTTAGCCCAGTTCAACATCTTCAACTGCATAGAAGATAAAGAAGTGTGGTGAGGGAGGGACATCTATATTCAATAATAGAATTTTGTATGATAAAGATTGAAAGGCAGTACCATATAAGCCTTTATCTTTATGTACTTATTTCAAAATAATGAATAAAAAATCTATCTCTGATGACATTTCTTACATTTGTGCTATTTTTGATGAAAATGAGAATGGAATTATTGAAAATTTAAATATCAAAAAAGAAGAATCTCATGATGTCACACATTACTCAGGATCAGAAACTTACATGGAAGATTTACATGGTGATCCACTTATCATAGAAATAGAAATTTCAGATTCTAATCATTCATCAAAAAAGGATGGTCAAAATGAGGAACAAGTTGATTCAGACCCTGGAGATATTGCTAAAATAATCCTCCATAGTGGAAGAGTCTTATTGCCTCGCTTACCTCCTACTCCTCAAGAAAAAGGAAAGCAAATCATGGATGAAAGCACAAGTTTAGATTCTTTACTTAAAGAGATACCAATATGAATAAAAGTTCCCAAAGTGGATTATAATGTTCTATCTCATCTTAGGAAGCTCCCTGCTAGATTAAGCATTTATGACTCTCTCATTCTTTCAAAAGAAATGAGAGAATCACTAGTACAGGCATTACTTGATCCAGAGATATGCTTGACTCAACTAATAGCTACTTCCTCGAGAAGAGCTTGTTACTTTAAGGAGATCGGGGTTACTTTCTCAGATGAGGGATCTGCTTTCCAAAGGAACATAATCGTCCTCTCTATATTGCTGTAAAAATTGAAAATATAAGATTGTCAAGAGTTCTAGAAGATCCTGGTGCATCAATTAACATCATGAACTCTAAAACATTAGCATTCTTAAAAATTGATAGCAGAAGACTTAGCTCTGATAAGATGTTGTTAAAGGGCTTTAATGAAATAGGTGAAAAAGATTTAGGCATTTAGGCTTAATCACTCTATTATTAGAAATAGAAGGATTAAAAACTGAAGCCAAATTTCATATTATAAATTCAAAAACTTCCTTTAATGCTCTCTTAGGCAGACCTTGGATTCATGAATATAGAATGGTACCATCTTCACTCCACCAATGTATTATATACACTAGGGATGGAGTGGAGTATGTTATAAAAGGAGATGTACAACCATTCGCTATTCATGAGATTGAGCTTTATGAGGATGCTATGTATTACATGCCTAAGAAACCTAGAGTTGATTCTATGAAATCCATCATTATTGAAGCACAAAAAATAATAATAATAAAGGATGAAAAGAAAGAAAAAGAAACAGAAAAAGAACCTCCGATAATTTATATTGATTTGGAATCCAGTTCGGATGAAGATTCCTATCATAGAAATGCTTCAAAAAGGTTTGAGATTTTCTTAGAATCAGACACTGATGAAGAAGAAATCAAAACATTAAAGGAAGAGTCTAACTTATCCACATATGAAAAATTAAAAAAATATGTGGATACTTTTACTTTGACCTCTAAATCAAAATAAAATATCTCAATTAGAGGTTAAAGTAGCCCTAACTTATCGTGAGAAGTGAGAAGGTCGAAAATGTTATTCTGCACTGTGTCCTTCGCCGTAAGGAGATGTAATGCTTGAATAACCACCTTTCAATGAAATAATATAACTTCCTTTTGATTGGTACTCTACTTGTGTAAAGAATTCAGTGAAACATAGTTTTATTACAAATATTTGGCCTAAAGATAAAGCCCAATGTATGGAGAGCTTATGGGACCAAAAACATAGAAATTTTCATTCCAAAGCTGAGATTAGGTTTGGTACTATTAAATCATTTGATGATATAGAGCATTGCTTAATGATAAGCAATCATCCAATAGATCAGCTCTTTGAAGTCTCTTCTACTCTTCTAAGAGACTCATTCATAAAAACTATAGAAGAATCCAAAGATGATTCACTTTAGAATGCACCACCTCAATATGAGGAAGAAATAAAATCTACTATTGATGAATTAAAGGAGATTAACCTAGGAACTCCGGAGAACCCAAAATTGACTTTTATTAGCTCTTTGTTGGGTCCGTAAGATTCAAGAGTTAATCACCTTACTCTTTGAGTATAAAGATTGCTTGCTTGGAGTTATGATGAAATGCCGTTTATCCCGTGATGTACATAAACTAGAATTAAACCCGATGCCATCTCGGAAGCGCTTCTAGGTGAATGCGCTTAGATGTAGAACAACAAGTAATCATTGAAATAAAGAAACTGATTGAAGCTGGCTTTATACGAGAAGAACAATACCATGATTGGGTAGCCAGCATAGTTCGAGTAGAAAGAAGAATGGTCAAATATGCATCTGCATTGACTTTAGAGACTTAAATAAAGCTTGTCCTAAAGATGAATTCCCCTTGCCTATACCTGAGCTCATGGTCGACATAGCTTCCTCGCATGAGATCTTTTCATTTATGGATGGATCATCTAGTTATAATCAAATTAAGATGTACCCAAGATGAAAACATATGCATTCAACTCCAATAGGGATTTTCTACACGCCATGCCATTTGGCCTCAAAAATGCTGGAGCTACTTATCAAAGAGCTATGACTAGAATATTCGATGACTTGATTCATAATCAAGTTGAATGTTATATCAATGATTTAGTCATTAAAAGCAAACTAAGACAAGAACATTTTTATGATTTATGGGTCATTTTTTAGCAATTGCGCCACTATAACTTAAAGATGAATCCTCAAGTGTGCCTTTGAGACTGGAAATTGGGGTTTGTAGAGGCATCATGGGATAGAAATTGACCCGGAAAAGATAAAAGCTATTATAAAAATACCGCCACCTAAAAGTCTTACATAGCTAAGATCATTCCAGGGAAGGCTTGCATACTTAAGAAGGTTCATATCCAATTTATCTGGATGGTGCCAACCCTTTGTAGCATTATTAAAAAAAAGACTCCAAATTTATTTGGGATGAAAAATGTCAGGAGGCCTTTCAAAATCTAAAGCGATATTCAATGAATCCTCCTATTTTGGCTTCCTCGATTCCACGAAAGCCATTAATCCTCTATACTAAGGCTATGGAAGAATCTCTTGGGGCTTTATTAGCCCAAACAAATGAAAAGGGAAAAAATGCCCTCTATTATTTAAGCTGCATGCTTATTCCAATAGAAAAGAATTATTCTCCTATTAAGAAAAATTGTTTAGCCTTAGTTTTTTCCACTTAGAAACTGAGGCATTATATGTTTTCTGCATCTAATGAAGATGATGGTCAAATGATTTTATTACAATTTGAGATCACATATATTCCTCTTCGCACTATGAAAGGACAAATAGTAGCAGATTTTCTAGAAACACACCCTATGCTTGATGGATCCCCTTTAAATGATGATCTCCCAGATGAACAGATCATAACATTAGAAGGTAAACCAACTGTCACCTGGGAATTATATTTTGATGGCACATCATCATCAAGAAGACATAAAGAGTCAGATTCATCTACCCCAGGGAAGGCAAGTATTGGGTTAGTCTTTATAACCACAGAAAGGGGAATGATGAGATATTCATATCATTTGACTGAGCCTTGTACAAATAATGAACTCAATATGAAGCTCTTATTACTAGTTTAGAGTTGGCGATCCTTACAGAAATTAAAAATATAAACATTTTTGGGGATTCCCAACTAGTTATAAACCAAGTAAGCGGAATCTATAAGGTTTTGAATCCAAAACTCTTCAATTATTATAAATATACAATGAAATTACTTGAAAAGATTCCATATGTATCATTGCATAGAATATCTTGTCAAGAGAATACAATTGCAAATGCTTTGGCTAAATTAGCTAAGTAAATCATATGCCTAGAAAAAGAATCAATTTCTATAGAAGTTCAAAATCAACAGGTATTGTCTCCTATAGATTTAGACTACATTAATAGGCAAGAAGCCACTCTCTTGAAGGTCGAATGGAATGTGATTGGATGCAACCGTGTATTGACTATTTAAGTAAAGGTAGTCAAAATAAATCTTTAGCAAATCAAATAAAGAAACGTGCTTTGTCTTATGCATTGATTAATGATGTTTTATATCGAAGGTCATTCAACCAAATGTGGCTTTGTCAGACAAATTGGAAGCCCATAAGGTTGTGACTGAGATACACTCTGGATTGTGTGGAGCACACCAATCTGGACCCAAAATAAAATTAAAAATCCAAAGACTTTGCTATTATTGGCCATCGATGTTAAATGACTGTATGGAGGTTGCGCATCATTGTCATCAATGCCAAGTACATGGTGTGGTATTACATCGACCACCAATTGTATTACACCCTTCAGTTGCCTCCTGGCCATTTGAGAGTTGGGGCACCGACATCATAGGGCCCATTGATCTTCCTTCTTCAAAAGGACACCATTTCATTTTAGCTACAATGGATTATTTTTCCAAATGGGCTGAAGCGGTACCACTAAAAGAAGTTAAAGCATATCATGTGCTGAAATTGTTTCAGGAAAATGTTGTATATCAATTCGGTATTCCTCGCCACATTATATCCGACAATGGTCTGTCTTTTAAGTCCATGAAAATAAGTTACTTGTGGCATAACATAAAATTGACTGGAGATATTCGACCATCTATTACCCTAAGGCGAATGGATTGGCCAAGGCATTTAACAAAACATTGGTAAGAATTTTAAAAAAGATACTTGATGAAATAAATGCCGATGACATGAAAAGTTGGTTGAAGCCTTATGGGCCTATTGGACTACATATAGGAGACCAATTCAGTCTACACCATATGCTTTAGTTTTTGGGGCTGAAGCGGTTCTTCCAATAGAAGTGCAGCTACCTTCATTAAGAATAGCTATTAATAATAATATTATGATAGAACAAAATCATAAGATTCATTTGGAAGAACTAGATAATCTTGAAGTAAAATGATTACAAGCTCAATAAAACCTCGAACTGTACTAATCACGTATGGTTCAGGAACATGATAGGTTGGTTCATCCTAGAACTTTCCAAGTGGGAGATTTGGTCTTAGTTCTTAGATGACCAATCCTAGCTCATCGAAGAATCGGCAACAAATTTGAGCCAACATTGGAAGGACCATTTGTAGTGGAAAGAGCTTATGAAGGAGGTTCTTACCAACTTGTTACTTGTGATGGTGAACGTCCAATACCACCAATTAATGGATGTTACCTAAAGAAATATTATGTGTAACTTGTGACTTATTGTTAAATAAAAATCAATAAAATAAAAGTTTATTTCTCTTTATTGCTTTTGCTTCAACTTGTCTCATTTAACTGAAATGTTGAAAACTCATTTGTGAATGTACTTAGAATCGAAAAGCCATCACCTCTTCATCAAGTTAGACTAATCAAGTAAGTCCTTGGGACTCTTATTAGTCATAACTCTTGAGGATTAGGAATAAGTAACATTGACCCCTTTTCGTCATCCATACTACCTGTGTAGGTAGGGAGCAAGCCCCTCTTGGCACCTTTCCTATACATGACTTGAGATGGGAGCAAGCCCTTTGTGGCACCTTTCTCATGTTCTTCTTGGGTTTAGAGCAAGCCCTTCATGGCACCATTCCAATAAAAAATACCTGTGTAGGTTGGGAGCAAGCCCCTCATAGCACCTTTCCTATACATGACTTGAGATGAGAGCAAGCCCTCTGTGGCAACTTTCTCATGTTCTTCTTGGGTTTGGAGCAAGCCCTTCATGGCACCATTCCCATAAACAAACAGTGGGAGGAAGCCCCTCGGCACCTTTCCTATACATGACTTGAGATGGAGGGCACCTTTCTCATGTCCTTTTGGGTTTGGAGCCCTTGTGGCACCATTCCCATAAAAAAATACAAAGCAAGCCGGTGGCACCTTTACTATGCATGACCTGAGATGGGAGCAAGCCCTCTATGGTACCTTTCTCATGTTCTTCTTGGGTTTAGAGCAAGCCCTTCGTGGCACCATTCCCATAAAAAAATACCTATGTAGGTTGGGAGAAAGCCCCTCGGCAATACTACGAGATGGGAGCAAGCCCCCAGGGCACCTTTCTCATGTTATTCTTGGGTTTGGAGCAAGCCCTTCATGGCACCATTCCCATAAAAAAATACCTTTGTAGGTTGGGAGCAAGCCCCTCGTGGCACCTTTCCTATACATGACTTGAGATGGGAGCAAGCCCTCTATGGCACAAGCCCTCTGTGGCACCTTTCTCATGTTCTTCTTGGGTTTGGAGCAAGCCCTTCATGGAACCATTCCCATAAAAAAATACCTGTTTAGGTTGGGAGCAAGCCCCTCATGGCACCTTTCCTATACATGACTTGAGATGGGAGAAAGCCCTCTGTGGCACCTTTCTCATGTCCTTTCAAGCCCTTCATGGCACCATTCCCATAAAAAAATGTCCAGCAGTGGCACCTTTCCTATACATGACTTGAGATGGGAGCAAGCCCTCTGTGGCATCTTTCTCATGTTCTTCTTAGGTTTGGAGCAAGCCCTTTGTGGCACCATTCCCATAAAAAGAATACCTGTGTAGGTTGGGAGCAAGCCCTTCGTGGAACCTTTCCTATACATGACTTGAGATGGGAGCAAGCCCTCTGTGGCACCTTTCTCTTGTCCTTTCTGTGTTTGGAGTAAGCCCTTCGTGGCACCATTCCCATAAAAAATGCCTGTGTAGGTTAGGAGCAAGTCCTTCATGTCACCTTTCCTATACATGACTTGAGATTGGAGCAAGGCCTCTGTGGCACCTTTCTCATGTCCTTCCTAGTATTAGAGCAAGCCCTTTGTGGCACCTTTCCTATACATGACTTGAGATGGGAGCAAGCCCTTTGTGTCACCTTTCTCATGCCCTTCCTCAGTTTGGAGCAAGCCCTTCGTGGCACCATTCCCATGAAAAACTACTTTTGTAGGTTTGGAACAAGCCCTTCGTGGCACCATTCCTACCTTCGTGTACGGGATTGGAACAAGCCATCAAGGCCCCTTTCATGCTACATAGGGGAATTAGATTGGATTAAGTCTTTAAGACCCATTTCTAATAGCCAAAAAGATATAAGTCCCCTGTCGGCCTTCTTTCTAATCATTAGGAATATGTCCCCAGTTGGCATCCTATTCAATCTTCTAAAGAATGGAATCAAGCCATTGAAGGCCTCATTTCTTTAAAAACTATTTAAATAGGATCAAGTCCATGTGACCCCTGTTTAGTAGTCAAAGTGCTATGGATTAGGATCAAGCATTTCAAGCCTCTTTTCCCCAGCATGGCTTTTGAGGATTGGATCAAGTCTTTAAAGACCCTCTCTCTCTTCTCCTAACTAGGATGGATCACGCCCCTTAACGCTCCCCATCTTATTAACCACATGAGTCACACTTCAAAGCAAAGATAGGTATACATATACCTATCTTTCATAATAAAATAATAATAATAATAATAATAATAATAAAATTTAAATAAAGAAAATAAAATCATGAATTAAAACCTCGAGTTAATCAATCTGGTCAACACCAATATGTGCAGTGTATTCTAATTAATCCACTGCACATATTGGGGGTCCATTTGTTGACCTCATTTTTGAATGAGGTTAATTTAGTACTTAAGAGATCCTAATCACAAATAGGATTCTCCTAATCTAATGCTTGGGACGCCATACCTAGTGACCTAGAGAACTTATCTTAGGATCAACTCAAATTTTCCAAAATTAAAATTAACCAATAAAATTAATCTCCCTAATTAATAAAATTAAAATAACAAAAATAAAAAAAAGAATGAAAATGAGAAATAATAAAAATAATAATATATAAAAAAATTAAATGAAATTAAAAAAAAGAAAAAAATTTATCCCCACCTCTTAAGAGGATGGCACCTTCAAGTGAAGGTCGCCAAGTGATGGTGATGCCTTCAAGAGAGAGTTGGCTTCTCCAAGAAAAAAAAATAATAAAAATGATATATGATGTTTCGGCCAATGAGAGAAAAAGGTACCATACCCTTCCTCAAGCAAAAAAAAGAGCATTCCATCATCTTCTCCACTAAAAATGAAGTGGAAACGAAAGCTCCTCCACTCTCCAAGTGCTCTCAACCATTGGGAACACCAAAATCAAAAATTCAATCTAAAGCTTGGGCAAGAGATCAACCCACAAGGAATTAGCTCAATTCTTCTGGAGCAGGACTTTCCCTTGAAGAAACAAAGCTAGTGGAATTGATTTCAACGTCTAAAGCTCCCTAAATCGAGGTATGCCATTAACAACCCCTCTTTTTATTTAAAGCTTTTGGCCTTGATCATTTCCATATAAGGGTTGTTCTCCAAGTAGTGTGGATTGAAAGAGGATCTTTCAATAATCATGTAGCACTTTAAATCATCCAATTTGGTTGCGTAGATCAAAAGTTATTAGCAAAATAAGTTGGACGGTCCTCGGCTCCTGCAGAGATCGGGAGAGACAAAAATAGGACTGTCCGTTTCTTTTAAAAAGAGATGGATGGTCCAATCTAGGCTGTTAATTTTGATTAATTCCCTTTTAGGAACAGCGGAAATGATCTGGACCATTCGATCCGTGATCGGACGGTCCCGGATCATCACGCTAGATCAACCCGCGAGTGACACGTGGCTCGATCCCGCTAAATAGCGGGATCGATATCGACCATCCGATCTTCTATCAGGCAGTCTAAAACTAATCCCGCTTAATTTAGTTAAATCGTATGGGGCCCGTTTACTTAAAAAAAATGTTAACTAACGGTTTAAAGAATTTAAAAAATTCAGAAAACTTCAAAAAATCATAACAAATCAAAGAAAAATTAGAAAAATATAAATAAAAGCTCTATGGATTCGTCTAGATGAGAGGAATCCCCAAATTTTATTGGGTTATGTTTCTTTAATTTAGGTTTAATTTAAAAATATTAAACCTTAATTACTCTTAAATTAATAATCCAATTAATTTGAAACTTTGGGGAAATGAAATTAAGATTAAAACATAGCTTAGGTAAATTTTTTGGGATTTAATTCTCTAAAATAAAATGAAATTAAAATTTTATGTGAATTAACCCATAAATTAAATTAATTTAATAAAATTATAAAATTTTAATTTAATAATCTTAAATCAAAATAATGAACATCAAAATAACAATTGAACTTAATTAAACTAATATAAACCTAATATGAACTTAATTAACTTAATTTGATAATTAAAAGAATTAAATAATTCAATTAAATTACTTGAAATTAATTAAATCATAATAAATTATTCAGTTAACCAAAAATTGTGAATAAACCCTCATTGGAAAGATATTTCAGTGAATAATAAATTAAAAATAAAATCTCTTAATTAATCTTAATACATTAATCTTAATTTAGGTTTTAATGAAATAATTAAAATCTTAATTACACCCTAATAACATATCTAATTAAGCTGAAACTTTAGGAACATAAAATTGGCATGTACCCCACTTGCCATGATAATCTCAAACCCAATTAGTCTATAAATTTGGAATTTTTGATTTTCCAAATCTCTAGGTCAATATGAATGAAATAATAATTAAAAAAAGCATTAATTCATTAAATTAACAACTAAATTGAAATAATTAGAAATAAATATAAAAAATAATTAAGAAAATTTATTAAAACTCTCTAAGTCAAGGAATCAAATCAAATAACAAAATTGTAAGAAAATCAATGCTTTATGAAATTTAAATATAATCACATAACCTTAAGTTAAATTTAATAAAACCATTTATCCTTAATGAATTTAAAATAATAGATTTAAAACTTAAGTTAATCAAATCAGATTAAGTAATTAACCTAACTATTTTAGAATAAGAATAATTTATAAACAAACCTAAGATATTAATTCATATTAATGAACTTAAAACTTAAGCTTATAAATTCATAATTTAACATCTTAAATTAAATTGAATGAAATCGAACTTAAATCGAACTCTCTAAAATAGCATAAGCCAAATAAAATGAAATCCATATAACTTAATTCAAATCAAACAAAGCAATTCAAATAAATGAAATAACATAAATCAAACCCAAACATAAATAAAATCAAAAGGATTAATTAAAGTACTTAAGGATTTTAGACTTTTGAAAACCACATTAGGATTTAGGATGCAATAAAGTGAGTTTCACCTAAAATGAAATTCATTCTATTCCTCATTCTTAAAAACCTATACAACTTTAACCAAATAAAATGAACATAAAAATAAAAATTTAAATCACTAAACCATTTGAATTGAAACCAACCAATGGTAAAATTTAAACTAATTAAAATTTCAAACATCAAAACTTAAACAAAGGCCTAGCAAAGACTCACCACACCAACTCCACTTCTACACACTAGATTTCTCAGGTCACGGATCCTAGATCTAGGTTAGATCATTCTGTGATTTTCTTTTAATCTCTTATGATATGTTATGCTGTGCTTCACATGTCTATGTGGTGTATTGCTTTAGACTAGATGCCTAGGCTTGTTTGTTCGTTAGGCTCGATGGTAGGGCATTCTTTCTAGATTTGACACTATTTTCTACAGGGGACTGTGTTAAAGGGATCACTGTAATAAATAAATCATAAAATTGATGTTTGCTTGCAGGTGCTAAAAATCCCTTAACATAGTCCATAGAATAGGTGGGCTTGGCAAGCAACTAATGTTAAGCCAGTATGTTTGTGAAATATAAAATTTTTTGTATGCTGTGTGTATTTCCTAACATTTATTTTATAGGGCTTAGGATTTTCTTTGAATTTTAAATGTAAATTTGAGCTTAGAATTAGCTTAGGATCTTTGGGGTCTAGGATTAGCGGTGAGTCCCAACCAGAGACGGTGGTGGTCCCGTGGATGCCCCTCAAGAAGGAGACTTTCCTAAAAAAAGACTAATAGATCTAAACTTGTAGTTCTAGGTGATGTATAAGGGTAGAACTACCCAAATTTTCTCTCTGTACATGACCCAGATTTTTTCTTATATAATTTGATTTGGCTTGATTTATTTTGGGTAATAGAACAAAGATGCTTTTCTTAAGTTTCTTTCTACCGTGGATGTATGCCCTGGATGTAGGCTCATAGGATAGACTAAATTTTCTACCCATCTAAATAAACAAAAATATAAAAATAAATACAACTCATAATCTTCATATAAAAGCCTAGGTATTAAAACAAGATAAAATATGTAGCAACCCCTTAATCAATGTCATGCATAATCATATTATTTCACTTGATTAATGAAGGAATTCCATCTTTACCTAGGCTTGACCTTTGAGAGCCTATGATGGAAGTACACCTTCTTCTATTTTGATTTGGCCCATGATCTTTTTCTAATTGCATGCATTAGGCATAAATTGTATCCTTATGGCCTAAATGAATCCTGAGTCAAGGATAGGTTAGTTCCTTCAAGTGAAGAGAATGACCAATGATTCCCAAAAATAGAACTAGGTCGAGCATCTGACATGTGTTAGAAGCACCTGTAGACTAGGTTCTAAAGCATCCTTTTAGGAATAAGTCTTTAACCCTAGGCATTTCTAAAGTCTTGTGTTGCTAGAATCTAAGTCCAAGATTTCTAAGAAAATGATAACTTGAATTCTAAATTTAAATCCCAAATTTGAAGCCCAATCATAGGATAGATGAAATGTCTACTGGGCATCCCAGTATCAATAGGTATTTCTTACTCTTTTCTATTTGACTCTTAAAAATAACTCTCTCCAATTTGGACCTCTCCCAATTGAATTTCTGAAAATCAATTCTTTGAAAGCTACCTTAGTAGTATTTAAGAATAACCACCTATTTCTTTAATCAAGAGTATTCTTAGGAAGAGACACTTCCTAAGATGTAATTAACTATAGAGGCTTGCCTTTATAGGGAACCAGGATCCCAAGATAAAATTGATCCTGTTCTACTTTTCCATGTAGCTCAGGGGAAAATACTTTGGTACATGAAAGACCCATTATCCTTAGGAGTCTTTTATTAAACTGATTGAATCCATTACAAGAAAGCATGCATATCTTTCGAGATAATATGCTTACTCCTTAATGTCGTATTTGATCATCTAAATAAACTACTTCTAAACTCTATGTGGTGTCATTTCTTTTCTCTATTCAGAGAAAAAAAGAAAACTAACAATGGTCCGACAGGTTAAAACCCAGTTTTTTGGCCACAAATTTATAGCCTTTAAATTGATTGTAGTTAATTAAACTAGCATTAAATAAAGCATAGATTTTATCTTTAATTCTAGCAATTATTCTCTTATGGTTCATAGGAATCCCACGATATTTTGCATCATTTTTGTCCATCCATATGAACCATATAAGAGTGATAGCAGTTATCACTTTAATGTTTCCTTTAATAGTGTTTTCAAAATAAACCTCTAGAAGTTGATAAAGAGTTAAGGAGCCATTGAATTTGTCAATATTAAAAAATTCATCATACCAAACCCAAAGTTTGGAAGCAACGACTCCATTAACAAATACATGATTGACATTCTCAATGTGAAAGCAGTAATAACATTTTGAAGGTAAGTGAAAATCTTTACCCCACATCAAGGAATCAACTGGGATGAAATATTTCAAAATTCTCCAAGTTAGAACAGAGTAAGAAATATGGATAGTGTTATTCCAAAGTTTAAAAAACACATTAGAGAAATCATGAGCTTCTCTAATATGAATCTAGACATCTTTAAGGTTGAAGTCGCCATTTTGAGAAAGCTGAAAAAGAATCTGATCATGATTGCTAGGGATGATAGGGATGGTAATTGTTTTTCTAAAAGAGAGATAGAGATATAGTCAGTAAGTTAACTATTGTTCCACTTATTATTCTGCCAGAAAGAGTTCACTTTAATAGCAGCAATGGAGTGGGTAGAAAGTAAATCAATAATTGAGCCACTGCCAGTCCAATTATCTTGCCAAAAGATGGAAGTTCTAGAGTTAATTCCCCAAGAAATTAAGGATTCAGCCTCTCATTTGATGGAACAAAGTCTTTTCCATACATGAGAATCTCCCACTTTGTAAGGTCAAATGAGAGGGTGCTTACCCTGGCAGTATTTAGTAGTCATGAATTTATCCCAAAGACTATTGTTGCTCCTAAAATTCTACCAAAGTTTATAAGAAAAAGCAGTGATAGCTTCCCTGATTGGCTTACAACCAAGCCCACCTTTAGCAAGAGTGCCACAGCTTTTATACCAAGATGTCCAATGCATTCTTTTAGTAGAATTGTTAGAACTCCAGAAGAATTTATTAAGGAGGTGCTCAATTCTATTAATGGTAGAATTGGTCGGCACAATGGTTTGAATAAGATATGAAGGCATGGAGTTAAGGGTACTCTTAATCAAAGTGAGCCTACCACCAAATGAGAGTAAATAAAATTCCCAAACATAAATTTTATAAGAGATTTTTTAGATTAACTCATCAAAAAGATGTGATCTTTTCTGACCTTTAAAAAGAGGAGCACCAAGATAATTAAAAGGAAGTTGTTATTGCTGAAAATTAGTGATTCTCAAGATTTGGTTGATCTTATTACTAGAGCTTTTAGAGGAAGGAATGAAATAACTTTTGCCTTCATTAAGAAAGAGACCACTTTCATTTCTAAATTTATTAAAAAAATTCTTATTGTTTTTGATGTGATGAATAGAGGCATTGCAAGAGATAATGAAATCATCAGTAAAACTAAGATGAGAGACAGGAAAACCACCTTGAGTTCTAAAAGACATGCTTGGATTATTATTGAAAAGGTCATGAAGGCTCCTCAAAAGATATTCAACAGCAATAATAAAAAGAGAGGGAGATAAGGGATCCCCTTGTCTCAAGCCATGCATAGAAGGGGAGAAATCTAAGGCCTCACCATTCAGGATAACAGAGAACCAAACATTGCTAATATAATTTTTAATGAGGCAGATAAATTTATCAGAAAAACTAAACAAATGAGAAATTTGGAAGATGAAATTCCAAGAGAGGTTGTCAAAAGCTTATAGATGTCTAATTTTAATAGGATGTTACCACCTCTGATAGAAGCATCCAGATCATGAATCAGCTTTTGGGCAACAAGAATGTTATCAGATATAGCTCTACCTTTAATGAAACCAGTTTGGTTGAGGGAAATAATTTTAGGAAGCAGAGGACTAATTCTATTGACAATCAATTTAGCAATTTGTATATGAAAGAAGGTGCAAAGGCTAATAGGTCTGAAATCACCCCAAGATTCAGGATTATTAATTTTAGGAATGAGGATAATGGAGGTGCTAGAAAAATATCTAGGTAAGGGATTGCCATTAAAGAAATCAACGATAGCATCGACTAAATTTGACTTAATAATAGGCCAACAATGCTGAAAAAATTGAGTCATGTAGCCTTCAGGGCTAGCAACAGATTCATCGTTCATGCTTTTAAGAATTCTACCAATCTTAGCTTCCGTAGGAACCATATTAAGCAAGTGATTTTCATCATTAGTAATAGTTGAAGGAATCAGGTGGGAGTTAGAGATAGCTTCTAAAGGAAGGTTCTTATTCAATAAGTTTTTAAAATGATGGGTGACAGAATCTTTAATATCATTATTATCAGTGATCCAGTTGCCGTTATCACTTTTAAGTTTTTTTAATAGAGTTTAATGCTCTCTTTTTTTTGGAAAAGAGCTTGGAAATATATGGTATTTGTGTCACCATCAGCAATATGTTTGCTAGCAGCCTTTTGCCGCCAGTAGGTTTCTTCCATATTCTGATAGCTAACCAAGTTATCTTTGGCTTCATTCAAGTATTCAAGTTTAGTGTAATCAGTCAAAACAACATTTTCAAGAGAATAAACCAATTATTCCATGTTTTTAATATTGGCAAAGAGATTTTTAAAATGATGCTTGCTCCACCAATTAAGGTTTTTTTTAAGCCTTTTAAGCTTAAGCTAGAGGCGAATCATGCCTTTAATAGAATTATCAGGGTGAAGGGGGACCATCCAGTTGATGGTGATAACATTTAAAAAATCAATGTGTTGGATCCACATATTTTGGAATCTGAAAGTGGTAGAGGAAGTTAATCTATTAGAGGGATTTTTAACATATATTAAAAGAGGAGCATGATCAGACAAAGTTTTGCTCAAATGCTCAGCTAAAGTATGAGGCCATTGATTGATCCAGGGAGAATTAAAAAGAATCATGTCTAGCCATTGCTAGAGTCTAGAGTTATGCCAAGTATAATCTGAACTCGAATAGCTAATATCAATCAGATTGCAATCAAGAATCATATTAGAAAATTCTTCCATGGAATGAATGTTAGGAGAGCAACCTCCCCTTCTTTTTGAGGAAGAGAGAATAGTGTTAAAATCACCCCTACCAACCAGGGTTTGTTGACCGAGGAGGCAAAGGTTCTTAAATTATCCCAAAAGATGTTCCTACCTACTTTATTATAAGAAGCATAAATAAAGGAACCTAGAGCAGAGAAATCACCCAATGACTTGTGGACATTAACCAATTGTTGAAGATCATCAAGGATAGTTATATCGACTAAATTATTCCAAAAACACCAAATTTTATCGCTAATATTATAAAAGAAGTTGTGAAAGCCAAGTGTTCTAGCAACATGGTTGATCTTAGAAGAGTGTATGAAAGGTTCAATACCAACAAGTAAGGCTATGTTATGAATACAACAGAGACTTCTAATACGATTGCGGACAATGAGAGTCCCAATACCTCGAACATTCCAAATTAGTAAGTTGATCATAATAAAATAAGAAAAGAAAAGAAAAGTGATAACTAAAGATATAATAAAGCAAGAAGAAAAGGGAAATAAAAACATTTATTTATGGGAAGTTAGGGAAGATCTAGTAGTTCTAGTGGAGTGATTAGTGAACATTTTTGCTTTAAGTGATTTTTTTAAAATAGTTTAAAATGGTCTATCTTTTTTCAAAGAATCACCATCCGAGAAGACTGATTTGTGATATTCAGAATAGGACCTGTATCAGTCAAAGCATTTCTAATGGTAATTTCCCCTTCCTCAATGTCAGAATTAAGCTTAGAGTGTGGGTTAGTATGCGTATCACTCTCAAGAGTAGGAGAAGGGGAGGTTCTGAAGCCCTTAATAGCACAGATTTTTGGATCAATTTTAGAATTAGTTTTCAAATTTTGTTCCATCATCAAAGGATCAGCTCAAAAAAAATTTTTTAGATTTTGTCCCAACCACAAATTTCCATTCAAATCACTACTAAGGATCATATGAGTCTCCTCGGGTTCACTAACCAAGAGGGGCAGGTTAGATTGAATCAAGTTATTACCTTGAGGAGGAAAATTATTACAATTAGAAGGACTGATAATTAAGCTATCATTTGCCTCCTCAAGAACCTCATTAGCAGTGTCTTTAACTTGGTCAGATTGCTCTTCAGTAGACAAAGCAGTGGATACAAAAGGAGTAGGGGTAGGCGTAGGATTCCCATTTTGAGTGACCTGAGGCACATAAGTAAATTTACTAAATTTATCATTTGATAGAGTAGGATTAGGTAGGTTTTTACAATTTTAGGGTTTAAGGTTTAGGGTTTTTAGTTCAAAGTTTAGGGTTTAGGGTTTAGGGTTTGGGATTTAAGGTTTAGGGTAGTTTAGGGTTTAGGGTTTTGAGTTTTAGTGTTTTAGCATTTAAGGTTTAGGGTTTAGGGTTTAGGGTTTAGGGTTTAGGCTTTAGGGTTTAGGGTTTAGGTTTTAGGGTTTAGGGTTTAGGGTTTTTGGGGTTTAGGGTTTAGAGTTAGCTTAGGGTTTATGATTAGATTAACATTTAAGGTTGAGGATTTAGGCTTTAGGGTTTAGAGTGTTTAGGTTTTAAGTTTTATGGTTTAGAGTTAGGGTTAGGGTTAGAGTTAAGGTTTAAAGTAGTAAGTTTAGGGTTGCATGTTTACGTTTTAGGGTTTAGGGTTTAGGATTTAGTGTTTAGGGCATAGGGTTTAGGGTTTAGGGTTTTTTTTCTAGAAAAATTAATTAAACCCGTAGGTTTAGGTTTATTCAATTTATTTAGTTTATTTTATATTTTTATTTAGGTTTCTTTTTTAATTTTATTTAGTGTAGTTTATTTATTTTATGTTTATTTATTTTTATTTTGATTTTTTATTTTAATTTATCTTTTAGGTTTTAGTTTAGGTTAATGTTTACTTTTTAGTTTAATTTTATTTTTATATTATTTTTTAGGTTTAAGTTTTATTTTTTATTTTTAGGATTAGGTATAGGTTTTTATTTCATTTTTTTAGGTTTAAGTTTTAGGTTTTTATTTTAGGTTTATTTTTAGGTTTTACTTTTTAGTTTAGGTTTAGGTTTATTTCTAGTTTATTTTATTTTATTTAGTTTAGGTTTAGTTTATTTTTGGTTTAGGTTTAGGTTTTAATAATTTTAGTTTAGTTTATTAGCTTGTGGTTAGGTTTATTTTATTTTTGTTTTAGGTTTAGTTTTTTTGTTTAGGGTTTAGGTTTTATTTGTTTATTTAATTTTAGGTATTTTAAGGTTTATTGTTTAGGTTTAGGTTTTTATTTAGTTTTTATTTTATATTTTTTATGTTTATTTTATTTTTATTTTACATTTAGGTATTATTTTTTTCAAGTTTTTTATTTTTAGGCTTATTTTATTTTTAGTTTAGTTTAGTGTTTTATTTATTTTATTTTTGTTAATTTTAAATTTTTTTATTTTAATTTATTTTTAGGTTTAGGTTTAGGTTTAGGTTTAGATTTTAGTTTATGTTTTCATTTTATTTTATTTAGGTTTAGTTTTTTATTTTAATTTTAGGTTTTATTTCTTTTAAGTTTTAGTTATTAGGTTTTTAGAGTTTAGGGTTTAGGGTTTATGGTTTACGATTTAGGGTTTAGGGTTTAGGGTTTTAGGGTTTAGGTTTTGGGTTTAGGGTTTAGGTTGTATTTATTTTAGTTTAGTTTATTTATGTTTAGGTTTATGTTTATTTTATTGTGTTTATTTTAGGTTTAGGTTTAATTTTTTTTTTATTATTAAGGTTTATTTTTAGGATTATTTTTTAGGTTTAGGTTTTTTTTGAGTTTTTATTTTATTTTATTTTAGGTTTATTTTATTTTTATTTTGCATCTAGTTTTTATTTTGTTTAGGTTTTTTATTTTTAGATTTATTTTATTTTTTTTAGTTTTGTTTAGGTTTTCATTTATTTTATTTTATTTTAGTTTTTATTTTTATTTTATTTTCTTTTTAAGATTAAGTTTAGGTTTAGTTTTAGGTTTTAGTTTAGGTTTTTTTATTTATGTTTTAGTTTTTTTATTTATTTTATTTTTAGGCTTTATTTAGTTAAGTTTAGTTTTAAGGTTTGGGTTAATGGTTTAGGTTTATAGTTTAGTTTATGATTTGGGGTTTAGGGCCCAGGGTTTAGGGTTTAGGCTTGTAGGGTCAGGGTATGGTTTAAGGTGGTAGTTTAACATCCGTGGTTTAGAGGGTTTAAGGCCCAGGTATGGTTAGAGTTTAGGGTTTTATGATTTATGGCTCCGGGTAGAAAGGTGGGGAGTGTCATTTTTTATAGGTTTAGGATTGGGTTTAGGTTTAGGTTTGTGGTGGCCCAGTTCAGTTTAGGTTTTATGTTTGGGTATTATCAGCCTTTGGAGGGTTGGGGTAGGGATGTAACCCAGGGAGGTCATAACGCTCAGGGTTTATGGCCTTTAGGTTTAGTTTTTAGTGTTTAGGGTAGTTTAGGGTGTTTATGGTGGTTTAATGTTTGGCTTATAGTTTAGGGATTAGGGTTTAAAGTTAGGGCTTAATGGTCATCAGGATCAGGTTTATGATTTAGTGTAGTGTTTTAGGTTTAGGGTTTCAGGGTTCTTTGTTTAGGATTTAGTCCGCCTCAGTGGCTCAGGATCAGCGCAAGAAAGTTTAGGTTTAGGTTTAGGGTTTAAGATTTAGTGTTTAGGGTTTAGGGTAGCATTTATGGTCTTTAATTAAAAAAAGTAGGTTTAGATTTATTTAGTTTATTTTATATTTTTAGGTTAATTTTATTTTATTTTGTTTAACCCATTTACTTTAGTTTAGGTTTTATTTTAGTTTATTTTGAGGTTTAGGTTTAGGTTTACATTTTTTAGTTTATTTTATCTTATTTTTTAGGTTTAGGTTTATTTCATTTTAGGTTTAGGTTTAGGTTTTATTTTACTTTTAGGTTTAGGTTTTAGGTTTATTTAGGTTAATTTAGTTTATTTTATTTTATTTAGTTTAGGTTTAGTTTATTTTAGGTTTAGTTTAGGGTTTTAGGGTTTAACATTTAGGGTTTATAGTTAAGCTTTAGGGTCAAGGGTTTAAGGTTTATGCTTTTAGGGTGGGGAGTCTCAGGTTTAGGGTTTAGGGTTTAGGATTAGGGTTTATGGTTTAGGGTTTAGAGTTTAGGGTTTAGGGTTTAGGGATTTTTAGGGTTTCGGGTTGTAAGTTTATTATTGTTGGTTTAGCATTTAGGGTTTAGGGTTAGTTTTTTTGGTTAGGTTTTAGGGTTTAGGGCTTAGGGCTTAAGATTTAGGGTTTAGGGTTTTTTTTTTAAATTAAGTAAACCGACAAGTTTAGTTTTATTTAGTTTATTTTTTATTTTTTTTAGTTTATTTTATTTTTAATTACTAGTTAGGTTTAATTTTTATTTTAATTTAGTTTAGTTTATTTATTTTAAGTTTATTTATTTTAGTTTAGGTTTTTTATTTTAGTTTATTTTTCAGGTTTAGGTTCATGTTTAGATTTGTTTTTTAGTTGAGTTTTATTTTCTTTTTACTTTTTAGGTTTAGGTTTTATTTTTTCTATTTAGGTTTAGGTTCTCATTTTATTATTTTAGGTTTAGGTTTTAGGTTTATTTTTAGATTTTATTTTTACGTATATGTTTTATTTTTTATTTTTAGGTTTCAGTTTAGGTTTTTATTTTATTTTATTAGGTTTAGGTTTTAGGTTTTTATTTTAGGTTTATTTTTAGGTTTTATTTTTTTAGTTTTGGTTTAGGTTTATTTTTAGTTTATTTTATTTTATTTAGTTTAGGTTTAAGTTTAGGTTTAGGTTTTATTTGTTTTAGTTTATTTCATTTTATTTTATGTTTATGTTTATTTTATTTAGTTTATTTTATTTTATTTTATGTTTAATGTTTCTGGTTTAGGTTTCAGATTTAATTTTTTATTTAATATTTAGCTTTTATTTTATTTAGGTTTTTATTTCTTAGGTTTATTTTAGTTTAGTTTAAATTTTATTTATTTATTTTAGTTTATTTTTACTACTTATTATAGTTTATTTTAGGTTTAGGTTTAGGTTTTAGTTTAGGTTTTTATTTTATTTTTTTTTAATTTTTTTAGGTTTAGGTTTTTTATTTATTTTGTTTTTAGGTTTTATATAGTTTAGGTTTAGGTTTTTAAGTTTTTAGGGTTTATGCTTACGATTTAAGGTTTATGATTTAGGGTTTTAATGGTTTAGGGTTTAGGGGGTAGTGGAGGAGAGGTTTAGTGGGAGGGTTTTAAGGTTTAGTGTTTAGTGTGGTTTAGAAGGCTTAGGGTTTTGTTAGGTTTAGGGTTTTTGGTGTTTAGGATTTATAATTTAAGGTTTATTTAGGGTTTAAGATTAAAGATTTTATGGTTTTAGGGTTTAGGATTTAGTGTTCAGGGCTAGGGTTATGGTTTAGTGTTAGTTTTACGGTTTGGTGTTAAGGTTTAGAAGTTTTTTTAGTTTATTTTTTAATTTTTATTTTTATTTAGTTTTATTTTTTATTTTTATTTAGTTTTGTTTATTTGTTTTAGGTTTACTTATTTTAGTTTAGGTTTTTTTTTAGTTTATTTTTAAGCTTTAGGTTTAGGTTTATATTTATTTTTTAATTTAGTTTTATTGTTATTTTATTTTTTAGGTTTAAGTATTATTTTTTATTTTTAGGTTTAGGTTTTGGTTTTAGGTTTTAATTTTAGGTTTATTTTTAGGTTTTGTTTTTTAATTTATGTTTAGGTTTATTTTTAATTTATTTTATTTTATTTTATTTAGGTTTTAAGTTTAATTTATTTTAGGTTTAGGTTTCGGTTTTATTTAATTTAGTTTAGGTTTAGGTTTATTTTATTATTTTTATTTGAGGTTTAGGTTTTTCTTTTAGTTTAGGGTTTAAGTTTTATTTTTTATTTATTTTTACGTTTATTTTTCTATGTTTAGATTTTTATTTATTTTTATTTTATTTTATTTTAAGTTTATTTTATTTTTATTTTTTGTTTAGTTTTTATTTTTTTTAGGTTTTTTAGTTTTAGGTTTATTTTATTTTATAGTTTAGTATATCTTTTTATTTATTTTTTTTAGTATAATTTTTATTTTTTATTTTATTTTATTTTTAGGTTTAGGTTTAGGTATAGGATTAGATTTTAGTTTAGGTTTTTATTTTATTTTATTATTTTATTTTATTTAGTTTAGGGTTTTATTTATTTTATTTTAGGTTTATTTAGTTTGGGTTTAGGCTTTAGGTTTTATAATTTAGGGTTTAGGTTTAGGGTGGTGGGGAGGTTTAGGGTTTTTGGGTTTAGGTTTGGAGAGAGGGTTGTAAGCCCATGGTTTAGGATTTAGGGTTATATTTAGGGTTTGGGTCAGCCTAGTTAGGGCCTAGCTGGGTGACGTTTGGCCTAGATCAGGATCAAGAGTTTAGTTTAAGTTTATTTAGGTAGTGGATTTTTAGGCTATGATCAGTTTAGGATCATGGTGGTCAGGTGGCTGTCATTTTAGGTTTATATCAGAGCCATGGCCTTAGAGCTCAGGTAGCTCCCAAGAGAGTTAGTGGAGTTTAGAGTTTAGGGTCAGAGGGGTCAGTTCAGTAAAGGTTGGTAGTGAGTTTAGTGAAGGGTAGGTTTAGGGAAGGCCCAGGTCAGGGTCAGTGATCAGATCAGTGATCATGGTTTAGTTAAGGGTTTGGTTATTTTGTGGACATTTAGCACTCCACAAGTTGGTGTCACCAAGTGGTGTCATCTAGGTTAAACAGGATTAGGGTTAGCCTCAGGGGTTTTAGGTCAGTGGAGGGTAGGAGGAGTCAGGAGTTTAAGAGTGGTTAGGTCTCAGGTTTAGCAGCCCAGTGGAGTGGCTCAGTAGAGTTTAGAGCCTGGGGTCAAGTCATCTAGGGTAAGTCAGAAGGGTAGGTTTAGAGTTTAGCATTTGACTGTTAGTGAGGTCAGTTTAGAGAGTTAGGTTTAGGTTTAGAGTCAGATCAGGTTAAGTTTGGAGTTAAGGTTAAAGAGTTTAGTTAAGTTTTGTCAGGATTAGTTTAGGGTTTAGGTTAGAGTGGTCACAGTCGGGTTTAGGGTTTAGGATCAGAGTGATTAGGGTTTAGTTTAGGGTTTAGGGTTTTTTTTTTGAATTTAAGTAAACCGATAGGTTTAGGTTTATTTAGTTCATTTTTTTATTTATTTTAGTTTATTTTATTTTATTATTTTTATTTAGGTTTACTTATTTATTTTAATTTAGTTTAGTTTATTTATCTTAGCTTTATTTATTTTAGTTTAAGTTTATTTATTTTAGTTTATTTTTTAAGGTTTAGGTTGTGGTTTATGTTTATTTTTTAGTTTAGTTTTATTTTTATTTTATTTTTTAGGTTTAGGTTTTATTTTTTATTTTTAGGTTTATGTTTATGTTTTTATTTTATTTTTTTTAGGTTTAAGATTTAGGTTTATATTTTAGGTTATTTTTAATCTTTATTTTTTAGTTTAGAATTAGGTTTATTTTTAGTTTAGTTTATTTTATTTAGTTTAGGGTTTAGGTTTAGTATATTTTAAGTTAAGGTTTAGGTTTTATTTTTTTTAGTTTAGTTTATTTTACTTCAGGTTAAGGTTTATTTTATTTTGTTTATTTTAGGTTTAGGTTTTTTTTAGGGTGGTTTTATTTTTTATTTATTTTTAGGTTTATTTTTTAGGTTTAGGTTTTTATTTACTTTTTATTTTAATTTATTTTTGGTTTATTTTATTTTTATTTTATTTTTATTTTTTTTATTTTAGGATTTACTTTATTTAGGTTTTTCATTTTTAGGTTTATCTATTTTTTAGTTTAATTTAGAGTTTTAGTTATTTTATTTTAGTTTAATTTTTATTTTTTTATTGTATTTTATTATATTTTTAGGTTAGGTTTTAGTTTAGGTTTATGTTTTAGTTTAGGTTTTTAATTTAGTTTATTTTTTTATTCAGGTTTTTTTTATTTTTAGTTTTTATTTAGTTTAGGTTTAGGTTTTTAGGTTTTTAGGGTTTAAGGTTTAGGGTTTAGGGTTTAGGGTTTGGGGACTAGGGTTTATGGTTTAGGGTTTAGGGTTTAGGGTTTAGGGTTTATGGTTTAGGGTTTAGGGTTTAGGTTTTAGGTTTTACGGTTTAGGGTTTAGGGTTGAGGGTTAAGGTTTATAGTTTAGGGTTTAGGGTTTTATGGTTTGGGATTTTGAGTTTTTTTTAAAAAAAATTAGGTTTAGGTTTAGGTTTAAGTTTATTTTTTGTTTTCTTTATTTAATTTAGGTTTATGTTTAGGTTTAGGTCTATTTATTTTTAGTTTAATTTATTTTTTTTTATTTTATTATAGTTTAGGTTTTATTAATTTTTTAGGTTTTTTTTAGTTTTGTTTAGGTATAGGTTTATTTAGGTTTATTTTATTATTTATTTTTTAATTTATTTTTTTATTTAGGTTTAGGTTTATGTTTACGTTTTATTTTTTATTTTAGTTTAGTTTAGGTTTTCTTTTAGTTTAGTTTAGGTTTAGGTTTTATTTATTTTTTATTTAGATCATTTATTTTTTGTTTTTTAGTTTAGTTTAGTTGATTTTATTTAGTTTTTAGTTTATTTAGCTTTTAGGTTATTTAGCTTAGGATTAGGTTTATTTTTTGGTTTATTTAGTTTAGTTTAGGTTTAGGGCTTAGGATTTTTTTAGGTTTAGGTTTATGTTTTATTTAGGTTTAGGTTTGATTTAGTTTATTTATTTTTTGTTTTATTTTTTTTAGGTTTATTTAGTTTAATTTATTTAGTTTAGGTACTATTTTTATTTTGGTTTAGGTTTAGGTTTAGGTTTTATTTAGTTTTTATTTTATGTTTAGGTTTAGTTTTGGTTTATTTTTTTATTTATGTTTAGGTTTATTTTTATTTCTAGTTTAGTTTATTTATGTTTTTTAGGTTCAGGTTTTTAGTTTATTTTAGTTTAGGTTTACGTTTAGGATTATTTAAGATAATTTAGTTTAGGTTATTTATTTTTAGGTTTAGGTTTATTTATTTTTACTTTAGTTTTTATTTTTAGTTTATTAGTTTAGTTTATTTAGGTTTATTTAGGTTTATTTCTAGATTAGATTAGGTTTATTTATTTTGATTTAGTTTAGTTTATTTTTATTTTTAGGTTTACTTAGTTTTTAGTTTTATTTAGTTTATGTTTAGGTTTAGATTTATTTTTATTTATCTATTTAGGTTTTAGTTTATTTAGTTTCGTTAAGGTTTTGGTTTAGGATTAGGTTTTTTATTTGGGTTTAGGTTAAGGTTTATTTATTTATTTAGGTTTAGGTTTAGGTTTTATTTAGTTTAGTTTATTTAGTTTTACTTTATTTTGGGTTTAGGGTTTAAGTTTAGGTTTAGGTTTAGGTTTATTTAGTTTAGGTTTAGTTTAGGTTTAATTTTATTTATTTTTTTAGCTTATTTTTTATATAGTTTTTTATTTAAGTTTATTTTGTATTTAGTTTATTTTTATTTATTTTTATTCAATTTATTTTATTTTTGTTTATTATTTTCTTTATTTATATTAATATTTATTTATTTTTATTTTTATTTGTAGTTTAGGTTTAGGTTTAGGTTTTTATCTTAGGTTTATGTTTAGGTTTAGGTTTTGGTTTTTATTTTATTTTATATTATTTTTATTTATTTAGTTTATTTTATTTTATTTTATTTATGTAGGTTTATTTAATTTATTTATTTAGTCTAATTATTTAGTTTAGGGTTTATTTTATTTTAACACTACCATTGCCGGTCCCAAGTCCGGATGCAAAAAGTGGAGGGTTGCGTTAGGTAGTCGACAGCCAGTGTAAAATTTGTCGAAATAATCATGACATGAATCCTTTAAATCATTGTGTTAATGCTAGGGCGTCCCCTGGAAGCGACACGCTGTATGGCTTGAATACAACGAAAAATGTGCTAGAGCGTATCCCGTGTAGTGTTAAATAAGCAAGGGTTCCCACATTATGGACGGATGCGGGCAAAGAAGTTAGTCCATGAAACTAGATTTAGGTTAGGATCTTGGAATATAGGTACTCTTACAGGTAAATAAATGGAATTAATAGATATTATGGTTCATAGAAAGATAAATATTTTATGTGTTCAAGAAACTAAATGGGTTGGTGAGAAGGCCAAGTAGATTGATAGTTTAGGTTTTAAACTTTGGCATTCAGGTAAAAGTCGAACTAGAAATTATGTAGGTGTGATTATAGATAAAAGTTTGAAGGATAATGTTATAAGTATTAATAGATGTGGAGATAGAATTATAGCTTTAAAGATTATTGTTGATACTAAGATTATTAATGTTATAAGTGTCTATGCTCCTCAAGTAGGTTTGGAGGTAAACTCAAAAGATAAATTTTGGAATGAATTAGAGGGATTATTACAAAAGATACCTCTTGAAGAAAAAGTATTTATTGGGGGAGATTTAAATGGACATGTTGGTAGAGTGGTAGAAGATTTTAAAAGTATTCATGGTGGTTATGGATTTGGAGTGACTAATGAAGAAGGTATAGATTTGGGCCTTAGCTTATGAATTTGTAGTTGCTAATACTTTATTTAAGAAAAGAGATGAACATATTATTACTTATAAAATGGATCTAGTAAAACACGATTGATTATTTTCAAAAAGAAAAATAGATCGCTTTAGATTGTAAAGATTATAAGGTTATTCCAAGTGAAATTTTAAGTACCCAACATCGACTATTAGTTTTAGATTTTAAGATGAAATGTTGTAAGAGAAAAATAAATTAAATTATTGTCCTAGGATTAGATGGGGACACTTAAAGAATACAAATAAAAATATTTTTAAGAGCAAGCTACAAGAAATTAGAATTTGGGATGTTCATAAGGAAGCTAACATTATGTGAGAAAAATATCAAGTGAAATTAAGCAAGTTGCTAAAGATGTGCTTGGAGAATCAGAAGGAAAAACTTCTTTTAATAAGAATAGTTGGTGGAGTCAGAGTGTGCAAGAAAAGATAAGAAATAAGAAGCATTGTTATAAAACTTGGTTTAGATGTAAAAACTCGGAGAATTGGGAAAGATATAAAGTGGCCTGTAGAGATTCTAAGAAAGCAATATGTGATGCAAAAAAATTTAGCTTTTAGTGATTTATACAATAAATTAGATACCAAAGAAGGTGAAAGATGTATGTATAAGTTAGCCAATCAAAGGGATAGGAGAAGTAAAGACATAGTTCAAGTGAGGGGTATTAAGGATGAAAATAATAAAGTGCTTTTCTTAGAAAAAAGATATTGAAAATAGGTGGATGAGGTATTCTGATAAACTTTTCAATGAAGATCTAAAAGTACGATTGATTTTAGCAACCTTAGTACCCTAAACAAAAATAGAGAATTTCATTTTTATCGTCGTATTAGTAAATCTGAAGTTAGTGAAGCCTTAAAGAAAATGAAATGTGGAAAAGCAAGAGGACGGATAATATTCCAATAGAGTGTGGAAATGTTTAGGAGATCAAGGAATTTCTGGCTTACAAATCTTTTAATGTTATTTTAAAGACTAAAAAGATGCCAGATGAGTGGAGAAAGAGTTTGTTGGTTCCTATATTTAAGAATAAAGGTGATGCACAAGAGTGTGCAAATTATAGAGGAATTAAGTTAATGTGCCATACATTAAAATTATGGGAGAGAGTAATTGAGCATAGGTTATGATGTGATACGAAGTTTCTCACAATCGCTTTGGTTTCATGCCGTAGATCTACTATGGATGCTATAAATTTGTTAAGAGGTTTGATGGAGAAGCATAGAGAAAATAAGAAGGATCTACATATGATATTTATTGATTTAGAGAGAGCTTATGATAAAGTCTCAAGAGATGTTCTTTGGAGAGTTCTAGAACAAAAAGGAGTTAATATTGGTTATATTCAAGTCATTAAGGATATGTATACTAGAGCTGTTACTTGTGTCCAAATAAAAGGAGGATTGATAAAATATTTTCCTATTTCAGTTGGATTACATCAAGGATCAACATTAAGCCCTTATCTTTTTACTTTAGTTATGGATGTTCTTACGAGGCATTTACAAGAAGATGTACCCTAGTGTATGCTTTTGTCGATGACATTCTTCTTGTTGATAAGACTAGAGAGGAGTCCAACGAAACTTGAATTATGGAGGTCAACTTTAGAGTCTAAAGTTTTTCGTTTAAGTAGATCTAAAACTGAATATATGGAGTGTAATTTTAGTTGTATAAGTTTTAGTGGTAGTGTTGTGACTTTAGGTGATCAAGTCATTAATAAGAGTGAGTTTATCTGATATTTAGGTTCTATTGTTCAAAATGATGGTGAAATAGATGGAGATGTTATTAGTAGAATTCAAGTTGGATGGTTGAAGTGGAGGAATGCATCTGGCCTATTATGTGATAGAAAAGTCCCACTTAAACTTAAGGGAAAATTTTATAAGATGGTGGTAAGACCTACAATGGTTATGGCCCAGAATGTTGACCAATAAAAGAGAAGCATAAGACTAAATTAAGTGTTAGATGAGGATGCTCGTGGATGAGTGGATTTACTCTTAGAGATAGAATGCAAAATGAGTATGTTCAGGAAAAAGTTGGAGTAGCTCCAATGGTAGATAAGATTAGGGAGAGTCGCCTTAGATGGTTTGGCCATATAAAGCATCGGTCGTCCGATGACCCAATTAGGAGAGTAGATGCATTAGATTTGCCTTATGTTAAGAAAGGTAGACGTAGACCTAAAAAGACTTGGTTAAGATGTATAAAAAATGATCTTAGTATACTTGAATTAAATGAGAATTTGACACATAATAGGACACAATGGAGATGAAGTATTCACGTAGCCGACCCCACCTAGTGGGCTTAAGGCTTGTTGTTGTTGTTGTTGTTGTAGGGTTTATTTTATTTTAGGTTTAGGTTTTATTTAGTTTTAATTAGGTTTAGGTTAAGTTTATTTAGGTTTAGATTTTTAGTTTAGTTTGTTTTAGTTTAATTTAGTTTAGGTCTATTTAGTTTATTTTTATTTTTATTTTTATTTATATTTATTTAGTTTAGTTTAGGTTTATTATGCTTAGGTTTATTTAGTTTATTTATTATTTACTTTATTTTTTATTTTGGTTTTATTATTTAGTTTAGTTTATTTAGTTTGTTTTTTTTAGGTATATTTAATTAAGTGTAGTTTAGGTTTAGGTTAATTTTTACTTAGTTTAGTTTATTTATTTAGTTTAGGTTTAGGTTTTATTTAGGTTTAGGTTTAAGTTTATTTTATTTAGTTTAGGTTAAATTAGTTTTGGTTTAGTTTATCTAGTCTAGGTTTAGGGTTTAGGTTTAGTTTAGGTTAGGGTTTAGGTTTAGGTTTAGGTTTATTTTTAGTTTAATTTATTTAGTTTAGTTTATTATTTAGTTTAGTTTGGGTTTAGGTTTATTTTTATTTATTTATTTTATTTAACTTATTTTTTTAGGTTTTATTTTATCATTTAGGTTTATGTTTTAGGTTTAGGTTTATTTATTTAGTTTAGGTTTTAGTTTATTTAGTTTAGGTTTAGGTTTAGGTTTAGGTTTAGGTTTAAGTTTAAGTTTTAAGTTTATTTTTAGGATTGTTTTATTTAGTTTGTTTAGTTTAGTTTAAGTTTAGGTTTTATTTGTTTAGTTTATTTAGGTTTGGGTTTAGGTTTAGGTTTACTTATTTTTTATTTAGTTTATTTATTTAAGTTTTATTTATTTATTTATTTTCATTCAGTTTATTATTCTATTTATTTTACTTTTTTTATATTTATTTTTAGTTTAGGCTTAGGTTTAAGTTTTTATTTTACGTTTAGGTTTAGGTTCAGGTTTTGGTTTAGGTTTAGGTTTAGGTTTTTCTTTTATTTTATTATTATTTATTTAGTTAAGTTTATTTTATTTTTTTATTTTGGTTTATTTAGTTTATTTATTTAGTTTAATTATTTAATTAGGGTTTATTTTATTTTAAGTCTAGGTTTTATTTAGTTTTATTTAGTTTTTTTTTAAGTCTAGGTTTAGGGTTTAGGTTTATTTAATTTTAGTTTAGGCTTAGCTTTAGGTTTATTTTAATTGAATTTATTTTATTTAGTTTAGGTTTATTTATTTAGTTTTAAGTTTATTTAGGTTTAGGTTTAAGTTTATTTAGGTTTAGGTTTTATTTAGTTTATTTTTGTTTAGGTTTTTTTAGTTTAGTTTATTTTATTTAGTTTAGGCTTATTTAATTTATTTTTATTTTTATTTTTATTTATTTAGTTTAGTTTAGGTTTCGGTTTATTATTTTATTTAGGTTATTTTTTATTTATTTAGGGTTTAGCTTTAGGTTTAGGTTTATTTTTATTTTTTAAGTTTTGGTTTAAGTTTAGGTTCAGTTTAGGTTTTCTTATTTAGTTTAATTTATTAGTTTAATTTATTTAGTTTATTTTTATTTTAGGTATATTTTTTTAGGTTAAGTTTAGGTTTATTTAGTTTAGGTTTAGGTTTATTTTTATTTAGTTTAGTTTATTTATTTATTTATTTATATATTTAGTTTAGGTTTATGTTTAGTTTAGGTTTAAGTTTTATTTAGGTTTATGTTTAAGTTTATTTTATTTAGTGTAGGTTTAGGGTTTATGTTCAGTTTAGCTTAGGATTTAGGTTTAGGTTTATGTTTATTTTAGGTTCATTTTTAGTTTAGTTTATTTAGTTTAGTTTATTATTTAGTTTAGTTTAGGCTTAGGTTTATTTTATTTATGTAGTTTATTTTTTAGGTTTTATTTTAGGTTTTAGGTTTAGGTTTAGGTTTAGGTTTAGGCTTACTTATTTAGTGTAGGTCTTAGTTTTTATGTTATTAAGTTTTATTATTATTTAGTGTTTTTAGGTATTAATAGTTTTACTTTAGTTTATTTATTATTATTATTATTATTTATTAAGTTATTAGTTTATTATTATGAGTTAGTTTCTTAGGTTTATAAATTATTAATAGATTTAGTATATTTATTTAGGTTTTATTTATTATTTAGTTTATTATTAGTTTAGTTTAATATATTATTAGTTTAGTTATTAATTTTATTTAGTTCAATTTATTATTAGATTATTAGTTTAGTGTTATTTGATATTAGTTATTTAGTTTTAGTTTATTAGTTTTTTTTGTTTTATTATTAGTTTGAGTTATTATTATTTAGTTAGTTTATTATTAGGTTTACTTAGATCATTAGTTTATTATTTTCATTTAGTTATTAGTTTTAGTTATTAGTTAGTAATTATTATTAGTTATTTATTAATTATTTTGTTAATTTATTAGTTTTAGTTTATTATTTATTATTTTTAGGTTAGTTAGTTTCGTTATTATTAGTTTAGCTATTTGGTTTATTTTTATTATTGGTTATTTATTTATTAGGTTAGTTATGTTTAGGTTCATTAGTTAGTTATTATTATTAGTTAGTTATTGGGTTTATTAAGGTTTAATTTAGTTAGTTTATTAGTTTAGTTTTAGTTATTAGTTTTGGTTTAGTATAGTTTTTACTAGTTTTATTAGTTTAGTTTATTTTTAGATAGTTTATTGGTGGGGTTTTTTGTTTATGTTTAATTTAGTTATTGGTTTGTTTATTAGTTTAGTTAATTTTTGTTATTATTAGTTTATTAGTTTTTTAGTTATTATTTAGCTAATTTAGTTTAGTTATTTTATAAGTTTTTGTTTTAGTTTATAATTAGTTTATGTTTATTATTAGTTTATTAGTTTTAGTTTATTATTTCTTAGTTTTAATTTTAGTTAGTTTAGTTTAGTGCTTTATTTGTTTCTTATTAGGGTTTAAGGTTTATGGTTTAGGGTTTAGGGTTTGGGGTTTAGGGTTTGGGGTTCATAGTTTAGGGTTTAGGGTTTTTTAGGGTTTAGGATTTAGGGTTAGTTTTTATGTTCAGGGTTTTGGGTTTTGGGTTTAGGATTTAGGGTTTAGGATTTATTTTTTAATTAAGTAAACTGTTAGGTTTAGGTTTATTAGTTAATTTTTTATTTATTTTAGTTTATTTTATTTTTTATTTTCATTTAGGTTTATGTTATATTCTTATTTATTTTAGTTTAGGTTTTTTATTTTAGTTTATTTTTTAGGTTTAGATTTCTGTTTAAATTTATTTTTTAGTTGAGTTTAATTTATATTTTATTTTTTAAGTTTATTTTTAGGTTTTACTTTTTGTTTAGGTTTATGTTTATTTTTAGTTAAGTTTTATTTTTATTTTATTTTTTAGGTTTAGGTTTTATTTTTATTTTTAGGTTTATGTTTAGGTTTTTATTTTACTTTTTTTATCATTTAGTTTTAGGTTTTTATTTTAGGGTTTAGGTTTAGGTTTAGGTATAGGTTTATTTATTTTATTTAGGTTTTAGTTTATTTAGTTCAGGTTTAGGTTTAATTAGTTTAGGTTTATGTTTATGTTTAGGTTTAGGTTTTAGGTTTATATTCAGGTTTATTTTATTTAGTTTATTTTATATTGGTTTTATTTATTTTAGTTTAGTTTCTAGTTTAGGTTTCTTTCATTTATTTCTATTTGAAGCTTTCAGATTTCAGCTATTTATTTCTCATTTTACTCTTTATTAGGTTTATTAATTTTAGTTTAGGTTTAAGATTAAATTTAGGTTTATTTATATAGGTTTATTTTTATTTTAGTTTATTTAGTTTGATTTTAGGTTTATGTTTATATTATTTTTAGTTTATTTATTTATTTTATTTAATTATTTATTTATTTTAGGTTTAGGTTTAGGTTTAGATTTATAGGTGTCTTTATTTAGGTTTAGGTTTACATTTAGGTTTATTTAGTTTAACTTAGGTTTATCTATTTTGTTTATTTATTTTTATTTTTATTATTTTTTTTAGATTTATTTAGGTTTATAGTTTAGTTTATTTATTTATTTTATTTTTTATTTGTTAGGTTATTTTATTTAGGTTGAAGTTTTATTTTTATTTTACAGTTTTATCTTTATTTTTAGTTTTTTTAGTTTATTTTATTTTATTTTTATTCTAGGTATGTTTAGTCTTTTATTTTAGCTTCTATTTTAGGTTTATGTTTAGGTCTAGGTTTATTTAGTTTATTTAGTTTAATTTATTATGTTTATTTAGTTTAGGTTTAAGTTTAGGTTTAGTTTAGGTTTAGGTTTATGTTTAGGTTTAGGTTTAGGTTTAGGTTTAGGTTTAGGTTTAGGTTTAGGTTTAAGTTTAGGGTTTAGGTTTAGAGTTTAGGTTCCAGTTTAGGTTTAGGTTTAGGTTTAGGTTTATTTATTTATTTTATTTAGTTTTTTTTAGGTTTTATTTTAGCTTTTAGGTTTAGGTTTATGTTTAAGTTTAGGTTTTAGGTTTAGGTTTGTTTATTTAGTTTAGGTTTAAGTTTATTTAGTTTAGATTTACGTTTATTTAGTTTAGGTTTAGGTTTAGGTTTAGGTTTTAGGTTTATTTTTAGCTTTATTTTGTTTAGTTTATTTTATTTGTGTTTTAATTTATTTAGTTTAGTATAGGATAGGTTTTTATTTATTTCATTTATTTAGGTTTAGGTTTTATTTATTTTTTATTTTATTTTACTTTTTAGGTTTATTTATTTTAGCTTAGGTTTATGTTTATTTATTTTAGTTTAGGTTTAGGTTTATTTATCTAGGTTTATTTTTAGTTTAGTTTATTTAGTTTTATTTTAGGTTTAGGTTTAGTTTTAGGTTTTTTATATTTATTTGTTTTATTTACTTTTTTTTTTAGGTTTTATTTTAGCTTTTAGGTTTAGGTTTATGTTTAAGTTTAGGTTTTAGGTTTAGGTTTATATTTTTAGTTTTGGTTTAAGTTTATTTAGTTTAGATTTAGGTTTATTTAGTTTAGGTTTAGGTTTAAGTTTAGGTTTTAGGTTTATTTTTAGGTTTATTTTATTTAGTTTATCTTATTTATGTTTTAATTTATTTAGTTTAATTTAGGATTAGGTTTTTATTTACTTAGTTTATTTAGGTTTTATTTATTTTTTATTTTATTTTACTTTTTAGGTTTAATTATTTTAGTTTAGGTTTAGGTTTATTTATTTATGTTTATTTTTAGTTTAGTTTATTTAGTTTTATTTTAGATTTAGGTTTAGGTTTAGGTTTATTTTATTTTAAGTGTAATTATTTATTTTTATTTATTTTAGGTTTAGGTTTTTAGGTTTATTTATTTAGGTTTAGGTTTAGGTTTAGGTTTATTTAGTTTAGTTTAGGTTTATTTATTTATTTAGGTTTATTTTTAGTTTAGTTTATTTAGTTTTATTTTAGGTTTAAATTTAGGTTTAGGTTTATTTTATTTTAAGTTTAATTATTTATTTTTATTTATTTTAGGTTTAGGTTTTTAGGTTTATTTATTTAGGTTTAGGTTTAGGTTTATTTAGTTTAGTTTAGGTTTATTTATTTAGTTTATTTTATTTAGTTTATTTTAGTTTAGGTTTAGGTTTAGGTTTTAGGTTTTAGGTTTTAGGTTTAGGTTTAGGTTTAGGTTTAGGTTTAGGTTTATATTTTGGTTTATTTATTTTATTTTTATTTAGTTTAGTTTATTTTTTAAGGTTTAGGTTTAGGTTTATTTATTTTAGTTTAGTTTAGGTTTAGGTTTAGGTTTATTTTTTTTAGTTTAGGTTTTGGTTTAGGTTTAGGTTTATTTAGTTTATTTATTTTAATTTATTTTATTTATTTCAGCCAAAAGCTAAGTTTTTAATGGGTTTATTTAGGTTTAGGTTTAGGTTTAGGCTTGGGTTTATTTTATTTTATTTAGTTTTGATTTAGGTTTAGGTTTTAGTTTAAGTTTAGGTTTACATTTAGGTTTAGGTTTAGGTTT
The DNA here is from genome assembly GCA_021442155.1 of Cymbidium sinense. NCBI lineage: Eukaryota > Viridiplantae > Streptophyta > Magnoliopsida > Asparagales > Orchidaceae > Cymbidium > Cymbidium sinense. The sequence continues at coordinate 257,838,219 of CM038214.1, read as the reverse complement.
TATTTAGGTTTATTTAGTTTAGTTCATTTATTTTTTAGTTTAGGTTTATTTATTTTAGTTTATTTATTTTAGGTTTAGATTTATGTTTAGGTTTAGGTTTAGGTTTAGGTTTATTTTATTTAGTTTATTAATTTAATTTATTTTAGTTTAGTTTAGGTTTATTTAGTTTATTATTTTATTTTGGGAGCTTAGGTTTGGTTTAGGTTTAGGTTTAGGCTTAGGTTTAGATTATGGTTTATTTTTATTTATTATATTTAGTTTAGGTTTACATTTATGTTTAGGTTTAGGCTTTAATTAGGTTTAGGTTTAAATTTAGGTTTAGGTTTAGGTTTAGGTTTATCTTTATTTAGTTTATTTAGTTTATCTTAGGTTTAGAATTATTTAGTTTAGTTTAGTTTAGTTTAGTTTAGGCTAATTTAATTAGTACAATTTATTTAGGTTTAGGTTTAGGTTTATTTTAGGATTTAGTTTATTTATTTTAATTTTTAGTTTAGTTTAGCTTAGTTTAGGTTTAGTTTTATTTTAGTTTAGTTTAGGTTTAGGTTTAGGTTTTTTTTTTAGTTTAGGTTTATTTTTAGTTTAGTTTAGATTTTTATTTATTTTCAATTTAGATTTATTTATTTTTAGTTTAATTTAGGTTTATTTTACTTAGGTTTAGGTTTTGGTTCTATTTATTTATTTAAGTTAGGTTTAAGTTTAGTTTTAGAGTTATTTTAGTTTATTGAGTTTAGGTTTAGGTTTAGGTTTAGGTTTAAGTTTTATTTAGTTTAGTTTAGTTTTGGTTTATATATTTAGTTTAGTTTAGTTTATTTATTTTTGGTTCAGGTTTAGGTTTAGTTTAGGTTTAATTTAGTTTAGTTTAGTTTAGGTTAAAGTTTTGTTTAGGTTTATTTAGTTTAATAGGTTCAGGCTTTTTTAGTTTATTTAGTTAGTTTAGGTTTATTTAGGTTTTAGTTTATTTAGGTTTAGGTTTATTTATTTTACTTTATTTAGTTTTGTTTATTTATTTTAGTTTATTTATGTACGTTTAGGTTTAGGTTTAGGTTTATTTTTATTTTAGGTTTGCTTAGGTTTAGGTTTATTTTTATTTAGTTTAGTTTATTTAGGTTTAGGTTTATTTTATTTTATTTTATTTAGGTTTAGGTTTATTTAGCCTAGTTTAGGTATAAGTTTATGTTTATTTTTTAGGTTTAGGTTTATTTTAGGTTTAGGTTTATTTTGTTTAGGTTTTGGTTTATGTTTATTTTAGGTTTAGGTTTAAATTTATTTATTTTACATTTTAGTTTAGGTTTATTTTAGTTTAGTTTAGTTTAGTTTATTCATTTAGGTCTAGGTTTAGATTTTTGATTTAGGGTTTAGTTTAATTAAGTTTAGGTTTAGGTTTACATTAATTTATGTTTTAGGTTTAGGTTTAGGTTTATTTTATTTTATTTAGTTTAGGTTTAGGTTTATTTTATTTATTTTAGTTTAGTTTAGTTAATGTTTAGGTTTAGGTTTAGGTTTAAGTCTTAGGTTTATCTAGTTTAGTTTATGTTTATTTAGTCTAGTTTATTTAGTTTAGGTTTATTTTAGTTGATTTTATTTAGTTTATTTATTTTATTTACTTAGTTGAGGTTTTGGTTTATTTAGTGTATTTTATTTTAGTTTAGGTTTAGGTTTAGGTTTAGGTATATTTTATTTAGTTTAGTTCTATTTTAGTTTATTTTTAGTTTAGTTTAGGTTTAGGTTTACATATTTAGTTGTTTTTCAGTTTAGCTTATTATATTTATTTTTAGTTTAGTTTAGTTTAGGTTTAGGTTTAATTTTTATTTTTATTTCTATTTAGGTTTATTTATTTAGGTTTAGGATTATTTCTTTAGTTTAGTTTATTTAGTTTATTTTATTTATTTTATTTATTTAGTTTAGGTTTAAATTTTATTTAGTTTAATTTAGTTTATTTTTAGGTTTAAGTTTAATTTTAGATTTAGTTTACTTAGTTTAGTTTATTTATTTATTTTAATTTAAGTTTGAGGTTTTATTCAGTTTATTTATTTAGTTTAGTTTTATTTTAATTATTTAGTTTATTTTAGCTTAGTTTATTTAGGTTTGAGTTTATTTTATTTAGTTATTTAATTTATTTTTTATTTAGTTTAAGTTTAGGTTTAGGTTTCTTTAGTTTAGGTTTATTTAGGTTTTAATTAGTTTAGTTTTATTTAGTTTAGGTGTATTTTTAGTTTAGGTTTAAGTTTGTTTAGTTTAGGTTTAGGTTTAGGTTTAGGTTTTGTTTTAGTTTAGTTTTATTTGTTTAAGTTTAGGTTTATGTTTTATTTAGGTTTAGGTTTAGGTTTATTTCCTTTATTTTATTTAGTTTTAGTTTATGTTTATTTTAGTTTAGGTTTATTAGGTTATTCAGGTTTAGGTTTATTTTTATTTAGGTTTTAGGTTTAGGTTTAGGTTTAAGTTTTTATTTAGGTTTAGGTTAATTTTTTATTTTAGTTTAGGTTTATTTATATAGTTTAATTTAAGATTAGGTTTAGGTTTATTTTTATTTTATTTTTTATTTAGTTTAGGTTTTTTTATTTAGTTTTATTTATTTATTTATGGTTTTGGTTTAGGTTTAGGTTTAGGTTAAGGTGTTCATTTAGGTTTATTTAATTTATGTTTAGTTTATTTTATTTTACTTTATTTTATTTATTTAGGTTTAGTTTTAATTTAGTTTAGGTTTTAGGCTTAGGTTTAGGTTTATTTTAGTTTAATTTAGTTTAGTTTACTTATTTAGTTTTGTTTTTATTTTTAGGTTTAGTTTATTTAGTTTAGTTTATTTTATTTTAATTTAGGTTTTGGTTTATTTAGGTCTATTTAGTTTTATTTATTTTAGGTTATTTATTTAGTTTTTTTTAGTTTATTTTGTTTAGGTTTATGTTCAGGTTTAAGTTTAGGTTTAGTTTAGTTTAGTTTAGGTTTAGGTTTAGGTTTATGTTTATTTAGTTTAGTTTATTTATTTTAGTTTATTTATTTAGGTTTAGGTTTAGGTTTAGGTTTAGGTTTATATTTATTTTAGGTTTGTTTGGGTTTAAGTTTTTTTTATTTAGCTTAGTTTATTTAGTTTATTCAGGTTTAGGTTTATTTAAATTTATCTTATTTAGGTTTAGGTTTAAGTTTATGTTTATTTTTTAGGTTTAGGTTTATTTTAGGTTTAACTTTATTTAGTTTAGGTTTAGGTTTATGTTTATTTTAGGTTTAGGTTTTGGTTTAGGTTTATTTTAGTTTAGTTTAGTTTAGTTTAGTTTATTTATTTAGGTTTAGGTTTAGTTTAGGTTTAGGTTTTGATTTAGGCTTTAGTTTAATTATGTTTAGGTTTAGGTTTAGATTTAGGTTTATATTAGTTTATGTTTTAGGTTTAGGTTTAGGTTTATTTTAGGTTTTATTTAGTTTAATTTAGTTTAAAGTAGGTTTATTTTATTTAGTTTAGGTTTAGGTTTAATTTATTTATTTTAGTTTAGTTTAGTTTAGGTTAGGTTTAGGTTTAGGTTTAGGTTTAGGTTTATTTAGTTTAGTTAATGTTTATTTAGTTTAGGTTATTTTAATTTATTTTATTTAGTTCATTTGGTTTATTTATTGTATTTACTTAGTTTAGGTTTAGGTTTTGGTTTCAATATATTTTATTCAATTTAGTTCTATTTTAGTTTATTTTTAGTTTAGTTTATTTATTTAATTTATATTATTTAGTTGATTTTAGTCTAGTTTATTATATTTTTATTTACTTTAGTTTTGCTTAGGTTTAGGTTTTGGTTTAGGTTTATTTAGGTTATATTAGTTTAGTTTATTTACTTTAGTTTATGTTTAGGTTTAGGTTTAGGTAAAGTTTTATCTAGTTTAGGTTCTGGTTTGGGTTTAGGTTTTAATTTAGTTTAGGTTTATGTTTAGGTGTAGGTTTAGGTTTAAGTTTTATTTTTATTTTTATTTAGGTTTATTTATTTAGGTTTAGGATTATTTCTTTAATTTAGTTTATTTAGTTTATTTTATTTAGTTTACTTATTTAGTTTAGGTTTAGGTTCTTTTTAGTTTAATTTAGTTTAGTTTAGTCTATTTTTAGGTTTAGGATTAGTTTTAGGTTTAGTTTATTTAGTTTAGTTTATTTATTTATTTTAATTTAGGTTTTAGGTTTTATTCAGTTTATTTATTTAGTTTAGTTTTATTTTATTTATTTAGTTTAGTTTAGCCAAGTTTATTTAGGTTTTGGTTTATTTTATTTAGTTATTTAGTTTATTTTTTTACTTAGTTTAAGTTTAGGTTTTGGTTTAGGTTTATTTAGTTTAGGTTTATTTAGGTTTTATTTAGTTAAGTTTTACTTAGTTTAGGTTTATTTTTAGTTTAGGTTTAAGTTTGTTTAGTTTAGGTTTAGGTTTAAATTTAGGTTTTATTTTAATTTAGTTTTATTTGTTTAGGTTTAGCTTTAGCTTCTATTTAGGATTAGGTTTATTTTATTTAGGTTTAGGTTTATTTACTTTATTTTATTTAGTTTTAGTTTACATTTATTTTATTTTAGGTTTATTATGTTTATTTAGGTTTAGATTTATTTTTATTTAGGTTTTTGGTTTAGGTTTAGGTTTCGGTTAATTTTTTTATTTTAGTTTAGGTGTATTTATTTAGTTTAATTTAGAATTAGGTTTAGGTTTTATTTTATTTTATTTTTTATTTAGTTTACTTAGTTTAGGTTTATTTATTTAGTTTAGTTTATTTATTTTTAGTTTAGGTTTAGGTTTAGGTTTATTTAATTTATGTTTAGTTTATTTTATTTTACCCTATTTTATTTATTTAGGTATTGGTTTATTTAGTTTAGGTTTTAGGCTTAGGTATAGGTTTATTTTAATTTATTTTAGTTTAATTTAGTTTAGTTCTTTTATTTAGTTTTATTTTTATTTTTAGGTTTAGTTTATTTAGTTTAGTTTATTTTATTTTAATTTTGGTTTAGGTTTATTTAGGTTTATTTGGTTTTCTTTATTTTAGTATATTTATTTTGTTATTTTTAGTTTGTTTAGTTTAGGTTTAGGTTTAGGTCTAGGTTTAGGTTTATTTTAGTTTAGTATAGGTTTAGGTTTAGGTTAAGGTTTATTTTGTTTTGTTTATTTATTTTAGTTTATTTATTTAGGTTTAGGTTTAGGTTTACGTTTATTTTTATTTTAGGTTTGTTTAGTTCTAGGTTTATGTTTATTTTTATTTTAGGTTTAGGTTTAAGTTTTTTTAGTTTAGGTTTAAGTTTAGGTTTAGGTTTAGGTTTAAGTTTAGGTTTTATTTAGTTTAGTTTTATTTGTTTAGGTTTAGGTTTATGTTTTATTTAGGTTTAGGTTTATTTTATTTACTTTATTTTATTTAGTTTTAGTTTATGTTTATTTTAGTTTAGGTTTATTAGGTTATTTAGGTTTAGGTTAATTTTTATTTAGGTTTTAGGTTTATGTTTAGATTTAGGTTTTTATTTAGGTTTAGGTTTCATTTTAGGTTTATGTTAATTTTTTTTATTTTAGTCTTGGTTTATTTATTTAGTTTAATTTAGGATTAGGTTTAGGTTTATTTTTATTTTATTTTTTATTTAGTTTATTTAGTTTAGGTTTATTTATTTAATTTAGTTTATTTATTTTTAGTTTAGGTTTAGCTTTAGGTTAAGGTGTTGGATTAGGTTTATTTAATTTATGTTTTATTTATTTTATTTTACTTTATTTTATTTATTTAGGTTTAGGTTTATTTAGTTTAGGTTTTAAGCTTAGGTTTAGGTTTATTTTAGTTTATTTTAGTTTAATTTAGTTTAGTTTATTTATTTAGTTTTGTTTTTATTTTTAGGTTTAGTTTATTTAGTTTAGTTTATTTTATTTTAGTTTAGGTTTAGGTTTATTGAGGTTTATTTAGTTTTATTTATTTTGGTTTATTTAGTTTAGGTTTAGGTTTAGGTTTATTTAATTTAGTTTATTTTTTACTTTATTAATTTATTTATATTTATATTTATATTTATTTAATTTTTTTATGCTTATTTATTTAATTCAATTTTTAGTTTAGGTTTATGTTTAGGTTATATTTTATTTAGTTTAGTTTAGTTTAAGTTTAGGCTTTAGGTTTATGGTTAGGTTTACGGTTAGAGTTTTTTATTTTTGATTTTTTATTTAGGTTTAGGGTTAGGTTTAGGGTTTAGGGATTTTTTAATTAAGTAAACTGATTTGTTTAGACTTATTTACTTTAATTAGTTTACTTTTAATTTATTTTAGTTTATTTTATTTTTTTATTTTTATTTAGATTTAATTATTGTTTATATTTAGTTTAGCTTATTTATTTTACTTTAGGTTTATTATTTTAATTTATTTTTTAAGTTTAGGTTTAGGTTTTTGTTTATTTTTTAGTTTAGTTTTATTTTTATTTTATTATTTAAGTTTTGGTTTTATTTTTTATTTTTAGGTTTACGTTTATATTTTTATTTTATTTTTTTAGTTTTATGTGTTATGTTTTTATTTTAGGTTTCTTTTTAGGATTTATTTCTTTATTTAGGTTTAGGTTTTTTTTTAGTTTATTTTATTTTATTTAGTTTAGGGTTTAGGTTTAGTATATTCTAGATTTAGGTTTAAGTTTATTTTAGTTGAGGTTTAGGTCTATTTTATATTTTTTTATTTAGGTTTACATTTTTTTTTTACTTTATGGTTTAGGTTTTATTTATTATTTATTTTGAGATTTTTTTATTTTTCATTTTTGAGGTTTAAGTCTTTATTTAATTTTTATTTTAATTTATTTTAGATTTATTTTATTTTTATTTTACAATTAGTTTTTATTTTATTTAGGTTTTTTATTTTTAGGTTTATTTTACTTTCTAGTTTACTTTAGGCTTTAATTTAATTTATTTTAGTTTTTTTTTGTTTTACTTTATTTTCAGGTTTTGGTTTAGGTTTAGGTTTTAGTTTAGGTTTTTATTTATTTTCATTTTCTTATTTAATTTAGGTTTAGGATTTTTCATTTATTTTATTTTGAGGTTTTACTTAGTTTAGGTTTAGGTTTTTAGGTTGTAGGGTTTATGGTTTAGGGTTTTGGTTTAGGGTTTTGGAGGGTGGGGTGTGGTCAGGGTCATGGTTTTATGGTTTAGGGTGGGTATAGTTTTAGGTATAGGAGTTTAGGTTTAGGGTTTTGGCTTTAGGGTTTATGGTTTAGGGTTTAGGATTTTAGGCCTGGGTTTAGGGTGTGGAGAGAGTTTTAGGGTTTAGGGGGTTAGGGTTTTATTTTTTAGTTTTATATTTATTTTTTTGTCTTAAATTAGTAAACCAAGTAGTTTGGGTTTATTTCATTTATTTTTTATTTATTTTAGTTTATTTTACTTTTTTATTTTATTTAGGTTTATTTTTATTTTTATTTAATTTAGTATATTTATTTTAGGTTTATTTATTTTAATTTAGGTTTTTTAATTTTATTTATTTTTTAGGTTTAGGTTTATTTTTAAGTTTAGTTCTATTTTTACTGTATTTTTTAGGTTTAGATTTTATTTTTTATTTTTAGGTTTAGGTTTAGGTTTTTCTTTTATTTTTTAGGTTTACATTTTACATTTTTATTTTTTATTTATTTTTAAGTTTTATTTTTTAGTTTAGGTTTAGGTTTATTTTTAGTTTATTTTATTTTATTTAGTTTAGGTTTAGGTTTAGGTTTAGTTTATTTTAGGTTTAGGTTTAGGTTTTATTTATTTTAGTTTAGTTTATTTTAGTTTAAGTTTAGGTTTATTTTATTTTTATTTTAGGTTTAGGTATTTTTTTTATAGTTTCGGGTTTAAGTTTTATTTTTTATTTATTTTTAGGGTTTAGTTTTTGTTTTGGTTTTTAGGTTTAGATTTTTATTTATTTTTTATTTTATTTTATTTTTGGTTTATTTTTTTAGGTTTATATTTATTTTATTTAGGTTTTTAATTTTTTAGTTTTTCTTAGGTTTTTATTTATTTTATTTTAGTTTATTTTTTATTTATTATTTTAATTTCTTTTTAGGTTTAGGTTTTTGTTTATGTTTTTATTTTTTTATTTTTTTATTTTATTTTTGTTTAGATTTTTTATTTATTTTATTTTTAGGTTCTATTTAGTTTATGTTTAGGTTTTTAGCTTTTTAGGGTTTAGGGTTTGTCAAGTTGAGTGCTATGTGAATGATCTCGTGGTCAAAAGTAGAGAAAAGGAAGACCATCTCTTTGACTTTAGAGTAGTTTTTGAGTAGTTAAGACAATTTAACCTCAAAATGAACCCCCTCAAGTGTGCATTCGGAGTAGCTTTAAAAAAATTTCTTGGGTTTGTTGTTCGACATTAGCGAATCAAAATAAATTTAGAGTTGATCAAGGCAATATTAGAAATGCCATCCCTTAAAACTTTAACTCAACTAAGATCATCCAAGGGAAGTTGGCATATCTAAGATGCTTTATATCCAACTTATCGGGAAGATGTCAGCCATTCTCAGCACTTGTCAAAAAGTATGCCAAGTTCAAGTGGGATGACGAGTGTGAGCATGCCTTCAAAGCCATCAAGTATTACCTGATGACATTGTCGGTTCTAGTAGCCTCTACCTAGGCAAGCCACTCAAACTTTACACTGCTGCATTAGACAACTCCCTTGGTGCTTTATTGTCCCAAGCCAATGACGAAGGGAAGGAAAATGCACTCTACTATCTGAACCGTCATCTAATTCTTACTAAAGCTAATTATCCACCCATTGAGAAGTATTGCCTAGCTTTAATCTTTGCATACCAAAAGCTACACCACTACATGCTTCCTCATAATGTGAACTTATTCTCTGGGGATCAATCCAATTACAAGATTGACACCAACGTTATCGGACGGGTTGGCACGATGGTCACAATTTGATGTTACCTTTGCCCCACCCCATGAAAGGAAAGGACAAGCGCTACTAGATTTCTTAGCAGGACACCAACTTCTTGCTGACTCTCTACTTAGTGATGATCTCCCTGATGAACAAATCATGAACTTACGGGATACTAGAATTCAGCACTTGGAGATGTACTTTGATGGTGCGACTTCTTCTAAAATAGGAGAAGAACCAAAATATACTATTCCAAGAAAGGTAGGCATAGGAATAGTTCTCTTAACTATGGACATCGATGTGATGAGATTCTCAGGTCATCTGTCCAATCATTGCATCAACAACGAAGCCCAATATGAGGCTTTGACTGTTGGTCTGGAGTTAGTCGTTACATTAAGCATCCAGAACATCAATATCTTCAAGGATTCTCATCTAGTTATCAATCAAATCGTTGGTTCCTATAAGGTTATAAAGCCTAAGATCCATCACTACCACAAGTTCACCATGGAGTTGTTGGCCCAAATCATAGAGGTTACCATTTATAAGATTCCTTAAGGAGAGAATGCCATAGCGTATGCTTTAGCTAATATTTCCAAGGAGATGGCATGTCCAGAAGATGAGTCCATATCAATAAAGGTCCAAAATAGACAAGTCTTATCCCTTATTAATATTGAACTCATCAAAAAGTGCTCTATTGAAGGGAAGGTTGCCATTGCCAAGAAGGACGAGCAGTTAGATTGGAGGTATCCATTCATGGATTACCTAAATAAAGGAAAACTACCTTAAGAGAAGTCCAAAGCCCATCAGATGAAGTAGCGAACTCTTTCCTATGCTCTTGTCGATGGTGTCTTGTACTGATAGTCTTTCGATCATATGTGGTTATGCTATTTAGAAGAGCACAAAGCCCATAGGATCGTGACCGAAGTACACTCAGGATTATGTGGAGCCAACTAATTTGATCTGAAGATGAAAGCCAAGATCAAGAGACTAGGATACTACTGGCCATCGATGATCAAAGATAGCATGTATACATTAGGCGATGCCACCAATGTCAAATATATAGTGTGGTCCTACACCAATCATCCAACATTCTACATCCTACATTAGCATCATGGCCATTCGAGTGTTGGGGTACTGACATAGTGGGTCTGATTGATCCTCCTTCTTCCATGGGCCATTCGAGTGCTGTTATTGATTACTTTTCTAAATGGGCAAAGATGATTTAGCTCAAAGAGGTCACAGCTCAGCATGCCCTCCAGTTTTTTAGGAACCATATCGTATATAGGTTCAGAGTGCCTTGATGAATTATATCTGATAATGGTACTACATTCAAGTTCACCGAGATCAACAACTTTTCCTGGAGACATAACATAGATTGGAGATATTCTACCACCAACTACTAGAGGGAAAATGGCTTAGCAGAAGACTTCAACAAATCTCTCTTCCAAATACTAAAGATGACACTCGATAACAATAAGCGATAGTGGCATGAGTAATTAGTTGAAGCCTTGTGAGCCTACCGCACCACATATAGAACTCCAACTTAGTATACTCCTTTCTCCTTAGTGTATGGATCCAAAGCCATTCTACAATTAGAAGTCCAACTCCCATCACGAAGGATAGCTGTGGGTAGCAAGATCATAATAGAGCAGAACACCAAGTTGTGGTTAGAAGAGCTTGAAGGTTTGGAGGAGATAGGTCTGTGGGCATGCCAAAACCTTGAGTTGTAGAAAGCTAAAATGATTCAACCTCACAACAAGTTGGTCCATCCTAGAGCTTTTCAAGTAGGTGAGCTTATTTTAGTTCTAAGGAGACTGATTGTTGCCCGTTGTAAGATGGGAGGTAAGTTTGAACCAACTTGGGAAGGCCCTTTTTTCGTAGAGAAGGCCTACCAAGGAGGTTCTTAACAACTTATTAATCATAAGGGAGAGAGCCCAATGCTTCCAACCAACAGGCTCTACTTAAAAAAATATTATAAATCATATTTTAAAATAACAATGATCAATGAAAATTCCATTTCGAATTCAATCTCTTCCATGTTGAAAGTAGTCTTATTTGTGAATCCACCATGATGTGTTTAGGGTAGTGTCCTATCCTTCATTGACACAACAAAAACATAAACTACACACAAACATATAAAACAAACACATATCTTTTGTCTCGGGCTACTCTGAGTTGAGATAATGCCCCCATTCACTTAGGCTTCAGGTCAGTGATGTGCTACCTTGCTAGTGTGTCACCCTAGTGTACTTCTTGCTTGGGAGGAAGTAAGTCTGCTATGCTTTCCTTCCTTACTTAGCTATTGCACACTGATGGGCACTCATTAGTTTGGTAGACCTTACTGCGTGGTTGGTAAGCTACCTCATGTTGTCTTTATTTAAGAGGATATGAGTCCACCATGCTTTTTTTCTCGGATTAGCCTTCGGGCAGTGACTAGTTCGAGTATATTTGAGGTTTAGGATAAGTCCCCTAGTGTCTCTTTCCCTCCTAACTGCTTCTAGTCTAGGTCCAATCCTTCCTCGAGGCTCCCTGCTTAGTAGTCACTCTATGTCAGATAACATTTGTCTCACCGACGATAGACTATCATGATGATCAATTCTTCTTGGAAAGTTGTAAGCTTACATGCTTTCTTTCTAGATTGATCGTTGCACACCGATGGGCAACTTAGGTTGGCTGGTTCTCACTATACTATTGGATACACCACTCATGCTGACGGATACACCGTAAGTTGGTTGGTTCTTGGACCTTAGGAAACACTACTCAAGGCAGATATAAGTCTGCCATGCTTTGTCCTTGACTTGGCCACCGTACACCTATAGGCTTACTTTTACAGGGCTCAAGATAACGCCCCTAATAGCATCTCCCCTGTGGGCACTATATTTGGATTACATCCTTTACAACCCCATTTAGACACTACCTACCATCGACAGTAGTTCCCCTTTCCTAGTAACCACCCCTATGGTTGGAGAATCCATCCTATGGATGTGCAGATTCTCCCTAAGTTTAGTAAATCTAAGATAGGTCAAGGTCGACAAAGCCCCTTGTTAGTGTGGTCCCTCACACGCCAATAAGGTTCACCAAACATGTAAATAAAATATATATTCACTTGTGGATTAGGAGGACACCCCTAGCGGTACCTTTTCTAAAGCAAGTATCCTATCTTTAGGGCAGTGTTAGCAAAACTCCCTATAGGAATCATCTGACTAATCTTAAGTTGATATAAGTCCCCAGCGGCATTCACTCAGCAGTCGTGCATAAGTCAAGTTTGATTTGTTATGCTACCAACAGGTCACCCCAGCGGTTGTTCCCTACTTTAGAAGATGAAAGTTGGCTACACCTTCTTCCTAGCACTGGCGTTGCACAAGGAAAGGCAACCCCCTTTGGTTGGCTAGCTCTACCCCACGACTAGTAGATTATTCTTTTGGATTTATAAATCTAAGATAGGACAAGTCCGATATAGCCCCTTCTTTCTGGGTCCATCTCACATCGACATGGTCCATAAATTTAATCTATCAAATTTAACTGAGCTCACATTGCTAACGGATATGCCTTCAATTCAAAATCAAACTAAACTAAACAAAATATATCAAATCACATGAAATTAAGATAAAATTATTTATGAATATTTTTGAGTTAACATAAGTCCCCAGGGGCATTCACTCAATAGTAACCCTAGGTCAAGTCAATTTGGTGTGCATCCAACAGGTCACCCCAGCAGTTGTTCCTCGCATTGAAAGATGTAAGTTTGCTACACCTTCTTCTTAGCATAGTTAGTGCACACTAAAAGGCAACCTCGTAGGTTAGCTAGCTCTACCCCACAGCCAATAGACTATCCTTTTAGATTTGTAAACCTGAGGTAGGTCAAGGCTGATATAACCCTTTCTCAGTGGGTCTATCACACACCGACAGGGTCAATAGATTAACTCAGATTAAATTAAACCCATCTGATTTTCCCCAGTGGAGTTAAATCAAACCCTTCTTCCCAATGGAGCCCTAAATCATATATAAATAAGTTAAGCAAAAAAATCAAATTCAAAACCAACCTCCCTAGTGGAGCCAACTTAAACCAACTCCCCCAGTAGTACAAATCAGAGAAATCCAAATAAATTCTTATCCCCAATGTATATATCCCCAAACAAATCTATGAAATCTAACTCAAATCCCAATCCTCAATGGATTGCGTGAACCTGCTTTCTTAGTGGAAGGTTATATACCCAATCCCTAGCGGACGTGAGCCCATATCTTTAGTAGTTATGCCTCCACATCAATTAAAACAAAAAAAATTAAAGTCAATTCGACCTTAATCTCCAATGGATTATAAATTTTTATTCCCAGCATATCTTTTTTACATAAATCATATAATCAAATTGAATTCAAACCTTATCCCTAATAGATTTTTCTCTTTTATGCCCTCAACATAGACTCCTCACATGTCATGTCCAATTAATGTTTGATCCCCTAGCAGATCTCCCTCTATGTCTTTGACATGAAATTCTCAACAAATCTTATTTTTTCTCTTATGCACACCTTTAATACTTCAACTAAAATCCTAACAATGTATTCATTCAAATTACATCATCTTAACATTGTAATTAACATTTTATGATTGGTGATGGTGCAATCTCAAACTAATTATACAATATCATGCTAAACATATTATAGTGTGAATTAACTATATTATATTATAATATATGATGTAATATTATAATTTGCTATAATATAATATATTGTCTAACATTAGACCTCAGTAGAATCACTTTAAAGGAACAAATAACAAAATTCTCTCAAAATATGAATAATGTTTATTTTGGATGTAAAATTATTAATTTTCTATTAGAAATGGTATAAAATAGCATAATTTTAGTGTTGCTTCTTAGTGTGTGCTGTGAATTTGGCCAAATCCTTCCATCTCAACCTTCAAATTAACATTTTTGTGAGTTTTGACCCAATGTATTACAACAAAAGTAAAACATACTAAAATGTACAATAACATTTTGTAACACACCACCACATTCATATATATGGGAAGTTATATTGTTATGTACATTACATTTTAATAAGCTTTCATATAATATATTATCTTACATTACACCTTAAAATTAATCACTTTAAACAAAAAATTAATATAATTTGGATGAAAAATGAACATTTATTTTTGATGCAAAATTCCATTCTTTTGATTAACTGACACACCATAGCACACCCCAGTGATGTTTCCTAAAGCTTACCTTAAATTTGGTCAAATCTCATCATCTCAACCTATAAATCAGTATTTTAATAAATTATACAAGTAAAAACTCAACTACATCTTACTATAACAAACTAAAATATGCTAAACAACAAGTATGCTATAATTCATGATGCTACACTATGTTATGGCATCCTATATTATAATACACTATACATATTATATGATATTATATTATATTGCATATCACATCCCAAGGGAATACTTATGATAAAAATCATAAAATTAGTCTAAACAATAAAAAACTATGTATTTTAGTCGTATCACTTACATATTTTAAATTGAAATAATATATTATGATGCCATGCTCTACCTATTATGAATTTTGCCAAATTCCACTATTTTAAAGTCTAAATCAATATTTTTATAAATATTGTTGGCGTAGGCTCGATTGCATGATTGTAAAATACTAAAAGAATTTAAAATGTACTAAACAATATATTATGATATACGATGTTATACTACGTTACAACATATAATATTTATTTTGAACATAAAATCTTACATTTTAGACTACAAGTGGTGTAGCACATCATTGGTTCTACAACCTAATTCCCACATCACATAAAACATATTTCATCATCTGATTTATTAAATCAATATTTTTATGATTTATATTAATATAGACTATAGGGCACAATGCCATAATATACTAAAACATTTCAAAACATCTTATAACCTCCAAAAACATCACTACATGCTCAAATATATGATGCTACATTATACTATAATATATGGTATTATAATATGATTTAGGGTTAGAGTTTTGGGTATTCAAATCTCTAATAGTCAAGGAAAAGTTCCTTGAAGACATTTTCCTTAGCTACCATAACTATGTTAGGATTAGGTCATTTTTTAGATCTACTCCTAATGACATCTTTATTCAAGATTTAAGATTTAAGTTTTAATGTTAGGGTTTAGGGTTAGTTTAGGGTTTAGGGTTTAGGGTTTGGGGTTTGGGGTTTAAGATTTAGGGTTTAGGGTTGTAGGCTTTAGGATTTAAAGTTTATGGTTTTAGGGTTTAGGGTTTAAGGTTTAAGGGTTTAGGGTTTGGGGTTTAGGGTTTAGGGTTTATAGTTAAGGGTATAGGGTATAAGATTTAGGGTTTAGGGTTTAGTGTTTAGTGTTTATGGTTTTTAGGGTTTAGGGTTTAAGGTTTAGAGTTCGAGGTTTAGGGTTTAGGGTTTAGGGTTTAGGTTTTAGGTTTATGATTTAAGTTTTAGTTAAGGATTTAAGGTTTAGGGTTTAAGGTTTAAGGTTTAAGGTTTTTTTTAATAGAGAACAAATTCAAATTCAACATTTCTTCTTTTCGATTTCATCAACCAAGTAGCACCCCAAGTTTTCTAAGACATAAACGATGTCATTGATCAAAAATGATCACCCATAGAGCAAATAAAAAACCTAGATAAATAGAACCATCTTTCCTATAAAGAAATAGTTCCATAAGTAGTAGATCGAATTGACTACTCTTTAATTTCTCCAGTTCCCATCAGAACCTCCCCCTCCTCTTGAGTAGCAGGATCTACCATCATATCCATGATTTCTCCCTCTCCCACCACCACGGTTGTAGCCTTCATCGCTCCTCTTGCCTCCATAACTGTCACTGTCCAACAATCACCTCCATATCCACCAGCACCTCCAAATTCCCCCACCACTGTGATAATCGTCGCCTCTGCCTTCGCCTCCATTGTCAGATCTAAACTGAGCCTAGTAGACAGTGATGTTCTGGTCATCAAGGTTCAACCCATTCTTAGGCTTTAGGGTTAGTTTATGGTGTAGGGTTTAGGGTTAGTTTAAAGTTTAGGGTTTAGGGTTTAGGGTTTGGGGTTTAAAGTTTAGGATTGTAGGTTTTAGGGTTAGGGTTTTTTTTAGAGAACCCCATGTAAGGAAATTTTATTGCCACAAAAAGAGGGGTTACAATATCCTTAAGAGGGGATAAACTCAAGAACTACTGCTCAAAGAGCTAATATCAGCCTAGAGAGTGAATCCCCTATCTAAGTACAACCAAAATAAAAGGAAAAAAGAAAAGAGAAAAGAAAAATAGCAAGAGATACAAAAGTAGAAAAAAAGAAAAGCTAGAGGATAACCTTCAGTAAAAGCTTGAGAAGATGAGAGAAGTATTTGCCACCTACATAGAAGGAACCTATAAGGAAACAACACAGAACCTACAAACAGCTAGAAGAAGGAATTAACATAAGTAAAGAGATACAAACAAAATTAACTAAAAAAATAAATGAAAGTGTGAGAAATTTAGAAAAGTGTGTGAATGAAAGCTCAGGCTCAGTCACTGCAGAATGGGGCAGTAGCAAACATGAGCATCCAAACTTTAAAGGAAGGGTTACATTACAAGTGCTACTACCACCCAAATTATAAGTGAAATCATCCCAGCCATCATAGCTTACATACTTGGGGGAAGGCAGCTGCCACTATATAAAAACCATATGATCTTTAATACCTGCATACCAAGCAATAGTAAAATACACTCTAGAATGAAAGGAAACACTATTTAGTATGGCAAAGGGATACCACCAATCCCTTGTAAGGGAAGCATCACCTAAGTATTCTACCATAGCATGAGAATGAATAGCCAACAAAAAACCCCTACCTAGATGAAACATCAAGGCAACGAAAACACCCCCATAGTGATGAAAGCCAATCAGGAGTAATAGCCACCCATTAATAACTAGATCATAACAGTAATTTTATAGGTTTAATAGAGCCAAGAGTAACCTTAGCCAATTTGAATAGCCAAGGGTTTAGGGTTTAAGGTTTAGGGTTTAGGGTTTAGAGTTTAGGGTTTTAGGGTTTAGGGTTTAGGGTTTAGGGTTTAGAGTTTAGGGTTTAGGGTTTAGGTTTAGGGTTTATGGTTTAGGGTTTAGTGTTTAGGGTTTAGGGTTTAGGATTTATCATTTAGGGATTTTTTTTAATTAAGTAAACCGGTAGGTTTAGGTTTGTTTAGTTTATTTTTCATTTATTTGAATTTATTAATTTTTTATTTTTATTTACTTTTATTTTTTATTTTTACTTAGTTTAGTTTATTTATTTTAGGTTTATTTATTTTAGTTTGGGTTTTTTTATTTTAGTTTATTTTTTCAGTTTAGGTTTATTTTTTAGTTAAGTTTTATTTTTATTTTATTTTTTAGGTTTAGGTTTTATTTTTTTAATTTTAGGCTTAGGTTTAGGTTTTCTTTTATTTTTTTAGGTTTAGGTTCTGGTTTTAAGTTTTTTTTTAGGTTTTATTTTTTAGTTTAGGTTTAGGTTTATTTTTCATTTATTATATTATATTTAGTTTAGGTTTAGGTTTATGTTTTCTTTATTTTAGGTTTAGGTTTAGGTTTTATTTATTTTAGTTTAGGTTTAGGTTTATTTTATTATTATTTTAGGTTTAGGTTTTTTATTGTTTAGGGTTTAGGTATTATTTTTATTTATTTTTAGGTTTAGGTTTTTATTTAGCTTTTATTTTATTTTATTTTTGGTTTATTTTTTTATTTTAGGTTTATTTTTTTATTTTAGGTTTAGTTTTTATTTTTTTAGGTTTTTTTATTTTTAGTTTAGTTTAGGTTTTTATTTATTTTATTTTAGCTTTGTTTTTATTTTTTTATTTTATTTTTTTTTAGGTTTAGGTTTAGGTTTTAGTTTAAGTTTTTATTTTATTTTCTTATTTTATTTTATTTTAGTTTAAGTTTTTAAATATATTTTATTTTTAGGTTTTATTTGGTTTAGGTTTAAGGTTTTAGCTTTTTAAGGTTTAGGGTTAACTATATAGGGTTAGTTTTGGGTTTAGGGTTTGGGGTGTATGGTTTAGGGTTTAGGGTATAGGGTTTAGGTTTTAAGTTTAGGGTTTATGTTTTAGTTTAGGGTTTTAAGTTTTGTTTAATAAAGAACAAATTCAAATTCAACATTTCTTTTTTTTGCTTTCATCAACCAAGTAGCACCCCAGGTTTTCTAGGACACAAGAGACGACATAGATAAAAAATGAGCACGCATAGAGAAAATCAAAACCCTAGATAACTAGAACCATCTCTACTATAAAGACACAATTCCATAAGCATGAAATCGACACCATTCTTCTTTCTAGTTCTATCAACTACCTCGAGGGACCATCATATCCTTGATCTCACCCTCTGCCACCACCATGGCTATAACCTCACGCCTCCCGCTCCATTACCAATTGCTGCCACCACCTATATCCACTCCTCCAGAGCCACAACATTTGTGATATCCATTATTTTATTTATTAAGTTTGGGGGTTTAGGTTGATGGTGATGGTTTATTTATAATTTGCTTTATGGTTTAAGTTTATTTATGGTTTTTATGGTTTAGGTTTATTTTTAATTTATTTTTAGGTTTTTTTTATTAAGTTTTTTTTATTTATTTATTTTTTATTTTTTATTTATAGTTTAAGGTTTAGGTTTAGAGTTTAGGTTTTATTTAGCTTTAGTTTAGTTTTATTTTTTTTTTAGGTTTTAGGTTTATTTTTTTTTTAGGTTTATTTTATTTTTATTTTAGGTTTAGTTTTTAGGTTTATTTTAGTTTTATTTTTAGTTTTTTAGGTTAATTTTATTTATTTTACTTTAGTTTAGTTTAGGTTTAGTTTAGGTTTTTAGTTTAGTTTAGGTTTATTTTTTTATTTTATATTTAGGTTTAACTTTTAAGTTTATGTTTTATTTAGTTTTTATTTTATTTTATTTTAGGTTTATTTTATTTTTATTTTACAATTAGTTTTTATTTTATTTAGGTTTTTTTAGGTTTATTTTATTTTTTTACTTTAGTTTAGGTTTTATTTATTTTATTTTAATTATTTTTTATTTTTTATTTTATTTTATTTTCATGTTTAGGTTTTGGTTTAGATTTAGGTTTATGTTTAGGTTTAGGTTTTAGTTTAGATTTTTATTTTATTTTTTATTTAAGTTTAGGGCTTTTCAATTATTTTATTTTTATGTTTTATTTAGTTTAGGTTTAGTTTTTTAGGTTTTTTAGGGTTTATGGTTTAGGGTTTAAGGTTTGGGGTGTAGGGTTAAGGGTTTAGGGTTTAGGTTGTAGATTTTAGGGTTTAGGGTTTAGGTTTTAGGGTTTATGGTTTAGGCTTTAGGCTTTAGGTTTTAGGGTTTAGGCTTTAGGCTTTAGGGTTTAGAGTTTAGGATTTATGATTTTAAGATTTGTGGGTTAAGGTTTAGGGTTTAGGTTAATTTTGGGGGGTTTAGGGAGTTTTAAAAAAATTTATGTAAAGTTTTAGTTTAGGTTTAATTAGTTTATTTAGTTTTTTTTCTATTTATTTTAGTTTATTTTATTTTTAAATTTTACTAGGCTTATTTTTATTTTTATTTAGTTTAGATTATTTATTTTAGTTTTGTTTATTTTAGTTAAGTTTTTTATTTTAGTTTATTTTTTTTGGTTTAGAATTAAGTTTATTTTTTAGTTTAGTCTTATTTTTATTTATTTTCTTTATGTTTAGGTTTTATTTTTAATTTTTAGGTTTTGGTTTATGTTTTTATTTTATTTTCTTAAGTTAAGGTTTTAGGTTTTATTTTAGGTTTATTTTTAGGTTTTATTTTTTAGTTTATCTTTAAGTTTCTTTTTAGTTTATTATATTATATTTAGGGTTTTGTTTATGCTTAGGTTTAGTTTATTTTAGGTTTAGGGTTAGGTTTTATTTATTTTAGTTTAGTTTATTTTTGTTTTAGTTTAAGTTTTGGTTTATTTTATTTTTATTTTAGGTTTAGTTTCTTTTTTGTTTAGGGTTTAAGTTTTATTTTTTATTTATTTTTAGGTTTAATTTTTAGGTTTATTTTTTAAGTTTAGGTTTTTATTTTTATTTTATTTTATTTTAGGCTTATTTTATTTTTATTTTAGGTTTAGTTTATATTTTATTTAGGTTTTTTATTTTTTAGTTTAGTTTAGGTTTTTATTTATTTTATTTTAGTTTAGTTTTTTTTTACTTTTTAGGTTTAAGTTTAAGTTTAGGTTTAGGTTTAGATTTAGGTTTTAATTTTTTATATTTTTTATTTTACATTAGTTCAGGTTTTTTTATTTATTTTATTTTTAGGTTTTATTTAGTTTAGGTTTCGGTTTTTAGCTTTTTAAGGTTTAAGGTTTAGGTTTAGTTGAGGATTTAGGGTTTAGGGTTTAGGGTTTAAGATTTGGGGTTTAGGGTTTAGGGTTCAGGATTTAAGGTTTAGCTTTGGGTAGAGGGTTTAGGGTTTAGGGTTTTTACGGTTTAGGGTTTAGGTTTTAGCTCAATGGTTCAGGTTTTAGTTTAGGGTTTAGGATTTTTGGTATTTTTTAATAGTGAACAAATTCATATTCAACATTTCTTCTTTTCGATTTCATCAACCAAGTATCACACCAAGTTTTCTAAGACACAAGTGACGAGATTGATAGAAAATGAGCACGCATAGAGCAAATAAAAAAGCCTAGATAACTAGAACCATCTCTACTATAAAGACACAATTTCATAAGTAGCTGATCGGATAGGCTACTCTTAAGTTTCTTTAGTTCCCATACAAACCATCCGGCCTCTCAGTAGGCGGGATCCACCATCATATCACGATCCGCCTTTGCCACCACCATGGCTATAACCTCCATTTCTCCTCCCGCCTCCATAACCACCACCTCCAAATCCACCAGCACATCTAGATCCCCCACCACCATTATGATAACCGCTACCTCTACCTTCACCTCCACCACCAGATCTAAACTGAGCCTGGTGGATGGTGATGTTCCTACCGTCAAAGTTCTATCCATTCTTAGGGTTTAGGTTTACTAAAATTTAGGGTTTATGTATATTTATTAATTTATTTAATTACTTTAAGTTTAGGCTTAGGGTTTGGGGTTTAGGATTAGGGTTTAGGGTTTAGAGTTTAAGGTTTAGGGTTTTAGGGTTTATGCTTTTAGGGTTTAGGGTTAGGGTTTAGGGATTAGGGTTTAGGGTTTGGGGTTTTAGGGATTAGGGTTTAGGGTAGTAGGTTTAGGGTTTAGGGTTTTGAGTGTAGGTGGGTTTAGGGTTGGTTTAGGGCTTAGGGTTAGGGTTTAGGGTTTTGAGGGTTTAGGGTTTTGGGTTTAAGATTTCGAGTTACTTTAGGGTTTAGGGTTTAGGGTTTTTTAATGTTTAGGGTTTAGGGTTTAGGGTTTTTTTAAAAAAAAAATTAAGTAAATCGGTAGGTTTATGTTTATTTAGTTTATTTCATTTTCTTTATTTATTTTAGTTTATTTATTTATTTTATTTAGTTTTATTTTTTTTATTTTTATTTAGTTTAGTTTATTTATTTCAGGTTTATTTATTTTAATTTTGGTATTTTATTTTAGTTTATTTTTTAGGTTTATGTTTAGGTTTAGGTTTATTCTTATTTTTTAGTTTATTTTATTTTTATTTTATTTTTAAGGTTTTGGTTTTATTTTTTATTTTTAGGTTTTGGTTTATGTTTTTATTATATTTTTTCAAGTTTAGGTTTTAGGTTTTTATTTTAGGTTTATTTTTAGGTTTTATTATTTAGTTTAGGTTTAGTTTATTTTTAGTTTATTTTATTTAATTTAATTTAGGGTTTAAGTATAATTTCTTGTAGGTTTAGATTTAGGTTTTATATATTTTAGTTTAGTCTATTTTAGTTTAGGTTTAGGTTTATTTTATTTTCTTTATTTTAGGTTTTACTTTTTAGGTTTAGGTTTTTATTTAGCTTTTATTTTGTTTTATTTTAGGTTTATTTTATTTTGATTATAAGTTTAGTTTTTATTTTATTATTTTTATGTTTATTTCATTTTTTAGTTTAGTTTAGGTTTTTATTTCTTTTATCTTAGTTTTGTTATTATTTTTTATTTTATGTTATTTTTACATTTAGGTTTGGGTTTAAGTTTAGTTTTAGGTTTAGGTTTTCATTTAGTTTTTATTTTATTTTATTTTTTATTTTATTTAGGTTTAGGATTTTCACTTTTTATTTTTTAGGCTTTATTTAGTTTAGGTTTAGTTTTCTATGTTTTAAAGGGTTTAGGGTTTATGGTTATGAGTTTTATGGTTGATAGTTTAGGTTTTAGGGTTTTAGTGTTTAGGGCTTAGGGTTTAGGCTTTAGGGTTTAAGGTTAATGGTTTAGGGTTTTAAGATTTAGGGTTTAGGTTTTAAGGTTAGGGTTTTTTTTAAAAAAAATTAAGTAAAGTCGTAAGTTTAGGTTTATTTAGTTAATTTTTTATTTATTTTAGTTTAGTTTATTTTTTAATTTATTTAGGCTTATTTTATTTTATTTTAGGTTTATTTATTTTAGTTAACATTTTTTATTTTAGTTTATTTTTTAGGGCTACGTTTAGTTCTATTTTTTAGTTTAGTTTTATTTTTATTTTATTTTTCATGTTTAGGTTTTATATTTTATTTGTACGTTTAGGTTTAGGTTTTTATTTTTATTTTTTAGGTTTAGGATTTAGGTTTTCATTATTGGTTTATTCTTAGGTTTTATTTTTTAGTTTATTTTATTTTATTTTGGGTTTAAGTTTTGGTTTAGGTTTAGGTTTTATTTATTTTAGTTTAATTTATTTTAGTTTAGGTTGAAGTTTAGATTTATTTTATTTTTATTTTAGGTTTAAGTTTTTTTTTAAAGTTTAGGTTTGAGTTTTATTTTTTATGTTAAGGTTTTTATTTAGTTTTTCTTTTATTTTATTTTGGGATTATTTTATATTATTTTAGGTTTAGTTTCTATTTTATTTAGGTTTTTTAATTTCTTATTTTAGTTTATGTTTTTATTTATTTTATTTTAGTTTAGTTTTTATTTTTCTTAATTTTTTTTATGTTTAAGTTTAGGTTTAGGTTTAGGTTAAGGTTTTAATTTAGGTTTTTATTTTATATTATTTGATTATTTTACTTTGGTTTAGGTTTATTTATTTATTTTATTTTTAGGTTTTATTTAGTTTAGGTTTAGGTTTTTAGCTTTTTAGGGTTTAGGGTTTAGGTTTAGTTGAGGGTTTAGGGCATAGGGTTTGTAGTTGAAGGTTTACGGTTTAGGTTTTAGGGTTTAGGGTTTAAGGTTTATGGTTTTTAGAGTTTGGGTTTAGGTTTTAGGTCTAGGGTTATGGTTTTAGTTTAGGGTTTAGGGTTTTTTTTCTTAATAGTGAACAAATTCAAATTCAATATTTTTTCTTTTTGATTTCATCAACCAAGTAACACTCCAAGTTTTCTAAGACACAAGCGAGGACATAAATCAAAAATGAGCACGCTTAGAGCAAATCAAAATGCCTAGATAATTAGAACCGTCTCTACTATAAAGACACAGTTCCATAAGCAGCAAATTAGATCGGTCATTCTTCAGTTTCTCCAGTTCCCATCAGAACCACCATGGCCTCTTGAGTTACAGGATCCACCATCATATCCCCCATCTCTCCCTTCCGCCACCACCATGGTTATAACCTTTATCGTTCCCCTCATCTCCATAACCACCACTACTTCGACTACCACCTCCATATCCAACAGCATCTCCAGATCCTCCACCACCACTACGTTGACCGTCACCTCTGCCTTCGCCTCCACCACCAGGCCTAGACTGAGCTTGGTTAATTGTGATGTTCCTGCCATCATGGTTCTGCACATTCTTAAGGTTTAAGTTTATTAGGTTTTAGGGTTTAGGTTTATTTTTTAATTTATTTTATTAATTTAGGTATAGTTTTATATTTTGGTGTTTAGGGTTAGGTTTTAGGGTTTAGGGTTTATGCTTTTAGGGTATAGGATTAAGGTTTAGAGTTTAGGCTTTTAGGGTTTGGGGTTTTACGATTTAGGGTTAGGGTTTAGTATTTAGGGTTTTGGGTTAATTTAGGGTTTGGGGTTTAGGCTTTAGGGTTTAGGGTTTTTATGGTTTAGGGTTTAAGGTTTAGGGTTTAGGGTTAAAAGGTTTAGGATTTAGGGTTAGGGTTTAGGGTTTAGGTTTTAGGGTTCAGGGTTAGTTTAGGGTTCAGAGTTTAGGGTTTAAGCTTATAGTTTTAAGACTGTAGGTTTAGGGTTAGTTTTGGATTTAGGGTTTAGGGTTTAGGGTTTAGGATCTAGGCTTTATGGTTTAGGGTTTAGAGTTTAGGGGTTTCTTAAAAAAAAAAATTAAGTAAACAGGTAGATTTAGGTTTATTTAGTTTATTCAGTTTACTTTTTATTTATTTTAGTTTATTTAATTTTTTTATTTTTATTTAGGTTGATTTTTTATTTTTATTTAATTTAGTTTATTTATTTTAGGTTTATTTATTTTTGTAAGGTTTTTTAATTTTAGTTTATTTTTTAGGTTTAGGTTTAGGTTTAGGTTTAGGTATATATTATAGTTTAGTTTTATTTTTATTTTATTTTTTAGGTTTAGGTTTTATTTTTTATTTTTTGGTTTGAGTTTAGGTTTTCATTTTAATTTTTTTTGTTTAGGTTTGGTTTCAGTTTATTTTAGCCTTTTATCTTTTAGTAGCTTAATTTTATTTTATTTATTTTATTTTATTTAGCTTGTTAGCTTAGTTTATTTTATTTCAGTTTTGATTTTATTTTAGTTTTTATTCTTAGCTCAGCTCAAGTTTTAGCTTCATCTTTTACTTTAAGTTATTTTGCCTAGGGCTCTGTGCTATTTTTATTTTATTTTATGTTTATTTTATTTACAGTTTTACTTTAGTTTTACTCATTTTATTTAATCTTATTTAGTTTTTATTTTATTTAATTTATATTTTATTTTTTAATTTTACGTTTTATTTTTACTTTATTTAGGTTTTATTTTTAGGTTTATTTTATTTTTAGTTAGTTTGGGTTTTATTTATATTATTTTAATTTTATTTTATTTTATTTTATTTTTAGCCAGTTTATCGTTTAGGTTTAGGTTCTAGTTTAGTCTTTATTTTATTTTATTTATTTTATTTTATTTAGGTTTAAGATTTTATTTATTTTATTTTTTTAGGTTTTATTTAGTTTAGGTTTAGGTTTTAGGTTTTAGAGTTTTATTTTAGGGTTTTTAGGTTTGTTTTATGGTTAGTTTAAGGTTTTAGGGTTTAGGGTTTAAATTTTCTTATTTTTTAATGTTTTTTTCAATTAAGTAAATTGGAAGGTCTATGTTTTATTCAGTTTATTTAGTTTATTCAGTTTATTTGGTTTATTTATTTTATTTTTAGTTAGGTTTATTTTTGATTTTATTTAGTTTAGTTATTTATTTTAATTTATGTTCTTTTATTTTAGTTTCTTTTTTAGGTTTAGGTTTATGTTTAGGTTTTCATTTAATTTTTTTAGGTTTAGGTTTTAGGTTTTATTTTAGGTTTATTTTTTATTTATTTTTATAGTAGTTTTAGTTTAGATTTTATTTATTTTATTTTAGTTTATTATAGTGGTTTAATTTACTTTTGAAGGTTTACATTTTTAGTTTATTTAGGTTTTATTTTTATTTATTTTTGGTTTAACTTTTTTAGGTTTATTTTTAAGGTTTAGGTTTTATATTTAATTTTTATTTTATTTTAATTTTATTTTATGTTTAGTTTTTATTTTATTTAAGTTTTTTATTTTTAGTTTTTTCTTATTTTTTTAGTTTAATTTAGGTTTTTATTATTTTATTTTATTTTATTTTTACATTTTGGTTTGGGTTTAGGTTTAGGTTTTTTTAAGCATAGGTAGTTTAGTTTTTATCTTATTTTATTTTATTTATATTTTTTTATTTATTTTATTTTAGGTTTATTTAGTTAATGTTTAAGTTTTTAGGTTTTTTATTTAGTTTTAGGGTTTGAGATTTGTGGGTTTAGGGTTAGGTTTAGTGGGTTGTAGGTTGTAGGTTTTAGGTTTAGTTTTAGTAGGTTTAGAGTTTATGGTTTGTAGGTTTGTTTTCCATTTAATTATGTGTGCATTGGTTGTCGTGGTTGTGGTTTTAGGGTTTAGGAATAAGTTTATTGTTTTATATTTTTATTTAAGTAAAGCCATAGGTTTATTTAGTTTATTTAGTTTATTTTTCATTGATTTTAATTTATTATTATTTTTGTTTCATTTAGGTATATTTTTATTTACTTTTAGTTTAGTTTTTTTATTTTATGTTTATTTATTTTAGTTTATGCTTTTTATTTTAGTTTATTTTTTAGGTTTAGGTTTATTTTTTAGTGTAGTTTTATTTTTATTTTATTTTTCATGTTTAGGCTTTATTTTTTTTATATTTAGGTTTAAGTTTAAGTTTTTATTTTATTTTTTTAGGTTTAGGTTTTAGGTTTATTTTTAGGCTTTATTTTTTAGTTTAGGTTTAGGTTTATTTTTAATTTAATTTATTTTATTTAAGCTTTAGGTTTACATTTAAGTTTAGTTTATTTTAGGTTTAGGTTTAGATTTTATTTATTTCAGTTAAGTTTATTTTAGTTTATGTTTAAGTTTATGTTTTTTTTTTTTCATTTTAGGTTTAGGGTTTATGTTTTATTATTTTTTTAGGTTTATTTTTTAGGTTTAGGTTTTTATGTAATTTAATTTATATTTCAACTTTATTTTATTTTATTTAGGTTTAGTTTTTTATTTTATTTATGTTTTTTTTTAGTTTAGTTTAGGTTTTTATTTATTTTATTTTAGTTTTGTTTTTATTTTTTTATTTTATTTTCTTTTTAGGTTTAGGTTTAGGTTTTAGATTAGGTTTTATTTGAATTTATGTTTTTAGTTTATTTTTGGTTTGGGTTTTTTTGTTTATTTTATTTTAGGTTTTATTTAGTTTATGTTTTGGTTTTTAGGTTTTTAGGGTTTAAGGTTTTGGGTTTTGGTTTAGTTGACAGCTTAAGGTTTAGGGTTTAAGGTTTGGGTTTAGGGCTTAGGATTTTAGGGTTTAAGCTTTAGGATTTAGAGTTTAAGGTTTTTAGGGTTTAGGTTTACATTTTAGGTCTAGGGTTTAGGTTTTAGTTTAAGGTTTTGGATTTTTTGGTTTTTTTAATAGGGAATAAATACAGATTCAACATTTCTTCTTCTCAATTTCATCAACCAAGTAGCACACCAAGTTTTCTAAGACACAAGCAATGGGATAGATAAAAAATGAGCTCGCATAGAACAAATCATAAATCCTAGAAAACTAGAACTTTCTCTACTGTAAAGACACAGTTCCATAAGCAACAGATTGGATTAGTCATCCTTTAGTTTCTCCAGGTCCCATCAGACCCACCCCAGCCTATTGAGTAACGGGATCCACCGTCATATCCCCTATCTCTCCCTCTGCCACCACCATGACTATAACCTCCGTCGCTCCTCCCGCCTCCACAACCACCACTGCTCTGACCACCACCTCTATATCCACCAGCACCTCCAGATTCCCCACCACCATTGCGATAATCGTCACCTAAACCTTCTCCTGCACCGCCAGATCTAGACAGAGCTTGATTGACGGTGATGTTCTTGCTGTCAAGGTTCTGCCCATTCATAGGTTTATGTTTAGGTTTATTTTTTTTAATTTACTTAGTTACATTAAATTTAGGTTTAGGGTTTAGGGTTTATGGTTTAGTTTAAGATTGGGGTTTAGGTTTATTTAGTTTAGGATTTTAAAAAAATTTTTAGAAAATAAACCAGTTTAGGTTTATTTAGTTTATTTTAGTTTATTTATTTATTTTTTTATTTTATTATATTATTTTTTTTAATTTAGTTTAGTTTTTTATTTTATGTTTATTTATTTTATTTTTTTTTTAGGTTTAGGTTTAGGTTTATTTTTAATTTAGTTTTATTTTGTTTTATTTTTTAGGTTTAGGTTTTAGTTTTTTATTAGGTTTATTTTATTTAGTTTTTTTATTTTAGGTTTATTTTTTAGATTTTTTTTAGTTTAGGTTTAGGTTTATTTTTAGTTTATTTTATTTTATTTGTTTAGGGTTTAGATTAGTTTATTTTAGGTTTAGTTTTATTTATTTAGTTTAGTTTATTTTATTTATTTATTTTAGGTTTAGTTTTAGTTTTAGGTTTTATTTATTTATTTTAGGTTTATTTAGGTTTAGGTTTTATCTAGTTTATTTTATTTTATTGGTTTATTTTATTTTTAATTTAGTTTCTTTAGGTTTATTTTTATTTTAGTTTAGTTTATTTATTTATTTTATTTTAGTTTAGTTTTATTTTTATTTTATATTTATTAGGTTGAGGTTTATGTTTAGTATTATTTATGTTTATTTTATTTTATTTTATTTTTTAGTTTTTATTTATTTTATTTTTAGTTTTATTTAGTTTAGTTTAGGTTTTGTTTTTTTTTTTTTTTTTTATTTGGTTTATTTTAGGCTTATTTATTTTAGTTTAGTTTATCTTAGTTTAGTTTTAGTTTATTTTATTTTGTTTATTTTATTTTTTAGTTTAGTTTTATTTTTTTTATTTTTAGGTTTTATTTTAGGTTTTATTTAGTTTTATTAGTTTTTATTTTATTTTATTTTATTTATTTATTTTTTTATTTTTAGTTTATTTTATTTAGTTTTTTATTTTTTTTAGTTTAGTATTTATATTTTTTATTTTATTTTATTTTTTATTTTATTTAGGTTTTATTTTATTTCATTTTTATTTTATTTGTTTAGGTTTTATTTATCTTATTTTGTATAATTTACTTGATCAGTTTTCTTGTTAGGGTTTAGGATTTAGGGTTTTATTACTCAGGTCAGGTCAGTGGCCTGGTGGCCCAGTTTAGGTTATGAGGGAGAGTTTAAGTGTTTAGCTCAGGGTCAGTGTCAGTTTGGTCATTAGGCTCAGGTTAACAGGCCCAGGGTTTGTGTGGCTCAGGTGGGGTTCAGTGGGCTAGGTGTAGAGCCAGCCCAGGTTAGTGTCAGGTAGGGCAGTCAGGTTAGGTCAGTGGCAGTCAGGGCTCAGGGCCCATGGTCTGGGGTAGGGCCTGGTGTAGGAGGCCAGGTTGTGGCTCAGGTCAGCCTGGGTCAGGAGTGTTTAGGGCCTGGGGTAAAGTTGGGGTTTTAACAAAACCGATGGTTTGTTTATTTAGTTTATTTTATTTATTTTAGTTTATTTTATTTTATTTATCCATTTTATTTATTTTTATTTTAGTTTACTTTTAGGTTTATTTATTTATGTTTATTTTTTTAGTTTATTTTTTATTTTATTTTAGTTTTTATTTGGTTTAGGTTTTATTTTATTTTTAGTTTAGGTTTTAGGTTTTTTTCTTTCTTTTATTTTTAGGTTTTATTTTTAATTTAGGTTTAGGTTTATTTTAGTTTATTTTATTTCATTTAGTTTTATTTAGGTTTAGTTTATTTTAGGTTTAAGTTTTATTTTATTTTTAGTTTAGGTTTAGGTTTATTTTATTTTGTTTATTTTAGGTTTAGTTTCTTTTTAGTTTAAGGATTAAGTTTTATTTTTTTATTTATTTTTATGTTTAATTTTTATGTTTATTTTATTTAGTTTTATTTTATTTTATTTTGTTTATTTTAAGTTTATTTTATTTTTATTTTATTTAGTTTTATTTTATTTGGTTTTTTTTATTCTTAGGTTTATTTTATTTTATTTACATTAAGTTTTATTTATTTTATTTTATTTTATTTTTATTTTATTTATTTTATTTTATTTCATTTTAGGTTTAGGTTTAGGTTTAGTTTTTTTTTTATTTTATTTTATTTTATTTATTTTATTTAGGTTTAGGTTTTTATTTATTTTATTTTTAGGTTTTATTTAATTTAGGTTTAGGTTTTGAGGTTTGGTAGGTTTGTGGGTCAGAGATTTTGGGGATTAGGGTTAAGGTTTAGGGTTTATTTTAGATTAAGGTTTAGGTTTAGGGTTTAGGGTTTAGGGTTTAGGTTTTAGGGTTTTAGGTTTTAGGTTTAGGGTTTTTTTTATTGGGAAAATTAAGAAAATTTATTACACAAAGAAAAGTGCAATGTCTTTAGAGGGTAAATCTCATGCTAATGCTCAAAGAGGTACAATAAATCCTAAAGAGATAAACCCCTAACTATTACAATAATGAAGGATAGAAAGAAAAGAAAACCAAAAAATCATAGTAAAAAATCCATGCGAAAAGAACAAACTTCATTTGGTCCATCGACCAAAGAAGATCCACCTACAAGACTCTCCCAACCTATAAAAGAAATCAGAACATACTTTTGAAAGGATGAGTACAATTAAGAAGCATAAAAGTAAGAGCAAACAAAAGGAGTAAAGTAAAGAAAAGGCTCAGCTCGATAATCATCTCAAGGAGCAACACTATAAGTAAGCATCCAAACTTCAAGAGAAGGGTTACAATAACATATAGCACTAGCAGCCAAAAGAAGAAAGAGTGGGAAACATCAAGGTCATTATAGACAACATACCTCGTGTAGTCCATCATTCAAAGTCTGTCATCCAGTAAGGCTACAAAATCCTCCAAATAGCAAACATAAAAGCCAACCACCAAGCCATTAGAACAACCAAGCCCAATAAGGCAGATAATCAACAAACCATCTAGGATAGCAACAATATAGTAGGAGCACCACCAAAGCCACCACCAAAAAAGAATAAAAAAATCAAAAGGAGCAAGCATCATGATAGGGGTAACAACACAAACCAGAGACAAACAAGAGCAAAAAAGAAAAACACAAGTGCTCATATCCTCCACCAATAAAGTAAAAAAAAAGAGCTAGTAAAAATAACAAGCCTAACTGCAAAGTGGATGGACAAAGGCTCGCCACCCAAACAAAAGGGGTTAGGTAGCCAAGAGAGGAAAAATAAAGCAAAAGGAAACTAGAAATATAGGTCATAGAAAGAATACCAGTAGGTTCCCATAACAGTCACCAAAGGAGCAGGAAAAATTGGCCAAAATAGCCACCCCACCAACCAACCCAAATCTAATACAACCAATAAACCAACTAACATAACCTCCTAGCCAACCACCACAATAAAAAACCCAAGTTAGTTTAAAGACCAACAACAATCATCAAGACAAATCACCCAAGATAGCCGGAATAGAAGCAGATAGCCACCAAACCCAACCAAGGCAAAAGAAAATGATCTAAGTAGAATAATAAACCAAAGAAAAAAGGTACAAAGCCCAATAAGATAGACTACAAGCCAGCCAACAGGAACAGAAACAATAATGGCACCCAACAAAGCCACTAACCCCCGAGGCCAACTAACATGCACAAAATAGCCTTCAACCAGCCAATCTAGACAATACCCAAACACAAAGCCCTACCTAAGAGAGGAAGGCCAATACAGAGGACAATACAATAACTAAAAGAAATAGAACAAATATCAACAAAACCAACCACAAAGCCCTAGTCAAGAAAATAGAGATAATAACAGCCAACCAACAACCTCCACCATGCCAAAATCAAGCCAGAGATAAACCACCAAAACCCCCCCTCAGATCTATCACCAATAAAAAAAATGAAAAAATAGCCAAAATAGCTAGCCATCCAACCAACCCAACCAGCCAACAAAGCCACCCAATCAACCACCACAAGCTGATCCAACTGTAAGTTAGCAAGCGAAAAAAAAGAGGCAAAACCCACACAAAGAAAAGCTACAACCATAGCCACAAACCAAAAGGAGGATATAAAAAATAGCTAGGGAAAATTATGGTAAACACCCAGCTAGATAGATAGAAGCCACCATGCTGAAAAAAACAAAACAACACAGGCCACACTTACAATAACCACCCGGTAGCAAAAACCAAGCCAATCCAAAAGTAAGAGATCAAAAACGTAACCTAGCTCAGGCCAAAGAGAGAAAATAAGTTGAAAACCATAACCCAAAGTGGGCTTAACAAGGGGCAACCAAAAGAAAAAGATCATCAAAAACCAAGTTAAGAATTTATAATCGAGATAAGACAATCCAATATTATCAGATTAACCAAACCTTTAATAGTTTAGGAAAAATTGGTTGTCAAATAAAGTGAACGCCAAGTTGGCACCAAAGTTAGCCAAGTAATCAAGACATAAGCATTACCTTCATGAAAGATGTGGGAAATTTTAAAATGAACTTGAGAAAGAATATTTTAGTATGATTAAGAAGATAAAATAATTCAACATTCCAATTCTATTGGAATTAAGCATGTCAAGAAGCAAGAGAGCATCAACTTCAATGTTGAGGAAACCTCTATTCAAACAAATTTCAATAGCTTTATTAATATAAGTTTAGCAAAAATAAATAAAGCTTTGAGAGGATAGGCAAAAGCACAAATGATAGTAGCTTTAGAATCCCTAAGGATACCAACCATATTTATTAGAAGCAATAGAACCATCGTTCACTTTAATCAAATTGTCTTTAGGATTGAACCAATGAATAATCCTAGAACTTTTATAAGAGTCAAACTCGTATAATGATACCTAATTTTAGCCACAAATTTATAACCTCTAAAATGAATATTACTAATAAGATTGGCATTAAAAGAGCATGAATTTTTTCTTTAGTTCTATCTAGACCCTTTTATGGTTCATAGGTGTACCAATATTTAGCATCATTTCTATCCATCCATGAACCATAAGGGTAATAGCAGTTAAAACTTTGATATGACCTTTCACTATATTTTTGAAGCAGACTTCAAGAAGTTGATAAAAAGAAAGAGAACCCTGAAAATAGTTGGTATTAAATAAATCATCATATTGAAACCATAATTTAGAAGCAATAGCACCATTGACAAAAAACATGATTTACATTTTCAATATGAAAGCAACAATAGCACTTTGAAGGTAAGTAAAACCCTTTAGTCCAAAGCAAAGAGTCCATAGGAATAAAGTTATTCAAAATCCTCCAAGCTAAAATTGAATAGAAATGGGAATGATATTGTTCCAAAGTTTAATAAAAACATTAGAGGGGTTTTGTTTATCTCTAATAAAATTTCAAACCTCTTTAAGAACAAAGTCACCATTATAAGAAAGCTTAAAAATAATTTGGTTAGGTTTCTTAGAAGAATGGGGATATTTCTAAAGTTGTCAAAAATAAATATAGGGATATAATTCCAATTGTTATTAACTCAAAAAGAATTAACTTTGATAGCAGCACTAAAGTGGGTAGATCAAAGAGTGTCAATAGAGACATTGCCAATCTAATTGTCTTGATAATAGAAGGAAGAACCCGACTGAATACCCCAAAATATTAATGATTTGACAACCCATTTAATGGAGCAAAGCCTTTTCCAAACCGAAGAGTCACCAACTTTATAAGCACAGTTAAGGGGGTATTTACCTTGGAAATATTTTTCCATCATAAAAATAGCCCAAAGTCTATCATTCTTTCTAAAATTCCACTAGAGCTTATGAGAGAAGGTACTGATAGCTTCACAAATTGGCTTGCAACCAAGAGCACCTTCTCACACAAGACCACAACATTCATGCCAAGATGTCCAATGCATTCTTTTGGTGGAATTATTGGAGCCCCAAAAAAATTTGTTAAGCAAATGATCAATTCTGATAAGTGTAGCATTAGTGGGGATAATAGTTTGAATCAAATAAAGAGGCATTGAGTTAAAAGTGCTTTTAAGAATAGCAAGTCTACCACCAAAGGAAAGTAAACGGAATTCCCAAACTAAAATTTTATTTGAAATTTTTTGAATTAACTCGTCAAAGAGATGGGAATATTTTGGGCCTTTAAAGAGTAAAGCATCCAAGTACTTAAGTGGTAAGTGTTGATGTTTAAAATTAGTGATATGTATGATTTGATTGATTTTATTATTGGAGATACTAGAGGAAGTGATAAAATATTTTTTGTTATCATTGATAGAAAGGCCACTTTCTCTACCAAATTTATTTAAAAAGACTTGAGATGCTTGATGTGATAAGTAGAAGCATTGCAAAAAATAATGAAATCATATGCAAAACTTAAATGGGAAATAGGAAGACCATCAAGTGTTTTGTAGTACATACTATGATTGTTTAAGAATAAATCATTGATGCTCCTAGATAAGTACTCAACAAAAATAATAAATAAAGGAAGAGATA
Organism: Cymbidium sinense; assembly: GCA_021442155.1. Classification (NCBI taxonomy): domain Eukaryota; kingdom Viridiplantae; phylum Streptophyta; class Magnoliopsida; order Asparagales; family Orchidaceae; genus Cymbidium; species Cymbidium sinense. Next base: position 257,804,357 of record CM038214.1, on the reverse strand, counting down.
AAGGATCCCCTTGTCATAAGCCATGGGAAGAGGGAAAGAAACCCAAGGCTTCCCATTAAGCAAAATCAAACCGTGCATTATTAATATAGTTTTCTATAAGAAAATAAATTTATCGAAAACCCAAATAAATTCAGAATATTTAAAAGGAAATCCTAAGAGATGTTATCAAAAGCTTTGGTAATATTTAATTTGAAAAGGATGTTGCCACATCTTCTCTTGGCATCAAGATCATGAATTAATTCTTAGGCAAGTAAAATATTATCAAAAATAGATCTACCTCTAACAAAACATGTTTGGTTGAGAGAGATAATTCTATTAAGTAAAGGACTTTGTCTGTTGGTAAGGACTTTGCAAATCACTTATTGAAGAAGGTGCAAAGACTAATAGGTCCAAATCACTTCAATAGTCCGTGATTATCTTTCTTAAGTATGAGAATAATAGAAGTACTAGAAAAATATCTAAGAAAAGGATTACCTTCAAAACAAAATCAATCACAACCTCAATCAAATCATTTTTAATGATAAACCAACATTTTTGAAAAAATTGAGTAGTGAAACCCTCCGACAAAGAAAAATCTATGTTCATGCTATTTAGAACTTTGAAAATTTCATCTTCATTAAGCACAATGGTAAGCAAATCACTATCATCATTAGTAATAATAGAAGGAATCCACTACGATTGATAAATAATTTCATAAGAGCAATTCTTGTTAAGCATATTTCTAAAGTAATTAATAAGTGATTCCTTAATATTATTATTCTCCATAATCTAATCTCCATTATCATTTTAAATGTTTTCAATATAATTTAATGCTATCTTTTTATTAACCAAAGCATGGAAATACCTAGTATTCCTATCATCATCAACAATATGGTTACTAGTAGCTTTTTGGCACCAATAGGTCAATTCTATATTTTAGAAGTTAACAAGTTTATCTTTCACTCAAGTATAATCTTAGAAGGATCAGACATAATAGAGACTTCAAGATCCCAAACCAATTTTTTCATATCTTTAATATTAGAAAAAAAAGGTTTTTAAAATAATGCTTGTTCCACTAGCCTAAATTTTGTTTAGGCCTTTTAAGTTTAAACCAAAGTGTATTCATCCCCATAATCGAATTATCAAGTTGTAAAGGAGCTTTCCAATTATTAACCACAACATTAAAAAAATCAATATGAATCCACATGTTTTGAAATCTAAAAGGAGTGGGGTTTTAGTCTATTAGAATTTTCTTTAATAGAAACCAAGAGGTGCATGATCTGACAAGGTTCTGCTTAATTGGTCAATAAGTAATAGGCCATTGAGTAATCCAATGAGTATTAAAAAGAATCTGGTCCAACCTTTGCCAAATTCTAGAGTTTTGCCAAGTATAATTAGTGCTCTTAAAGCCAATATCAATCAAATTACAATCAAGGATCATATTGGATAAATCTTCCATGGAATGAATATTAAGAGAGCAACCACCACTTCATTCAAGAGATTAAAATGGTGTTGAAATCACCACCAACAAACCAAGGTTTATTGATAGAGGTAGCAAAATTCCTTAAATTATCCTAAAGAAGATTTCTTAGATCTATAACAAGATGCATAAACAAAAGAGCCCAAAACACAATAATCACCATAAGATATTTGTGCATTGACAACTTGATGAAAGTCATCAAGAATAGAGACCTCAACAAAATTATTCCAAAAAACACCAAATCTTATTACTAACATTAGAGAAAAAATTATTGAAACAGATCGTTCTAGCAACATGGTTAATTTTATTAGCTAAGAGGCTCTAGAACAATAAGAAGAGAAATATTATGAATGCAAAAAGATTTCTATTATGATTATGAATAGAAAGGGTACCGATCCTCTAACATTCCAAACAAGAAAATTAACCATAAGGAAAATAAAAAAGGGGTTAAGCAAAGGTTAATTAAGAGAGGAGTGAGAGGTCATGGCATCTAGTGTTTTTGGATAATTTGGGAAATTTTAACATTTTTTTTTCTTTTAGCATGATAAGTTTGGAAGCCATTTTCTTTTCCCTAGAGTCATCATCAGTAAGATTTAGTAACATTGGTCATAGATTTAGGAGAAATCTCCAAGTGTTTGGGAGAGTTTACCTTCTTCCAAATCCATATTTAGTTGAAAAGTAGGATTAACATGAATATCAAGATTAGAAATGAGAGATGGTGATGATTTAGAGCCATTTAAAGCACAAGTAGTAAAATCTGATCAAAATGTTTTCAAAGATGTTTAAACATCATTTTAATCCTCAAAAGCTTTATTTTCATCAATCAAAACAAGCATAGATGCAAGAATAGAATCGAGGAAATAGAATCATTTTCTAATAACTTAGAGAATTTATTATTCTCATTAGAAATATTCAAATTCAAAGAAGGAATAAGAGGTAAAACATCCTTCCCATTTTGAATATCAAATCCCTACCAACATTAGAAGTTGAAACATGCTCAATAAGATTAACCCAGATATCCAAGGAATCAACCTCAATAATAGCCTTCATACCATCCTTAGGATATGAGGTTAATTTCTAAACATAAGTAGGAATCAACTTATGGGTAGAGACAACATTTTCCTTAGGAGGAATTCATTTTTTTAAGTGGGGATGGAGAATAAAACATTTTGAATTATCATGACTATGTATTTTACAGTGGGAACAAAAAATTGAAAGGTTCTCCAATTCAACCTTTTGCAAATACCTATAATTTTCGAGCCAATCCAAAACTTCCTTAGGGTATTTTTTAGTTATGTCTAATTCCATGATGAGCCATGAAGGGTGAGATTGCCATTTGGTCAAGTAAAGGCCAACAAAATAAAGCCTTGCTAGCAAAAAGCACATGATAGGTAACAAAATGACTACACATATTAGGAAGAGATAACCACACAAGGATAATAAGAGTTTTCTCTTTAATGCCAAAAAGAGGTGACCACTTCTACAAACACTTTTAAGAATTAAATATGAAATAAGAATGATGATAAAACATGAATAATCCAGATCATTAGAAAGTTTAATCAGGATATGCCGATGGTCAATAAGACCAATCGAGAAGGCACCTGTAAGCTTGAGATTATGGAAAAGAGTGAATCTTATCCAAATTCAGACGACGCAAAAAAATTTACCAATAAGAGAAAATTCAAAGGGTTTTGTCAACTTTTCAACATCCACATCAGAGCACATTATGGCTGGGAAACCTCTAAAAGATGTCAAAATGAGATTAACCAAATCAATAGAGGGAGAAATCTTACCAGAGAGTGCTTCCTTAAAAGATTTAGTAGAAGATGCAGCATTAGGGCCGCCAATCCCCAAAATGTCAGATGCCCTAGATGAAACATCCATATCTTGAGGTGGAGCCCAATGAATCGAATTCACCATAGCCATGGTCAATGATAAAACATCACACAAATAGTCAGATGTTGTTCAAGCCTTTGAAATCAGTCGAAATCAAAGCCAAACCCACAAAAATCCCCAATCGGGGGCGTGCCACCAAGAGGGATTCAAAAATCGCCAGAGAATGAGAGAGCGCTTGGGGAGGAGGGTTCTGGGTTGAGAGTTTAGGTTTAGGTTTAGGGTTTAGGTTTTTTCTTTATTTTTTTTATTTTTATTTTTTTATTTTTAAATTAAGTAAACTAGTTAAGGTTTATTTAGTTTATTTTTATTTATTTTATTTTATTTTATTTTATTTAGGTTTATTTTTTTTACTTAGTTTAGTTTATTTATTTTATTTATTTATTTTAGTTTTTTTATTTGGTTTAGTTTATTTTAGTTTAGTTTTATTTTTATCTTATTTTTAGGTCTAGGTTTTATTTTATTTTATTTAGGTTTAGGTTTTTATTTTATTTAGGTTTAGTTTTAGGTTTTATTTTAGGTTTATTTTAGTATTCTTTAATTTAGGTTTAGGTTTATTTTAGTTTATTTTATTTTATTTAGTTTAGGTTTAGTTTAGTTTATTTTAGGTTTAGTTTTTATTTATTTAGTTTATTTATTTAGTTTAGGTTTATTTATTTATTTTATTTTAAGTTTTTTTATTTTTTATTTTATTTATTATTTTAGGTTTATTTAGTTTTATTTTATTTTATTTTAGGTTTATTTATTTTATCAGGTTTAGTTATTTTATTTTAGGTTTTTATTTTATTTAGTTTATTTATTTATTTTATTTTATTTTCTTTTAGTTTAGGTTTAGGTTTTAATTTATGTTTTTTATTTTTATTTGTTCATTTAATTTTCCTTAACTTTTATTTTATTTTAGGTTTATTTTTAGTTTTAGGTTTTTAGCTTTTAAGGTTTAGGGTTTAAGTTTTATTTAGGTTTATTTTTAGTTTTATTTTTTTTATTTTTTTAGGTATTTTTTTTATAGGTTTTATTTTTATTTTAGGCATTTTTTAGTTTAGGTTTATTTTATTTTATTTATTTATTTAGTTTAGTTTAGTTTAGTTTAGTTATTTTAGTTTAGGTTTAGGTTTTTATTATTTTATTTATTTTTTTTTAGGTTTGGTTTTTTATAGTTTATTTTATTTATTTTATTTTTTAGGTTTTATTTTATTTAGTTTTCCTATTTTATTTTAGTTTAGTTTTTTTATTTTATTTTTTTTAAATTTTGTTATTTATTTATATTTTATTTTATTATTTATTTTATTTTTTAGGTTTTATTTATTTTATTTTTTTTAGGTTTTATAGTTTAGTAGGTAGGGTTTAGGGTTTGGGTTTAGGGTTTTAGGTTTTTTTTGTTTTTGGTTTAGGTTTAGGTTTAGTTTTGTGGGTTTAGTTTTGTGGTTTATTATTTTTTAGGGTTGTGTTTAGTAGGGTTTAGGGTTTAGGTTTATGTCAGTTCAGTTTTGGTTTTTTTAACAAAGAACAAATTCATATTCAACATTTCTTCTTTTTGATTTCATTAACCAAGTAACACACCAAGTTTTCTAAGACACCAGTGACGACATAGATAAAAATGAGCACGCATAGATAAATTGAAAACCCTAGATTACTAGAACCATCTCTACTCTAAAGACATAGTTTCATAAGCAACAGATCGATCAGACGTTCTTCAATTTCTCTAGTTCCCATTAGAACCACTCTAGCCTCTTGAGTAGTGGATCCAACATCATATCCGATATCTCCTCCGCCACCACCACTGTAACCTCCATCGCTTCTCGCTCCATAACCACCACGCTCACCACCACCTCCATATCCATAAGCACCTCTAGAACCCCACCACCATGTTAACCTACCTCCACCTCCACCGCTAGAGGTAGACTGAGCCTAGTTGACGTTGATGTTCCTACCATCAAAGTTCTGCCCATTCTTAGGGTTTAGCTTAGTTTAGGTTTATTAGTCTATTTTTAATTTATTTAGTTACTTTAGATTATTTTAAGGTTTGTGTAGGGTTTAGGGTTTAGGTTTGGGTTTTGGTTTCTGATTTGTTAGGTTTGTGGTTTGTTTGTGTGTGTGGGTTAGGTTTTGGGGTTAGGTTTTATACTTAGTTTAGGGGTAGGATTAGCATTTTTAGGTTTAGGTTTGCTAGTTTAGGGTTTAGGTTTAGGTTTTTGGGGGTTTAGGATTTAGGGTTTAGGTTTTTTTAAACAAAAGCAAATCACAGTTTAGATTTTATTTAGGTTTGATTTTGTGGTTACATTTAGGGCTTTAAGGCCAGGTCAGGGTTTAGGATTTAGGATTTAGGGTTTAGTGTTTTTTTAAGTAAATGCATAGTTTGTTTAGTTTTTATTTTTTATTTATTTTATTTATTTTTTTTTTTTTATTTTTTTATTTTTTATTTTTATTTTAGTTTTATTAGTTTAGGTTTTCATTTTAGTTAATTTTTTATAGGTTTAGGTTTAGGTTTATTTTAGTTGAGTTTTCTTTTATTTTATTTTAGGTTAGGTTTTAGTTTTTTTTTAGTTTAGGTTTTTTATTTTATTTTTTTTAGTTTATTTTAGGTTTATTTTAGGTTTTTTTAATTTTAGGTTTAAGTATTTTTTAGTTTATTTTATATTATTTAGTTTTAGGTTTATTTATTTTAGTTTATTTATTTTAGTTTAGGTTTAGGTTTATTTTATTTTTTTATTTTTTTTTTTTTAGTTTAGGTATAATTTTTATTTATTTTATGTTTTATTTTTTTAGGTTTATTTTTTAGGTTTAAGTTTTTATTTGGTTTTATTTTAGGTTTATTTTATTTTTATTTTACATTTAATTTTTATTTTATTTAAGTTTTTTATTCTTAGGTTTATTTTATTTTTTATTTAGTTTAGGTTTTTATTTATGTTATTTTTGTTTATTTTTTTATTAGATTATTTTATTTTATTTTAGTTTTAGGTTTAGGTTTAAGTTTAGGTTTTATTTTATTTTAAACTCAAATCTTGATGAACTCATTCATCATCAAGTCGAGTGCTATGTCCATGATCTCGTTGTAAAAAGTATAGAAAAGGAAGACCATCTCTTTGACTTGAGAGTAGTTTTCGAATAGTTAAGACAATTTAACCTCAAAATGAACCCCCTGAAGTGTGCATTAGGAGTGGCTTCAGGGAGATTCCTGGGGTTTATTGTCCGACACTAGGGAATCAAAATCGATCCGGAGAAGATCAAGGCAATATTAGAAATTCCACCCCTTAAAAGTTTAACTCAACTCAGATCATTTCAAGGGTGGTTGACGTATCTAAGATGATTTATATCCAACCTATCGGAAGATGTCAGCCATTCTCAACACTTGTCAAAAAGGCTGCCAAGTTCAAGTGGGATGATGAGTGTGAGCATGCCTTCGAAGACATCAAGCATACCTGATGATGTCATCGATTCTAGCAGTCTATCCCGCAAGGCTCATACTTTACACTATGTTAGACGACACCCTTGGTTTTTTGTTGGCCCAAGCCAACGATGAAGGGAAGGAAAATGCACTCTACTACCTCAGCCATTGCCTAATCCCTACTGAGGCTAATTATCCAACCATTAAGAAGTATTTCCTAGCTTTAATCTTTGCATCCCAAAAGTACCAGCACTACATGCTTCCTCATAAACTAAACTTAATCTCTACTGTCAATCCACTACAGTAACTCATGACATGGCTGATGCAATTCTAATAATTGGCATGACGTTCCATGATCCTCTCACTGTTTGACATTACCTTCAAACCCCTCAGTGCTGTGAAAGGATAAGCACTAGCTGATTTCTTAGCAACACACCCACTTCTTGCTGACTCTTCGCTTAGTGATGATCTCCCCAATGAACAAATCATGAACTTAGGGGATACTAGCATTCACCACTGGGAGATGTACTTTGATGGTGTGGCTTCCTCTCAAAGAGGAGAAAACCATAATCTACTATTCCAGGAATGGTAAGGGTAGGAATAGTTCTTTAACTCGACTATGATGTGATGAGATTGTCATGTCATCATCTATCCAATCCAACAACAAAAGGAATATGAGGCTCTAATTGTAGGTCTGAGTTATCCATTACTCTAAGCATCTAACATCAACATCTTTGGGATTCTTAATTATCAACCAAATCGCTAGGTCCTATAAGGTTATAAAGCCCAAGCTCACATCACTAACAAGTACACCATGGAGTTGTTGGCCCAAATCACGAGGTTACCATTTATAAGATTCCTCGAGGAGAGAATATCATAGTGTATACTTTAGCCAAGCTTAAAGGAGTTGGCATGTCAAGGACGAGTCCTTATCAATAAAGGTCCAAAATAGATCAGTCTTATCCATTATTGATATTGAACTCATCAAAAGGTACTCTCTTGAAGGGTAGGTTGCCATTGCCAAAAAGGATGAGGAGTTAGATTGGAGGCAACCATTCATATTACCTAAATAAAGGCAAAACTACCTCAAGAGAAGTCCCAAGCCATCGATGAAGCAGAGCACTTTCCTACACTTTTGTGGATGGTGTCTTGTATCGATCTTTTCGATCATATGTGGTTACATTGTTTAGACAATCATGAAGCCCATAAGATCATAAAGTACACTCGTGGATGATGTGGAGCCAACTAATCTGTCAAGATGAAAGCCAAGATCAAGAGACTAGGATACTACTAACCTTCGATGATCAAATATTACATGGATATGGAGAGGCCACCAATGTCAAATACACAGTGTGGTCCTACACCAACCACCCAATATTCTACATCCTACATTGCCCTCATGTCCATTCAAGTGTTGGGGTACCGATATAGTGGGTCTAATTAATCCTCTTTCTTCCAAGGGTCATCGGTTGATCATAGCTACTACTAACTATTTTTCCAACTAGGCAAAGGTGATTTCTCTTAGAGAGGTCATAGCTCAGCATGTGCTCCAATTTTTTAGGAATCATATCGTATATAGGTTAGGAGTGCCTCGATGAATTATATCTGATAATGGTATTGTATTCAAGAGAACCAAGATCAACAACTTTTCCTGGAGACACAACATAGATTGGAGATATTCTACCATCAACTACCAGAGGGAAAATAGCTTAGCAGAAGTCTTCAACAAAACTACCATCCAAATACTAAAGAAGACACTCGACAACAATAAGTGATAGTGGCATGAACAGTTAGTTGAAGCCTTATGGGCCAACCGCACTACATATAGAACTCCAACTCATTCTACTCCTTTCTCCTTAGTGTATGGGTCCAAGCGTTCTACCATTAAAGTCCAACTCCCATCACTAAGGATAGTTGTGGGTAGCAAGATCACAATAGAGCATAATGCCAAGTCGGTTAGAAGAGCTCAAAGATTTGGAGGAGAGATGTAGGCATGCCAAAACCTTGAGTTGTACAAAGCTAAAATGATTCAAGCTCACAACAAGTTGGTCTATCCTAGACCTTTTCAAGTAGGAGAGCTTATTTTAGAAGGAGGATGGATTTTTTACAAGAGATATAGAGGGATTACTATATTATTATTTATTTAAATCATGTTTAAAAATAATTAAAATTCCATTTTAATCATCATAAAAGTATTCTTATTGAATCTCTACCATGTGGGTAGGTGTAAAGAACTGAGTGTGTATCCCTTCATGACACAACACGAAAACAAACTACACACAAACATAGAAAATAAATACATATCTTTTGTCTTGCGCTACACTGAGTTAATATAATTGGGCTGACATGCTACCCTTCTAGTGTGTCACCCTAGTGGTCTTCTTGCTTTGGAGGATGTAAGTCTGCTACGCTTTCCTTCCTTACTTGGCCACGCACCAATGAGCACCTTGTTAGTTTGGTAGGCCTTTCTATGTGGCTAAGCTACCTCATGTTGGCTTCAAGAGGATGTGTGAGTCTGCTTTCTTCTTGGATTATTTGTCCACTAATTGGGTTGAGTATATTTGAGGTTTAGGATAAGTCCCCTAGCAGCTCCTTTCCTCCTGACTACTTCAAGTTCAGTGTAACTCCCTTGGGCTCCCCACTAAGTAGTCACTCAGATAGTATCTATCCTCGATGATGATAGACTATCCCATGATCGATTTCACTTGGAAAGTTGCCTACCCGCTTTATTTTTGTTGATCGTTGCACACCAACGCACCTTAGGTTTCTTGTTCTCACTATGTTGATGGATACACCACTCATGCTAATGATACACCTTAGGTTGGTTCTCACACCTCAAGATACACCACTCATAAAATTTAAGTCTATTATGCTTTCTCCTTGAGTTGGCCACCTTATACATATAGGCTTTCTTTTCTAAGGCTCGTGATAACCCTAACAACACCTCCCTTGTGGGTACTATATTTGGATCACGTGCTTGACCCCATTTAGACACTACTGGTTACTACCTTTGGACAGCCTCTTTCCTAGTAACCACACTGGTTGGAGATTCTATCTGGATATGTGATTCTCTAGGTCCAAGAATCGAGATAGTCAAAGACATAGTCCCTTTTTAGTGTGGTCCCTCACACACCAATAGGGTCCAAGAAATTATATAATCAAAATATATATTCACTTATGGATTAGGAGGACACCCCTAGTAGTACCTTCTCCCAAGAAAGTATCTTATCATTAGGGCAGTGTCAGCAAAACTCCCTATAGGAATCGCTTGACTATTCTTGGTTCGATTTGTTGTGCTACCAATAGGTCACCCCAGTAGTTGTTCCCTAACTTAGAACATGTCAGTCTACTATGCCTTCTTCCTAGCACAGTCGTTGCACATTGAAAGGCAACCCCTAAGGTTTACTGCCCACCCAGGCTATCCCTTTAGATTTGTAAATCGAGATAGACAAGTTTGATATAGCCCTTCTCGGGGTCCATCGCACACCAACATGGTCCATAAATTAAATTTATCAAATTTGACTGATCTCACATCCCAAGTGGATATGCCCTCAATTTAAAATCAAACTAAGCCAAACAAACCATATCAAATCACATGAAATTAAGATGAAATGAATCTTAACTACTTTTTAGTTCACAGAAGTCCCTAGCGGCATTCACTCAATAGTCTCCCAAGGTTAGGTTTGATTTTTTGTGCATCTAACAGTCACCCCAGTGATTATTCCTTGATTTGGAAGATGTAGGTGTGCTACGCCTTCTTCCTAGCATAGCCATTGCACACCGAAAGGCAACCCCATAGGTTGGCTAGCTTTACCCCACAATCGGTAGACTATCCCTTTGGATTTGTAAACCTATGGTAGGTCAAGGATAGTATAGCCGCTTCTCAATGGGTCGAACACACCTACATAGTCCATACATTAACTCAAATTAAATTAAACCCATTCTGATTTTCCCTAGTGGAGTTAAATCACACTATTCTCCCTAGTGGAACCCTAAATCAAATATCAACAAGTCAAGCAAACAAATCAAATTCAAAACCAACTTCCCTGGAGCCAAATTAAACCAACTCCCCTAGTAGAGTCTAAATCAAAGAAATCCAACCAAAGTCTTATCCCTGAGATACATCTCTAAACAAATTGATGAAATCAAACTTAAATACCAATCCCTAATAGATAGCCCGAACCTGCTTCCCTAATGGAAGGTTCATATACCCGATCCCAGGGACTCGAGCACATATCTCTAATAGATATGTCTCCACATCAATGAAAATAAAATAAATTAAAGTCATTTTGATCTTAATCGCAGGTGGATTATAGATTCTTATCCCCAACAGAAATTCTTTCCACAAATCAAATCAAACTCAAACCTTATCCCCAACAGATTTGCTTTTCTATGCCTCATAGACCCTCACATGTCATTTCCAATGCATGTGTGATCCCCTAATAGATCTCCCTCCATGTCCCTGACATGGAATTCTCATCAAATCTTATTTCTTCTCTTATGCACACCTTTAATACTTCAACCAAAAGCCTAATAATGTATTTGTTCAAATTACATCATCTTAACATTGTAATCAACATTTTATGATTTGATGGATGCAAGCTCAAACTAACTATACAATATCATGCTAAACATATTAAAGTGTGAATTAACACACTATATTATATTATAATATATGATGTTATATTATAATTTTCTATAATATAATATATTATCTAACATTACACCTCATTAGAATCACTTAAAATAAACAAATAACAAAATTTTCTCAAAATATGAATAATGTTCATTTTGGAAGTAAAATTGTTATTTTCTATTAGAAATGGTACAAAATAGCATAATTTTGGTGTTGCTTCTGTGTGCCATGAATTTGGCCAAATTCTTCTATCTCAACCTTCAATTTATCTTACATTACACCTTAAAATGAATCACTTTAAGAAAAAAACTATAAAATTTGGTTGAAAAATGAAAATTTATTTTGGATGCAAAATTCCATTCTTTTGATTAAATGACACACCATAGGACACCCCCAATGATGTTCCCTAAAGCTTACCTTAAATTTTGCCAAATCCCATCATCTCAGCCTATAAATCAATATTTTTATGAATTATACCAGCACAAACTCTACTACATCATACTATAACAAACTAAAAAATGCTAAACAACAAGTAGTAATACACAATAGTATGCTATAATGCATGATGCTACACTATGTTACATCATATATTATAATACACTATAACATATTATATTATATTATACTGCATATCACATCATAAGGGATTGCTTAAGATAAAAAATCATAATATTAGTCTAAATAATAAAAAACTATATATTTTAGTCGTATTACTTACATATTTTAAATTGAAATAATATATTATGATGTCATGCTCTACCTATTATGAATTTAGCCAAATTCAACCATTTTAAAGTCTAAATCAACATTTTTATAAATAATACTATTATAAGCTTGACTGCATGATTGTAAAATACTAAAAGATATTAAAATGTGTAAAAACATATAATATTTATTTTGAACATAAAATCTTACTTTTAGACTACAAGTGGCATAGCACACCTTTGGTTCTACAACCTAATTCCCACTTCAAATTTAACAAATTTCATCATCTAATTTATTAAATTCATATTTTATGATTTATATTATTATATATTATAGGGAAAAATACCATAATATACTAAAACATTTCAAAATATCTTATAACATCTAAAAACAAATTACTACATGCTCAAATATATGATGCTACATTATACTATAATTTATGGTATTATAATATGATTTAGGGTTAGGGTTTAGGGTATTCAAATCTCTAATAGTCAAGGAAAACTCTCTTGAAGACATTTTCTTTAGCTACCATAACTATGTTAGGATTAGGTCATTCTTTCAATCTACTCCTAATAACATCTTTATTCAAGGTTTAGGGTTTAGGGTTAATTTAGGTTTAGGGTTTAAGGTTTAGGGTTTGTTTTAGTAGGTTTAGGTTAGGGTGGGTTATGGTTCTAGGGTTTAGAGTTTAGGGTTTAGGGTTTAGGGTTTAGTGTTTTAAGGTTTAGGGTTTAAGGTTTAGGGTTTAGGTTTAGGATTTAAGGTTTATGGTTTCTTAGGTTTAAGGTTTAGGGTTTAGGGTTTAGGGTTTTGGTTTTAAGGTTAGGGTTTTAGTTTTAGTTTTGGGTTTATGATTTAAAGTTTTTTTAACACAAAATAAATTTAGATTCAACATTTCTTCTTTTTGATTTCATCAACCAAGTAGCACCCCAAGTTTTCTAGGATAGAAGTGATGACATAGACAAAAAAATTAGCACCCATAGAGCTAATCAAAAACCCTAGAGAAAGATATAGTTCTATAAGCAACAGATCGGATCGGCCATTCTTCAGTTTTTCTAGGTCCCACCAAAAGCACCCTCGCCCCTCGAGTAGCGAGATCTACCATCATATCATCGGCACCACCATGACTGTAACCTCTATCACTCCTCCCACCTCCATAACCACCACTGCTCCGACCACCACCTCAATATCCAACCTCCAGATCCCCACCACCATCATGATAACCATCGCCGCCTTCGCCCCATCACTACTGGATTGAGCCTAGTTGATGGTGATGTTCCTACCATCAAGGTTCCCCATTCTGTGGTTAGTGGTTAGGTTTTAAGGTTTAGGGTTGTTTGTGGTTGTGGAGTTTAGGTTTGGGGTTAGTGGTAGGGTTTAGGGTTTGGGGTTTAGGTTTAGGGTTTATGGTTGCAGGTTTAGATTTAGGGTTTAGGGTTTAGGGTTTTATGGATTTAGAGGTTTAGGGTTAGTAAGGATTTATAGTTTTTAGGTTTTTAAATTAAAACCAGGTTTAGGTTTATTTAGTTTATTTTATTTATTTTAGTTTATTTATTTATTTTACTTAGGTTTATTTTTATTTTATTTAATTTAATTTTATTTATTTTAGTTTATTTATTTTATTTTAGGTTTTATTTTATTATTTATTAGGCTTAAGTTTAGGTTTATGCTTTTTATTAGCTTTATTTTATTTTATTTTTAGGTTTAAATTTTATTATTTTATTTTAGGTTTATTAGTATTTTATTTTATTTTTTTAGGTTTAGGTTTTTTTTTAGTTTTAGTTTAGTTTAGTTCATTTTAGTTTATTTTATTTATTTATTTTATTTAGGTTTAGTTTATTTTAAGTAGGTTTAGTTTTTATTTTTTTAGTTTTATTTTAGTTTAGTTTTTATTTTATTTTGTTTATTTAGTTTTTAGGTTTAGGTTTATTTTGTTTTTTTTATTTTAGTTAGTTTTTTTTAGTTTTAGGTTTTATTTTATTTTTTAAGTTTTATTTTTATTTTATTTTTTAGGTTTAGTTTTTTATTTACTTTTATTTTATTTTTATTTTTTTTTCTTTTATTTTATTTTATTTTTTTACTTTTATTTATTTATTTATTTAGATTTTATCTTTTATATTTTAGATTTGTACTTATTTTTTTAGTTAGTTTTCTTTTATTTATTTTGTTTTATGTTTAGGTTTAAGTTTAGTTTAGATTTTTATTTATTTTATTTATTATATGTTTAGATTTTTTTTTATTTTATTTTATTTAGTATTTTAGGTTTTAGTTTAGGGCCCAGGGTGAGGCTCATGGTAGTGGTTGGGAGCCTAGGGTTTAGGGTCTGTTTTGGTCAGGGTTTGTGGCAGGGCTCAGGTTTAGGTTTAGGGTTGGGTGGGTGGTAGGGTTTCAGTCCATGGTCCGTTTAGGGTTAGTTTTAGGGTTTAGTTTTAGTTTTTTATTTTTTTTTATTTTTGATTTTATTTTTTTTTTAAAATTAAGCAAAACCCATTTATATGTTTATTTTATATATATTTTAGTTTTATTTTATTTATTTTAGTTTATTTTATTTTTTTTATTTTATTGATATTTTATTTTATTTGTTTATTTATTTTAGGTTTATTTATTATAGTTTATTTTATTTTATTTTTTTAGTTTAGTTTAGTCTATTTTAGTTTAGTTTTATTTTATTTTATTTTTATAGGTTTTATTTATTTTTTTAGTTGGTTTATATTTTTTAGTTTAGGTTTTATTTTATTTTAGGTTTAGGTTTATTTAGTATTTATTTATTTAGGTTTATTTAGTTTTATTTTAGGTTTAGTTTAGGTTTTATTTATTTTAGTTTTAGTTTATAGTTTTTATTTTATCTAGGTTTAGGTTTTAGGGTTTTATTATTTTAATTTATTTTAAGTTTATTTAGGTTTATTTTTAGGTTAGTTATTTTAGTTTTATTTTATTTTAGGTTTATTTTATTTGGTTGGTTTTATTTTTACTTTAGTTTAGGTTCATTATTATTTTATTTAGTTTAGGTTTAGTTTAGTTTAGGTTTTATTTTATTTTATTTTTTAATTTTATTTTGGTTTTTTATTTAATTTCTTTATTTTAAGGTTTTAATTAGTTTAGGTTTTTTTCTTAGGGTTTAGATTTAGTGTTTAGGGTTTACGCTAGTTGAGGTTTAGTTTGGGGTTTAGTTTTTAGGGTTGTTTTAGGTTTTAGGGTTAGGGTTTAGCTTTAGGTTTATGGTTTAGGATTAGGGTTTTAGGTTTATGGTTTAGGGTTTAGTTTTAGGGAGTTTTTTAGTTTTGGGTTTAATGTTTATTTTTAATAGAACAAATTATGTAGTTCTTCTTTTCATTTCATCAACCATGTAATATACCATGTTTTCTAAGACATATGGGACAATATAGATAAAAAATGAGCACACTTAAATAAAAAACCTTAGATAACTAGAACCATCTCTACTTTAAAGGCACCTCTATAAGCAAATGATCGATTGGCCATTCTTCGCTTTCAGTTCTCATCAAAACCACCCCTCTCGAGTAGGATCACATCATATCCCCCTCTCACCCACCACCAGTCTGTAGCCCCCTGCCTTCAAACCACCACCGCTTCACCACCACCTCCATATCCAGATCTCAAGATCCCCATCACCACAAC